>JAQPZY010001697.1:9295000-10495000 GCA_029931535.1 Margaritifera margaritifera | reverse complement strand
CTGTACTTGGGATAAGGAAGAACCCTATTGAATTTAGGATGAAAAGGTTAAAGGTCAAAGGAACTTACTGAAACAAGGGAAAATGGTTTCTGCACCATAACTCAAGTTCTCCAACATCAATGGTTACCAAACTTTGTGGATGGCTTGCAGTTGGTGTAAGGAAGAATTCTATTCATTTTGGAGTCAGAAGGTCAAAGGTCAAGATTACTGTGATTGAAGTAATGTTAAAAAGTGATGTCTGCACCATAACATTAGTTCTGCATGTCATACCTTAACCAAACTTTGTGGATTGCTTGCACTTGATGTAAGGACAAAGGCTTTTGATTTTGAAGTCAAAAGGTCAAATGTCACAGTTACTGACAGACAGAAGAAAAATGGTTTTCTCACAATAACAGTAGTTCTACATCGCAGACCTGTCCCAAACTTTGTGGATGGTTTGCACTTAAGATAAGGAAGAAGCTATCGATTTTTGAATCAAAAGAGCAAAGTTCAAGTTCACTCTGACTGAAAGAAAAGAATAGTTTCTGTGCAAAAGTATCAGTTATTACATAGACGACCATTAAACATATGACGGGTGTATAATGTGCCACTCACGGTACTCTTGTTTCATCAATCTGGCAGCTCTTCATTCTGGAGGTAGTGGAAGTTAATTCCTAATGAGAGCGGGTAAATATTCTTGGAGAAACATGATTTATGATAAAAATTTTATGTCATAGGCAGTCTTACTGGTAGGGTTATGTACCTATGTGTGGATACTCTGAGGTATGTATGATACCATCATTCAAAAAGTAGGTGCCTGTGACCTGTATTTCATGCTTCATTGTCTTTGCTCAAAGTTTGTTTGGGATCAGTGTTTGGTGCACAGCTGACTCTACGGGTACATGTTTATTAATCATGGTGAGAAATAATCTTTTAAATCCTCAATTATGGTGCTTTCTTTATATTGCCTCATTAACCAGCTTCTACTATTTCCTGAAATTTCAATACAAAATGCCTAGTTAATTGTATCCCTAAAGTAAGCTATTATGTTAGCAGGGATTGAAGTAGCTGAATCTGTATTATCAAAACAGTTAAAAAGTATATTTTCTAGCAACCTTGAATTTGCTTAGAAATTGGAACAATTTGGTCTTGGTCAAAATGTTACTTGTTGGCATTGGTGTACAGGAAAGCTATGCTGTCTTCCGACAGATTTTGTTGAAAATATGTAAAGACACAGCAGCAGTACTACAAGTACTACAGTCAGCTGCAACAACAAATGACAGTTGCTAAGGCAGTTCAGATAAATCTCATAAACGTCAATATTAGTTGTCAGAAAATTAATTTAAAAAGTTCACTGCTTCAGCTTTCAAGGGTATACAGCTGTCTATGTTCACAATTGTTTATGTGTTTGTGTGTGTGTGTGCATTGTAAGTTAAGACTTACACATGATGCACCTTCTCCCAAGGAAAAAGACATAATTACAAATGACAAATTATTATCATTTATTGATATTAGAGCTCAGCTATCGTACACATCCTTTTCTCCTTTGAATACATTCCCCAATCATATTAATGTTGCAAAAATAAGCTCCTCTACAACTTGAATCCAGCAATCCTGGAAAGAGACAAGTTACATCTTTTCCATCTATATATATCATACAGACAAAGGGAAGAAACTCTTACCCATTACCTCCACTTGCCCCCACCAGGTGGCTACCAGATGGTTACCATTTTAAGCTTTTGCTGTGGTACAATCAACATCCTACCACACTGCCTGTATGAATCAATCAAGATCTTCATTAATGATATCCATCCTTCAAAAAAGTTTGGTGATATATTGTGTTTTAAGGTGTCTGAAAGGACTGGTAACCTTATTTATGATTTTTATTGAAAAACTTTTCATACTTTTCAAAGTTTGTTGACCAGGTAAGTCACACACAGAGTCAGTAAACTATATGTGTGGGCTGTATTTTGTACTGCAAACACTGGTTGAATTGTTATTATTTGTATTATTACAGGTGCTGTACTTATTTCTTGAAATTTTTGGGTTCTTATTTGCCCATTTTTCTTCTTGTTTATTGTCTTTTCAGAACACATTGGTGACCAAATATACACAATGTAAGAAGTTTGAGGTTAGCTAATACAATCATGTCACTTGCCTTGCTTGTACGAAGTGTACTTCAACAGCACCTTGTAGTGTTTGCACTTTCTGGTCAGAGGGGATCTGGTCTTCACTACAGAGGAAAAATCTGAAGGTGAGGGAGAGAAAAATGAAATCAAAATCATTTGAAGGTGATATCTTAAACATACACCTTAAAGCATCAGTCATGTGTATTGTGGTGGACTTACCAGTGGAGCCTCCCCGTCCAAAGATTCATTGCAGAGAGCTGTCAGCTACCATCACATCCAGGCAGCTAGAGGCAGACAACTTGGTGGTACTGGATGCATCTGTGCTACACCATTCTAATACTTTCCTGAAGTTGCAAGTGAGGAATTTAAGTCAAAGAGATGATGGCACAGTTGCTTTCATCAGGGAAGTTTTTACACCTGCCCTTATTTTTGACCCTTCTCGTACTGCTTTCAGTTTGCTTGGAGAATGTCCTTATATTTGGTAGTCCAGTGGGCATAAGTCTCCTGCATGCTCGAGCATGGCCTTAGGGCCTGCAAGACAGGGCACATGGGGTATCGAACTGATCTATCTGATTTTTCTTACCAGCCGTCATTGGCACATGCTGCTGTTTTGGTAGTCGACCTTCTGGTCCTACAATCAGGGATTCAGTCCTTTCAGTGTGCCCTGCCACATACTGGCCATCCATACCATTGTATACAGATCCGTAAGGGAACCAATGTAACTGATCCATCCATTTTGCAAGGCCAGTGTGCCTTCCAGCTTCCCACTGAGCCAGCCTTCCAGCCTTCCATCTGCTGGCCTTCCATGCAGCCATCATTCCAGCCTGCCATGCCAGCAAAACATGTACATTGGTTGCCCTGCCTTCAGCACACCTGGCAGACCTGTCTTTATTAGCATATTCAGTGGGGAAATCCCAGCCAATTCCTAGGGATAATGGTACTACTACTTCCATGCAGCTTGGTATGTTGTATGCAGACATGGAAGCTTTGCCAGACAAGGAGAAACCCCCACAGTGAGTGCGAGGACAACTTGATCTACCTCCTAGCTCTGATCCAGTGATGGAGAGGACAGAATTTAGTTTGAAAACCATGGTGGAAGAAATTTTATCATATCTTAACACCGTCTGAATGCTGACCGCCACCATCTACAAAACCAGATTTGTAAAGTCAAGGCTTCAGTACACATTGAAGATGAGGAAGAACATTCCTCATTTTACCTGTTTACACAGTTGGTGAAAATCTGCAAGATTTCTGGTCATCTCTCAGACAAAAATTGGGAACCGAGTTATTGTAAAGACTTTTTTCAAATCCTGCTACTGGTATCCTATTCTACATTCTGGTACCAATGCGCTCAGAAGCATACAGCATTGATGTTCAAAATGTTGATAAGAACATTATGGCAGTACATATGTCTACTCTGCTGTTTTACAAGGTGGATTATCGGGTGTTTGATGAGACTTCAGAACTCATGCAGAATATGGTGGCAACATCGTCAATGCTGGACTGGCATTGTTGGCGATTTTTAGCTTGGCAAAAAAGTAGGAAATGAGTATGCATGGGATTTGATGGCTTACATAGCTAAGGTCATAAAAAGGATAGCACACCATTCCTTGGCCACCGCATTTATGGCTTCATCAAATCCAGATTTAATACAAAAAGACACATTTGTCATCTCTAATGCCTCACCACTCTTTGCCTTTATGCTCTGTGCCGTTCAGGTTGCCTCCGTTGTTCAGCAGACATATAGAGGAAGTGCAGAAGCAAACAGTGCAGGAAGTGCCTCTCCAGCTCTCCTTACCTCCTCTACCTTTTTGCCCTCAACAATCTCTACCACAGTAGAGAGATGATTGGCAGCAGAGAGATAGGTGGCAGACTTTTTCTTCACTCTTGGCTTTTGTCAGGAGAGCTTTGCATAAAAAAGAGTTGCAACCTTCATTCATGGAGAGAATCTCATGAACAAGAAGGCTTTCCACTTTGAAGGCATATGAAGGGAAGTGGCAGGTTTTTAGGGACTGGTGTAAAGACAACTACATTATCCCTTTGAATGCTTCTGTCTCAGCTGGATAACTTCTTTCACTGGCTTTTTGAGGAGAAAAGCTCCTGTTATGATCAGGGTGATAAGGGGATATTACTCCCATGATTTCAGTCACATTCAGGCATCATGAAGTGCTAATATAGGCCAGAACAAGGACCTATCAGACTTGCTGGCCAACTTTGACATGAATAGGCTTAAATCATTCACCTTGTTTAATAAGTGGAATCTTTCAAGGGTTATGACTTGGCTCAACTCAAATAAGTTTCAGCCATTAGCCAAAACCTTGTTAAAGTTGCTTTCTTACAATACATGCTTTTTGATAGCTATAGCTTCAGCATGCAGGGTGAGTGAGCTGCACACACTTTCAGTGGACCCATATTAACTTTTATTTCAGATCGGATAGTTCCGTGGTCCTAATGAGACAAACAGGTTTCATAGCTAAGAACCTGCTGCCTTCAGTGGGCAATCAAAAAGTTGTCATCTGCTCTCTGTCCTCCATTGCCATATCAAGAGAAGTGCCAATATAAGACCCTGTCTTTGCTCTCAAGCACTACTTAAAATGCATGGAGAAGAGCTGTGGGTCCTGACAATATCTTTTCCTCCCGAATAAGGCAGGAAAAGAGGATATAACCCGTTAGGCTCTGGCATCATGACTGAAGTGGGTGAAATGTGCAGCGTACTCAGAATTGTCTCAAGATCAGATACTTTTTATGAGGATTTCTGCTAAAGAGATTAGAGCGATCTTGGTGAGTCATACCATCTATCACAACATTTCTATCTGAGATATAATAGAAGCAGTTGGCTGGCATGCACAGTCAACCTTCTTCAGTTTTTATATTTGAGATCAAGCACCACAGAGACAATTAAATCTGGTGGATCCAGTGGCTGCGCCCCAGACAACCACCAGACCTATTTGAGGTTGGCACAACCTCATAGTGGATGTGGGTTTAGTGCTTTCGCTGGATTTGTCCAAGTTTTACTTTCCCTCAGTAAGGAAAAGTCACTCTTTTCTCTTCATCTGAGCAATGTTGGCATGTGATATGTGACCAACATTTGTGCCACAGTCATATTAGGAGAGCAGTTTATCCTTCTTATAGGGGAATTCAGATAATCATCCTCGAAGGATGCAGATGGTAGAGGTTGGGTGCTCATGTATTTCCTCTTCTGCTTATCTACCGTATATACTCGTGTATAATCTTAGTCCAAATACAAACAACATAGACCCTGATCTGCCATCGCATAATGTGCTGGCAGATCAGGGTCTATGTTGTTTGTTCTACTGATTAGTCTTACAAACTGCATAGACCCAGATCTGCCAGTGCATTATCTGGGTCTATGCAGTTTGCAGTTGGTATCGGCTTATACGCGAGTATAGATGGTATTCTCCAAATGTTAATGTGATAGAGGAATGTATTTGAAGGAAAAATTTTTTTATAGTAAATTACGTTTCTCTAAGAATGTTCACCTGATCACATTACTATTTAACCCTCCCACACCCCACACCTCCCCACAAATGCGAGCATCCTTGTTGATGTATCACTCAGCTTAAATTGGTAAACAACCAGCAAGGAGATGTAATGGGTTTCTTCCCTTTGTCTATAGACTGGAAAGACAGGTATTGCATTTTTCCAGAATTCCTGGATTCAAGAGGTAGAGAAGCTCATTTCCTTTGTTAATGTGATCAGGTAAGTATTCTTGGAGAAACATAATTTACTAAGAAATTTACTTTCTTTGTTGATTGTAGTGTGTAAGTCATGACGCACACACTTGTGTTTTGTTCTGATAGGTATACCAGTCAGTGGACTGAGGGAAATAAACATACTCCTGAACTTGAGACATGACAATATTGTGGAGCTGAACGAAGTCGTAGTGGGGAAGAGCCTTGACAGGTAATTTTGTCTATTTTCACAGTTATAAGTCACACACTCATGGTTTTTTGCTATTAGACTTTATGGAAGGTAAAGACTTCATATTTAGCTGAATGCTATAATTAATTGCTTTCTCTTTACACTAAATGTATCTCTCTAATTGAACAGTTATCAAGCCTTCTCTTTCTTTTTATCTGCATCTTCTTATCTATTTTATTTATACTGTGTCTACCTGTCTATCAATCTTATTTACCATATATACTCACGTATAAGCAGATACCAACTGCAAACTGCATTATGCGATGGCAGATCTGGGCTTATGCAGTTTGTAAGGACTAATCAGTAGTACAAACAACATAGACTCAGCGCATTATGCAATGGCAGATCAGGGTCTATGTTGTTTGTATTTGGACCCGGATTATATGTGAGTATATACGGTACACTGTATCTACCTATCTATCTTATTTATATTGTATCTACCTATCTGTTTATCTTACCTACTTAGCCATTTCATTTATACTGTATCTACCTATGTACCTATCTTATTTTTACTGCATGTACTTATCTATTTTATTTATAGTGTATCTATCTATCTACCTATTTTATTTATACTGTAAACCACATCATTTTAATGAGCATAGCATTTTAGCAAATTTAACAAGCAAGCAAATTGTTTTGAAACTTTTATGCACACTAAAATTATAAGATGAGAATATCTGTATGACAGAGATGGTGAAGTTGACCCGGACTGACCATCCTGAAAATGTGTAACCATGGATAAATATCAGTAGTACCATTTCATTATTGTTTTTACTAAATGAGTAAACACATGGATTTGTGCATGTTACTCTAAAGAAGAACTGCTCCAGTTGACGTTTTGTATTATTTTTATTGTCTTGCCATTTTTGGAAGAAAGATGTAAGACATAGCAAGCATCCACTAATGGCAGAGGTGGCATCAGCTCATTGGTAAAGTTTTTATCTAAGCCAATGTTAAAGTTTTTGTTCAAGTCCATAACTTCAAAAAAGGTTTGTTACTTCCTTTCTTTTTTCTATCTCTTCTTTCTTAGATCATATCATCTATATGCATTATGCTGTAAACTCTCCACTTCAAGTATAAATATTGAAATGCCATAGCTACTTGCTTATAAGTTGAGTCCATCTTCAAACAACTTAGACCCTGATCTGCCATCACATAATGCACCAGCAGATCCGAATCTATGTTGTTTGTTCTACTGATTACTCCTAACAAACTGCATAGACCCAGATCTGCTGATGCATTATGCAACAGCAGATTTGGGTCTGTGCAGTTTGCAGTTAGACTCGATGTGAGTATATATGGTAGTTGTGTTTTCAGACATTTCACTGTTTATAAGGCATATAAAAATGGTGCATACAGCCATCACTGATTAAAATAATATAAGAGTATATGTTTTGTATCCAGATTTTGCGGTATGTTTCTTGAGCAGGAGGACATGATGTATTATGTATGTGTCCACTTTCAGTATTTTCCTAGTGATGGAGTACTGTGAGCAGGACTTGGCCTCATTACTGGACAATATGGCTGCCCCATTCTCAGAGGCTCAGGTAAGGAAATGTATTCTTACAGCTCAGGAAATAAACTGATCTCAAAATGGTAGAGATGGCTTGGAGACAGGATGGATCATGGTTTTTATAGGTTGAAGTCTTCCTCAGCTTAGCAATGGCTCATATGAATAGAACTTACCTTGCTTTCCATTGCTTGAAGTCACTGAGAATCATCCTCAGATACCCAGGGATAAAGAACTCGGCTTCTCTATATTCCCAAATTTTATGAGTATATTCAAATGAAAAATATCCGGCTTAATGAATAATTCATGAAGCAATTCAAGTGATTTGATTGGATCCCATACAAAGTGCTCACTAGTACTATAACTAGATCAGGGAAAAGATTAGCTAATCAATCTCGTTCTTTCAAAGGTACTTTGCTCAGGTAATACAGCTGTCTTTTGTAATTAGAAGCAACCACATGTTTGTTTCATAATGACATAAAAAAGAGCCCAATTTGCTTCACAAGATCGGATAGGCTGATCAATTTTCTATGTCGTCTAATGAATATGTATGTAAACCATGGCTTTGCCAATCAATTTACCCAGGGCTGATGAATGTAGAGAAGAAGCTTATACATATTTTCATCTGGTTGGGATGCCAGTCTGTGAGAGGTTATTTCTGAGGAAGTTGAGGATACATATTTTCATCTGGATGGGATGCCAGTCCATTAGAGGTTATTTCTGAGGAAGTTGAGGATACATATTTTCATCATGATGGGATGCCAGTCCATTAGATGTTATTGCTGATGAGAAGTTGGTACTCATTTATGACATGAGCAAGATCATAACAACATTGACCACAACAGGTCTCAAACTCATGACTTTCCCATCCTTAGTCTGCAGCACCAACCACAATGCCTGCCTTTTCTTGACCCAAATTTAAATCTGATTACTGTCAATTATTTTTATGGATATACAATTTTTGTGTTTTGCAAAAAGTTACATTTTTGACAGTGCTTAAATTTATAGATCTGTCTTTATTGGGAAAGTGGTTCCTGATGTCTTATATTGGATGATTGTTCCTTGGATCTTTGAATTGGTGGTTTGAGGCAACCATGAAATCCATTAAAACTGATAACTTATTGAACAAAAGTAAAGCCAAAGTATATTGGTGTGGCATCCAGTTTTACCTTTCTTCTTCAAATAATACCTGATCACAATACTTGAGGAGTGGCCCTCCCAAGCTTGTTTTTAGCAACAAAAGTACTAGAAGTCATCTGCCCACCCGAGGTGGCAGTCAGACAAGAGTGATCTCCCCATGGGTAGATGAATTAGCACCAAATCCCATTCATACATCAGGTACTATTTCTGCTCATGCTACATGGCTTGAAAATTACCTTTTTTTTATACTATCAGCCTTTTGTTAGTTGTAATATTTTAAACGAGCAAAGATCAGGCCATTTTCAATCTCAACTAGCATATTTCGCATTTTGAATACAGAATATCACTAGCAAGAAATTTCTAGTTTATTTTTCTTCAGCTAGCAATTTACTGGCATATCAGAATTGTAACTAGGAAAATGCTAGCTTCATACCTGCCATATCCCAGACAGTGTTGGGGTGTTTTGGAGACACAGTAAGTGTGTTTTGAGGTCCCAAGCAGGGTCAATGCACTTGACCTAAAAAAGCAACTTTGTCCAGTTGAGAATATGTTATCTTTTCATTTAAGTCTATATAAAATTACTGGAAATTCAAATTTGATAAAAAAAAAGAAAATAACATATCTGTTTTCTTTATGTATTTAATATACTTACAAACCAAAAATAGTTGGTAGAATAAGCATTGTCCAATATCATCAACACTCACATGATCACATGTGCCCACACTCACATAAACACAACCACACAAACATTAAATAATATATATATATATATATATACACACACACACACATACATACATACATATATACCAAGTTTCTGTTTTTAAAATCCATTGGAAAATCATTTGTGTTCATCTTGGCACTCATTTTAGACTGGATATTCAAACTACCCCGAAAATCTTGTTGATTCTTCTCAGCATAGAAAATGATCTTTCTGCATCTGCATTGCTGTGAGGGAGTGGCAAACATGTTGGGTGGTGTTGCTATGTCAACAGATGTTGAATAAATCCAGAATGATTAATGTCAATATGATGTTTGCATTGTGTCGACAGATGTTGAATAAATCCAGAATGATTAATGTCAATATGATGTTTGCATTGTGTCGACAGATGTTGAATAAATCCAGAATGATTAATGTCAATATGATGTTTGCATTGTGTCGACAGATGTTGAATAAATCCAGAATGATTAATGTCAATATGATGTTTGCATTGTGAGCAAAAATGAAAATGCTCCCTCTTGCTGCTGCACTTCACAAAGTCAAACTTCGTCCAGGAGTTCAGAAATTTAATGTTGCTCTGCTTTGCTCGTTTTGCAGATGGCTCATCTTTTCCTAAATCACACCTGCATTTCAACATTTTGCCTTACAAAATGAACCACACTTGTCCTAGAAGTTAGCAGGGTCTGGCCCCTGTCTGGGATGCTCACTTTACATTCATCACCTGGAGATGAAGACCATAGTTCATACCTTTCAATCATGGCAGGAGATGTTGTCTGGAAAGGGCATTCTCTTTCTCATTCTGTCTGACATATCAACTGTCTTCAGTTACATCAGAAAGCAAGTGGAAAACAAGTCCCAGACCTCTGCCTCCTGGTTTGGGATTTTCTCAGGTGGTGTCATGGCCAACAAATCCACATCCAAGTCCTCACCTCCCAGGCAAGCTGAATGTCCTAGTGGTCTTCAGTCAAATTGGTGCAAGTGCAACGAAGTGTAACTCAAGGCTCCCAACCTTCATCTCTCATGTCCCAGATCAGTTGACACCCTTTCCTTTAACTGAAATGGTCTGTTGAAGTTCGCAGCAGAGATTCACCCTCTCCTTTATTGCCTAAGTCATACAAAAAGCAAGGGAATCAGAGTGCTGTCTAATCCTGATTGCTCCCTTCAAGTGGGAAAAAAATCATGAATCAGTGATCTATTGAACTTAGAAGCAGAAATTACCAGGGAAATCCTGCCTTCTCCCTGCCTGCTGAAACAATTGTGAATGCAGGTCTCTTTCAACGACTACCATTCCACAATCTTAGACATGTTCTGACTTCATGGAAGGAAGGATCTAGGCCAGAACAATGATCTCTCTGAACTTCTTGGAAAGTTGTATTGTTTCAGCCAAAGACTGTGGCCCATCATTAAAATGGAATCTTATGTGGGCTCTGACATTGAATACAGTAAGCTTTCAAACTTCCTTGACTCACTCATAGTACAAACCTGCATCCTAATCATTCTAGCAACAGGAGGGAGTCTCGGGGAGATATATGCCTTGTCAGTCAATCCAAATTATTGACAGTTATGCCATAACGGTTCAAGTTCACTCATTACACGAACTGCTTTCACTGCCAAGAACAGGCTCCTGTTCATGAGGAATCACTTCTTTGTCTGTAAATCTCTATCTTTATTGGACTCTTCGCCCCAAAGGTATCTGTAGGACTCTGTAAGTGCTCTGAAATAGGAAGAGGGAGATCTCGCTTTTTCATGACGCTCAAGAAAAGTGTACAGTGTTTCTGCTGTGGCTCATTTGTCCTGGATACATTGGGTTATCCTCTCCAGTTATGAGGAAGTAACCCAGGACCAGTGCATTCTTGTGCATTTTGGCTCACAAGGTTAGGGCAGTAGCCACTAGCATAGCATTAAAGTGTAACTGTCCCCTAACAGACATTATTCAAGCTAGCTTTTACCTCAGAAATCTTTCATCCCAAATGGCTCAGATTAACATGGTGGGACCTATAGCAGCAGCACAACAGGACACCATCATGGGTTGTTCAGCAGCTTCTCAAAAATGCAATCATTCTACCTCTGCTGGATTTGTGGGAAGGACATTTTTGTACAAGCCATGTCCAAGCATATCTGTATACTAACTCTTGCCCATATCTCTCATGAGATTTGAAGCTGCTTCATGTACCTTAGCTGACTGGAGTTGGGCCTTCTCTGGGGTAAGGGGATGTAACTGACTCCACCTCGTACGTATTCTCTTAATGTATTATGATGTTTGAAGAAGAAAGCAAGTTTTGGAGTAAAATATATTTCTTCAATAAGACTTACATGATCATAAAACAGGCACATTCTCTCAGCCACCCTGCAGTTCAATAAAACCTGATAGAGCATGCACATCTGTTCCAGTAGTAACTGATGTAAGGATGGTATTTGACACTAATCCCCCTATTCAAGGGGTGATCACTCTTGTCTGACTTCCACCTGGGTGGGCAGATGACTTTTAGGACTTTTGTTGCTAAAAACAAATGGGGGGGGGGGGCTGGATTTGTGAGGTAGTGGTTGTACTCCTAATATATTGTGAACGTGTAAGTATTATTAAAGAAACATTTTTCTCCCACAAAATTGGTTTTATATAATTTGTAATTTGTGCTTATTATGTAACAATAGGATTTGCAGTTGCTGTTGTGTTTTTTTTAGCCATTAAAGTTTAAAAACAATCTTAGATCTTTGTAAGTAATTGATAAAGTATAGCCATATTTGGCTTGAAGATCATGTAAGCTAGGTGAACAACTTCAATAGTACCCAGGCATCAATGTTTTTCTCTTTTTGTTGATGATCTTTTATATCATATTCTTGGTGTCAAAAATGTCTTGCTTATTTCATACACCAATAACACATGTATTTTACAGGTTAAGTGCATTTTGATACAGATGCTGAAAGGACTCAGGTATCTTCATGAAAACTTCATAATCCACAGGTAAAATACTAGCCTCATACTTGTTAAATACCAGTATAAGACTATTTAGATTGAAACATATGAACTGAGATTCAAGAAACTGCCCCTTCATACTTCTTAATCTGTTAAATACCAGTATAATACTATTTAGATTGAAACATATGAACTGAAATTCAAGAAACTGCCCCTTCATACTTCATAATCTGTTAAATATCAGTATAAAACTATTTTGATTAAAATATGTGAGCCATGATTCAAGATGTGAGCCAAGATTCAAGAAATATGTGAGCCAAGATTCAAGAAACTGCCCTTGTACTTGTGAAGGTATTAAATACCAGTATAAGACTATTTAGATTAAAACATGTGAGTTCAGATTCAAGAAACTGCCTCTTCATACTGGATAATCTGTTAAATACCAGTACAAGACTATTTAGATGAAAACACATGAGCCCAGATTCAAGAAACTGCCCCTTCGTACTGGATAATCTGTTAAATACCAGTATAAGACTATTTAGATTAAAACACATGAGCCTAGATTCAAGAAACTGCCCCTTCATACTGGATAATCTGTTAAATACCAGTATAAGACTATTTAGATTAAAACACATGAGCCTAGATTCAAGAAACTGCCCCTTCATACTGGATAATCTGTTAAATACCAGTATAAGACTATTTAGATTAAAACACATGAGCCTAGATTCAAGAAACTGCCCCTTCATACTTGATAATCTTTTAAGTACCAGTATAAGACTATTTAGATTAAAACACATGAGCCTAGATTCAAGAAACTGCCCCTTCATACTGGATAATCAGTTAAATACCACTATAAGACTTTTTAGATTAAAACACATGAGCCTAGATTCAAGAAACTGCCCCTTCATACTGGATAATCTGTTAAATACCAGTACAAGACTATTTAGATGAAAACACATGAGCCCAGATTCAAGAAACTGCCCCTTCATACTGGATAATCTGTTAAATACCAGTACAAGACTATTTAGATGAAAACACATGAGCCCAGATTCAAGAAACTGCCCCTTCATACTTGATAATCTGTTAAATACCAGTATAAGACTATTTAGATTAAAACACATGAGCCTAGATTCAAGAAACTGCCCCTTCATACTTGATAATCTGTTAAATACCAGTATAAGACTGCTCACGTATTTTAATCTAAATAATCTTATAAAATCACTAGAACCAAAATTGGCCCAGTGATACTAGAAATATCTTTTTCACATTATGACTTCCCCATTGCTCTTTGATTTTAAAAATTAGTGACATTTTATATCACACTCTTAACAAAATTTAATTTCATTCAGCTTTCTAAATTTATTCTTTTCTTCTGTCAAATAACAGTGGTACAGAGTGACATTAGTTGTCATGATGCCGAGGTGGGCAGATGTGTTTTTGCTTCCAAATATACATATCCCTTCTCTCAGATAACAGTGGCTCAGAATGACATTAGTTGTCATGATGCAGAGGTGGGGAGATGTGTTTTTGCTTTCAAATACATATCCCTTCTAGTTTCACTGCTATTTAAAGTTTTGAAGATAACTCATTTTCTGTTAAGTCTAAACATTTTTCAGTCCTGGTACCAAAAACAACCTCTGACAAGTAATTTTGATTAGTTATAAATTATTTACCCCATAGTTTTGGACATACAGTAGTCTCTAGTTGTAGTAAACAAGTTTTATAATTGTTCACCTTAACATGGAATTTGTTGTTTCCAGTAATTCACTGTAACATGGAATTCGTTGTTTCGTTGTTTCCAGTAATTTCTCTATTTCTCTCACCATGGATCATGTAACTATTCAACTGTTAGTAAAACAATTTTAACAAATTTATTGCAAACATCTTGAATTCATGTTGAACAATTCCTGATGTAGAGAACATTCAGAAATTCTTAATATGAAGGTTAATTGTTCAAACCTGTCAATCGTGTGTACCTGCCAATTGTGTGTACCTAACACAAGTACAGCTCTACCTCATTATAATGCATTAGTTGGGGTCCAATAACTGCTGGTCATGCGATGCACTGAACCACTGTATAACATGAAAGATCATGAAAGAATATGTACATGTGTTGTATGTGCAAGTAGGGGATGATATGGGTAGATAATATGTCAATCCAAAAGAACATTAACATTATTTATGTACATAAAATATATCTACTTTTCACTTCTTACTAATAAACTTTTCAAGCATATCAAGTATTTACATTGATGGAAATATAGGTATCCATCAGAAAATTGACACGTTGTTTTCTTTGAATTCATATGTCTGCGTTTGATGGGTCCATAGTTCATGATTGATTATTAAAAGAAATAGGTGTGGGCACCTGGCTTTCATAAATACTTTCATAAATACTTCATTCTGAATGTATTCCTAACATACATTAGCATAGTCCTATAAGGTCAGTATTCACTTGGAAAACACGGCTATTTCCATCACTTTCCTTTTATCACAAATGAGGATCACACGAGCGAGAACCACATGTATGTCCATATTGTATAAGATCTGCCCAGATTTCAATAATGGAAAATTCCACTCATGTATACAGGTGCCTACATACTGCAGAAGTGCTGACCAGAGTTAACTGTACTAGCTGACTTTTGTTTACCTTCAGTGGCACACACAGTATGTTAGTATTAATAGCACAGAAGCATGAGGAAAAGTTTGTACTAAATAGCACTTGTGAAGTTTTACTGGCAATCCACATGTTGGCTTCAAATTGTCACAATGTCTTACTGATCGTCTGTATGTGGGGCTTCACAGTTACTTGCTGTCTGTATTTGAGTGTTACAATCACTTGCCTTAATAGACAAATTCAATTGGAAAATGTTTATGTACACAAACACTATATCATATGAAAGGGAGGATCAATTAATACATGCTTATCAATACTGATTTGATAAGGTGTGATAGATGTAGAGCTCATATAGGAAACCTGGCATATTGCTGCGATGGTATTTTCAGGTGACCTATAGCCTCATAGTGAATACAACAGCTGACAATCACAGAATACAGTTTGGCTTAATAGAGACAAATGCTGATGCCCAACTGAATGGCGCTATAATGAAGGAGATAGCTGTATTTACTTATACATGTACTAGTATCGATGAGGTTACTTCATTATCAGAATGGTAGTTTAGTTTTTGAGACATTTAATAGAAAACTATGTCAAGTCTATTTAATCTAATGCAGAAAAATTGCCTAAAGTTTATAAGCATCTTATGTTCAGTTTGTTGTGAATAACCTGCATTAACTCTTTCCAATACTGTGTCATATTGACGCAATACCATATACTGGAAAATTTCAGTAAGGTTTAATTTTTGTCACTTTTCCAATGGCAGCAGGGGCCCTGGGTGGCCGAGAGGTCTAAGGCGCTTGTCTTTACTAATCAATTATGCATCTCATCTCTGTCTGCATGAGTTTGAGTCTCAGCTTAACCAATGTGGGTATGTGAGAAAGCTTGCCAGTAGCTTCCCATGGGTTGGTGATTCTTCCAGGAGGCTTTCCCAGGTTCTTCTTCCCGCAAATATACTGGCCACTATGTATGGCCTATCATGTGCTATGCTGTGTTAAATTTCTTGAAAGGCACAAATATTCAACATTAGTTGCTTTATTCAAATGAAACCTGAGGATAATACTACAGAATGACTGAAGATTGTACCCTGATGTGCTAGTAGTACCTGTCTTGCCTGTATAGGCAGAAAACTAAATTATCATGATACCATTCAAACGTGAGGAATTGCATTCTGTGGAAACCTTATTGCAATCCCAACCATGTCACAGATCACAAATACTTAACCAGGCAGAAATAGAACAACATAATTTTAAAAATGCATCATCACAAAATGTAAACACTCAAATTTTTCTAAATCAGAAATTTGAAAAATTTTCATATTTATAAGATGGACAAGCAGCCAATGGAATCAATAAGAATAGATTGTATGCAACACTGGCAGCAAGTAATACTAAACACAAATCTACCAGGCCACCAAAGCACTGAAGGGAGCCATGTTAGCTCAGTTGGCAGAGCATTGGACTCATAAACCAAGGGTTGCAGGTTAAATACCTGCCCAGGCCAGCCAGGGTCAACTGCCTCTCTCCTTGGGAAAGGCACTTAGCTCCCATTTACTCAGCATGATATAGCCAATAAGGTGTTAAAAGTACCACTAGAACCAGCAAAAACAAGAAAAAATTTTAAAAAACTGAAATTGTTTTATTTGGTCATACTTGTAAGACTTGAGTACTATTTTGATGTGTGTTAATGATCAATCAGGTTATGAAAATATTACTGGTTTAAGACTTTGCATTTTTCTTTTTACTTCCAGAGATCTGAAGGTATCCAATTTATTGATGACTGATAAAGGATGTGTCAAGATAGGTAAGGTCTGCCTCATCATGACTTTAAAAACTACCTTTATTTACCCATACAAGGAATCCCAAAATACAAATGGCTCTTGCTGGATGTTATTTTTCCAAAATTTATATTGGCATCCAGATATTTGTGAAATTTAATATAAAAGCATTGGAATGAGTTAAAACAAGCTTTAATTTTTAAATGTACCAGAAAACATGTAATTTTCAGTTTAGGATTTGGTGCTGTGTCTATGCTTCATTAGTTTTCTCTCAAACTATTTATTTATAAAAAATAATTTTTATTCTTTCAGAAAACTATACTTTCGAGTTTCACCCAACAACAAAATGCCATTCTACAGTTTTTAAAAATTAGTTAATTATTAATTCACAGCAAGCAGACTTACTACATCAAAAATTAATAATACCTAATTAGCAGTCATGTTGCAATCAGGTCTGACAATAAAGTTTTGTTTGATCAGGTCCTCAAAGAAGTGTTGGAAGATAACAATAAATGCTATTTGATGTTGCTTGTATCTTTTTTCTATTTAATTAATAGGGCCTGGGCTAGGGCTACATATATATGTTCTAAACACACCACCACACAATATACATGTAGTTAAAAGCACATATATATAGAACAGACTTTGGGGTAATCGTTCAATTATAAGTTTTTGAGAAGTCCAGAAGATAAGCTTGCATGCCTCTTTTGTCTTGTGCTTTGTGGCTATAGAGTGTTTAAACAATTTGAAGAAGATAATGACCAAACAACTGCATTGGATAAATATGGGCACCTTATGTCCAATGTCTGACATCTCATGTTAAGAAATAGTCATTTGAGTTCATTAGTCAGCTAAGTCTGGCAAATGCAGCTTTTTAGTCTCTCTCTCTCTCTCTCTCTCTCTCACTCTCTCTCACTCACTCTCTCTCTCTCTCTCTCACTCTCTCTCACTCACTCTTTCTCTCTCTCTCTCTCTCTCTCTCTCTCTCTCTCTATATATATATATATACTGTTGACACTTAGGTATATGTTATACACAAATGCATATAGTACATGCATTCTACAGTAAATCTTTACATGACAGATATACAGTGAAACCTGTCTTTAATGATACATCATTAAGAATCCCCATATATTTTATATTTGTCCTGTATATAAAAGACAGCTGTCTAATGTGGACAAAGGACACTTATTTTTTCATAACATATATATATTTTAATCGTATATAAAGGACATTGTCAACGAATAGGAGTGTGAATGATCAAACTTATACCTTTATTTTTGTACCTGTTTAGTTGGAACTAATTTAGTTCATTAATCGATGTCTTTAGATCAGAGTTCATGGGATTTTGTCTTGGACTAAAATACATGGTTAAATGTATGGGAAAAATGCTTTGGATAGTTACCAGACAGGTTTTACTGTAAATTCATTCCTGCTTTGTACATTTATACTCAGTTTATGATTATTGTTTAATGTCCTTGTGCATTGATTAAACTAAAGAAAAGAATTGAGGAAAAAGAAAAAATCAGCTGTCATAGACTATACAAAATTGAAATGTCACATTACATGATCAGTCAATGAATTTCAAAGCATTTTTTAATTCTTCATAGCGTCTCCTGTTGAAAACAAAATAATTTTATGCCATTTGTTACGACTAGGGGTAATGTAACAAAAGAAAAGACTCAAACAAGCTTTCAAGATTTAAAATACAAATATGTAATTTCCAAAAGTATTAAAATATTTCAACAAACAATCAAAGTGAAAGAATTAAAAATAACTTACAGTATAGAATATCCTTAAAAGTCCTAAATTGTTCTAAAGTTCACTGATCTGGAAGTTAATCCAAATATTATGAATGAAGTAGGTTCTGAATGAAACCTTCACTGTACTGATGTACTAATAAGAATCAGTTATATCCAAGTGTTATAAATTCCAAATAGTCCTTGTGAATATGGAATATCACAAGTTCTAGAAATGTTTCCGATAATTCCACAGTGCTGTATAATTATTAAAGTTTAAGAAACCGGACTTAATCCTAAATGTTCTGTATTAATATATATATATATCACTGAAGTAGAATATCCACACACAAAATGAACCAATCTCGTTTTATGACCTCGCAGGCTGAACAAACTATGAACAAATGCCTAACATAGCAATACATCCTATTATATAGCTTCTGACTGCGCAAAACAGAATAAGGAAAAACCAATTTAAACTGTATTGCGACTTAATAATCCTTCTAGAAAACGACCTTCTCCGAACCATCAGAAACTAGGTTATGCGTGACACTGATGAATTACCTATACACTAACGTTTTTACCAGTCAATAAAGTATTGACTCTTAATGAAATCATAGAATCTAGGTCAGAAGTTCAACCCTCATGTGCTAAATCACATGATATACTAATGCTACAAGCAATAATATTCCCAAGTCCAATGTACTGAATCACATTGAAATACTGTATATGTACTTTTCTGCAAGACGACAGCTGTTAGACTATTATGCAGAGATCATAAACCTATACTATTTTTTAAAAACGAAATAATTCATAATTCCATAACACATTGTATTAGTACCATATTTGCTAAATCATCAGTGACAAATTTTTGCACTTACTAAAATATTTTGTTATACTGCTGTTGTTATTAACATTACTTGTGATGTCCATTTCAGCCGACTTCGGCCTTGCCAGAAAGTTTGGATTGCCACCCAAGCCCATGACACCAACTGTAGTTACTCTCTGGTAAGTGACTCTCGAAGTGGATGATCACGTCACTCACCTACTAGCTTTGTGTGATTGATGTAACTGTTTTATTTTGTTGTACTTCATATTTACATGTATTTGCAAGGGTTTGTCTTCCTAAAGTTGTGCGTTCACTTTTATATTTTTTTAACTTTACTCTTGATTGGCACCATATAGCAAGTTTTGTGCTGAGGTGCCATTAAACACTAATACACACACACACACACACACACACACACACCAGTCTTTGCCAGAAAGATGTGAATTACTGCATGAAAACAAGTTGTAACTTCAAAGTACAAAATATAGCCTTAGTGGTACAGCTCTCCCTCGTTATAAGACGATAGTCAGGGTCCATCACTGCCGACTGCATTATGTACCGAACTGCATTATATATGGAACTGCAACATATTGAGAATAACATAGTATATAAAATGGTGGTATAGCGGGCACTATCAAAATTTGTTAAATAATGGTGTTTTGAAAAGGAAATGAAGATATAAGACTCAGTTTCACTTTGTTTTCTTCCAACCCTTATTGTTATACATTGGTATGATTTTGGTCACGGGGTCCAGAGTAGTACTGTGCTATATCTGGAAGTGCATTATAATAAGGCTCGTTCTATCGGAGGAGAGCTGTATGTGTTCTTTATTGATGTTTCTATATCATTCACAGAGAAGGCAGGTTCTTTTAGTCTACGGAGAACCCTTCCGTCTTCTCTGCAGTAATATATGTCGTACTTCACCCAAACTTAAAGGCCTGGGTTTTAGGGAATGGGGTTATGTATGAAAATGGGAATGCCTCTTGGGGCCGCTATGACAATTTTCTTTTTTAGAACTGGATTAATTTTTTTACACATAAAAGTTTGTGAGGGTAAATGTCTTTGTTAGAATGAAGTAGAAACTTTGCAAAAAATTATGATGAAAAGGGCCACCAGGAACAGTTTTGTATACCCTCAAAGAGTCTAAAATACATTGACCAAAACATTATCCTCTCACCATTTTTGTAAGAGTTATTACCCTTCTTGATTTACAGATGAGTGTAGTATATTGACACAATATTACAGTTACTTGAGCTGGTTATCACCAACCTTGTTGTATCATCATATGTATCATGATAAATGTCTTGGATACAATATATGTATCATGATAGTATCTTCTGAGGAAGCTATCCTTCTGAATACTTCACATGCAAACATTACTTGTATATTGCAGAAATCTATTGTAGAATAGCTGAATTACCTGAACAAAGTTGTTTCTTAACTTTCTGTCTTTTTTATATGACTTGTTAAATCACTTATTACCATATATACTCGCATATAAGCCAATACCAACTGCAAACTGCATAGACCCAGATATGCCATTGCATAATGCGCCAGCAGATCTGGGTCTATGCAGTTTGTAAGGACTAATCAGTAGAACAAACAACATAGACCCTGATCTGCTGGCGCATTATGCGACGGCAGATCAGGGTCTATGTTGTTTGCATTTGGACCCAGGTTATATGCAAGTATAGATGGTATGCACTTTTAGAGGAGCTAAATTACTAGTAACTCCATTGCGTTAGCATACAATCGTAAACAATACTTGGTTGGAAGAAAAAAAAAAATACTTACCAGAACAAATCAAAACACATATACAGTATTATTTGAAAATTACTTTCAAACCTAAAACTCAGAAGGATTTATAACTGATATCTCAAAATCAAAAACTAAAATTCTTTGTAAAGTGGAATTTAAAAAGAGTATGTGTAGTAGTTACTTACCATCTATAAACCAAGTTCAAATGCAAACAACATAGACCCTGATATGCTGTCTCATAATGCGCCGGCAGATCAGGGTCTATGTTGTTTGTTCTATTGATTAGTCCTTACAAACTGCATAGACCCAGATCTGCCGGTGCATTATGCGACAGCAGCTCTGGGTCGATGCAGTTTACAGTTGGTATTAACTTATATGTGAGTATATACAGTAGGTAAATATAGTACATATAGGGAGACAGAAAGATTGTATGAATGGTTTAAGTGCCATTGTTGTTTACTTCATTTGATGGAATTATAAGAAGGATGACAAGAAAATGTTCACAGTCTGACAGTTATCATATAGTTCATGTTTCATTCTACTATCATCCTGTATCAAAATATTGCGATTTACCGGTACTAAACAATGTCTAATAGTTACAGATGGATTTCATTGATATTTGGTACCATCATTGTCATCATGTGAAGATGTGTATACTGACCAATCATTGAGTCTTCAAAGGTCGACGTAAATGGCCGAATGGCCGCACACGTCGTTAATCCAACTAACGAGTCTTCATGATTTTTGAAAGAGTTATTGCCCTTTTTGACTTGCAGGAGAAGGAAATTAGTCTTACAGTTCTTTGAAGTTGAAACTGTACTATAGACTCATCACCATCATGGGGTTGGGGTGGGATGTGGGAGAAGTGGGGGTATATTTACATGAACAAATTGTTCAGCATTACTCTAGATTTTTGAATAAATTAAGTGATTTTCTACTCATGCCTTATGTATGTCAATGTTCTACCCATGATGTCATAACTAAATTTAGTGTTCTAGTGTTATGTGGCATTGACTACTAAAACCATTTAGGCATGTATGGACATTTAACACAAATTATTGCACATTTACATAAAACATGACCTACAACCACAAAACAATACAAACAAGAGCAAGACAACCTCACAGCTGGATAGTCTAATAGTATTTTGACAAGACCCCCTGAAATTGGTACATGTGTAACTCTTTAACCAAGAAAGACTAACTGGTCTTTGAGGGAATTTTTTTTTAAGCTACTGAAGTTAATTGCATAATGAAGATTTAAAAAAAAAAAAAAAGGAACAGCAATTTTATTTTTTCTTTCACTTCAAACTTTACTTTCTGTTACAGGTACAGAGCACCAGAATTGTTACTGGGTTCCAAAATCCAGACAACAGCTATAGATATGTGGTAAATTTGTATTGATAATAAGAATCTAGGCTTAAAGTGATGTACTTAAAATCAATGCTCACAATTTAAAAATGACATGATACAAGTGTGTTAGTTGTTTATTCAACTAGATGCATACCAGAGGATTCAAAAATCTTTAAAAAAATTTAAATTTCGTTACTGCAATTATCTCTCACAGGAAATTGATACACAACTATAGCCTTTAAATTTGGGATGATTGCAATTTTATGGGTGCAGCATCTAACTAGTCTGCATTTTTTGTTGGATCAGCTCAGGATGATTTCATGTTTAACAAAAATAAATATATTTATTTAACATAATAAATTGTGTGGACTTTGGCCCCCAGACCCCTGCTTGCACAATTAAAATATCCAATATGGCAGAGGAAGTACTGTATGTACTCATTTATAAGTCAAGTCTAACTGCAAACTGCACAGACCCAGATCCGTCATTGCATAATGCGCCAGCAGATCTGAGTCTATGCAGTTTGATAAGAGTAATCAGTAGAACAAACATCATTGACTCAGATCTTCTCTCACATTATGCAATGGCAGATCAGGGTCTATGTTGTTTGCAGTTGGACTTGACTTATATGCAAGTATAGATGGTACCTGTTAAAGTGCAATCTAGCCTTAATATTTTAGATCGGAAGTTTTATCTTACAAGGCCAGCTGCTGTGAGATTAGCTTGATTCACTGATCATCAGCAACTGCTGCCTGAGAGCTACTCACCCCTAGCTCTCAAGCTCTCACTCTAGACATGGTTGGGTATACATTTATCACCCTCAACATTTGCGAAACTGTCAGAAATCTTTCTTTCTGTGGAAAGATTATGAGGTATAGTTTTCATTGGTACAAATAACAACAATATCTCACTTTAGAAGTAAACATGTGAAAGTTCTTTGGGATTTAGGCATTAAATCAGCAAAATATTGTAGTGCCTTGCTGTAGCCTCATAAAATCCCTTACGTGGTGGGGTAGGGTTAGGAGAACTGAGAGCATTCATGCATTCATTAAATCCTTCTTACATTCATAAACTATTGTTGATTACTATGTGAGCTATGGAACCAGGCTAGATGTCGGGTTATGTGAACTTTCTCATATGGAGAATTGGAGCCTTCTAATCAGCAAACTATAATAACAGCAATTTTAAATCTTGACATCCCCATGCATTGGGGTGGGGGATATTGTGATCTGTCCATCCCTTCAGCCAGCCATCTGTCTCTCTGTCTGTCTGTAACTGTCTCATAAACAAGTGAGTGGAAATCCACTCAAATTTTTACATTGGTTGCCCATGTGATAACCATCTGGGAGAAGGGTATAATTTGGAAGGACCCACCCCTGTTTCTTATGGGAGGTAATCAGTGTCAAATATACACAAATTGCAATTACAGCAACATTTTAGAGTATTGTTTTTTACCAAACTTTATACATGCAGTCATACCTGGAGAACACATAATATATATAATAGATTTTGGGTTATGACCTTGGGATCATGGTTTGGAAAGTGGGGAGGGAGGGAATATGTGATTTAAAGCATGGATATTTGCCAGGGCAAGCCATGAAAGTAGGTCTAGTTTATTGCATCTGATAAGTCAATTTATTTGAGTACATTGAGGGATAAAAGTCAT
Source organism: Margaritifera margaritifera (assembly GCA_029931535.1). Taxonomy (NCBI): domain Eukaryota; kingdom Metazoa; phylum Mollusca; class Bivalvia; order Unionida; family Margaritiferidae; genus Margaritifera; species Margaritifera margaritifera. Next base: position 10,470,927 of record JAQPZY010001697.1, on the reverse strand, counting down.
GTATTTGAGGATGTAAAAGGTGGATGGGGATGGGTTATCCCTATAACCATTCTAACACAGACATTTTAGCTTTAAAGTGTTGCAAAAATAATTTTCTGCAGTATTTGGGCCTACTAACTATCTTGAAAGCATGATTGCATCAAAACCTCTGATAGTTTTATTATTTTAAACCAATCAAAATGTGCATAACTTTCACATATGTGTTAGACAGGCTTCCTGAAATTTTCCAGAGTGCAACCAGACGTTTTGACATACTTGATAGAAACACATGAATCTACTGTTTATAATATATATTTGTTTAAAAAAAGAAATGTTTCAGCTCCTTCATAGGTCATTCAGGTGGTAGCAGCAAACAATAAGTTTATCCCCATAATTCGCTATAAATTTCCCCACAACAGTTTTTTTTTAGTTTATTTAACAAAATGTATTTACACAGTGTTCCTATAACTTGTTATGATGTTGCCACATTTACACTATGATAAATCCACTCACTTAAAGTTCATCAGTTTGGTGAAAATTCTCTTTATTTTCTTGGTACAGATGTCTATTTTGATTTCCTTTCCACTTCCTGACTGCCAGCATCGGATCAAAGTCTTTTATATCAAGACCAACAATATTTATTCTTATAAGTTCGTCAAGAGTGTCAGCACTCAGCCTGCACCACAGCTTTGTTTTGATCAAAGTCTGGCATGAAAATCCTTGCTTACACTCCACGCTTCAGGTACTGTCCTTTCATTGAAACTAGTTTTCTCAGTATTTCATTTGTGGATAGTCCTCTGTAATTGTTGTTCACAATGTACTAGAGAACCCCATTTTCCTTCCTTACTTCTTCGGCACGAATTCACCATTCTCACTTGTTCGACTGTATTGAGCAATCAATGTGTCTATGTGATCATTACCAAACTCTGGCATGTTGCTTAATGTTTTCATGGAGAAATGTTCGACTCAAACACAGTGACTGCATTAAAAATCTCATGGTCCTGGAATCTGTCACATGTTTCCATGAATAATCTGTACACACTGTACTGCTTTGGTTGGCAAGTCATTGTCAGGTGATGAACACTTCAGTTCTGTCGCATTTAAGTGAATGCTGTCACACCTGGCTGTAAGAAACTCATTGCAGAAGAGCCCAAAATGGGGTGTATCTCCAAGGTATTCAGCTTTCAACGATGTCAAAAATCCCTCAACATGTTGCTTTATGGTAATATATGGCAAATATCTTGTCTGCAAACACTGGCTAAGGGTGTTTATTTTTCAGAATAACAAGCAAATATCTTACTGGCAAGTGATCTTTAAAATCTACTTCACTAAAGGATTAAGTTGCCGTTCTCCAACCCCATTTGACCAGCTTAACTGTGAGCAGTATAGCCTTCGGGCAGTTGAGCAGTAACAAGCTTAATCAGTGACACCTCTTTTGATTGTTAGACAAAAGAAACTGTGTAAAGAAGACCTAGTCACCTTTGAATAAAGCTTAGTTGGTGACACCTTTTATTGATTCTTCAACAAAGAAACTGTGTAAAGAAGACCTAGTCACCTTTGAATGAAGCTTCGTTGGTAACACCTTTATTGATTGTCCAACAAAGAAACAATCTGTAAACTAGACATAGTAACCTTTGAATTTTACTTCATTCAGGTGTTTTTTTGACAGTTTAATGGATAAACAAATCAAAGACAATTTGATATAATGATATTTGGGATATTCTATGACCATTTGGTCTGAGTATGTGCTGGTCAAAACCTTTGAACTGTCTGGCAGATACAGGTTTTAAGGAAGCTGGATGTTAGAATATATTGTGTGATGTGAGTGTGATTATGTACACAAATCATTGAGATTCTCTTTTATTTCTTCTTCAGATATGTTACCCAATCATAATATGTCAGGAGTACATTCACTACCTTGCAAATCCAGTTCTCCTAAGCCAAGAAAAAGATGTTACAAACTGTCTTGGTTTGGGTTAGCAACAATGGTGCTAAATGGTCATCTGCATGATTAAAAAGGAAGCTTGATGAGAGTGCTCTCTCCTTGAATATAGTTGTTAGTTGCTACTTGCACATGAACCAGAGTGAACCAGATATGAATCTTCTCAGTACTGGCTTCAGTGATCTTTCCCAGGTAACCAGTACTTGGACTTCATTCCAAAACATCACCCAGGCCCGGACTGTTCACATTTCATCTCAGATATGGGTGCCATCTACAAATGGCAGTACTGGCTACTGTGATCTTGCATGGAATAGCCATGACCAGCCCTCAACTTTGAACACTAACTGACCCAGGACCAGCTCTATTCGAGTACCAGTGCAGCCCTGCCAGATGACTTCACCTTCTAGGACTGGGTACAGTGATCGTTGCTCCTGGTGTACCCAGTCCTTCCATCAAGAGAAATATAACATCTTCCCAGTGATATAGCAACACCATAACCAACTCTGCCCTAGATGTACAGCCATCCTGGCAATCATGCCCATATGCACCGCTACTAGACCCATGACCCATCTGAAGAACAACAACACAGTTCCGGCTTCACCATAATCCGGTATCAGCTACAGTGACAGTCCAGTCATAGATACCCAGTACTGGACCATGACAGTGGAGGATGTTTGAGTGAATGCCTGGAGATAACTCTGTCCCAACAAGGATGGACTTCTGGACTCATTCACCTCCCAACTCAGGCTGCTTCAATGGCATACATTACACACATCGCAGGAGTTATCTGACACTAGCCAGTGCCAAGCCCATAGAAGTATAGTAGACCAACATCAGACAGTTCCCTCACTAGTCCCAGTTTTGTAATGACCAGCATGCCTATAGCAACATTCTGATCCTGGACACCTGGTACCAGCCCCAGGCCATAGGCGTTGCACACAGTGAACACCTGAAGATAACCATATCCCAGCATGAACTGACCTCCGGTCTTTGTTCATCATCCCACATTACCTGTTTTGCCTGCTTAGTTGCTGCACCTCTCACAGGAGGCTCATGTTTTTTCTTCAGATACATTAGACAATCATAATATTTTAGGAGTATGATGACTACCTCACAAATCTAGCCCCTACCAGGCTGTATTTTTAGCAATAAAAGTGTTAAAATTTGTCAGCTTAGTTGGGAGTCAGACAAGAGTGATCTCCCCATAGAAGGATTGGTGCTAAATTCCGTCCATACTTAAGTTACTATTTCCACTTGTGCTGAGAAGCAAAACCAGTATCTACTTGGGTGATCCAAGAAGTCTTGAAGGGACTTCAGATTTTGTTTATCCAGTCACCTCCTCATTTGTGTTCTCCTGCAGTGATGGAAATCCCAGCAGATCCTGTGAAGGCAGAAATTTTAATGTAGATCACTTTCTTGCTCTCCAAGTAGGCAGTGGAGAGAGTTTGCTGACTGATCTCTCGAGGGTTTGGTTCAAGGCTTTTTCTGGTGCCAAAAAGCCAATGGCAAACTCAGACAAGTGATAGATCTCAGCCAGCTCAACAGATACATATTAGCACCAAAGTTCAAAAGGTGGAGACAGTGAGATCATTTCACTTTTCCATCAAGAGGTAGGAGTTTGCAATCAGTCTCAGTCAGACTGGTGCATACTTTTATATCCCTATGCATCCAATATCACACAAGCTCCTTTGATTGTCTTGAAAGGAACAATTTACCAGTTTCAAGCTCTGCCTTTCAGCCTCAGTCTCAACCCTTGCCTTGTTCAGGACCTCCTCATTGACAGCAACTTCAGCGTACCTAGGAGAAGTTGGATGTTATCCCGTCTAAATACTTAGACCAGCTGGATATGGAATTTCTGACCCATCTCAATCTTGTTCATCTCTCTCAAATACAAATTGCATGGGTTATGGAGCTCGCAATATGAATCTCGACTGCTCGATTTCTCCAGGAAATCCCAGCAAATTTCAACTTGTTCGAACAACCCCGCTTTCAGGTGTTTCATCCTTGCCCAGACAGACTTTTCTTCACACTTAGCTCTTCTCAGAGTGCATTGTGTAGCAAGGAGTTTCAGCCTTCAGTAGTGGAAAGACTCTAATGAACAAGAATGATCACCACTTGACTTACAAGGGGAAGTGGCAGTGACAATAACATTGTTCCTTTGAATGCTTTGATGTCTCAGTTGGCTAACTTTTTTTCTCTGGTTTTTGGAGGAGATAAGGTTAGTTCCTGTTACAGTCGGAGAATATTGCTCCATGATTTCCGACACATTCAGGCATCATGGTACACTAAATACAGGCCACAACAAGGACCTACTGGTCTGAATAGGCCTCAATCACTCACCATGTTTCCTGAGTGGAATCTTTCATGGGTTTTGACTTGGCTCAACTCAGATAAGATCAAGCCCTTAGCCAGAACCTCGTTGAAGCTGCTATCTTACAAGACATGCTTTCTCTTAGCACTAGCCTCAGCATGCAGGTAGCCTCAGCATGCAGGTGAGTGAGCTGCATACCCTTTCTAGCCTCAGCATGCAGGTGAGTGAGCTGCATACCCTTTCAGTAGACCCAAATTGTATCCAGTTCAGACAGATAGTTCCATGGTTCTAACGATACAGCCAGGTTTCACAGCTAAGAACCAGTTGCTGTCTGTAGGTAATCATAAGCTGCCATCCGCTCTTTCTCCTGCATTGACACATCGAGAGGGGCAGTAATTCAAGACCCAGTCCATGCCTTCAAGCATTACTTGAAACACAGAGAAGAGTGTCGAGTCCTGACATTTTTCTTCCGGTTAAGGCTGGAAAAGAGGATATAAACCATCAAATCCAGGCATCATGGTTGAAGTGGGTAATGTGCTCTGCTTATTCTGAATTATCACAGGATCAGATATGCCTCATGTATATTTCTACTCATGAGATCAGAGCCATCTCAGCAAGTCTCACATTTGAATACAACATTTTGATCTGCGATATAATAGAAATTATTGGCTTGCTTGTACAGTCAATCTTCTCAAGTTTTTGACTCTGAGATCTAGCATTGCAGATATGAGAATTGAATTTGGTGGGTCCATTGGCTGTGGTCCAGATGACCACCAGACTCATTTGAGGATGGCACAACCTCATGGGCATGGGTTTAGTGCTTTTGCTGGACTTGTCCAAAGTTGGTTTGCTCAGTAAGGAAAAGTCACTCTTTTTTCCTTATCTGATGATTGTTGACATGTGTTATGGGACCATTGGTTGTGCTGTCTTCATATTAGGTGGTGGTTTATCATTCTTATAGGGAATTCAGCTGTTCTTCCCTCAGAGGATGCAGATGGTAGAGCTTGGATGCTCATACATTTCCTCCTCCTCTTACCTATTCACCTCGTGTTAATGTGATCGGAGAATGTATTCAACAGAGAAAGTAAATTTTTTCGTATATATTATGTTTCTCCGAGAATACTAACCCTGTCACATTACTATTAAACCCTTCACCTCGCAGTCTTTGGCAGAATCTGCACCTGCTGGTGGTGACCTTGTGACGAAGTAGAAATACCAAGCTCCTGACCTTTGCCTCTCTTGTAGCAGACCCGAGTGCCGACTAATCCCGATTGCTCAACTCATGTGGAACAATCTTGGACCATCGACCTTCAGAGTAGAGTAGCAGGGATACCTGGAAGATCCTGCTATCTCCTCACCTGCTCAGACAGTCCCAAATGCAGATTTTTACATCCAGACCAGGAGAGACTGAATGTGCACACATGGCTAATATCAGGCAAGCGCTCAGAAGGAAGCTCTTCTCAGAACAAGCAGTGGACAGGATCACTTGGCCAAGAAGGCACACCACTCTGAAAGTATATGAAGGCAAGTGTAGAGGGTCTCGCAGTGGTATGAACAAAAACCACTTCACCCTCTTAAAAACCTCAGTACCACAAATAGCTAACTTCCTAACCCCCATCACCATCAAGGGCTACCTCAGGGGAAACTGTTTCACAATCTTAAACATGCTTTAACATAATGGAAGGGAGGACATGGGCCTAAATAAAGACCTCCCAGATCTTCTGACTTTGTTTCCTCCAGAAAATATAAGACATGCCTTCTGGTCACCCTGGTTACAGCAGGTGGAATAAGTGAGCTACATGCCATATTGGTCAGTGTGAAATATATGCAGCTCCATCAAGATGGTTCAGTTTATCTCATGATCTCTTCTGCTTTTGCTGCCTAGAATATGCTCCTGGTCATGGCAACCAATCATGCATCTTAAAACTGTCTTTTTTCCTGGGACCTTTCATCCCAAGTGTGTCTACAAGACCCTGTCAAGGCTCAAAAGCACATCAATCCTATCATCAGAAGATCTAGATTATTCCCACCCTAATAGGTAGAGATGACTTTTCCACTCAAAGAGTGTCATCCTGGACAAGTTGAATTACCCCCTCAGCATGTTGTAAACTCAGCCAGGATCAAATGAGTTTCTTTCATATTTTGGCTCATGAGGTTATGACCTTTGCCACAAGCATAGCATTTGAGCGAACCTGCTTCCCTACCTTGATAATCCAAATCATTGATTGTAGATCAGAGACAACCTTTTCTAGCTTCTTCCTCAGAGACATCTCATCACAGGTCCCTCAGCATCTATGTAATAACATGGGTTACTCTACTTCCGCAATATTTATGGGGACAGAACATGTTTTCCTCTTCACATTACCCATGTTTCTAGCCAGTATATTCTCCATAATGAAGCTGCTTCATATATGTCAGGAGACTGGAATCTGGGCTGAATCTGGGGTAAAGGGAGGTGACTCTATCCTTCTCGTACCTATTTTCTTAATGTATTATGATTGGGTAACTTATTTGAAGAAGACAAGAATTTTTCAGAGGTATAATACGTTTCTTCAATAATACTTGCCCAATCATAATATGGGCACACCCTCCCAAGCCCTCAGCATAGTTACATCTCAGTAAAGAGTGCTTCCCCACTCCAATAGTAACTGATGACTATACGGTTTTGGGTGCCAATCCCTATATCCAAGGGGAGACTACTCTCATCTGACTTCCTTCAGCACCATTGTTGCTAAACCAAACCGAGATAGTTGTAACATATTTTTTTTTTTTGGTTTGGGAGGGCTGGATTTGCAAGTTAGTGGATGTACTCCTAACGTAATATGATCGGGTAAATATTATTGAAGAAACATTTTGAACCTTCTAAACCCTGGTTTTCCATAAACCCTGTTCATGCTTTGTGCACTTGCTTGAATTTTTACTGAATTTGAATTTAATTTTGCTGTGTATGGTAGGCACACACACACACACACACATGCTTGTGTTGCTTTGCAGGGCTGCTGGGTGTATAATGGGGGAGCTACTGGCACACCGCCCCCTCCTGCCAGGGAGGTCAGAGATTCACCAGATAGAGCTGATCATTCAGATGTTTGGTACGCCTGGTGATACAATATGGCCTGTAAGTTTCTTCTTCTTTATGACAAACATAAGTAGGTAGTGCTGTTTATTAAGATGTAGATTTTTGTTTCATATTAGAGGGAGATATGGATAAAGGAAAGGAAGGAAAATTTTTTCTCACTGCCCCTCTTATAAGGCCACCCCTTCTGCAGCAGAAATGTGGCTTGTTAGGAGGGGTAGCCTTTCTAGAGGGGGATCACACAAATGCGAGTAATAATTACATATAGAGTATGAAAGGTGTAGCTAATTTTTATAATATTTAATATTTTCCTTTAAAAATCACAAGCATGTTATGGAATCAATTTGATTAAACTTGTATTAATGTTATTTAAAATAATCATAAATAATCATCAATCATGGTGTAAAACAACCTGGTCAATAAAATTAGAGTACAAACATCTGGCTGTAACTTTCATTGTCCATCCATTTCATTTTCCCACTGCTGTAGAATGAATGACTGACAATATTTATTTTAATCTTTCTGATATCAAATTTCTCAGCAGTGATCAAAGGACTCTACTTCTTTTAATGTTGTTGAATTGCTTTCACTTTTCCTTCTAAATTGAGAATGTCTGACAACATTATGCACCAACTTATTCTTTCAGTGGCAATTTATAGTTTTACACAAAATGTTCAGTGTTTACAAATGAAGTGAGCTTGTCACATGAGTGACTGGTTTTAGTCTGGTACCCTTTCAAATACATTTCATAATCTACAAGAGAGAAGCCACAATGGCTAATATACCATTTTAACTTAATGGCAACCAGATGTCACACTGACTTGATCTAAACAGTACTGCGCTTCTGAGTTGTTAGCTTTCTTTCATCTTGATAATTATCATTGGTAATAATAGCCAGTAATTATCAAAGTGACAAAATCTAACATCTAAGGAACACACAGCAGTAAGGATAATTGGATTTCTTACCTCTTTGAATGGATTAAAGTTACATACTTTATCGGCATGTTGGAACAAATATCAGTATATTGAATTTAGAAGTCAAGAAATGTTTGTGAGATTTCTATATGTAAACCCCATTTTGTGACCACTCGTAAATCTGATTTGCACTATTATGCCAGCCGCTGGCCACATTAGAGGGGTGGCCATCCTAGGTGGGTACTTTTAAACCCAAACTTGTCAATACCAAGGGATTCTGGCTGTAAAAAGCAGGTGGTTGCTGGTCATTGGTGGGTGGATGGGTGGGGGAGTAAAGCTCGGACATAGGATTAGTAAACAATGGATTTTATCAAAAACAACAATTATTTGAAATGAAGAATTGAATTTTCATCACATTAAAAAGAAACCCCACAACATTTTCCCATGGTAAGATAAACATAACAAAATTGATGAAAATTATGAAGTTTAAAATATTTGTGATGTTTTTCATAACTATTAGTGGAAAAACCTGAAAAGTAGAGCAACATTTATGTTATTTTTACATTCTTTGTTTAATGAAGTAATTTTATATGAAATATCACAAATATTGTGAATTCATTTATTTTCACAGGCATCATCTTTTGAGGTTATGCAAAAATGTCATTATTGTTTAAACATAAATTTGTGGGTATGCCATTGGCTGAAATGACATTATTGTTGGAACATAAATTTATGGGTATGCCATTGCAGAAATGACATTATTGTTTGAAGATAAATTTGTGGGTCTGCCATTGACAGAAATTACATTATTGTTTGAAGATAAATTTGTGGGTCTGCCATTGACAGAAATGACATTATTGTTTGAACATAAATTTGTGGGTCTGTCATTGATAGAAATGATATTATTGTTTGAATATAAATTTGTGAGACAGAAATGACATTATTGTTTGAACATAAATTTGTGAGTATGCCAATGACGGACAGCATTTTATGGCAAAACGATTTTACATTGGGTACTTTATATTTGAATTTATGCTGTGTAGCAACAACAAAATTCATAAAAATGTGTTACCATAAAAAAAATAGAATTTATGATAAATATAAAACATGATTGTCTTCATAGCTCTTGGTTTTTTTTTATAATTTTAAGTTGAAAAGTAAATAAAAACTGAATTTTTGATAAATTGGTGTTATTTGTTTACCATAACCTCAGGTAGATGAAAGAACATGTAATAAACTTGAGTGATTTGCAGTACATTGTTCATTATGTATGTGTACCACATTGTAAACAAACTGGCTGGAGGGTCAGTAATGCACATGCAACTGTACACAGCCCATACATACTCAAGGGTTTGCAAAACTCTCACAGTACACCATTCTACCAAACAATTTGTGCACAACCAGAAACCTATTCTATTCCCTCCCCCTAAAAAGAGTGGATTAGACCCTACTAAAACCCAGAACAATCATCTGAACACACTGCATATTTACATCTGTGGGAAGCAAGTCTCTTGTTTTCAAAAGTTCCATGTCACTGTGTGTAATCACTACTAATTGTGTCTTCACCACAATGGTTTCCCACAAAACTAAACCGGCTGGAACCAGATGATCTAAGTGGATTTTGGTAGTAAGATAATCATTTTACATACAGTTACAATCTACAAAGAACACACTCATTGTACATGTACAGTAGAGTCTGTCTTGAAAGACCACCTCTTGTGCCAAAAAATAATGATATCTCAAGATAGGTGGTCTCTCATAACAGGTCATAACACTATATAATCAATAAATCTGTTCATAGAGATCCTCGTCTCTCAAGACAGGTTGTCTCTCATGGCAGTGGTCTTTCAAGACAGGTTTTACTGTATTACTTTAAAATCAGTTTTGGAAGGAGAATGCATCTTACAAAACTTTGATATGAAATTAACTTTATTTTATTGGTCACTTGCCTTACCTGAACTCTCTGTGTTTCAGGGTTTCTCAGATCTTCCTGCTTTATCCAGCATGACCTTGAGAAAACAGCCGTAAGTTGTAGATGATTTGAAATTTAATGGCATACAAGGCAGACATAGAAAATCTACCAGTTACATTAACATCTACCTAGACTTGTGTGTTCATGAATTCACTTAAAATTCAAAGTAACTTAATGTAACTCTGTGTCTAGAAGATAGACACCATTTCAGTTATCCAGTTAGAAGATAGACTCCATTTCAGTTAACAAGTTAGAAGATAGACTGCATTTCAGTTATCAAGTTAGAAGATAGACTCCATTTCAGATCGACTCCATTTCAGTTATCAAGTTAGAAGATAGACTCCATTTCAGTTACCAAGTTAGAAGATAGACTCCATTTCAGTTATCAAGTTAGAAGATAGACTCCATTTCAGTTATCAAGTTAGAAGATAGACTCCATTTCAGTTATCAAGTTAGAAGATAGACTACATTTCAGTTATCAAGTTAAGTCAATTAATCTTTGCTTAAAGTTGGTGTATATGCTTACAACATATACAACACACAAGCTGTATTGAGCTTTTACTACTGACAATTAAAACTTACTACTGTTTAAATAACGTTCAGGATTATTTATACAACAAGACAAATTACAAAAATACATTGCATGCAATCAGTCAAGTCACTGTAGTACATACAGTAACACACAATTGTACATGACTTAACTGAGTACATAGTATTACATAAATGTACAAGACTTAATAAAGTTCATACATACATATATATATATATATATATATTACAGATTAAATTTAGGGTTTTTTTTCTTGGTTTTAATGTCATTTTTTGTTTCTGATTGAAACATATACGGATCTTCATTGTTATAATATGCTTCGTTTTTTTTAGTATGATTATGGATATATTACGATACAACTATGGACACCATGACCAAATTTAAACCATTGTATAACAGAATGGATTGAACAAAAACAACATGTAGCTGAGTATTATATCTTCATTGCCTTTTTGAAACACAACACTATTATTTGACAAATCTCAATCATTCCTGCAATACCACATTTCAGTGCATAACACTGTTTTCAGTATACCGCAGTTTGGTACATAACACTGTTCTCCCTATAGTGTAGTTCCGTACATAATGTGATCAGTGGTTATGGAACATGATTACTACATTATAAGGAGAGAGAGATGTATATACCACAAATATATACCATCATTATATACAGTTTCACATAATTTACATGGGTTTACATGATACATTCATCCACATGTACTGTACATTACAGAATAAACATTGCATGTAGATGTAGTAAATGCTCTGAATAATTAAAAGTAACTAAACAAAAAAATTAGCAACATATACAGAATAAGAGATACAGATTTTCAGCCAGTTGTAAAAAGCACGCATAAAAGCTTGCCAAACATAAGTTAAAACTTACCAGTAAGTAAAAACCATTTCTGCATAAATAAATTTTGTAGAATCATTAAATGAAGTAGCTGTTTTTGTGTTATTGACAAGAGAGTTCCATAAAAATGCTGTGGCTGAACTAAAATAATATTTACTATACCTGGCTGTTTTTGATTTTAGAATTTCCATCTTGTTTACATTACCTGAAAGAATATTTAGAGTCTTCTAATTTTACAAAGTCATGCAAGTATGGAGGACTAATGCCATTTAGAATCGTATAGGTCTCAATAGTCATATTCCCCAAGACTGTTAATTGGTTCGTCTTTTTAACAATTCCTCTATTATCCAGACATTTGTTGAGATTTTTTATAAAGCTTTACAATTTTGCAATCTGTGCTTCATTTTTTTGTTTTAATCTGCTGTTGAGAGAGTAGGAAGTAGACCTTTTATTATGGCTCTAATTGCTTCCAAACTGCCAGTAGTATTAGCATTGCCACTGCAGTAAAATTCATCAGGCTGTTGGTAATCCAGTTAAGATCAAAATGAAAATGTATGTGATATTTATTGTTGTAAATGTATAAATTAAAGTCAATGGATATGGCAGATTGTAATAATTCAAGTCAGGTATTCATACTCAGTAGTCACAAAATACCTCCAATACAGATTTGTACTCAAACACTCATTTCAAAGATTGCATATGTTATCAGGAATAACTTGGTATATGTGTGCATATGTGTGTGTGTATATATGCCATATAGCAGATCAGTTTAGCAGTGGAGAAATTTTAGGGATTTAGCAGCCAGTGAGATCATGAAAATAAATCCCTTCAAAATATATTATCCACTGAAATAAATGTGGCCAAAATGTTGTAACATTTCTTGAAACTTTGAAATAATAATAAAAGGACCAGTACTTTATTTCTTTTAATGAGAATGCTTCACTAGTTTTCATTCTCAACTTGTATGGTAAAAGCACAAAAATAACTTTAGATAGTATCCAAAATAAATGATTCTTCCTTCCTGGGTGTACCCAGTCTTTGGTAGTGGTGCTGTATATACAACTTATAAGTCAAGTCAAACTCCAAACTGTACAGACCAGATATGCCATCGCATAATGTGCCAGCAAATCTGGGTCTGTGCGGTTTGCTAGGAGTAATCAGTAGAACAAACAACATAATCCCTGCTCTCCCGGCGCATTATGCGAATGTAGATCAGGGTCTATGTTTCCCGGCGCATTATGCGAATGTAGATCAGGGTCTATGTTTCCCGGCGCATTATGCGAATGTAGATCAGGGTCTATGTTTTTTAGAGTTGGATTCAACTAATATGGAAGTATAGATGATACATAAATTGAATAATAAATAAATTAATTATTGATACCATGAATAAAGACTTTTAGGGACAGCATTAACCTATCCAATGCTGTGGACAATAATAAGGACTGGCATGCACTTTAACTGGCACTATCCAATGCTGTGAGTAATAATAAGGACTGGCATGCACTTTAACTGGCACTATCCAATGCTGTGGGTAATAATAAGGACTGGCATGCACTTTGACTGGCACTATCCAATGCTGTGGACAATAATAAGGACTGGCATGCACTTTGACTGACACTATCCAATGCTGTGGGCAATAATAAGGACTGGCATGCACTTTGACTGGCACTATCCAATGCTGTGGGTAATAATAAGGACTGGCATGCACTTTGACTGGCACTTTCCAATGCTGTGGGTAATAATAAGGACTGCCATGCACTTTGACTGGCACTATCCAATGCTGTGGGCAATAATAAGGACTGGCATGCACTTTAACTGGCACTATCCAATGCTGTGGGCAATAATAAGGACTGGCATGCACTTTGACTGGCACTATCCAATGCTGTGGGCAATAATAAGGACTGGCATGCACTTTAACTGGCACTATCCAATGCTGTGGGCAGTAATAAGGACTGGCATGCACTTTGACTGGCACTATCCAATGATGTGGGCAATAATAAGGACTGGCATGCACTTTGACTGGCACTATCCAATGATGTGGGCAATAATAAGGACTGGGATGCACTTTGCTGGCACTATCCAATGCTGTGGGCAATAATAAGAACTGTTATGCACTTTGACTGGCACTATCCAATGCTGTGGGCAATAATAAGGACTGGCATGCACTTTAACTGGCACTATCCAATGCTGTGGGCAATAATAAGAACTGTTATGCACTTTGACTGGCACTATCCAATGATGTGGGCAATAATAAGGACTGGCATGCACTTTGACTGGCACTATCCAATGCTGTGGGCAATAATAAGGACTGCTATGCACTTTGACTGGTACTATCCAATGTTGTGGGCAATAATAAGGACTGGCATGCACTTTGACTGGCACTATCCAATGCTGTGGGCAAAAATAGGGACTGGCATGCACTTTGACTGGCACTATCCAATGCTGTGGGCAATAATAAGGACTGGCATGCACTTTAACTGGCACTATCCAATGCTGTGGGCAGTAATAAGGACTGGCATGCACTTTGACTGGCACTATCCAATGCTGTGGGCAATAATAAGGACTGGCATGCACTTTGACTGGCACTATCCAATGCTGTGGGCAATAATAAGGACTGGCATGCACTTTGACTGGCACTATCCAATGCTGTGAACAATAATAAGGACTGCCATGCACTTTGACTGACACTATCCAATGCTGTGGGCAAAAATAAGGACTGTTATGCATTTTGACTGACACTATCCAATGCTGTGGGCAATAATAAGGACTGTTATGCACTTTGACTGGCACTATCCAATGCTGTGGGCAATAATAAGGACTGGCATGCACTTTGACTGGCACTATCCAATGCTGTGGGCAATAATAAGGACTGCCATGCACTTTGACTGGCACTATCCAATGCTGTGGGCAATAATAAGGACTGCCATGCACTTTGACTGCTACTATCCAATGCTGTGGGCAATAATAAGAACTGTTATGCACTTTGACTGGCACTATCCAATGCTGTGGACAATAATAAGGACTGGCATGCACTTTAACTGGCACTATCCAATGCTGTGGGCAATAATAAGGACTGGCATGCACTTTGACTGGCACTATCCAATGCTGTGGGTAATAATAAGGACTGGCATGCACTTTAACTGGCACTATCCAATGATGTGGGCAATAATAAGAACTGTTATGCACTTTGACTGGCACTATCCAATGATGTGGGCAATAATAAGGACTGGCATGCACTTTGACTGGCACTATCCAATGATGTGGGCAATAATAAGGACTGGCATGCACTTTGACTGGCACTATCCAATGTTGTGGGCAATAATAAGAACTGTTATGCACTTTGACTGGCACTATCCAATGATGTGGGCAATAATAAGGACTGGCATGCACTTTGACTGGCACTATCCAATGATGTGGGCAATAATAAGGACTGGCATGCACTTTAACTGGCACTATCCAATGCTGTGGGCAATAATAAGAACTGTTATGCACTTTGACTGGCACTATCCAATGATGTGGGCAATAATAAGGACTGGCATGCACTTTGACTGGCACTATCCAATGCTGTGGGCAATAATAAGGACTGCTATGCACTTTGACTGGTACTATCCAATGCTGTGGGCAATAATAAGGACTGGCATGCACTTTGACTGGCACTATCCAATGCTGTGGGCAAAAATAGGGACTGGCATGCACTTTGACTGGCACTATCCAATGCTGTGGGCAATAATAAGGACTGGCATGCACTTTGACTGGCACTATCCAATGCTGTGGGCAGTAATAAGGACTGGCATGCACTTTGACTGGCACTATCCAATGCTGTGGACAATAATAAGGACTGGCATGCACTTTGACTGGCACTATCCAATGCTGTGGGCAATAATAAGGACTGGCATGCACTTTGACTGGCACTATCCAATGCTGTGAACAATAATAAGGACTGCCATGCACTTTGACTGACACTATCCAATGCTGTGGGCAAAAATAAGGACTGGCATGCATTTTGACTGACACTATCCAATGCTGTGGGCAATAATAAGGACTGGCATGCACTTTGACTGGCACTATCCAATGCTGTGGGCAATAATAAGGACTGGCATGCACTTTGACTGGCACTATCCAATGCTGTGAGCAATAATAAGGACTGGCATGCACTTTGACTGGTACTATCCAATGCTGTGGGCAATAATAAGGACTGCCATGCACTTTGACTGGCACTATCCAATGCTGTGGGCAATAATAAGAACTGTTATGCACTTTGACTGGCACTATACAATGCTGTGGGCATTAATAAGGGCTGCCATGCACTTTGACTGGCACTATCCAATGTTGTGGGCATTAATAAGGGCTGCCATGCACTTTGACTGGCACTATCCAATGCTGTGGGCAAAAATAAGGACTGGCATGCACTTTAACTGGCACTATCCAATGCTGTGGGCAAAAATAGTAACTGGCATGCACTTTGACTGACACTATCCAATGATGTGGGCAAAAATAAGGACTGTTATGCATTTTGACTGGCACTTCCCAATGCTGTGGGCAAAAATAAGGACTGCCATGCACTTTGACTAGCAATTATGAACACACAGGAGCCAGTTAATTTCACATTGGAAGGCAGGGAGTATTCTTGTTTTTAATCCCAGCCAACATCTCATGTCAGATTAATTTGACACAATTATACTACCATTTATTCATTTTTGTTTGAACAGATGTGTCAGTAAATTCACATAATTTGATTGCCTGATTTTGTTAATTTTGTTCCCAATGTTGAATTGTAAATAACCCATTTTGACCTGTCCTCAATAAAGTTTTGTATAGTCAAGAGTAATTCAGCATACACTTAAAAGTCAGTTTTGGTTAGGGGTTGAAAATACTCCAGGTTGTCCTTGCTAAATTAAAACCTATGAATATCTGCAATCACTAAAATATAAATTTCCAAATATTAAAACCACTCTTTTTGGATGAAATTGCTAAATTTTACTTTAGTGAAAATAACGCATACACACACACACACACGTGTACAAAATGTCAGTGATATTGAGAGACTTTAAATTATAGTTTTCTAATTTTAGGTTTCAAACCTTTTTATTTAGGTGTTCTGACACTTTTGTGACTCTTGGGCCTATGGGATTTATATATGTTTGCTTATTTATTTTCCATTACTTGACCCAAAAGTTCTCTGAATCATTGACTTCACTGATATGTGTATGTTATCTTCTCTTACCATGGGTCTCAGTCTTAAATCAAGATTTTAAAAAAGAAATAATCTTTTCCTATTGTGTATCGAACCAAGTACTGTGAAGTTTCCATGTATATTTGAATTAAAATGGTTAACAGGTGTACAAATACAATATACAGGTCTTGAACCACATCTATTATATGCAGTGACCAAATGATTAGTCATAGGAATGGTTTTATTTTTCAGGTACAACAATTTGCGACACACATATACTTGGTTAACAGATGCAGGGATACGACTCCTGAATTTTCTTTTCATGTATGATCCCAATAAGAGGTATGGCTGTGTGCACATTTTTGTCTTGTAAGCATAGGTGAACACTGATACCTTAAAATGTACTGAAAAGTTGTGGTGGTAGTCTTCTTTTTTGTAATTATTTAGTGAAACCTGTGTACAAAAGAGACTCAACAAGCTAGAACAAAATTGTCCTTAATGGACAGGTGTCCTTATATAGAAGTTCAATATTTGAAGAGGAAATAGGTGTTGTAATGCCCTTTATGAACAGGTGTCCTGTATATGGCACTATATTAACTCCTTACTGTGTAATGACGCCTTTCAGTGCCAGGCCCTTTACTGTGCAGTGGTGCCTTTCAGTGCCAGGCCCTTTACTGTGCAGCGGTGCCTTTCAGTGCCAGGCCTTTTACTGTGCTGTAATGCCTTTCAGTGCCAGGCCATTTACTGTGCTGTAATGCCTTTCAATACCTTTCACAATAAACCCAATTTAGATACCCAGTACTACCAAAAATAAAGTTTTGACATCATTAACTATCACTTATATGACTAGCAAAATGAGACTGAAAAGTAAATTTGAAGTAACTCTTTAGTTTAATCACTTGATTAAAACAACTGCCCAGTTTAATCTACACTCATCTGTTTGGTGTAACAGTGTGTCTGCCATTTGTAATCATGTGCTCAGCATAGTGACATTAAGCCATTTGAAAATTATAATATCACAGTTTATAATAAATTATAATATCAACAGTTTATAATAAATTTTAATATCACAGTTTACAGATATTTTTATGAAACAGAGAAGAACATGCCATTCTTTGAACCAGTTTTGGTAATTATTATCATGGTTTCACCAAAGTAGAAGTAAGATGGGAGCAAACTTTGGAACCAGGCTATGTGCCAAAAATACCACACTGTAATATTCAATGGTTAAGTTAATTTCTGTGATTTCAGCATGAAGATATGATCAAGAACCATCAGCCTCTCAAAAATATGGATTTTCAATATTTCAGAAAGATTTAGTTGTTAATTTTAAAATTCAGCGGTATGAAAAATGTACAGATGAATTTGCTCAAACATTTGTCTATTTTAAGAAGAAAAAAAAAACTTAAGTCACGTGGCTCTTCAAATTCTGCTGAACTTCCACAATTGTTGTTTGTTTAATGCATGATTATCACCATATAAGAGAGGAGTTGTCTTTTGAAAAACATGGTTACATGCTTTTAAATAGTTATTTATGATCAAATATCATTTTTAAATCATTATAATATGAAATTTGTTGAATTTTGCAAGACAGCTGATGCACTATTACCTGAGTCCCTTAATAAGTGAATCAAGCACTGCATAGTTTGAAAACCATTAAGATTGTTACATGTACATGGCAGATCATTGTTCTTTCATGTTTCTTTATCCCAGCTTTTCAAAGATCTGCTAAAACCTATTTCTTCAAATCCATTGCCCGATCATTTAACCTTAGGAGTAAAACCACTACCTCACAAATCCAGCCCTCCCTAGCTTGTTTTTAGCAATAAAAGAGCTAAAAGTCATATAGGTGGGAGTCAGATAAAAGTGATCTCCCCTTGGATAGAGGGATTGGCACCATGCAAACCTGTATTCATTTGGTGCCTTTTTCATGTTGGGAGCAAGACTGGGGAGTTTTCTCACACAGGGAAGTATACTCCATCTATATATCTATCTTTTTCCCACTCTTATTTATCTGGGACGAAGTATTTCACTTTATTGGTTTAACTTCATCATGCAGTATACATGTTGGCACCATTTTGCTTAACTACCCAATGGAAGGAAGTATGTTCATTCAAATAATGTGTGCTTGACCGAATTGTGTAATATTACATACCAAAAAGGTTGTGCATGTAATTTTTATAGACATTTGTGTTGGTCATTAGCATCCTTTTCACAGTAAGTTTACATGACACTTTACTGATGTCACCTGTATAGGCCATCATGCGCTCTGTATTTACAGGCATCAACACAATAGGTAGCACTAATTGTTCCGAGTGCAAATGCTTTAAGCTGGCTGGGGATAATTATGCTACATGCCTGAAATGTATTGAGTGCCATTCAAGTTATACATGCAACATTTGTGCAATATGGACAGAAAGTCTTTGGGCAACCATCTTGGCCAGACAGTGCACACGAACTAATAAGAAGGTGAAGAAATGCACCATTTGAGATGAGGATACCATTTGTATTGCTGCTGCCAACAACTTTCTACTAGTGGAAACATTGGAAGTGGAGAATTCGCTGATTCAAAAAAAAATAATATGGACCATTTCATCACAGTTGTCACACACAGCTCTAGCTCTGCCTGCACCTCCATGTTTGGAACAAATCTTCATATTGGTACCTTTAGTACCAATTCCAGTTTGGTACGGCAGCTCATCTGGACCAGCAGTGGCATTAGAGGTTGACTGGCAGTGGTCAATACTGGCTTCAACATGGCCTTAACTGATGCAGGGAGGGGCTGGTTATGGTCATCAAATATCCTATAACTGGTCCTGATTATCCAGGTACAACAATGAAGGAAACGATGGCCCCACTCTGTCACACCTGGACTCTACCATCAGATGTGGATCAATAATATTGTGGTCAACACTGAATCCAATATGGCCTTCCCTTATTCCTGAGGGAATCAGTTACAGTGATCCAATGTCACGTATTCTGTTCCTGTATTGTAACACTGGCATCAACATCAAAGAGTGTGTGGCCTCTATCCAGTATAGTGCCACAACAGACCCATGTCAGTTCTCAGACCTTTGTTGGTCCATAGCCAGTATAGTGCCACTATATCAAGGTGGTATTGCAGACCCAGTGTAGTCCATAGCCATTAATCGGTCCATGGCCATTACAGATCCATGTAGGCCTGGTTCCATTATGGAGCCATCTCAGTGCATTCCCATTACGGAATCATGTATGTCCTATACCATTATGGGCCAAAGGCCTGGTGCCATTACGGATCCATCTCAGTGCATTTCCATTATGGAATCTGGTATGTCATGCACCATTATGGGCCATTGATGGTCCATGGTCATGACAGATCCATGTAGGCCTGGTACCGTTATCTATCCATCTCAGTCCATTGCCATCATGGACCAGTGTCGAACAGATCCAACATGGCTTGTCACAGACTATGGTGATGATACAGTCCTGGATACCCAGCACCATGTTTAGACCATTGATGGTGCACACAGTGTGCAGCAGACAACTTCTGCTGCATCATAGCCTGTCATGACTTATCAGTACCATACCAGCTGCGGCAACGTTACAGTCCCAGATGCCTGATACCATACGCAGACCATTGACGATACATTCAGCAAATGTCTTGAGATTATAGTATCTCAGTCTGGACAGACTCCTAGTCTAGTTCATTATCAGTCTTGGCAAGCATTGCCTGCCCTGCCTTACACATTGAAGATGGCATCTGTATCACCCAATTCTTCAGGATATGATTACTCATGCTCACAAGCTCCATAGTCATTACTCAATCTAACGATGTCTAGACAAGAATCGGCCTTCCGTATATTAATCATGGAAGTTTTTTGCTGTTGCCACCTGAGTTTTGCCCACCTCATATGCCTTCAGTTGGCCAAGAAGATGAGCTGCCAAGCCAGACAGCCACAACAGTATAGTTGAGTCACTGACTTGTTTACATTGTTGTCACACTGTTTAGAGAGGCAGCTTCAAGACCCAAGCGTCAACAGGCATTTCTTTTTGCAGCAATGGCTTCCATGCAATTTTAACAAGGTTTTGTGCCAGACACATATGCCTGTTTTTCATACTGAGGTCCCAGTCATCAACAGAGATGTGGCAGATCTGGTAATATCAAAAGCCACATCAGTTTACACAGACCAGAAGTCCTGTCTCAACACAAAACTACTTAATCATAATGTTGTTGCACAAGGATCTATGCTCGACTTGGTATCAATGGCTGTATTTCATCAATTGGAACATAGACTGGCCTCACCCGGTTATGGCCCAAAGAGGCAACAATGGCTTAAAGATGTTGTAGCAATATGTTGTTTGACATGGTTTCCATGACTGTTTTTTCCACAATATGAACATAGTCAAACCCTTTCAACGAGAACCCCATGGCCACTCATGCTGCAGAGTCAATTTCTCATATGGCTTGTGCAGTAACAGAGCAGCTTATCACTCACTTATCTAATGCCATGGCTGAATACATTATTCTTCACCTTGCAGAACAGATGTATATCTCTCCATGCCTGCTATCTGGGCACTTATCATATAACCCAACTGTATTTAAATCACAACAGGCAACCTAAAAGGCAAGTCTTATAGGTCCAGTGACCCAAAGCCATTCCCTTATTTTCCTTGGAGTGATAAAAAAATAAATGGAAAGATCCTCTAAGACATTCATAACAGGCGACATCCCTTCCCTTTCTATTGGTACCGTTAGCATTAATGCCCCAATTACACTTTCTTTGTAACATCCTGTATAGAGGAAGTTAACTTTACCACGTAATGGCAGACACTGCCCCGTGGATCCGTAGATGATACAGCTTGTTTCAGAGGACTCCAGGCCATGTTCTATGCTCCTACTTCATTAAAAGATTAACGATCATTACAGACGTCCCAAGAGACTAGAAACTTTAAACAGCACAGACCCAGATCTGCCATCACATAATTCAGTTTGTTAGAACTAATCAATAGAACAAACAGCTGTCGGTGCTTTATGCGATGGCTGATAAGGATCTATGTTGTTTGCAGTTGGACCGTTCTTATAAGTGAGTATAAACAGCAATTCCTTTAAGTTTTGTCATCTTTGGCACTCAGTACATTCAGTACACCAGCTACATGTAGACAGAAATAAAGGGCTACTCTAACCTTTGCCAATAATGTCCTCCCCTCTGCCCTGTCTAGTGGCCCTTTCTTCCAATGTTCAGATCACTAAAATACCTACTTACAACTGGTATGTTGTATTAATTATGTATATTTGAATGTTTATTTGATATAGTATACATGTATGAATGTGAGTTTGTTTCTTCTTTATTTCCCAAAGGATGACATCCTAAATTTTATGACCAGAATTATGTCTTTTGGTTGCTAAATACTAGCACAGTATGTACTTTTTTCTGCCAGTCATAGAGCAGATGAGCTTATCAGATGGCTTTTTGTCTGTCATCTGTCTCTCGATTGGCATGTTATCATTATTCCTTTTAAACTACTTGGAGGATTGCCATGAAACTCATTCATCCCATGGTCTAGTTGGTCCTAAATTACAATGGTTCCACTGAGATTTCCAATATGGCTGCCACTGTGGCCATCTTGAAAATCTTGTTATTCATACTCTTTATGAATGGATGGTCATATCAACATGGAATTTTCACTGAAAGACTTCTGATGATGAATAGTTGGTTCCAAATGAAAATGGTTTTGATTTAATGTCCAATGTCCAATATGGACACCATGGTGCCATCTTGGAAATTTAGTTGTTGCTAGTCCTCCTGAACAAAACATCATATTGACATGGGGTATTCATGAGAAGACTTGTTATGAAGTCTAGTGGGTCCTAAATGAAAATGTTGTTCATCTGACCTCCAGTATGGCTGCCATGGTGGCCATCTTAAAGATCTTGTTATTGTTACTCTTTCTGAATGGATGGTCAAATTGACCTGAGTTTTCACCAAAAGACTTCTTGTGATGTCTAGTTGGTTCGAAATGAAAATGGTTCTGATCTTACATCCATGATGGCCACCATGGCAGCCATCTTTAAAATTTTGCACAGTGATGATAGGATTTTAGAACTTAATTTTTTGTGCTGCTTTCTGAAATCTTTTGTACACATGTATTTACATGGTTTATTTGCAACAATTTTAGTTACAAGAGAGCAGCCTTGTCAAATACTGCATACAGAAAGATCCGATGGAATGGCATACTTAAAGTGTGCTGGGTTTAGTAATTACATTTCTTTTTAGATTATGTAAATTATGTAATTTTTTTAAAGAACAAACAACAGATTTGAAATAAGAGCACACATGGACTTTGGTTATTTTTTAATTAATTAAAATTTGTTTTTGTTTTTAAACTTCAAGCATCTGCCATGAAAAATGTTTGTTTCCATGGCATGAGACAATAAATCAATAATTACATGCAATAATTTCCACTTATGCAAAGTTTGCATCAACAGGAAAATTTTTAACACATTTTAAAATTGATCTTCTCAAATTCAGCAAATTTAATTCTGTTCTTCTGGTATATGAGTTTAATTCATAATCAATGGTTTTCATAGTATGTGTATATATTCCACTTCTCTGGATTAAAATAATGCAGTACCTAAGTACATGCATATGACTGATTATACCACTTTTCCCTTCATTCATTTTATGAATTTTCTATCATTCTTCAGCTTTATTTCAACTTTTCCGATTTGAATATAGGCATTCATATGAACGCAACAAAGTTTTGCATTTGGGAGATATGTTATAAAATTAGCTTCAGCACCTTAATATTATTACTGCGTTCTTTAATTGTAAATGGTTAAGACCAATTTAGGGTCTATTCTAGGATGCACGATTGAGAGATTCACGCTAATTTCTCAGATATCTCATATGAACCGAATGTGTGAAAATTCTGCATCATATTTGCAAGCAATACCTTTATTTCTTTGTTAAATCCCTCATTAATTAAAAAATTTACCTCATTTTATCATATGACATGGAGAATCTCCCCCCCCCCCCTAAATATTCAGTTCTAGACTGGACCCAGCATTTGGGTATGTTAAAGAAAACAATGAACACAGAATATTATACAACATAAAATGTATTGACTTTAAGTGTTCAAGCCGCATTGTCTTAATGTTTTCTAACCCTCAACCAAATAAACCTTGTACTTGATGACACTATCCTTATATTCTATATATATGGGTTACATGTGGAAACATTATGATATGGGTATATTAACCCTGATAACATAGTAATCATATGATATAAAGTACAGTTGAGTCTTGTTAATTTGACCTGTAACATTGCTATTGAAATTAATCTATCTTAACAGATTAATCTAACTATCTTAACAGATTAATCTATCTTAACATATTAATCTAACTATCTTAATGATTAATCTAACTATCTTAATAGATTAATCTGTCTTAACAGATTTTATGTTATTTGACTTATATCATGTTCAATTTTCTGCTCGATCTCAAACATTAAAAGTGATAGTGGAATCAACTGAGGTTAGATCAATAAAAACAGGCCAGTATTCTCAACATTTGTTTAGCATAATTTCCAGCTCAAGTTGAAAACCCCAAATTAAGACTTCATATTTGAAGTAAATTTGCATTGTTAAAATTTAGCTTGTGCCCGGTAAGAATAGGAACAAAAGTTGAAAAACTCTTGAAAGCTCTGTTTCTAACTGTATGCTTTTATAGAGTGCCAAATTTTTCAGCTTGAGCTTCAGTTTCTTGTCCAATAAAAAGTTTAAAAAACGGGATCAGGATATACTTCTTGAGTTCTTCTTATTTATCTCTACTGACCAGAAGAGTTTTTTGCTATGGCCTGTTGTCTGGCATCCAGCCATTAGCACAAATTTGTTATCACTGCTCCGAAACTACCAGAATATTTGCCATGTAGTTTGATAAATACAGACAAGATCTGGTTGGTGCTAAATGAAAATGGTGCCCCTCAGGCATCCAATATGGCCACTATGGCAGCCATCTTGAAAATCTTGGTATTGCTACTTATCCTAAAAGGATGTTTATATGGACATGGGGTTTCAATAAAAGATGGTCCTAAATGAAAATGGTGACAATCCACCATCCAAAATGGCTACCATGGTGGCCATCTTCAAAATTTTACAGAGTTCTTATGACACGTAGATGGATGTAAATGAAAATGGTGCCAATCTGATGTCCAACATGGCCACCATGATAGCCATTTTAAAAAATCTTTATATTGCTACTTTTCCTGAATGGATGGTCATATTGGCATCGGGTTGTCACTAAAAGACTTCATATGATTGTAGTTGGTCCTAAATGAAAGTGATACTGATGAGACCTCCAAGTGTGGATCCTGCAGGGCCATCATAAAATACTTATGGCTACTTCTCCAGAACAGATGGTTGTACTGATGTGGAGTTTTCACTCAAGCACTTCTTGCAGTTTGTAGTTTGAGCTGCATTAAAATGCTGCTGATCTAGCCTCCAAAATGGCTGCCTTGGTGTCCATCTTGAAAATTTTCTTATGGCTTTGCCTGAATGGATTATTGTATCCAAATGGGCTTTTCACTAAAACACTATGACAGTATGTACCTGGATCTGGATGACATTGGTGGTGATCTGACTTCCAATATTGCAACCATAGTAACCAACTAAAAACTCTTTGTTATTGCTACTCTTGAACGAATAGTAACATTGACATGGGGTTTTAACTAAAACACCTCTTGCAGTATGTAATTGGTCCTGAATGAAAATAGTGCAGATCTGACAATCAACATGTTCACACTATTGACGACAAGTTTGAAAACCAGACCTGCTTGACCTTGGTGTCAAGTTATGGACACTGCTGGCATTTTTGTACTTCATTGACCAGACTTTGTATTTTTGTTGTTTTTCATTATACAAGTTCATAGCACTCTGACATTGATTTCAAGGTCAAAGGTCTTGACTTGGTTCTTATCTGTTATGGCTTGTAAGCAAGATAACACACAAGTATTAGTGGGTTTGTATCAAGTGCAGTTTGTGGTTATATATGAAAAATTCCTTAAATGATGCTATTTCAATAACTTTTTTTCCCTCAAAAAATATTTATTATGGCTTAAACCAACTTAGCATGTCGGTATATATCAAGTTCAATGATCTTTCGATGATGTCGGGTTCAAGATCAAAGGCCATGACAAAGAGATTTTTACTGCTCTTTATTTTGTGAACATGTTAACTCAAACATATATGAAATACCCACTTTGGAATGCTGGAGTTTCTCAAGAATATCTGAAATGATTTCAATACTCAGCAGTTATAAAGAATAAAAGATGGGAAGAAATGGACTTCATGTAGATTCCTATAAATTCTTCTCAGCCACTAGAGTGTCAGTCCCTTTTAGGGACTCTTGTTTGGGATGAAAAAGAACCTTTAATTGTTTTTAGTTCATAGCTATGGTCATCATGAAATATATATCTTGTTTTTGATCTGTTGTCTAGAGTTTTTATATATCATATTTTTTATGCATTATATTTTGATGAAATTCATAGGCTACAGATTTTGTAGCATCATCTCTGCTGGAGACAAAGGAGTTAGTTGATATTATGGCATAACATAAAAGGAGAGATTAGGAATTTTCATGTTATAATTTGATCTTGATCACTATCATTACTTTACTTGAAACTTCCAGTATAAATTGGGAAAATTGCTTTTCTTTGAATTTTGAATGGCTTAGTCATGGGTCATATTTTTTGTTAAAACTTGTTTGCTCCATGACTGCTTCTTTTTGAATCTTTTTCTAAATTGCCTCTGGTGTGGGTATGCATCCTGCTAATTTGAGCTGTTCAGGGGTAAAATTTAGTGATAAAAGGTAATGACTGATAATTTAAATTATTTTCCAGAGCAACAGCTGAAGAATGTTTAGAAAGTTCTTATTTCAAAGAGCAGCCATATCGTAAGTCCTTGCTCTACTCATATCTGCTTGTTTTCACACACACACACACACATGCACACAGACACACACACACAGAGTTTTGCAATATGCTCTATCAGTCTGGTATAATTCACAAACATACATACTTAGCTACACAGTAACTACCTATTTGTTGGTGTTTGTATGTCTTCACCACCACCCCTTCTCGTACATTTAGATCAGGCTTTGGGTATTGTTGGTGTCTAGGTTTTCACCACCACCCCTTCTTGTACATTTAGATCAAGCTTTGGGTATTGTTGGTGTCTAGGTTTTCACCACCACCCCTTCTCATACATTTAGATCAGGCTTTGGGTATTGTTGGTGTCTGTAGGTTTTCACCACCACTCCTTCTCATTCATTTAGACCAGGCTATGGGAATTGTTGGTGTCTTGGTCTTCACCACCCCTTCTTGTACATTTAGAGCAGGCTATGGGAATTGTTGGTGTCTAGGTCTTCACCACCCCTTCTTGTACATTTAGATCAGGCTATGGGAATTGTTAGTGTCTAGGTCTTCACCACCCCTTCTTGTACATTTAGATCAGGCTATGGGTATCATTGGTGTCTGTAGATCTTCACCACCACTCCTTCTCATACATTTAGATCAGGCTATGGGTATTGTTGGTGTCTGTAGGTCTTCACCACCACTCCTTCTCATACATTTAGACCAGGCTATGGGTTCAGTTGTATTTTTTGAATGGATATATGAAGTAATTTCCTTGCATTTGAAAGTCATACAACATAATAAAAAAAAGAATTTACCAATATGCAACTGGTTGTTTTGTCCACAGCATGCGACCCTGAGCTGATGCCATCCTTCCCACAGCACAGGTTGAAAAGAAAAGCACTAGAGGAGAAAAAACAAGAAACAAAGTGAGTTCAATACTTTCCATGCTGAGTTATATTTATGCCACCACAGCTTACAGCTTGGTCATCTTAATTTGATCCTGTTGAGGCATTTGTACATTTGGCCAGCTGTTCTGGGAAGCTTGATTACACAAAATAACTTGACATATCCCAATAAAATTTGGTGTTTCTATTCATATGGAACTGACCTATTTAGATTTTCATGCTCTTTGAATAACTTCTGGATTATTTAAACAAAATGTTACTCCATTAGACTTTGACTTTTCAGTGCAAACCTTGTTAGCACAATTATGCAAAACCCACTTGATCTAGGCATCATGATTTGGTCCTGTTCGTATGTCAGAAGTTTATTAGCACAATGGCGCAAAACCTACTCACCATAGACAACTGAAATTTGGCAAGCAGATTTGTTTGCATACACTGATGATCTGTTAGATTTTCAGGCCAATACACCAATTTTTCAATTTTTTTAACGCATTGTTTTACTTTTTTTTTTACTTATACTTTTTGACAATCCTCCTGCAGTGTGGGGGATGTACAATAGTCCTGATGCACCCATTTGCAGTTTATACAGAAAAATGTAACCTTGTATTTTAAGGATTTTACCCTTCTTTAGCCTTAATTTTGTTTTTACATGCATTTTTTTTAGTTTTTTGCAACATCTTTATCTTTTGTCACATGGTGAATATTTACTTTTGGTTGGAGGGGTTTGTCTGCCAGGGAATTTTGGCAACGTGCTTGAATTGCCATTTTTTAAAAATAGCCTTTGCTAGGCACTATATAGACCACTTCCTCATTTTAGTGTGCCCAGATAACTTCCACACCAGCTTTTAATGTGGGGGGGGGGGGGGGGGCAGGTGTGGATCCCATTTTTTCTGATAGAAAATACCCCAAAAATGGGGCCATATTTGCTGCACATGAAAAAATTTCAATCAAAATTGGTAAATGAAACTTTGCTATATCACTCGTTTTATCATCAAAAACAGCAGTTAATGCTAGGAAATTGGAATCAACCTGATGAAATTCACAACTTTAAATAAGAATTCATATATTTTCTTAAATCTTCTTTAAAACATTTGTTTTACAAATTTGCAATATACTGTAAATAATAATTTATGATGAAATTTCAATCAATGAAAAATGTTGGTAATGCCTACTGGTGGAAACACATTAAGAAATAATACCAATGATATAAGTCTTGTCAAGTGAAATTTATGTTTCAGATTTTATCTTTTAATTTTGGTTTCAGTGTAATCATAAATGTGATATGCCCTTTTGTATTAAAATGTTGCAAGTGTACATTGACTGTCATTTTTATTTGAAGTTCACATATAGTCTGTTGGCATTATGGCATATAAATTGCAGAGTTAACTATAAGGTAACACTTACTTATTCTGTCCATAAATTGTCAAGTTAGCTATGATAACACTTACTCAATAAATTTATTTACAGCCAAAAACCAAAACTTAAGTCACTTAAAACATAAATAATAAATGGGTCAACTTGATAAACAAAGTATTAACATATGGGCTAAGTTGAACAAATTAGATCTCAGACTGTGTCACATTGGGCCTTGTGTGCAGGTTTTAATAACAGTAACATCAATAAAGTAACAAAAATTCAGACCTTTACAATAAGTACAGAATTAGCTCATCTGGAAACAGCAAATAACTTTATAAGAGAAAAAGACAAAGACCTCATTCACCATGGACATTATGTATTTTAACTCCACAGGCAAACGATTTAAAGCAATACTCATTGCGCTACAGTAAAAGCAATGTAAGATGCTCAAATCAAAGCGTGTTACCAATATGTAACCCAGATCCATACGAATTTATGTATGGTAGCCAAACAAAGAACTAACATGCTCATTGAATCTATTTCAGATCATCAAGATCAAAGAATTCTGATCCATTTTCAGATTTTGGAGTTGGTTCATCCTCAGTAAGTAAAGGTTAAATAAATGTTCTAGTCAAGTAGAGCAGTTTCCTTTTTAAATACGTTACCCAAATCATAATACCTTAGAAGAACTACTACTTGCAAATCCAGCCCTCCAAGGCTAAACTTTGTGTTTAAGAAAGTTACAAGTTACCTGCCCACATAAGTGGCAGTTAATTAAAGTGATCAGCCCTTGATACAGGGATTGGCACCAAATCCCATGAATACTCAAGTTACTACTTCCACTTGTGCCGAGTAGCATGCTCTCTCCAGATGAGAGGCCTCACAATCCATCTACAAGAATCTCTAAAAGTTATTCTACCTTAAAGCAAGTTTTCTCTTTGAACGGAAGTGTACTTAATCTATAATTTTCCAACTTTTTCTTGCTCTTATGATGATAAAGTTTTCTGTATTTGGTAAAATTATCACTTCATAGTTTTCACACAACATAGGTGCCCTTTGTACATCCTCTCACATTGGGTAGCTTTATGTTATGTGCAGGTATTGTGTATGCTATAGAAAACTCAAAGTAAATTGCTGTATAATTTCTGCAGCAGTCGGATACATACAGATAAGTTTTCTATATATAGTGGGTAGCTTTATGTTATGTGCAGGTATTGTGTGTGCTATAGAAAACTCAAAGTACATTGCTGTATAATTTCTGCAGCAGTCAGATACATACAGGTAAATTTTCTATACATATTTTTAGTCATAGCGTCCACTTCGTAGTTATTAAATGTGATGCTTTGGAGACTTTACCTGTATAGGCACTCTATTTGACCTTTCATACAGGTAAGTTATATTAGAATTTATTTACAGCATCCACTTCATAAGTATTAGTAGTGACGCTTCAATACTTTTACCTGTATAGGCTGCCACGTGGGTCCTTCTTACAGGTAAATTATCACATAGGTGTAACACTATGTCCACTCTCTGAGTTCATAAAGTAGGACACATGCCTGGCTACACCTGAATATATTATCTGCTCTATTTTTGTCTTACAGATTTAGATCATGGGCAGGATGAGGTGTGAGCTGTGTAAACATTGGAAACACAGGACTGACAACCATTCTACATGTCCAACTTGTTCTGGTTGCCACTTCATGAATACATGTCATATATGTGCCTCTTGGACTGAAGGTAAATGGACTGCAGTACTGGGGGCACATAAGGGGAATTCACAGAAGCGCAGCTTTAAGGATGATGACACCATTAATATACACTCTGACATCACTTCGGTGAATGATTAACTTTTCACACTCCAGAAGGCTCATCAGCCTCAAAGCAATGCAAGTTATCCCGGTCAGCGACAGCTTCAGTTCTACCCTCACTGCCTTGACAAACTTTTTAAGTGGAACCAGTAGGCCTGATACTGCACGGGTTTGAGGGCCAGTCATCTTTATTGGCTATATTTGAGCGAGATTGAGATCAAATCATTGTCCAGGGTCCATTCAGCTCCTGACTATCCCCAGAGACCCATTTATGGTGAATGTTCTGCAGTGAGAAATCAACAACTTTTTCCGGAAAAGAGTGGTAGAGATCATTCACAATGTTAAATCACTGGGTTTTTATTCAAGACTTTCATGTCGCAAAGGCTAATGACATTCTTTGACCAGTCATAGACCTAAGCATCCTCAATCATTTCACTCACACTCCATGGTTAAAAATGGAAACACCAAGGCAGGTTTTAAATGCCATTCAGGAAGGAGACTTCACTATCAGTGTAGATCTGCAAGATGCATATCTACATGTCCCAATTCACAAATATTTCAGGAAGTTCCTGCAGTTCACTTTCAGGGAGACAGTTCACCAGTTCAGGGCACTCCGTTTTAGACTCAACATCAGTTCCTGGGTCTTCACATGTCTTATGAACAGAGTAATAGCCCACTTCAGGACCACCTCTATGGCAGCGACATCCAACTACCTGGACAACATTCTTCAAAAACACCTGGTGAGTTATATTTTGGAGCGAGACATGATATCCCTTGTTACTTTCTTTCTAAGTCTTGGATTCCTTGTCACCAAGGAAAAATCGGAGATCATACCAACTCAGCATTTTATCCATTTAGGTATGGAGTTCAAAACACATGTAAACAGAGTATGTCTCCTTCAGGAACATGCATTGAAAATCAGTTAAATGGTGGCTTCAGTTCTCTCAGCCTAATAATTCCTTCACCTACTCAGTGCAGAAGCTGACCTCATTGTCCTAGGTCACCTTTTTATGAGACCATTACAAATGATTCTGTTGTCCCAGTGGAGGCTGTGACTATGCCCCTTGGACCAACAAATACAAGTCTCCATGTATATGAGACTCTATCTCAGAAGATGGGAGTACCTCGATTGGCTCACGTCGAGTGTTCCCTTGCAGGTACAACCTCCGGTGATGATGATTTGTATGGATGCAAACACCGAGGGCTGGGGTGAACATCTCCTTCCATCATTCTAGGAGGCCAGTGCAGTGTGGCCCACTCAGGATCATCTTTTGCATATCAATCTCCTTGAGATGAAAGCATTTCATTGGTGGCAGGAGAAGCTACATAGAAAGGGCATTCTCATTCTGTCTGACAACTCCACTGTGGTGAATTATCTCAGAAGGCAAGGGGAACCAAGTCCCCAGACCATTGCATTCTTGTTTGGGATTTTCTAAGGTGATGTCTTCAACAACAAATCCACATACAAGTTTGTCATGTTCTAGGCCAACTAAATGTATTAGCAGACCAGCTGTCCTGGAAAATCAACTAATATAAGCCGAATGGTTGCTTCATACCTTGGTTTTCACTCACATATGTGTCCGCTGGAATCAACCACTGGTGGATCTGTTTGCAACAAGGTGAAATGGAAAACTCCCAACCTTTGTCTCACCATGCAGTCCTGGATCTGAAGTCCTGGACAGTCAGTGCTCTTTCCATAGATTGGAACAGTTTGGATGCATATGCTTACCTTCCAACACCTCTGATTCTGAAGGTGACACAGAAAGCAAGAGCATTGGAGTGTCACCTCATCATGATTGCTCCACTCAGGTGGGAAAAATTAAGGATAAACAACTTAAAATATGTAGGAGCGAAAATCTCAAGGAAAATAGAGATATTTCCTTATCTGCTCAAGCAACCATGATGGCAGGTGTTTCATCCCAATATTGAGCTGTTGAATCTGCATGTCTGGATCATATTAAACAAGCCCTGAAGAACAAACAATTCTCTCAACAAGTGGTGGAGAGAATCACTCAAGTGAGAAGGCCCTCCAATTTGAAACCATACAATGGTGTGAACATGACCACATTTCACTGCTGAAGGCATCAATACCTCAAATAGCCAACTTCCAACTTTGGTTCTTTCATGAGAAACAGTTAGCTCCAATCATGATAAAAGGCTACTGTTCCAAGATCTCTGACACACTGTGTCGTCATGGAAGAGAGGATATTGAACAAAACAAAGACCTACTCGATCTTCTGTCAAATTTTGATTTCACATGTCCAAAGGCGTTGGCTTTGTGCCAAACGTGGATTCTATCATGGGTGCTGGCCTGGCTGAATAAGATACTGTTTGAGCTGCTATTGAGAGATTTATTGGTTCACCTCTCATATAAGACCTGCTTCCTACTCACTCTACTGATGGCAGACAGAATCAGATAAATATATGCCTTGTCGGTTGACCCAAACTACTTACAGTTCCGACAGGATGGGTCAGTGTCACTCATGACGGCCCTCGCTTTCATTGCCAAGAACAGGCTCCCACTCATCGGAAATCAGTCTTTTGTGTTGAAACCTCTTTCTATCCTGGACCCTTCAACTCAAGGTCACATACAGGACACGGTGAGATTTCTGAAAGGAGAATCCATCTATTCCTACCGCAGAAGGAGGGAAAGGATGACATATCAGTGCAGGCACTCCTGCCATGGATAAAATGGGTTACATGCTCCACATATTGAGAATTAACCCAAGATCAAATGCTCTTGCTATGCATTCGGCTCATGAAGTTAGGGCAGTTGCAACAAGCATTGCATTTGAGTGAAACTGCGCCTTAGCGGACATTATACAAGCCATGGAACGGAGGTCAGAGCCAACTTTCTGGAGCTTCTACCTCAGAGATCTTTCATCCCAATAGGCTCAACTAAACTTAGTGGGGCCTATCACTGCACCACAATAGGTTACCTTCCCAGGTAATTTGGCAGCTTCCTAAGGATGCAGCTTGACGACTTCTGCTGGATTTGTAGGAGGGAAAACTTTTCCCTTTCATAAAAGCCATGCCTTAGCATATGGAGTCAATGCTCCAGCCGGGTTATCTATCTGTAAGCTGCCTCTCATACCTCATAGACCAGAGGTGGCCTCTAAAGGGTAAGGGGATATAACTCCCTCCACTTCTTGCCTATTCTTTTAAGGTATTATGATCGGGTAGGTACCTTTTAGCTTTGTTAATAAAATTGTTTGGCTTGGGAGGGCTGGGTTTGCAACGTAGTTTTAGTTCTCCTGTGGTATAATGATCGGGTAAGTATTATTGAAGAAACATATTTTACTATAAAAAATTGGTATCTTAAGTGTTGGAGACATTGTCTTAATTTGCTCCTTGTTAAAAGGACTATTGCTTTAATTTGATGAACAATTGTTGGGGAAAATATAATAGAGATCAATTAGTCAAATTCTTTATCCAGGAATTTGTTTCATTTAATGTTTTTACTATTTTACAAGTCCGATTATTTAGACTAGACTGCATTTTTTACATTCAGAAAATCACATCTTTTTCAAAATACAGTGAAATATTGATAGTTTGGATTCAAAGGAACAGAGTAAATCAGTTTGATTGATCCATAGTTCAAGCAAATTGATGTTTCTCAGCATCTGTTCATGAGAGCTATTGAAATAAATACTGTGTGTATACACTAATTACAGCACAAGAGCTATTTAAATAAATAGTGTTTACACACTAATTACAGCACAAGTGCTATTGAAATAAATACTGTGTATATACTAATTACAGCACAAGTGCTATTTAAATAAATACTGTGTTTACACACTAATGACAGCATGAGAGCTATTTAAATAAATGTGTATACACTAATTACAACACAAGAGCTATTTAAATAAATAGTGTTTACACACTAATTATAGCACAAGTGGTATTTAAATAAAGTGTGTATACACTAATTACAGCACAAGTGATATTTAAATAAATACTGTTTACACACTAATGACAGCACAAGAGCTATTTAAATAAATATTGTGTATACACTAATCACTCCACAAGTTCTATTTAAATAATACTGTGTTTACACACTAATCACAACACAAGTGATATTTAAATAAATACTGTGTATACACTAATTACAGCACACATGCTATTTAAATAAATACTGTGTTTACACACTAATGACAGCATGAGAGCTACTTAAATAGATACTGTGTATACACTAATTACAGCACAAGTGCTCTTTAAATAAATAGTCTATACACTAATTACAGCACAAGTGCTGTTTAAATAAATACTGCATGTACACTAATTACAGCACAAGTGCTATTTAAATTCTGTGTACACACTAATTACAGCACATTACTAAAGCTAACACTTCACTGATTTTCAGACAGACCACTGATTAAACATGTTAATCAAATCTCCTGGTACACACAAACATTTGTCATATAAATAATCCAGAAATTGCAGAATTACACATGTCCAGGTTTCGCAAAGTCATGTATAATTAGGTCTGATCTCGCAAATATTTCTTGTCCACTGTGATTATCTATTTAGTATGAATTGACTTGAGTGTTGATGCTTTAAAGTCCACTGATACAATGCACTTATCTTCTCCTCATGGTCTGTGTGATCCATTATGCATGTCATTCGTGGAATTGGATTTAAGTTCTTTTTGGTAGTGTTTGTTTACTGCCAAGTCTAGTGGTCGGAGTTTGCCCATACATGAGGCAGACACAAAGGAGTGATTCCTTTGTCTTTCAGCTTAGCTAGCATCTTTGCACTTCGATCACTTTGTACACATCAAAGATTTCAACAGCCTGCTGATTGAAATGAGCCAGAGCTGTTGGTCACATGTTTGGTTCACATATTGAATGATGACATTATTCACCTAACCTTAAATTTTACTACTCATAAGCTAGTGTGTTAATGCCATGATTGTCAGAACATTCTGATGTAGCAATTTTATGGGCAGTGGTTCAAGTAAAAGATCATACAGATGTGCTTCAATAACTGCTTGGCTTGGGTTTTAGCTGTCAGCTCCAACTATTCAAATGACCGCCCTTGGTTGTCGGCATATATTTGTTCTTTTGCATTCTTTATTGGGGTATTGTAGAGGTTAATCCATCTAATTAAATACATGTAAATATGCAAACTCTGACAGAGGCAAATCCACAAATATACATACCCACAAAAATGCTTTTTTTTAAACCAAACAACGAAACTGTGTACACATGAAAATAAATGAAACCACTTTATCTTATCAGAAATCAATCAATCATGAATGAATGAATAAATGGTTTGTACCACAGGTGTTGGCCCCAACTGTTACTCCACAAAGCAATATTACATGCGACTACACCGTGTACATGGGTTTGCAAACAACAGTACATAGTAATATGTTTTCATTAGACCAGCAGCATCATAGCAGCCAGGCTAACTACAGTAATTATATTGACTGAATATCTTTGAAAATTGTGAACTTTTTTTTTCAGGCAAAGAAGAAAAAATGAACATAAACTGTACTAAAGAACCCAAATGGCACATTCAATCTATATTTGAGGTAGGAGTGCAATAAGTGACACTTGGAAGTACACCCATACTGCTTAAAATGTATTTTCTTTAAAACTGACACTTGAATGCATTCCATAGTTGGTAAGATGACACTGGAATGAATATTGGATCAGAAAATACAAGAATTTTCATCAGATATAAGGGAGAGCATAAATGAGTGCAGAGAGAGAGAGAGAGAGAGAGAGAGAGAGAGAGAGAGAGAGAGAGAGAGAGAGAGATAGAGAGAGAGAGAGAGATGGTGAACTGGGAAAATAAAGACAAAAGAATAAAGATTGTGTTGTTTTCTTCCAAACCCCAAATACATTACCCTTTGTAATCCTATTTGTAATTGGCAATCTATCAGCAAGCATCATTCCTAAGAAAAAAGATCTTATCCACTTGGGTTAGATTTTCCTATCCTACCTACAAGGAAGATGCTCAGTCCATCAATGTGTCCGTCATATGACCACATCTTGGCCGGTACATTCTGACCAACTGGTAACAAAATGCAAAACTGAGTCTATGTAACTTGTTTTTCAGTTACTTAACCTTGCAAAGAAATCGTGTTAGTACTTTTCTTGCTATACTTTTCCACCCATTCACATACACAATAGGTCACTATAATCTACTTTTTATGAGTTTATAATCCTCTTGCAACAAAGCATTTTGCCCATTTGTTCATGTTTGTTCATTTATTTTTTACCCTCTCAATGTTTTGTTACCCCATCAATATCTCAGACCCTGTTTCACCTACACTTATGAAAATAGTTATGTTTATGCATCTCAGGAAGAGTAAATAAGCCATACTAAAAACTAGGTAAGTGTGACCTAATTTGCATGCTTAAGTGACTTTGTATTTTTAGCTGTTCATTCATTACACCCTCAATATATTGGACCCTATTTCAATTACATGCATGAAAATTGGTATATAGGGACATCTCAGTGGAAGTAACTCAACCATACCAAAACTAGGTCACTGTGATCTAACTTGCACATTTGAGTGACTTTTGTATTTTCAGCTGTTTGTTTGTTTGTTACACCGTCAATATCTTGGACTTTATTTCACATACGCTCATGAAAACTGGTATGTAGATACATCTGGACATAACTCATCCATACCAAAACTAGGTCAGATAAATGTAAACATGAAGTACTCATGAAAATTGGTATGTGATTGTATCTATATAAAAAAGTAACTCAAAAAATACCCAAACTAGGTCAATGTGACCCAACTTTCACACTTGTGTGACTTTGAATTTTCAGCATTTCTTTCATTACATCCTCAATATCTTGATGCTATATAATCTAAATTCATGAAAATTGGTATATGGCTGCATCTTTAATGAGAGCCTAACCCAAACTAGATCAATGTAACTAGAGTAATTTTGGAGTTTTCAGTTACCTGTTAATTACAACCTCAGTATATTGGACCCTATGTCACCTACACTTATGTACATTGGTATGTGGATGCATCTTGAGAAAAGTAACTCAACAATACCAAAAAAAGGTCACTGTGACCTAATGTTCATATTTGAGCGACTCCGGTTATTTTCCTCCAGACCAGACTGTCAGCTACTCCAAATGTGCTCCTATTGTCAAGATGATTCGTGTTTACTAGTAAACACCTTTTTTCTGTAGGCATATTCAAGTTAATGCCACCAGATTTGCAGTGAATGAGCCTTGGTTTGTACGTTTAGTGTCACTTGATCATTATGAGCTACTTCTTGGTGTTAGTTCAGTATTATTGCCAAACATTTTGTTACCTTTCTTGACAAAGGGGGCATTGTATTCATGGCAAATAAAAGGAGGAGGGATCATGCTAGCAGCAGCTTGCTTACAACTTCTGGCCTGGAATTCTTTACCTTTTCAGGTGAAAGACTCCCAACTGAAAACTCAGTTTTGACAAATCATTGTTATACTAGAGTATAATGTTGTATAGGATAAAAGTGGCCAGAGCTGAAAATTTCATAAAAATAGCAATATTCTATCATTAAATTTCAAGTAAATTCTTAAGCTGTCTTGAAATTTTACAAATCATCAGCCAGAAGTTTTTTTGTCTTCTTCCCCCCCCCCCCCCCCCAAATAAATGAATATAAAACCAGCTTAAAGCTGTATCCTCTTCCCTGTTAATAATTTCTACAAAATATTTTCTAGTGTTGGGAATTTGTTCAAATTTCATTGCCTGTTTCTGCTAGGACATTGATAATCTCATTTCTTGCCAAAAATTAGGGATTTTTCTTTAATCCTTCAGAAGACAATAATTGATTGCATTTCCCAAGCAAATCTAATAAAAAAATATGGAGCAATTTTTTCCTTGAATTCTGAATCCCAATGTCCTTAAAATATGAAAATTTAAAAAGGGAGAAATAAAATATATCTAATAAACTTTAAGTTGTTTACTCATAAATATGAATCCCCTTGCCAACTGGAGTTGAGTTGGAGTAGTGACCTACTTTTGGTATGGTTGAGTTACTCTCTTTGAGATGTATACACCTAATAATTTTCATGTGTAGGTGAAATAGGGTTCAAAATAGTGAGGATGTAAGAAATGGATAGCTGAAAACACAGAAGTCACTCAAGCATAAAAATTAAGTTACTGTGACCTAGTTTTGGTATGGTTGACTTACCCTTCAGATGCCTTTACATGCCGGGTTTCATGTGTAGGTGAAATAGGGTAAAAGATATTAAGGATGTAACAAATGGATAGCTGAAAACACAACAGTCACTCGAGCAATAAAAATTAGGTTAGTGACCTACTTTGTAAAAGGATAAGATTACCTTCATTTGCATCTATGTTGCAGTTTTCTTTAGGCAAATATGGTCTAAGTTATTTAGGATGTAATGAACCGCTGGCAGATCTGGGTCTATGCAGTTTGTAGGGATTAATCAGTAGAACAAACAACATAGACCCTGATCTGCCGGCGCATTATGCGACAGCAGATCAGGATCTATGTTGTTTGCATTTGGACTCTGTTTATACACAAGTATATACGGTAAGTGATGGGTGCATTGCAAATGGCCCCACTCACTAGTTTGCTCAGCGGGGCCTAGTACAGAGGAACTTGTCAGGAAACCAAATTAAAGAGAAGATGGGCATATTGAAGAAGCCATCACTCCTCTAAGTGATGTGTAATACTTTACATTTAATTCATTCAAGGTCTCATCAGTATTGCTACATGCCAAATTTAGTTGAAAAGTCGAGCAATCCTTGGTAAAGAAATGCTGTAGATATCAAAGTTGGGTGGAGGGACAATGAGAGACCAAAACACCTGTATATGATATTGTGGAATGCTAGAAATCAAACTCATTCAATGTATTATTAGACTCGTGGCAATAAAGGCTCAACTGTTCTATTGAAGACCCAATTGAGAGAGAGAAGGCTTGTGGTCAATAACTTGAAAGTTTAGAGTACACATTTAATGTGCAACACTTATTAGCAGCTTAATTCACCTATTTTTCAAATGCAAAATTTTTGCAACTGTTTGTGCAAGTTTATGCCAAGGTAACTTTAATGCTAAAAGCAGAGAAAGATATATATCATTAATGTGAGATATTTAAATTCATGGCCATTGCTTCTAAATTTCTTTTTTTACATCCAGTTCCTATCTACAATGGTTGGTGGGGAAAAATATTTCCATGCTGGACAATAAAGATGTAATTATTTCAACCTCTAGACAGAATTATATTTTTTATTTGCAGATCATGAGTGACCTTGCTTTAAAACCAACAAATTTTATAAATGTTTGAATGTATACATTTATGGTCAAAAATTTGGTCCAGTCATGGCCATATACATGTACCAGCCTTATAAGCCATGATGACCTTGAAATTATTTCAGTCAGGGCACCAATGATAAAGCCTTGTCTCTAAATAAAATAAAATAAACTTCTGTTTATGTACTGTTATTACTGTAACTTGAGTTTGTTGCCATTGTTATTATTTCATCAAATTTAGTCCATTCTTTTTGCTATAAATTGCATTTATCACTACATTTACATCACCTTCAAATTCGTGAAAGATAAGGGGGATCAGTGATTACCCGATTTACACATTCAAAAGTGCTTTGAACCTACTTATAAACATCATAAATGACTTGCCTTGGAAATATCCAATATCAACAGAATTTGTAATTTTGCTTACCATGTATATATATTATCTTTGATATATGACATGTGTATATTTTTCATTAAAAGGAAACTCCACAAACCTTGTTTCATTTAATGAAAAATGTATACAGTGAGTGATATATTAAAGATACATCGGACATAACAATATATTTTATTTACACCACATACAAATACACATACTTACATTTCCAACAGAGTTGAGATTGACTACAGGAAACTGTATTGAGGGAGTGAACTTTTCACATCCCTGACGAGTGTGTCCGCTACAAAATGAAGTTCTGCAGCTTTTCATGATTTTTTGGAAATTGTTAATTTGCTTCTTTTTATGAGCTATTTTCATTCATATTGATCAAATAAATAAATGACACTTAGGATTTCAACGTGAAAGTTGGTTTAAATGAAGAAAGTTGAGCACTACAAAACATTGCATGGCTAGTGTCCTGAACAGTAAGAGCGTGGCAATTCGATCACTTGCGAGTACATAAAAACAAGTGGGGAATAAGACATGTAAAACGACAAACAAACATGGTAATTCAGACATTAAAAGTTATTAACAGTTGATCCAAGTCATTGTTATGCTTTCACTTTCTGTTGCTACCAACTGTAAGATTGTTTTTATCTTCCATTTCTCTGTCTGTCTCTCTGTTGGTTTATATGTCTGTAAGTTTTACCATCATAGGTCCAGATACAGAGAGATAGCTGGATCCATTGCGGTAAAACTGACAGGCTGACTGACCAACCCAGAGAGAGAGAGGACTGAGCATAAGATTGTTTTTATCCTCCATCTGTCTCTCTCTCTGTCAGTTTGTCTGTCAATTTTACTATCATACATTTAAAGAGGGAGCGATATGGATAAATTTAGATAAAATTGACATGCTGACTGATCAAGCAACATGGAGAGAGAGAGAGAGGTTTGTAGGTTTACATATTTACAAATTATCTGTCTTAGAACCCTAGTATAGCTGAAAAAACAAAAGCAAAACAAAGCATCAAATAAATTACATGACGTGTGCCACCTAGCCAAGGAATTTACAGTACTGCCTTCTCGTCTCTACAGGCAACTTTGTATCAATGGTATCGTGTAGATTACTTGGTGTAAGTTCAAAGTTTTCATCCAGCTCAAATTCTTTTTTCTTTCTCACTCCATAGACTTCCACCTTTTTTTTGTGTCCCCAATGTCATGAAAGAGAGAAAAAGCAAAAGGGATTTCAATGAAATTCAGTAACATGTTTAATTAATTTAGAAAATGGGAATTATTAATATTTTTTTGTGTTATTTTCTTATTTTATTAATGATTATTAATAAGTGGAATTTAATCACCTATCTAAAAAGTATATCTAAAAAGTATAGAAGCAATAGTCTTCTGTTGAAACCATAATTATATGCACATTCATATGCCATGGGCAAATGATAATTTGATATACCAAAAGTATTGGTATATCAAACCAACAGTATTAGTATATCAAATTACTTTGTACTAGTACTTCAAAAACCAGGTTAATTTTAATGTATGTGTTATAAAAGGGAGAGAGAGCAAGAGCAAAGAATGCAATTGTAGTAACATGTTTGATGCAGTAGAATATCACAAGTATAATTGTAGGCTTCACTCGATAGATGTTGCTGGTAATAATGAAATAAACTATCTTCTCTCTTTACAAAATGTCCAGATGACCACACCTGCAGAATTTTCCACAAACTGCAGATTTTTCCGAGTTTGCATCAGATTTGGCAATTTTGCAGATTTTCTCATCTGTTGTACAGTTTATTTGGTTACTGTATATACTCGAGTACAAGCCCATACCAACTGCAAACTGCATGGACTCAGATCTGCTGTCGCATAATGTGCTGGCAGATCTGGGTAGAAGCAGTTTATAAGGACTAATCAGTAGAACAACAAAGACGCTGATCCGCCAGCGCATTAAGTTGTTTGTATTTGGACCCGGATTATACACGAGTATAGACGGTATATTGAATTTTCTATGCACTTTCTAACAAAATATCAAATCCTGCAGCGTGACCCAATGGTGGAATTTCAACTAGACGATATATTACATACATAGATTAAGCAGGGTACCATGTGAAGATATTTGTTCTGAGTGAGGGAAAACACTAGTATACAAATTTACTGCAAACTCCTCCATTTAAAATATTTTATTTTATGCAGCAAGGTCTCAGATTTTCAATTTGCCGATTTTTAAAATGAACTTCATGAATTTGTTGTCAAATTTATCTGGTCAACCCAAAACATGCAGCTTCAGAATAAATTTTTCTGTACATTTTCAACATAAAATTCAACTAATTCGTGCTCCAAAAAGCATTGTTCACGTCCAACAGATGCTTGAAAAATATTGATTTCTGGACAAGATATAGTGTGTCCCGTCTCTCTCTCTCTCTTCCAATTTGTTAAGTCTATGCCGATATTAACAATTCTAACTCTACTTTTTTCAAAAATGAATTTTATAAGTATGTGGAAGAGTGGTAGCAATATTATTACTAAAACAACTAAGCAGAACAAGGTCTTACACGTGACATGTATACATGGGCAAAAAATAATAAAGTCCAATGGCTGCAGTTCCTGGGGTCAACTTGACTCGAAAACATGCAGGCTAGTCAAGAATTTACAGTGTTTCAGTCACTAGCTTTAAAAATGCCTTGGTGTGTGGAGCAATGTAATGTCAGTCAACTGGCAAGTTTAACAGGATATGCCAGTAAAAACCTTACCTAGTCGTGAGAAATTCAAGTATGATGCAGTGTCCAACATCTTTTTTATCGTCATTTTCATGTTTGATCCTTTATTGCCAGTGTTTTAATATAAAGATGCAAAATTTGGTTGAAATCCAACAATCATTGGTAAAGTCATGCTGTGGATTGAAGTGAGGAGAGGCAATAAGGGCCCCAACTTGTCCAAAGGATGTTGTGGAATACTAGAAATCAAATTCACTCAAGAGCTCATCAGTATAAAGCCACATGCTGAATTTGATTGAATTCCAACCATCCTTGGTAAAGTTATGATTAAGAAACCAAAGTCAGGAGGACTGTCAAGCAGGAAGCATAACTCCTAGAAATTCATGCAA
Organism: Margaritifera margaritifera; assembly: GCA_029931535.1. Lineage (NCBI taxonomy): Eukaryota > Metazoa > Mollusca > Bivalvia > Unionida > Margaritiferidae > Margaritifera > Margaritifera margaritifera. The sequence continues at coordinate 10,427,470 of JAQPZY010001697.1, read as the reverse complement.
CATTGAAAATCCAACTTGTCCAAGGTTTCATTAATAAAATGTATTATGCCAAATAATGCTGAAACCAAACAAATGTTGGTGTAAAGATATGCCACAGAAACCAAAGTCACAAGGACAAGCTATTAGGGGCATAAATCTTGTAAATGTAGTTGTGGAATGCTGGAAATGGAATTCTTGCAATGTCTAATCAATATAAAGCTGCATGTTAAATATGGCTGAAATCCAACATTTTTTGGACAAGTTAAGCTGCAGGAATGAAAGTAGTATGGACAATTTGGGACCTCTAAATGATAATATAGAAGGATGAAAATCAAACTCATTCAAAGTCTCATCAATATAAAGCCATATACCAAAATTTACATGAAATCCAACAAACCACGTTAAAGATATGTGGCAGAAACCAAAGTCTTGAAGATCGGTAATCATTCCTGATCATCAATCCTGTAATAAAGTCATGGAATGCTGGAAATCAAGCTCATACAGGGTCTTATCAGTATAGAGCTGCATGACAAATTTGGTCGAAATCCAAACCTGGGCAAAGCTATGCTGTGGAAACCAAAGTTGAGAGGTCAGGCAAGCAATGGCTCTTCTAAATGATCACAGTAAGGGCTGAAAATTGAACTCTTTTGATGTCTGGTCAGTATAAAGCTAAATCTGGTTAAATTCCAACAACCAACAGTAAAAGTTATCTTGCAAATATCAAATTGTTCATGGATAGACGGACTGATGAACAAAGTGTTTACTGTAAGACTGTGCAAAATTTGTCAAACAGGGCCTTAATAAAGAGTCTAAAAACAAAGATCCTTCAAATGACTTTTATTTCATCTTTTTACAGTGTTCAAAAAAGGTTAATAATTTAATTACAAAATGAGGTAATCTATACCAAGTGAATAAATAATTTCAAAATTTTCATAATTACATCATAATCAAGTCTATGTTTAAGCATGATGGTAAAAATGAGTTTGATGGTACCCTGAGATCGGACTTATTTTCTGACTGATGTAACAAAAGTAGGGAACCAGCCTATATTGAAATTGCAACACATAATCATATTCAATGTCAAGAACACATACAGGCATGCCAATGGCAATATCTGTTTTACATTCATTATGCACACACAAAAATATACATGTATACCTATCCACAACTCTAATATTTCAACCAGTACTCAGAGCAAATACTGAACATGTACACAAAACACTCAAAATAAACAGCAGCAGCAATTAATCTCTGAATACTGATCAATAACAATGTACATGTCATTGAAAAAAACTGATAATATCCTTGCATGATTCGAAACAAAAACACAAACTAAAGCATGCAATTCTTGTCTTGTCAGGATACATTTAGTGTTGGCTTGATGCAAAAGATGTGTCCAAGATAAGGCCAGATCTTATAAATTATAAAAACATTCAGAGTAAATGACTAACTTTTACTAAAAGCTCAGTATTAAGAAATTACAGTCTTAAGTTCAATGGAAATATTTCATGGGAGGAAAGCAGCAAAGTTTCATGCAAATATCCAAAGCATGGAGATGTTGCACCATGAAGTTTTGAGCAAATTCTGCCTTCGGAGTTTATGAATTCAAGGCCTAGTCTTCTAAAAATAGTTCTGACAGTGATACGGTCAGCTTTAAGTAAATCTGACAATGGCTCAAAAAAAGACTCTGAACAAGTGCCACATTTTCAAAAGATAAAGGATAAAATTTAGACGGTAGGATCCTTTGGTAGAAAGATTGAACCGTCACAACACAAGCCAAGATTTCCAATCTGACAAGATTACATGAAAACAATTCCCAATGTAGAGTAAACAAATTTAAATAAATTTATAAGAAAGAACTACTTTATTTACCTGTGTATACGGCACATGATGTGCTGGTAGTTCAGGATCTATGATGTTGGTTCTGGTCGATACTATTAGCATGAAATCATCTAGCACAAACAGCACTGACTCTGATCTGCAGGCACAATATAAGATGGCAGCTGTGGGTCTATAATGCTTGTAGTTGTGTATACAATATCCACAGGTAAATAATGTGAATGCCTATTGTTCCGGTACATTATATACAGTATATACTCATGTATAAGCCAATACCAACTGCATAGACCCAGATCTGCCATAGCATAATGCACCGGCAGATCTGGGTCTATGCAGTTGGTAAGGAGTAATCAGTAGAACAAACATAGACCCTGATCTGCCAGTATGCTATGCGACGGCATATCAGGGTCTATGTTGTTTGCATTTGGACCCGGTTAATACGCAAGTATATACGGTACTCTTGTACAAGTCAGATCCAACTGCAAACTGCACAGACCCAGATCTGCCATCACATAATGCACCAGCAGATCTGGGTCTATGTTGCTTGCATTTGGACCAGATTTACAAGTGAGTATAAACAGTACCCCTTACAAAAGAATTAACTGCTTTGTCTAGAGCTGCACCATGTTACTGGTGACAGTATTCATGTACATCAAACCAATTGGCCTTTATTCATAAACTCAATTTTATCTAACTACAATAGCATGCATCTTCATACAAGTAATAATTCCAAACATTGCAAGTTCAGCAATGTTCAATTCTTACATTGGAATGCAGCAGCCTTTGTAAATATCCAATTGGAAAAAGGAACAACAACAATGGTTAGTGGAATTGTGGAGAAAATACAGTAATTTAATAATTATCTTGTAGCACCTTGTTTACTGAAAAAATAAACTGTATTTTTTCATATATAATGCAGAGTCAACTGTGAAGAGTGTACATGGTTCATACAGTCTTGAAAACTCCTTGATTTTGACTAAGTTGGTTTTATCCTTGAAAACTCCTTGAATTTGTTGAAAATAAATTTGAATTTTGCCCAACTCTCCTTGAAGTTATCTATGGCAATACAAAATGTTAAAACTGAATAAAATAAATCAATTTTTGAATTTAGAGTTTTTGTTGTATTCGTATTTCCCAACTGAATAAATAAATTTTATAAAATTGGGTGGATTAAATGACATATGACATAGGTAGTTACCAAATGGAGTAGTGCCCCTTTGCTGTAGTGCCATGCTAATTATTATTATTTTTTTTTTCTTCTACTTTTGTACCCACTTATGTGATGATAAACAAAGTAACATATGGAGAAAGTTAAATTTCCGTATGAAAAAATACTCCTTGAAAAACAATTGTCTGGGGTTGTATGAACCATGGTGTACACCCAGATTTACTGTGGGATACAGTGCTGGCAGATCATCTGGGTCTACATTGTTTCTAAACATGTTTTCCAAATAAACAGTGCAGAACCTAACATGCTAACACATTATACATCAGCAAATCTGGTTCAAATTACATTTTCAAATAAACAGCACAGAACCTACCTGCCAACTGCCAATGCATTATGCATCAGAAGGTCTGGATCCACCTAAACTGTTTGTTCTAATTATGTTTTCCAAAAAAACAGCACAGAACCTGACATCCTGATACATTATGCATCAACAGACCTACTTCTACACTGTGTGCAGTTGGTATGAGTACTATATGGGTAAATGTAGTAAGTAATACTAAATACAAAATAAAATTTTCCATTTATTAATATCTCTACAAATTTACAGTTACACAAAACAATTTTTACAGTTTGTTTAATGATTATGTAATTGCAGGATGTTGGTGAAAAAATAAGAATGTCATTTAAAAATTGCACACAAAGGGATGAATAATTTTGAACTAATCCTATGTAACTACAAGTCTGTAATTGATCTAATCCATTCTAAAGGATTCAAGGGAGGAAATATAATTCTTTTCTAAACATCTGTAAAATAAAAATGTGCAAAAACATAACACTGTTGCAAGTTTTGGGAGGAAACTAAATTTGCAACAATATTACTGTAATATGATGCAATTTATTTAGTCAATCATTAATTAACACAAATTTTGGTAAAAAATATTCGAATATGTTGGATCAATCAAGCAACCCTAAATACTCCGATTGATAGTAATTTAGATAATGCTTTTCATTCCATGCTGAACAGTATTTCTTAAAATTCTTTAAAAAAAACTTTTTAATTTTTTCATTCTGGAACCTCTAGAGAATTCTTTTATATTAATTTTACATCAACGGAACGCAACTATGGACTAATACAAGTCATTCAAGAGCTGACTATACCTAAAATTAAGGATTACTGCGACAGATTCATTTGATACATTGGCACTACTGGCATGCAGTCAATATTCAAGTTTCTCTGTCAATTACGGTCATTTTTAAGTTAAACAAAACAAAAACAAAAAACATAAAGTTCACTGAAACTATCACTACATCACTAACCTACACCCATTTCCCTACTAAACTACAATTTTTGCAGACAAAACTAACTTTATTTCGAACAAAAAAGGGACTATAATCAAATAATACTTTGATTGAACTCGTGACTATGAGTGCAAACTGTCAGACTCCTCATCTAAGCTTTCCTGGCTTGTTTCGAGATCATTATAAGTATCACCATCATCGTCACCATCACCATCATTCGCATCTACAGAGATCAATTTACCAGTATTCTTCTCTCCTTGAGAAGACTTCACAACATTTTTTGTTTGCCTATTAGCTACTGCAGATTGTACTTCTGATTCAGTTCCCTGCACTTTTGACATGACTACATCCTCTTTTTTGTCAACACTATCTGTATCAACACTACTACTCGACTCATCTTTATTCCAATCTTCCTTAGATCCCTGATCTGCATCTCCGGAATCTTTCTCTTTGCTTTTGGACTTGTCCTCCATTTTTAAGACCCTGTCCTTCAATGAATCAACAATTTTATTTAATTTGAGAGAACTGAATATTTTTGACTTAGATTTCACTTTCTCCTTCACAGGTTTTGTTTCTGAATCTTTCTGCTTTGGTCTCATTGATAAATCAGTGGGTGTATCTTGCAAACTAGAACTGGGGAATTTCAGATGAGAGGATGGAATACCATGACTATGTGCTTCTTTGATGTTCTTATCTTTGTGATGCAAGGATAAATCAAATGCCTTTTTGAAGGATAGATCTTGGGCTTTATCTTCCTTCTTGCTACTACCTGACTTTTTCAGCTTCAAGTCTTTCTCTGAATTAGACTGAATTTTGCCATTTAGAAAACTGCTCTGAGCAAGAGATGCGAAGGCAGAGGGATGACTGCCTGTGAGTGGGAAGTGTCCAGCTGAGGTTAATCCCTGTGATGCTAATAGAGAATTATAATACAGTGGATTGTAACAAAGTGGAAATGATGGATGAGGTGTGGTGGTGCTTGTGCTACTGGATGTGGTCGATGAAGCTGACTTGGATTCTCCTTTTCTGGATGTAATGGAATCTATTCCTTTGGAATCAGAGTCTAATTTGGACACAGATGAAGAGACAGGTAAACCTGAGAGTCCAAAGCCAGGCAATCCAAACAGAGGATTGCTGAGCCCAAGTGCACCAAAAGGCATGTTGAAAGGAAGTTTGGAGATATCTGTCAACATCCCTGCACATGGGAAGCCTGAAAGAGCATTAATTGATGCAGCAGCAGCAGCAGCTGTTAATTGGTCACCAGCAAATATGGAATGTGATGGGAAACTATCTCTGGGTCGACCACGACCTCTTCGTGTTGGGGTGACAACTCGCTGAAGCAGATTCTTTGGCAAATTTCCCTGAAAGAAAGGAAACACATGAACTATAAATCACGGATCTTTTTCCTTAAAACTGTCATTTGTGGTTAATACCATTTATTACTCTTCTTTTAAGGTTCTCAACAACAACAAAATATTGATGTGCATTACTACAGTGGTCCCCTCTTATAAGGCCTCACCTAGATGTGAGTAATAATAACATATAAAGTTAGAAAAGCATAACTAATTTTTAAATATTTATAATCTTTTCATTTAAAGATCGCATTAATGTTAAGGGATCAATGTTATAAGACTTGCATTATTGTTGTTGAAACCAACTATGAATCATCATCAATCGCAGTATAAAACCATTTGAAAACCTTGTTAATAAAATCGGGGTACAAACATCTGGCTGTAACTATTGTAATGATATTGCTAGTAACTCTTATTAGGAATGATACGGTAGTGTCTAGGTGTGGGCTTTGACTGTACTCTCTCCCAGTCATGAATATACCAGTTCTGCAATCAACCACTGTTGTGTGTAACCTTACAACAATCATTCTCTGTACAAACTATTTTCCCAGTGCTGCAGAATTTATAATTGACGGTGTTTATTTGAACTTTATGACATCAAATTTGTCATCAGTGATCAAAAGACTCTACTTCTTTTCATCTAGTTGAATTTATTTCGCTTTTTGTTCTAAACTGATTATGTCAGAGGACGCTGTGCACTTTGCAACAACTCATTTTTTCACTGACAACTATACTACTGTCAAACTAATGTGTAGCTATTGCACAAAATGCTGGTTACAAAAGAAGTAAGCTCATCATGTTCTCGACTGGTTTTAGTCTGGTACCCCTTTCAAGTACATTTTGTAATCTATGTCAGAGAAGCCACAATAACTAACATACCATTTTTACTTTATGGCGACCGGATGACACATTGACTTGAGCTGAACAATACTGTGCTTCTTAGCTGTTAGCTTTCGTCATCTTGCTAATTATCGGTGGTAATAATAGCCAGTAATTATCAAAGTGACAAAACCTTACTTCTAAGGAACATACAAGAGTAAGGATAATCTGATTACTTTAATTCTCTGTATGGATTAAAGTTAGGTACTTTATGTGTTGAATTAAAAATCAACAAATATTTGTGAGATTTTCATCTGTAAACCCCAATACATGTCCGCTCAGGTGTAAATTTGACATTTTTTGCACTAATATGCTGGCCACATAAGAGGGGTGGCCATCCTGAGGGGTACTTTAAAACACAAACTCAACAATGCCAAAGGATTCTGGCTGTAAAAAGCTGATGGCAGATGGTCAGGGTAGTGATTCTATATGGGGACCATTGTACTGTAAATAAGTTTATTTTGGAGGCTATCAATTTTTGTGGTTCTATGAAAAATGACAAGTTTGTCAGTATCTATATTCATTGACTAAGGAAAATGTAGCAGGATCATTGTTTGTTGCGTCCTTCAGTTCAGGGTTCGTAGAAATTTCATTCCATGAAAATTGGTAGCCCACAAAATAAGTGAATTTACAGTATCTGCCAAACATTTCAAAACTTTTTCAAGTAACATAAAGTCTCTAAATAAGTCACAGTGACCTACTTTTGAATTGTATTTGAACACTAACTAAATCCTTTGGAATGACATCAATGCGAAAGTTTTATAGCAAATGAAAAATTTCTTTTAGTGATCTTCCACATGAAGCATGGTATACAATGTCTCAATTATAAAAAAAAAAAATACAACTCTTAATTACGCAAAGACTAGAAATACTGAATTACAAAAAAATGATATAATTCTGAAGCATTGTACTAAGCTAAATGTAACTGATTTAGAGTTTCAGTGCTGTCTGCTTGATCATTAGCTTCCATCTTTATGAACCCTATAACTTACTCATTCAGGTGATCTGGAAATTTCACAATGCAGTGCACCATGTTTTGAATGCCCAGTAATTAGACACAAACTGTGAAGAGGTACATTATTATCATATGCCTCACAGTTCACATACAATTTTATCACATTTAAAACATTCAGTTATTGATCCTTACTGAACTACAGAAGCTTCTCTAGAAGGAGAGAAGTTTAAAATGAAGGAGGTATATGATTACTCACCTTAGCTTTTACCAGATCGGCCCACTTTGGGTCTACATCCCAGGTGGGATTCTGTTCCAACCATTCTGTAAGGTATCTAAGAGGTGGAGCTTTGGCACCTGTTATCTGTGAAGATATAGAAACATAACCACTCATGTGCTCCATGAATTTGTGCAAAAATGCTTACAATGCAAGTATGAGCCATTTGTAAATATATAGGCAAGTGTACTACCAACAACAACAGCATGTGCAATTAAATTTTACTTTGTAAGAATCGATGAAATGCGATCTAAATTAATAGAATTTCATTATAAGTAAGGCAGATTTCTTAATAACCATAATCTGTGGTTTAAAAAATCAAAATTATACCAAAACCATGTTTAAAAGAATTCAAGACACACTTATGCTGTTCTTCAAAACCCTGATTTGAATACTCAATATTGCTCAGTACAAAATTACAGTACACAAGTAAACAGATACAAGTATGGGCAAACTAAAATGCCAAACTAACTCTTTTTCCTGTAAGTCTATTGACCACAGACACATTCTCATCTCCAGTAAGTTTGTCTGCATCCAGCAGAGTTGGGTCTAATCTGGGCCTTCTCCCTCGCCTCTTCTCAGGGGTGTCATAAACCTGCCAAGGTAACAGTAGAATAAGTATGACCTGCTTGAAATCATTTAGTAATATTTGCAATAAAAGCAAATAAGGTGTCAATAAAACTCACCATGGATTCAACCTTTGACCTTTTGATCATGTCATCACTTACGAATTTTCTAAAGGACCTTTGGTGAGCCTATGTGATCAATATCATCACAATCCAGTAATGCTCAACAATAAGTCACACAAAAACGTGAAACAAGAGGCCCAAACAGGACTGAGATAGCTCACATAATGGACATTTGCCTAACAGCCAAATGCAAGAGCATCTGGGTCAGTAGGATGCTCTCTGTAGAAATGTCTTCCAATGCTGTTTATTGTATATGTTATGAAAACAACTGTTTCAAGGTTTCTCTAATCTGTATACCTTCATCCATAACTGATGGCACATGAACATGATATGATTTGTCAAATATTGAAAGGCATCTAAGACACGACGCTTTGTAAGAGTAGGTCAAAGTCTGTTAAGCAGTTCTTTCAGATAAATTGTTGTCAATATTTTTCCACTTGTAGTAGCAGCAGCCATATTTGATGGTGGATTGGCATAATTTTTATAACTGTGAAGGGCCTTTAAATCAGGATGCTTTCTGACAAATTTGGTCAAATTCTGTTAATCTCTTTTTTTTTAAGAAGAAATCATTCAAAGCTTTTTAGTTTTAGTAGGAGCAACCATATTTGATGGCAAATGGCATCATTTTTACAAGCTTAAAGCCCTTCTTGCCAAGATGCTTTCTGTAGAATTTATTCAGATTCTGTTGTGGTTTTTCACAGGATTTTGTTTTTCAGTACTGGTGACTATATTTAGTGCAAATCAACATCATTTGTATGAATCTGAAAGCCCTAAGGCCAGAACGTTTTCTGTCAAATTTGGTCAAATTCTGTTAAGTATTTTCTGAGAAGTCATTGAAGATATTTCAACTGTAAGTAATAGTGGTCATATCTGATGGTGGATGAGCATCATTTGTACAAGTTAAAAAGGCTTTTTGGTCAGAATCCTTTCTGTTAAATTCTGCAAAGTGTTTTTTCAGAACAAGTCCTTCAAAGATTTTTTATTTTTACTAACAGAAGCCATATCTGATTACAGATCAACATCATTTATATAAAATTTAAAGCCCTCTATGATAGGATGCTTTTTGTCACATTTGGTCCAATTCTGTTCAGTGGTTTTTGAGAAAAAGCCGTTTTCATGTTTTTCTATTTTCCTATTTTTATTAATGGTGGCCATATCTGACGGCAGATCAGCATAATTTGCACAAAACTGAAAGCCATCTATACCTATAAATTTTATCAAATTCTGTAGAGCAGTTTTTGAGAATATGTTGTTTAAAGGTTTTTCTATTTTAGTAATGGCACCCATATTTGATGGCAGATGGGCTTCATTTGAACAAAATTTAAAGACCTTCATGCTAAGATGCATGTAGTCCAATTTAGTCCAATTCTGTTGAATATTGTACAGGTGAGCTAAAAAATTTAAACAAAATTTGAAGCTGAATGTAAACACAGACACATGGTTTATGATGTGAATAAACTGATTTACATTTGGGAATCATTCTTTCAGGTGAGATTTTGCCATTTTCTTCATTTCTGCTTCATATGAATAGTTAAACATTTATATATTCAAGTTTAATCACAGACGTGGAATAGGTATACCATCAACATTCTGGTTAATCAAGATCTCTCCTTTTCTCTCTCTCTTGTTAAGTATCTAACAGTCTAACTATAAATATTTATCTCCCTCTCTCTCCAGCTTCTAACTTCCAACTAAATATAATGACAAACATAATCAAGAGCTAACTTACAATCTCTCCCTCCTCAACCTCATCATCCACAACTCTGCTGTCCACCATGTATCCTGGGTGATCATCAAGCCATTTGTCTAGGTCCTTCTTCAGAGGTGCATCATCACCAGAGAGTCGGCTACCATCCTCCAAGTTGATCACAGGTACACGTGCATCTGTAGAATGTACACAAGTATGAAATGCACAAATGCACACACACATCATGCAGCACCTGCAGCCACATTTACACAATGAAATGTTTGATGAGTGAATAGTGAGCGAAGCATAGCCAATTAATCAAGAGAATTCACCTCCAAAACCTTAAGTCACTGGATAGAATCCACATGTTGGCAAATATGTTTTTTCACACACATACGCATGCATGCATGCACACACACACACATCTTACTGAAAAAAACTAGTTCCAAGATCAACACTTGAATCTCATTTATGACACCAGGTTAAAAACTTGCGCTATTAAAGTAAAAAATGTGGGCCCATATTATTATGCTTATCTATATACAAGTGATTATGTTATGTATTAGTTGCATTGATGAACAACTGGACCTGGAACTCGGGATTCTATATGAACATATTTACATAACCACTATTTTTTGCACAAGTGCAAATTTGGTATAGGATATCTTTTCCTTGTATCTGCCTCTGGCTACACATGGTCAGTGGCCATTTGACTGGTCACTGGGATTTGTCTCCCAGCTGGTTTTCAGATAAATAGCTTGGGTGATGTAAAAGAACACTGGTCCTGAATCTATAATATCTCATATTATGTACTAACAGGTGACCTGCATCAGAAGTCATAGCCAAACAAGTTCAGCCATGGTCATCAATTTACAGTACCAATTGGAATTTTCCTCCATTACTCCAGAGACTGGTGTAGGGGTATTATAAAAAGCTTACTATGACCAATTACGGCACTGAATTTATTTAAAGACTGGTTTGTACATTTTGTTTTTTTATTTGATTTATTATTTTTAAGGCAAACATTTAAAAATTCTTTGATTCTTAGGTCCCCAGTCCATTTCCCTAAGACTGTCAAATCTCTAATTTCCAACTCCATCCCCTGGTACACTGTGTGACACTTGTTTCTGTCTCTATACTCTGTGTTGCAATTTCAGATTTTTTCTTTATCATGTTCTGAATCTTGATTTTCGCCTTGCCGTTACCATGTTCTGGGTACTGATATTAGCCTTGCCATCACCATGTTCTGGATATTGATTTTAGCCTTGCCATCTCCATGTTTGCACCTTGATTTTATCCTTGCCATCTACATAATCTGGATATTGAATTTATCCTTGCCATCTACTTGTTCTGGATATTGATTTCAGCCTTGCCATCTGCATGTTATGGATATTGATTTTATCCTTGCCATAACCATTTTCTGGATATTGATTTTATCTTTGCCATCTCCATGTTCTGGATATTGATTTTAGCCTTGCCATCTCCATGTTTGCACCTTGATTTTATCCTTGCCATCTACATAATCTGGATATTGAATTTATCCTTGCCATCTACTTGTTCTGGATATTGATTTCAGCCTTGCCATCTGCATGTTATGGATATTGATTTTATCCTTGCCATAACCATTTTCTGGATATTGATTTTATCTTTGCCATCTCCATGTTCTGGATATTGATTTTAGCTTTGCCATCTCGATGTTCTGGATACTGATTTCAGCCTTGCCATCTCCATGTTTGCACCTTGCTTTTATCCTTGCCGTCTCCATGTTTGCACCTTGATTTTAGCCTTGCCATCTCCATATTCTGGATATTGATTTTAGCCTTGCCATTTGCATGTTCTGGATACTGATTTTATCCTTGCCATCACCATGTTCTGGATATTGATTTCAGCCTTGCCATCTCCATGATCTGGATATTGATTTCAGCCTTGCCATCTGCATGTTCTGGATATTGATTTCAGCCTTGCCATCTGCATGTTCTGGATATTGATTGTATCCTTGCCATCTCAATGTTCTGGATACTGATTTTATCCTAGCCATCACCATGTTCTGGATATTGATTTCAGCCTTGCCATCTGCATGTTCTGGATATTGATTTCAGCCTTGCCATCTGCATGTTCTGGATATCGATTTCAGCCTTGCCATCTGCATGTTCTGGATATTGACTGTATCCTTGCCATCTCAATGTTCTGGATATTGATTTCAGCCTTGCCATCTCCATGTTCTGGATACTGATTTCAGCTTTGCCATCTCCATGTTCTGGATCTTGATTTTAGCCTTGCCCATTCAGTCTAAGCACATTCAGAACATAAACCTGTCTTTGCATGTGGTCAGGGAAAATCTGGCATCATGACTGTGTACAAGCATACATATCACATGACTACTGTGTACATGCATACATATCACATGACTACTGTGTACATGTATACATATCACATCACTACTGTGTACATGCATACAAATCACATGACTACTGTGTAACTTGTGTTAATAAACCCACATCATAATTTTTCTACATGTTACACATATAATAACCCCTCATGACATCATGTTAGGCAAAGGCATAATGACCAAGTCATCTGAATGTATATCAAAGTCATTACACACTATATTCAGTGGTTCTGTCAAATAAAATCAGTATTTTTTGTGCTTTGATAAATAGAATCTCACATTTGTGCTCATTTGAAATGAAATATACAAAACTAGTCAAACAATTTAAATCTTTTGCTTGCCAAGGCTACCGAAAGATGGAAATTATTTGACTCATTTCAAAATTTTAATTTGAAACTTGCCCTTGTGTAAGATCCTCTATGTATGTTTGGCCTGGGTTAATTGGCATGTATGTAAGTATGTATGCATCTATGTACTGGGTTTAACAGCACATCAACACAATGCTGGCTACGGTGGCAATTAAAAGTGAAGTTCTAAGAATGTAAAGTAAAAGAACTGCACCAAAAACAAAAGTCCCTTGAAAGGACTGATGATCTCCTGTCCGAAAAGAATTTCAGCAATTCAAGACAAGACCATTTCTTCCTTTTAACTGTTAAGTGTTGAAACCATTTCTGATATTCCTGAATGACAAGATTTTCAAATTAGCCACTGTGGCAGCCATACTGGATGTAAGATCAGTGCCATTTTCATTTATGACAAACTAGACACCATTAGAGAACTCTTGGTGAAAACCCCTTGTTCATATGACCATTCATTGAGGAGAATTAGTGACAAGATTTTCAACATCTTCACTATGGAAGCCATATTTGAGGACAGATTTGCACCAATTTTGATTCAGTACCAACTAGATATCATAATTAGTCTTCTGTTGAAAACCCCATGTTGATATGACTTTCCACTTACGAGCAGCAATAACAAGATTTTCAAGATGGCTGCCATGGTAGCCATACTAGATATCATATCGCTTCCATTTTCATTTAGTACTACCTATGACATCATAAGAAGACTCATGGTGAAAATCCAATATTGATATGACTTTCCATCTAGGAGGAGTAGCAAAAAGATTTTCAAAATGGCCACTAATGGATATCATATTGGCACAATTTTTATTTAAGACCAACTAGACACCATAAGAAGTCTTGCGGTGAAAACCCCATGCTGATAAGACTTTCCGTCCAGGAGAACTGGCAATAACAAGATTTTCAAGATGACTGCTGTGGTGGCCATATTGGATGTCAGATCTGCACCATTTTCATTTAGAACCAACTAGACATTCTAAAAAGTCTTTCAGTGAAAACCCCATGTTGATATGACCATCCATTCCAGTTGAGTAGTGATAACAAGATTTACAAGATGGCCACTGTGGTGCCATCTTGGATGTCTTGGCAGCAGCATTTTCATTTAGAATCAAATAGACATCATAATATGTCTTCTTGTAAAAACACCATTCCAATATGACTTTCTGTCGAGAAGGAATAGGATGGAAGTTGATACTCTTGACAAGAATATATTCCACATTCAGTGGACACTGGCAGGACAGGCACTGTAGACGAGGTTCAGCTTTCATGAGGTGTGTATGAGTCAGGTATGTCCTATATGCGATCGACACAATACCACCTCGTCTCTGCAATTTGACATATATGATCAATACCACTCTCCAATGATGAGTTTGATATTCCAAAGCATGTTTATGGACTTTTCATTCTACATATTTTGGCAAGTACATGGAACATGCAGACTTGTATAATATTTGAAGGCAGTATGTGGTGTCTTCCATTTAGAAATAAATGACTGCAGGCAATGGCTTCTTTATATGCCCTTCCATTGTTAATTGGTGAAAACTACTGAAACTTACAGCAAATTTTAATCCAGGATCACAAACATAACTAACAGTCAGGGTTCATACAGCTGTTGGTAAAACAAATTCCAGACCTTTTCCAGACTTTTTCCAGACTGGATTGCAATATTTTCCAGACCCCTCTGGCACATGTATTTGAAGTCTGTATCACTATAAATGACTATGTGGTATCCGCATAATATAAAACAGTATCCACCAGTCACAAGTGGGTGATAGGTCACACGTCTCGACAACCACACTGAACCAGCAGGGCCATCACTAGACCAAATTGTGCCCCATGCAACAAGTGTCTTTAGCAAAATAAAACTCAGCAACCCAAAATTCCATACTTTTTCCAGACCTTTAGGGCAAAAGCTTTATTTTCCATACTTTTTCCAGGTCTGGAAAAAGCACTCTTCTTTTCCCATACTTTTTCCAGACTTTGTAGGAACCCTGAACAGTGTCAGCAAACCGTTCTTGCCAATATATGTAGAAAAGACAAACCTGTATCGAAGAAAGCCAAAGCTCGAGCTTGTTGCCTTCTGGCCAGAGCTTCAGCCATGGCAATCTCTGCTAACTTTTCTGCTTTTCGTTTCCGCCCTCGTCGTCTTTGGGGAAATAACAAGCCATGCTCCAGCTGAAAACAAGAAATATGTATGTTTGTTGAGAGGGTAAAACTAATTTTAATTATATAGAACTTACCTACTATTATTGCACTGCTTTCCTTTTCTGAGACTCGTAGTCCCCTGTCCAAGCTAATTATTCCCTGTTCCATTTAGTATTGGAGGGCCAGAATTAAAACAAATATGATCCCAGTCTGACTCCTTTGTCACAGCAAACATACAGAATATCCTCCTCTTTTGACTTGAACCTAGACTACAGGGCATCAGAGAGGGATGGGAGGAGGAAATCTTTGCAACAGTAGCATGTAAGTAATACATAATTAATGAGAGGAAAAGGCAAGCCGACAAGGTCTTGGTCAGAAAAGCCATTACAAGGGACAGGATTCAGAGATGCTGCCGGGATTTTATCTAAAGGGGAGAGCTCCCAACTTGTCACCAAAATAATGGGGAGTAGAAAAAAACAGGAGGAAATGGTCATAGTTCAATATTTACCTAGCACATAAATATCCATCTCTCTCTATTCCTGCTCAACTGTTAGGGCTCTAATGAAATCAAAATCCTCAAAAAATGTCCCGTCTAGCTGCATAAACATTAATCTGTTGGTTGTTTCTGAGCTTAATCTGTTCCTTATCTGTGTATGAATAGTGTTCTGTGCTGAAAGCCCCCTTTCACAGTCTGCCGTCTAAAGGGACATATGCATAGCTAGCTTAGTTAGCTTGAACAAGTTGGGAAACAGTTCTTTATGGTTTAGTAAAAATTTTTACAGCTCATAGGTATTGTCTCTTAGATATCTCTGCTCCAAGATAAGATTTTTCACCAACATGATCTCTGCCAAAGTTTCACTTTTCTGAATCAGTGCTTTGCTGACAACTATGCCAGATTTCTTATTTGTTCCAAAATGCTGTATTAGAGTTTGAAATCCATCAATGCCATGGTACGCTTGTTCAGACATAGATATTTTGATGAACAAAATATCCAAACTTGTTCATTTCTTTATAGATTCCTATTTATTCAAAATATCTTAACTCATAAAGTGTGATATATTTTTGTAGTACAAGATCCCTCAGTGCTGAATTGTCTGAGAAAAGAAAAGAAAATTGAACTCTACTTTTAAATTGCCTGTATTTTAATGAGGCTTGGTATTCTCCATTTAATTTAGAAATACTGCTGAATAGGGGGTTGACTGGCAAGCCATCATTTTCAGGCTCTAAATCACTCACTGTTATTTCCAGTAACACTTTCAAAGCTCCAATAATCTGATATACTTCAAAACTTTCAAACTTATTGTGATAATCGCAATCAACAGCCAGTATTTGCCAAATGAAATCATCATCTGAAGATGAACTAAGTTGGGAGTCAGCTATTTTGGATTTTCTAGGTAACCCATATTCTAAACAAGCATTTGTAAAACATCCTTGATGAATGCAAGGTTAAAACTATGACACAATGCTTGTTCCAGGGTCCAATGTACCAATAAATTTAGTTTAACAACCATTCACATCAAGTTAAAGTACCCAGATGTGTAAACAATTGCCTACCTGAAAAACAACATGTCGTAGCAAGCGCTACGACACCTCTACTAGCAGCACGACTTAATGTCGCAACAAGCACTTGAAGGGTTAACAGCAGAGTATATTTTTATATGCATGACTTTGAATTAATTTGCAGGAGTTCTCATACATCACTGTATCAAGTGCACAAATTCGTACAAAGTTTGCATGATTTTGCATACTCATGTGCCCTGGCAGCATCTCCGCAGGATTTGGTCAATCCTGGCTGGAGGAACACCAACTCTCCCTACGATGGTGAGGAAATTCATCCACACATACACACAGTCCTGAGAAGGGATGAGATCCAACTTTTCTAGGCTGGGGATAAAACCAAAACAAGTCACCGTGGACCAACAGATGGACATGTCCTTCATAAGAGAATCTCTAAGGATGTTGTGCATCAACCAGTCATCAAAATGCTGAAGGATGGGGATTCCTAAAAACTTTACGTGGACTGAATATCCCCATCACCCTGGTAAAAGGTCTGGGGCAGAGGTGAGGCCAATATGAAGAGATTGAAATTGAAATACCTCCTGGTTGATACTGGAAGTATTTTTTGTGTGATCAATGGAGACTGCCCTGTTACTGGGTCTTATGGCATTCCTGAACAAAGCCGTAGTCTCCATCCTGAATCGTTCTTCCCAAAGAAATTGTTTTAAGACAGAAAGGTCAATTTTGAACCAAAACTTACCACCTTTTTCGGCACCAAAAAGATCAGGGAATAGAAATACAGAGTCTAGTTGTTTTCCACCCTCTCGACTGCTCCCTTCTGCAGAAGGGTGTGTGCCTCTTCCCTTACATGAGCCACTTTGGACTTTTGAAAAGAAGACGGGGGTCCGTGATAATGGAGAATGTTCCCAGAAATGAAGCTGGTAGCCATCCTTTATGGTGCAATGGACCCACACATCATCTATGATGACAAAACAAACCCGTGAAATGTAGGCCAAATGAGCTCCTAACGGGATTCTGGGAAGCGGAAGGCACTGCAGAACAGGGTGCAACTCTCTAATGCAGACCTCTTCCCTCCTTGGGGAAGGGGGAGGAGACTGAGGACTTTCTCCCTTGGCCTTTCTGACTGCCTCATTTAGCGAACAAAGGGCAAGAGGGACACAGGGAAGAAGACACTGCTGGAGAGGGTGCAACTCCCTATGGCAGACCCCTGCCAAGGGGGAGGAGACCAAACACTTTCTCCCTTGATCTTTCTGACTGCCTTGTCTAGCGAACAAAGGGCAAGATGGAGCTCTGAATTGAGGCTGCTTGAGAGACTGTTGAGGCTGTGCCTGCTTGAAGAATTTGAGAGAAGGTCCCAAAAGGCGATCAGGGTTGGCACACTTCTTAGCCTGTTTGGAAGGGTCTGGAGCTGCTGCCAAAGACCTATGTTGTCAGTCTCTCAAATCTTGCAATGTCATGGAGGAAACAAGGCCTCCAAAGAGCATCTCCACCTCAAATGGTGCAGACCTCAAAAGGTTCTGTGGTCCAACAAGACCTTTGACATCTCCAAGGCAGCATCCCTGTGGAGGTGAAGAAGCTCCGCAGAAAGTGCCATCAACATGGAGAGAACATGATGTGACATTTCTGCCACAGCCTCCTGTAAACCCTGAAGTGCCACTGAAGACAATAATTCCTCCTTCAAAAGACTGAAGGAGGCTGCTGAAAAGAGATAGGCATGCAAGGCCATCATCACAAGAGGATGGGCCTTATACCCTAAGGCCTCTGTGGTTATAACCAGGAGGTGAGCTCAAAGCCCTACTGATATCCCCATTTGTGACACCCCAAAGTCCTAGGGGGGAGGGGGGCTTAGGGGGCCAAGCTGGCAAATGGACCCAGTAGCTGGAGGCAGACACCAACGGCTGAAGCATAGAAGAGGAAACCGACCACCCTTTCTGCTGCCTGGTGAACTCTTGTCCCCAGGAAAACTTCTGTATAAACTCCTGGACCATCACTGAGTTTGGGAGTAACAGGTCTGGACAAGATGCTGCTCCATCTCCCCTCCCCCACCCTGCGAGAGCCTCTGCAGACTGAAGAGAACCTTTATGTCCTTCATGCCAGAAGGCTTAGGACACGAGTCTGGGGAAAGGAGGCTGGTAGTAAACTTTGTTCACTGCCTTATCAAACTTCCTAACTTTCTCCTCCTCCAACACATGGCCTGACAGGTGGGAAGGAGCTGGAACATGACCATCACCACCAGTTCTTCAGAGAACTCATTCGAGTCCACCATAATGGAGATCACATCATAGTCCTGAACCTGCTCTCAAGGAGATACAGGACTGTTTTTCCTAGTATCTCTCTCTGGCAAGGGGAATGTTGGAATGGGGTTGCCCCATGTGGGGTGATTGGACTACCCTGCTGGTGGACCTCCTACAGGCATGAGAACGCTGATCTCTTATAGATCATCTATGGGATGAGTGGCGGCCCCCTCCTTTTTATCTGCCCAGGCCAGAGGTGACAGAACAGGTCCACGGCCTGTCAAGTCAGCCCTACCTGGGAGGTGGAGTGGGTGAAGACGTACTTATCAGAAAGGTGGGTCCCCATATCCCATAGGGATTAAAAGGGAACACATGGAGGGGGGATGCCGATCTGATCTCCCTAGGCAGTCAAGTACAACCCAACTCCCTATCCCCATCAGGATAACACAGTAACATGGAAACAGGGGATGGGGGTTGACCTGATCCTTGTCTCCAGACCGGTAATCAAACCCTGATGCCCGGTCACCAGATAAAGACTGCCACAATTATCCGATGGACAAGCCAACATCATATTTATTCACCTCAGATCACTCACTTGCCTCTCAGAAAGGTGCGTTTCACTAATATCATTCACCATGACACTGACCTTGAGAGGGCACTGCTTGTAACTAAGTGGGTGGCATGACTCACTCTCAGGTGTTTTCCATCCTCAGGGAGAGACCAAGGACTGATTCCTCATCAGCACTGACATCATAACAAGCGTCACGGATCCTTGGTTCTTAGGTGATCTACAAACCACAGAGGTCACAGAACATTCTTGACCCACAGGTGCAGTAGTCTTTCCCAACATGGAAAAAGAACCAGACACCTCCTGGGAATGGCTGGGGTCGTCCAAAAAAGATAAGAAGGAAGAGGGGCCCTTCTTCCTCCCCCTATATGTATGGCGATTTTCAGCCCAATTCTACACCTCATCAGACCAAAGACAACAAATTGGACAAATGTCTGTGCATGCTAAGGAAGTAGTGTGAGAGTCCAATGGGGCCTTCTTGTGCCCACACTTGTCCACACCTTTCGACATTATAAACTCTGAATGTTAAAAATGTCACTCAAAAACAAAAATCCATAACCCAAAAATGTTAGACAGTACTTACCCTCGCACCAGAACAATGAAGAGGGATAAAACTGAATGAAGCACCACTTGCTAAGCAAGGTGCAAAAACATGTGAAATTTATTTTTAAAAACCACGGAAAACACTCAATTAAAGCATGAACTGGGGAGACTAATACCCAATCGATAGAAAAATGCAGGTTAAATGCAAAAATTACTTTTAAAACCGAAAACTTGGGCAAAATTTCATTAAGGAATATAGCACACATGCAACATGTACATCATCCAAGGAAAAAGAGGATCATATTCCAAATTGTCTGTGACAAAGGAGTCAGACTGTGATCATATTCTTTTCAATTCTGGCCCTCCAATACTGCTTGGAGGACGGAATAATTAGCTTGGACGGGGGACAATGAGTCCTGGAAATGGCAAGCAATGCAACAGTAGCAGGTTATGTATTACTGCTATTAAAATTTACTGTTTCCATGAAATTATTTTAATTTTTGAAGAGATGGATCACAGATGGTCAGATCTAAGGATGAGTTAGGATCATGACTAAGGAAGGTATAACAACTTATTGTTAAAATCTTCTATAATAAAGTCTTCTTATTTTTTCCCTCTCTTACTAATATCTTTGCACTCCCAAAATTGGATGTTGGCCATTAAAATCTCCATGCAGAACATGAAGGCCAGGCCCTGCATGTCAAGCGCACAATCAAAGCATTGCTGTAAAATGTGACCTTGACCCCAAGGTAAAAAAATTGATAGCGAACATGTCGCAAAACAAATTGTTTTAGTTTCACAATGATTCATCCAATGTAAAAACAAAATCAATCAGAGCATTTCAAAAATATAAGCATATGATAAAGCTATAACCAAAACCTAAGCACAAACTTACTATGTCTATGACCTTGACCCCAAGATCCAAGGGTTAAAGTACACTTCAACGATTGAACTATCTTAGCTTCATAATGATTCATCCCAAATTTGAAGAAAATCCATCATGGTGTTTAGAAAATATAAGCAAGTGAAAAAGCTTGAACCAAAACCTTAACACAAATTTTCATTTACAGTGACCTCAACCAAGATCAAATGGACAAGCGTGCATGTCACCGAATGACTTGTCTCAGCTTCATAATGATTCATCCCAAATATGAACAAAATTCATCAAGGGGTTTAGGAAATATAAGCAAATATAAAAAACTAAAACCAAATATAAAAAACTGTCACCATAATCTAAATGCAAATTTTTTATGAATATGATCTTAAGTCCAAGATCAAAGGGGCAATTGAGCATGTTGCAGAATGATTCATGCCAGGTATAATGAGAATCTATCATGAGGTTTAGGATATGCATTCATATGAAAAACTATTACCAAAACCTTAACACACTGTTGACAATGATGATGCCACAATCCCCTGAAAAGTGACTGATATCTCTTACTTTCTCACTAATGTGGGTTCAACAAAATTCTGATGTATTTTACTCACCAGGCTTTGTTGTTGTAGTAAAGCTTCTGGGTCTGTCATGGGACTGCCATTTGTGTACCTTTCTGGAGTCTGCAAAAAAAAAAAAAAAAAAAGTTTGAAAATTCATCAAATTGACTGTAAATATCTTAAAACAAGAGTACCATGAATGGAATGACACATCATATCCTTGCCTCATGTGTAACGGTCATCTATGCAGATAACTGAAATTTTTGTGCAGAAAACATTTTTCTTCTATCAGTTAGTTACTTTGTCTGCTGACATTTTGCCCCAAAATCGATTGGCTGCTTCCTTGCCCCAAGTGCAAGCAATCCACAAAGTTTGGTCCATGTTAGTGATGCAGAACTAATATAATTGCATATAAACCATTTTTCTTCTTTCAGTCACAATGACCTTGACCTTTTGACCCCAAAATCAATAGGGTTCTCCTTCGCTCCAAGTGCAGGCTATCCACAAAACTTGGAACCTGCAGATGGTGGAGGAGTTATTGAGCAGAAACCATTTTTCTTCATACAGTCAGTGATCTTGATTTTTTTACCCAAAATTGATAGGATTCTTCCTTATCCCAAGTGCAAGCTGTCCACACAATTTGGTAACTGTAGATGGTAGAGACTCAAGTTATTGTGTGGAAACCATTTTTCTTATTTCAATTACAGTGACCTAGACCTTTCAACTTTGAGCCCAAAATCAATAGGGTTCATCCTTACCTCAAGTGCAAGCCATCAAAAAAGTTTGTTAACTGTAGATAGTGGACAATTCAAGTTATTGTGCAGAAAGAAATTTGGTAACAGACAGATAGATGGACATTATAACATAATATTCTCTGCCTTATGGTGGGCATATAAAAATGTCAGTGAAGGTGCACATAAATACAAAATGCCAGTATTCAGAAATCCTGACATGAAAATTTTCAGTCATGCTCTCTCATACATTAATATAATATAAGATTTCTTACCATGTGGAAAAAGGTACAGTTACATAAGAAAGCCTGCTAGGCAATCAACAAGACTTGAAAGTCAATATTGAGATAAATGAATCTCTCTCGTAAATTTGTGTAGGCACCAGTCTTCTATGAAGCAAAAAAAAAAAAAAAGAGAACTTTTCTGCATGAAGATTTTATCCAGTAAGCAGTAAGTCTTGTTTACTTGGATTCAACTGGTCATAATACCCTTGTTGTTCATCTTTCTTTTTTTTTTGGTGCTGTTTAATTTGCCATGTTGTTAAAACAAAATTTACTAGAGCTACTAGTGATGGGTGCATCACATAAGGTCCCATTCACTACAATTTGATTTTTGAAAAGAGAATTAACCAATTTAAATATATGCATAATGCTTACTTACGTAGAAATGCATGGTTAAAGAACCTTATGAGAAAAACAGAAAATATTTTAAAGTTTGAAGAGTAAAGAAAGATTCATATCAATCGAAACATGACAATATGGCTAATAATGTATATAACAAGTACCATATATACTCGCGTATAATTCAGATCCAAATGCAAACTACATAGTCCCTGATCTGCCATCACATAATGCGCCGGTAGATCAGGGTTTATGTTGTTTGTTCTACTGATTATTCCAACTGCAAACTGCATAGACCCAGATCTGCCGGTGCATTATGCAACGGCAGATCTGGGTCTATGCAGTTTGCAGTTGGTATCGGATTATATGCGAGTACATACGGTAGATGTCCTAACTTTTCTGCATGATGATCTTATCCAGCATAAAGTATGTCTTGTTTACTTCAAGTCATTTGGCCATACCCATGTTGTTCTTTTTTTTTATTCTTTTTTTGGTGGCTGTTTTATTTGCCATGTTGTTAAAAGAATAGTAACTTGAGCTACTGGCGATGGTTCATCGCACTGGGCACTGCTCACTACAATTCTCTTGGCTGGGCTGTGAACAAATAAACTTGTATTGGGAAACCTAAATTAGGAAAATGGGCATTCAGGGGCCATAAATCCTCAAAATGCCATTTTGGAAGACAAAAAATCCAACTCATTCAAGGTCTCATTAATTTTAAGGTGCATGATAAATCTGGCTGCAATCCAACATTCCTTATCAGATTATGCTATGGAAATGAAAGTTAGCAGAAAGGCAATTGGAAGCCACAACTATTCTAAATAATAATGTTGAATACTAATAATAAAACTCTTTCAAGGCCCTATCAATATAAAGCTGTATACCACATTTGGTCAAACAATCCTTGGTAAAGTATTGCTGTAGAAACCCAAGTGAGGAGGGTAGACAATAAGGGGCCATAACTCTTCTAAATGATAATGCAGAATTTTCTAAGTTATAAACCAAGTCAAAGTCCAATTAATATAAAACTGCATGTCAGTTTGGTAAAGTATTGCTGTAGAAACCCAAGTGAGGAGGATAGACAAAAAGGGGCCATAACTCTTCTAAATGATAATGCAGAATTCTCTAAGTTATAAACCAAGTCAAGGTCCCATTAATATAAAACTGCATGTCAATTTGGTAAAGTATTGCTGTAGAAACCCAAGTGAGGAGGATAGACAATAAGGGGCCATAACTCTTCTAAATGATAATGCAGAATTATCTAAGTTATAAACCAAGTCAAGGTCCCATTAATATAAAACTGCATGTCAATTTGGTTGAAATCCAACTATTCTTTTATAAAACTTCAATCCTAAAAGCCACAGTAAAGTAAATTCTGCAGAAAGCAAAGTCAGGATGAAAGGAAGTCAGCAGCCACAATTCTTCTATATGATAATACAGAACAATAAATATGAAATTCATTCAAGAGTTCATTAATATAAAGCTGCATGCCAAATATGGTTGAAATGCAACTATTTCTGGTAAAGTAATGCTGCAGAAACCAAAATCATGAGGACAGAAACTCAAGAGCCATAACTTCGGCAAAATTATGTCATGGAATGCTAGAAATAAAATCAATTCAAGGTCTCATTAATATAAAGGTGAAAACTAAATTCAGATGAAATCTAAGAATCCTTAGAAAAGTTATGCTGCAAGAGGATGGGCAATCGGAGGCATAATTCTTGTAAATGATGTCATGGAACACTACAAATTGAACTCATTCATTGCTTCATTAATACAGACCTATATGCCAAATTTGGTTGAAATCCAAAAGTTGCTGCTAAAATTAGGCAGTGGTAACCATATTCAAGCAGATGGGAAAATCAAGGGGCATAACTCCTGTAAATGTTGGGAATCCTAAAAATTGAACTAATTCAAGGTCTCATCAGTATACAGCTGCATGCCAAATTTGGTTGAAATCCAACAATCCTTGGTAAAGTCCAGATGCAAAAACAAAAGGACAAGCAATCTAAGAATCTGGTCCATAACTTGTCTAGATGACAGCAAAGAAGGCTGGAAATCGAACTCCTTTGAGGTATCATAAACATAAAGCTGTATACCAAATTATGTTAAAATCTAACTATTCCCAGTCAAGCTATCTTGCAAAACCAAATTGGTAAGAGACAGATGGACAGACAACATAGTTACTATAAGACCCTGCTGAATTCATCAAGTGGGGCTCTAATTACAACACAGCATGAAGTTACAAGGATTTGTATTTGATGGTGTTCTTTTTCTTTCTTCTAAGAAACAAAATTGAAAGATTTAAGCTATGTTCATTTAATCAAAGTAATTACATGTTTTAGTTTTGAGTCAAGATGCATTTAATGAAAACAATTGATCTGGCTAAGAATAAACAAGACTTGTTTTATGCTGAATAGGGGAAACCATACAAAAAATTAGGCTGTTTATTTGGTGCATACACTCTTAACTACAATAGAATCATAATCAATTACCCAACATTAGAACTATCTATATATGAGTATGCATGCAACAAACAAAAGAACAGCAAACTGCGAGCACAGATTTTGTACTTCTTTGAAAACACAAGCTTCAACTACTGAAAGACTGCACAACAAGGCATGCAAATCAAATACTTCTCACAATATGTCATAGTTACACAGCATATGTACATTAATTAGCATCATCTAAAGTATAGATCAAAGTTTTGTCTGCTTTTTTGGTGGGAGAGAATCCAGCTGTGTGCTATTTCTCATTAGATATCCCAAATTTACTGCCCTGAAATGTTCACAACAAATAAAATACATTCCTACTTGGAAAACAATTCAGATAGAAAACAGTATAACACTTGCTTCGCACCTCAACCATCCCAGGTTCAATATTCGATTTAATGTATTTGGAAGGGTAAGTGATCACCTAGTCTTGGTTGGTGTTTTTTTCATCACCAAATGTTCTCACACTTTCTCAACCTTTCTCTACCTCAAACACCACCAAATGATGCTGATGTCTGAGCCATCAACAGTATCTGTACAAGTTGTTAGAACTTGTTCCACAATTAATGTACAAACTGATAAAAGTTCATATTTATGAAGCTGGTAATCTGGTTCCCTTAATTTCAGTAATTGATAATTCAAAGGCAATTCTAATTTGCTCACCTTCATTGGATTGGTTCTCCAGTGAATGAATTCAGAACAGGTAAAATTTATCAACTGCAACATATCATCCACTTTGCTATACCCCATAAGACACCTCAGCAACTGAGGTTGGTATGACCCATTCATTTTATTTAGCTTTGCTCTGGAAATTACAATGAGTAATTGATGGATGGATGAACACACAGATGAAAATTACAAATACTGAAACTGAAAAATTGTGAATGGCAAAAGGTACATATACATCACTAGTCTAATATGTGTACCAAACTTCAGAGATATCTTGAACAGTTTTGGAGTTTTGCCCTGGAATTGATATTGTGAATAATGAATGGTTTGGAGTTTTATGGCATACCAACACAAGTAGGTTATTTAGTGCAGCGGAAATTGGAGTAAAGTGCATTGCCCAAGGACACACCATGGTAACCAACCTGGACTGATTCAATGGTAGGATTCTAACCTGCACCCTTTTGGTCAAGTACCTGACACACTAACCACTAGGCCACCCCAACTCCCGTCTCCAATAGTTGCCTCTTACAACATGCAGGAGAGCACACTGGGCTTTTTCTACATCCCCAAGCCCACAGGGGGTGGGTATTGGATGGCTGGATAGATAGATAGATAGACAAAAACATATTCAAAATGAAAGAATAAAAAAATAGCAAAAGGCACATCAGCACCACTAATATAATACCTGTACCAGGTTTCACAGAATGATCTTAAACTGTTTTCAGGTCGCACTCTGGAAATGAAAGAGTGACGGATGGACAGACTGATGGAAAAATTGATGTATTTCTATATACCCCACCAACTTCATTAAGAGGGGGAATATAAGCAATGAAATGGAATTCCAGCATCTGTTGGGAAATGTTTCATAAATATGTTGTAAAATGATTTCAAACAAAAACTGTAAAAGATCATTCATTCTGACCCCTTCTTTGCTGATGCAGTGTAAGCTGAGAGTCTAGTGCAAAATCTTAAAGTGTTAACACAGGGTTAGTACATTATGATTACATTTGTTTGTGGTACCAAAGATTGAAAGATGACAGAAATAAACATATACAGCATAACTAAGTGGAAAACAGAACAGATGTATTAAGCATAAAAAACTAAAGAGGACAAAGCACAGGAAGTTCCTAGATTCAAGTTAGGCTTAAGAAAGAATTTAAGTTAAAGGGGAAGAGAATAATTTGGCCAGTTTTAACTCACCACAGGAGAACTTTACAGTGTTTCACATTTCTCTGTTGAGCAGAGATAGCTCTGCCTACTTGTATGCATAGCAGTTTATAGAATATCAAAGTTTTTATTTTTGACAAAAACACTTGTTGAGAGAGAAAACAATTTCAGTATGTCCATAAAAGTTCATGAAAATTGGACAAGATATAATTCTGTTGTGATTGTTTTTAATAGTATTATATATGTATGTTCTATCACTTTGATGTTTGGGCTTCGGACCTGAATATGAGATCAAGCTTTTAGTATACCTACAAACGTATATGGTCAGCAATTTGCTTGAACTTACAATATGTTAAAGTGTAACTGACAAGTAGGTGAAATCGGTGATCCATCATTTAACTTATAATTAGTTAATGTGTAACTGACAAGTAGGTGAAATCAGTGATCCATCAGTTAACTTACAATTAGTTAAAGTGTAACTGACAAGCAGGTGAAATCAGTGATCCATCAGTTAACTTACAATTAGTTAAAGTGTAACAGACAAGTAGGTGAAATCAGTGATCCATCAGTTAACTTACAATTAGTTAAAGTGTAACTGACAAGTAGGTGAAATCAGTGATCCATCAGTTAACTTACAATTAGTTAAAGTGTAACAGACAAGTAGGTGAAATCAGTGATCATCAGTTAACTTTACAGCTTTGTGCTGATTCACTGTAGAACTTGGAACTACACTAGGGCTTAAAAAGAACTTGAAACTACAAAAAGGCTTAACAAGAGTCCCTTGAAGGGACTAACACTCTACTGGGCAAAAAGAATTCCAGGAATTTAAGACAAGACCATTCCTTCCTTTGAACTGTCAAGTGTCGAAACCATGTCTGATATTCTTCAGTGAAAACAAGATTTTCAAATTAGCTGCTGTGGTACACATATTGAATGTCAGCTTGACACAATTTTCATTTAGAACAAAGTAGACATCATTAGAAGTCTTTTGGTGAAAACCCCATGTCATAATGATCATCCATTCAGGGGGAGTAGTGACAACAAGATTCTTCAGACGGTCTTCATGACAGTCATACTGGATGTATGACTGGCATCATTTTCATTTAAGACCAACTATGTATCATAAGAAGTCTATTGGTGAACACCCCATGTTGATATAGCCATCCATTTTGGAGAGAATTAGAGATAACAATATTTTCAAGATACGACTTTCCATTCAGGAGTAGCAATAACAAGATTTTGAAGATGGCTGCTGTGGAGGCCATATTGGACATCAGATTGGCATCATTTTCATTTAAAACCAAATGGACATCATAAGAAGTCTTCTGGTGAAAACCCCACATCAATATGACTTTCTGTTCAAGTAGAGTTGTGATAACAAGATTTTTAAGATGGCTGCCATTACGGCCATACTGGATTTCAGATCAGCACCATTTTTATTTTGGACCAACTAGACCTCATAAGAAGTCTTTCAGTGAAAACCCCATGTTGATACGACCATCCATTCAGGAGGAGTAGTAATAACATGATTTTCATGATGGCTGCCGTGGTGGCCATATTAGACATCAGATCGGCACCATTTTTATTTAGGACCAACAAGACATCACAGGAAGCTTTTAGTGAAAACCCCATGTTGATACGACCATCCATTCAGGAGGAGTAGTAATTACATGATTTTCATGATGGCTGCCGTGGTGGCCATATTAGACATCAGATCGGCACCATTTTTATTTAGGACCAACAAGACATCACAAGAAGCTTTTAGTGAAAACCCCATGTTGATACGACCATCCATTCAGGAGGAGTAGTAATAACATGATTTTCATGATGGCTGCCGTGGTGGCCATATTAGACATCAGATCGGCACCATTTTTATTTAGGACCAACAAGACATCACAAGAAGCTTTTAGTGAAAACCCCATGTTGATATGACCATCCATTCAGAAGTAGCGATAAGATTTTCAATATGGCCACTGTGGTGGCCATATTGGATGTCCAAGCAACACAATTTGTATTTAGGGGCAACTAAACCCATGGATGAATGTGTGTGTAAAGTTTCAAGACAATCCTCCAAGTAGTTTAGGAGGAGTAGCGATAACAAACTTGTGCTAAAGGACAGAAGACGGACAACAGACCATTCCATAAGGTCTTCTGGTCTATGACCAGTAGAGCTAAAAGAAATGAGATGTGCTGCAGGCCCAAATTTTTTGTTAGAGGTTTTGGTTGTTTTTAGTTTTCTGAGATCACAGAAAAGAGAAAGCGTTAATATTTTTACTCAGCTAGTTAATCGAGTGATACCAAGTATTTGAGTAATTGATGTCTGAGTTACTGAAATACTGATGTACATTTATCTCTGTAGTTATGACGTATAAAATGTAAACATTTTCATTTTCTTCATTTATATTTAATATATCAAAATGTACCTTTTGAAATGTATACATGTAAAGCACATGTAAGATTTTAAATTTCAATCTTCAAGCACAATTATACTTTTAAGGACAGTTATAAATAATCAAGGAAAATTATGCATTTATTAATACCAATTTTGAAGACAATATTCTTGGGGTAGGTTATTACTGTGAATATATATAATTATATTTTATAGTAAACACATAATCTTTATATATACCATGGATGGCACATTCTATGCCTGCCTGATGCTTTATAGTCCTCTATGTTGGCACTAGTAGAGCATGGTTGACTCAGGAGGTTATTGACCAATGGGTCTCAATGACCTGTACCTTTGGTCAAGGTATGCAGTTTTGAACAAAACTTACTGTGAAGAAACCACTATTTTGTTATCAGACTTACAATGACCTTTGACCTTTAGACCCTAAAATCTATAGCTTTCTCTATTACACAAAGCGCAAGTCATTAACAAAAGTTAACTCAAAGAACTTACTCTGGAACAAAAGTTATTCTGCAAAACCCATTTTTCTCTCAGTCACAATGACCTTCATATTCAACCTTTTTGACTCCAAAATCAATAAGCCTCTTCCATATCTGCAATTCCTCCATAGACTTTGGCCAAAGTACATAGTCTAGAACTTAAGTTGTTCTGCAGAAAACATTTTCCTTTTAGTCAGTGACCATGACCTTTGACCTTTTAAGCCCCAAAAATCAATAGGATTCTTTCTCACCCAACACATAAGTCATCCACAAACTCTGATGAAGGTACACGATAGAGATCTAAAAGTTTTGTGCAGAAAACAATTGTCCTCTTTCAGTCAGTGACCTTGACCTCTGACCCCCTAAATCAATATAAAAAAAATTCACCCCCCCCCCCCATGCAAGCTATGCACAAAGTTTGTTAACTGTAGATATGAAAAACTCAGTTTTTGTGCAGAAACTAAATTGGTAATAGACGGACGATGGATGGAAGGACATCACAACATAATACGCTCTGCCTTACGGTTTACATGTAGACTTGAAATTAAGCAAAATGAAATAAATCTACTCTAGAGCAATAAATAAATCTATTCTAGGGCAAAAAATAAATTTACTCTAAGGCAAAAAATAAATCTACTCTAGGGCAAAAAATAAATCTACTCTAGTGCATGCTGTATGATATTCCAAACATGTACCTAATATCATGCCCATTTCTATGGCAAAAGCACTATTTCCTATGTAGCCATGCACTAAACAAATTAAGACATTGCCAAAACTAAAATTAAGACATTGCCAAAACTAAAATTAAGACATTGCCAAAACTAAAGCTGATATACACCTCTCCCTTGTTAACTCGCGAGCAACAGGATCCATAAACGTTGACCACAGCATGAGCGCATGAAACAAATCTTGCTTAGCATTGACAGTGGTTATGAAGGAGAGAATTATACAATTTGTCCTGCACAAATATTTGTATAATAGATTTTAACATTAATGGATGCTAGATCATAAGAAGTCAAATAAAGTTTATAAAATGACGAGTCTTTTGGTATAAATCCAGTTGACACGTAGTACTCACAAAAGTGCATCAGTCAAATCTGAGTTGCCTCCCTCTCATTATTAAACCATGTGTATCCATTGTAAGCAAACACAATTAACTAAAGCCTCATAGCTCATAAACCGCTGGATCCACACAAATCAATATTGTTGCACTAATTAATTCTCAAAACAATGGTTTGAAATAAAAACTACTTGTTTGTTGACAACACATGGAAATAACTGAATACAACTCCATGTTGTTTGTACTAATAAACACAGGCAACATGTTGCACTGTCCTGGAACACTATATCCAGATTAAACAAAGATAAAAATATGGACTGAAAAGAGAACAAGAGTCCCTTGATGTGACTGATGCTCTACTTTACAAAAAGAATGTACAGGAATTCAAGGTAACACCATTTCTTCTTTTAAACTGCCAAGTGTTGAAATCATCTCTCTCATATTCTTGAGAAATAAGATTTTCAAATTAGTTGGTGTGGTG
The DNA here is from genome assembly GCA_029931535.1 of Margaritifera margaritifera. Taxonomy (NCBI): domain Eukaryota; kingdom Metazoa; phylum Mollusca; class Bivalvia; order Unionida; family Margaritiferidae; genus Margaritifera; species Margaritifera margaritifera. The sequence goes on along the minus strand of JAQPZY010001697.1, from coordinate 10,396,053 downwards.
GCCATATTGGATGTAAGATCATCACCATTTTCCTTTAGAACAAACTAGACACCATTAGAAGACTTTTGGTGAAAACCCCATACCAATATGACCATCCATTCAGGCAAATTAGTGACAGCAAGATTTTCAATATGTTTATTGTGGCAACCATAATGGATGTCCGCAGGGCAACATTTTCATTTAGGACCAACTAGATATCATACGAAGTCCGTTTGTGAAAACCCTATGTCGATATGACCATCAATTCGAGATGATTAGCGATAAGATTTTCATGATGGCCACCATGGTGGCCATATTGATGTCAGGTCAGCATCATTTTTATTCAGGACAAACTAGACACCATAAGAAGCCTTCTGGTGAAAACCCGATGTCAATATGATGTTCCATTTATGAGTAGCAACAAGAAGATTTTCAAGATAGCTGCCACGGTGGCCATATTTGAGGTTGGACAGGCACCATTTTCATTTAGGACCAACAAGATATTATAAGTAGTCTTCAGGTGAAAACTCCACATCAATACGAATTTCCATTTAGAAGCAGCATCAATAAAAAGATCTTCAAGATGGCTGCCATGGTGGTCATACTGGATGTCAGCTCAGCACCATTTTCATTTTGGACCACCTAGACACCATAAGAAGTCTTCCGGTGAAAACCTAATGTTGATTTGATTTTCCATCTAGAAGGAGTAGTGATTACAACATTTTCAAGATAGCCACTGTGGTGGCCATATTTGATGTTAGACGGGCACAATCTTCATTCAATACCAACTGGCCACCATAAGAAATCTTCTGGTGAAAATCTCATGTTGATATGACACTCCGTTCAGAAGAAATAGCAATAACAAGATTTTCAAGATGGCAACTAGACATCATAAGAAGTCTTTTAATGAAAACACAATGTTGATATGCGCATCCATTCAGGTTGATTAGCAGTAACAAGATTTTCAAGATGGCAGCTGTGGCAGCCATATTGGATGTCTGGGTGGCACCAATTTCATTCAGCACCAACTAGACAGCAGAAGAAGTCTTCCAGTGAAAACCCCAGCTGACATGACTTTCCATTCAGTAGTAGCAATGGCAAGATTTTCAAGATGGCTGCTGTGGTGATCATATCGGATGTCAGGTCGGCACCGTTTTCATTTACATCAACCAGACATTATAAGAAGTCTTTTAGTGCAAACCCCATGCTCGTATGACTATCCATTCAGCAGTATTAGTAATAGCAAGATTTTCAAGATGGCTGCTGTAGCAGCCATACTGGATGTCTGGGCAACACCAATTTCATTTAGAATCAACTAGACTTTGGGACGAATATGTATATAAAGTTTCAGGGCAATTCTCCAAGTAGTTTAGGAGTGGTGATAACAAACTTGTGCTAACGGAGAGACAGAAAAAAGACAATGACCAGACAACAGGTCATCCCATAAACTCTTCTGTTCTATGACTAGTAGAGCTAAAAATCAGAAATATGTACAGTTTATTAGAACTTGCAAGTTATTTTTGAATGTATCACTGCAAAGTCTGAAGAATAATCCACAGATTATCCAAAGGCAAAAACTTGTCAGTAATGCTGATCTACACCCAGGCGTTTAGTGTGATGTTGGAACCTTTCATATACTGTCATCAGCTGCTGACAATTAATCAGTTAATTAGCTTGGTCATGGTGTTAAAGGACAATTAAGTTCTCAACAGTTGTCAAAATAAAGCAAGATTAGCCACTGAGTAAGTTTTCGCAGAAATGCTCGAGGGTATCGATATGATAGTTGACTGACTCTTTTCATGCCTGAATAGATGAGGGCATATCATATTTATGATGATTATAATAAAACCCAATTAAAAGATAAAATTAAAACAGGAATTTCACTTAACAGTATCTCTTTATTTAAAATTGTAAATTTCTCAATGATGATGACAAATTTCTGGGCACTGACCGCCATTTTCAATGACAAAACGAGCGATATATAGAACATTCACTGACCAGTTTTTATTGTGATTTTTTTTATGTTAAGCAAATTAAAGCCTATTTTTGGCCATTTCTATAAGAAAACAATGGGATCCACACTTGCCTCCATGCTAGCAGGTTCACGAGTTATTTGGGTGTACTAAAACGAGGGAGCGGTGCACTAAATGAGTAGGAAACACTGCCAAATATTCTAATCATACTTATTTTTCATGCCAGTCTGCACTGTAAAGTCATCGTGTGCCAAGTAAAACAAACCTGTGAAAGCAGGTAGTAGTGAGGTGTAGGAGTTACTGGTGCTTGTTGCCATGGTGACAGGGGCCATACTACCTGAGATGCAGAGAGGTTGAAGCTGGACTCGCTTTGACTCTCGTTGTCGCTGGAAGCTGCTGAGGCAAGGTTTTGATTTAAGATCTGCTGAATCCTGGCAGCTGTTGATGACATAAATTATTGTAGTTAGTACAATTTGCATATCTATAGCAAAAAAAGAATTGTTTAGTGCTGCGCAGGATAAGAGCTGATCACACACTGTAAGTTGAGAACATACATTGTAAAATAATGATATCAGTAATGAGGTGCTTTGATAACTGTTTCCTAATTAATATGCAATCATTCTGTTCAAGTTCTTGACCCTTTGTGAGAAATGGGAGTTTGTTCTTGACATACTTATACAACCCGAGTCTTAATTTCTCCCATTTTGATTGGAAAACTCCATCAGTGGTGTTTTGACAATTTATCAAATCAAAAACACACTTCGTTTGCACTGATGTATTTCAAATCTTGATTTGAAGTTGGGTAATGATGAGCTCTTTATGGATAACGAAGTCTAAGGAACAATTGAAAAGATCTAAACAATGATCTCTCAGTACAATGTGGATCATAGAAGCCATAAAAGTGTAGTGTATTAAAGGTGATGACACCTTATACTGAGGTAGATTACAAGCATAGCTGTATCACAATGGGGCAAGTCATTTTATTATTGGTCATGGGAGACATAAAAGTTAGTTATTAGTGAGGACACCTTATATTGAGGTATTTTACAAGCTAGGCTTTACCATAATGTGGTAAGTTACAGACTGATCCCTCATTATCATGTACATCATAGGAGCCATAAATGTGTATTATGTTTAAAGCGACAACACCTTATCTAGAGGTAGGTCACATGTCTGTATCATAACAGGATAAGTTATACACAGATCCCTGCTCATAATTAGAGGTGAAACGATACACCTGTGCCACGTATCGATACGATTCACGATACACAGCCTACGATACGATACATTATCGATTCTCAGTTTACAGAATAAGAAGGCAAACAACTAACAATTATTCATGACTGCTGAAGATTAAAGTAATTTATACAGGGTAGATATCGTTTTGTATTGATTCTTCACCTCTTGTATCGATACGTGTATTGATATGGCAAAAGTATCGATGCATCCAGATATCGATGAATCGTTTCACCCCTACTTATAATGTTGGTTATGGGGGCCATAGAAGTGTAGTGTTTTATAAGTGGTCACCTTATATTGAGCTAGATTACAAGCAAGGCTACATTATAATGGGATAAGTTACACACTGATCCCTGATTATAATGTGGGTCATGAGCCATAAAAGTGGTGTCATAAGTGATGGCACCTTATACTGAGGTGGGTTACAAGTCAAACTATATTGTAATGGGGTAAGTTATTCATTGATCCCTCACTGTAATGTGGGTCACAGAAGCCATCAAAGCATAGTGTTATAAGTCTGTGCACCTTATACTGAGTTAGGTTATAAGCAAAGCTGTCTCACCATGGGGCAAGTTATACATTGATCCCTCATTATAATACGAGTCATAGGAGCCATCAAAGTGTAGTGTTACAAGCGAGGAAACATTATACTGAGGTAGGTTACAAGCGAGGCGGTATTCTAACGGGAAAAATTATACACTGATCCCTCATTATAATGTGGTTCATAAGAGCCATAGAAGTGTAGTGTCATAAGTTAGGACACCTTATACTGAGGCAGGTTACAAGCAAGACTGTTATCATAATAGGGCATTAATACACTGATCCACCATTATAATGTGAGTCATGGGAGACAGAAGTATAGTGTTAGGGCGACCTACTTGAAAATTTTAGAGGCCATTTCAAATTTTAGGTCACCAAGCCCTATTAATGTTGTTGTCTTGGACATTAAGAGCAGAAATCAACTGAGCGGGGAATTAATAGTAAAAGATGACAAAAAGTAAAGGTTTAAGTTATGGCAAAGTACAAAGGAATTGTAACCAGTCTAATCAATTATTACACAGCTCACCTCAACTTTACTAGTCTCTGGTAGCCATTTTAAATATTATCATGCAGAAAATAAATTCAGACAAAAGTGATCTTGAGCACCTTTTCTAACTAAAGATTTGTTTCAATCTTTTATCTTTACATCTGAACTTTTAATCATTTTAAAACTTAAATTTTAACTTTTAATCAGCAGTTTTGTGCTGACATACAGTGAAACCACCTAACTACCTATCTACCCACCCACCTACCAACCTACAATGACGGAGCATACAAGACATAAAGCAATTAAAAAGAACATTCTTGTCTGTGATATCAAAGTAAAGGTACTACAATGAGTTGATAAAAACCAGAAATTAATGTTGTTTTTTAAAAATTATTTTTTAAAGAATCATTGTTCCTAAAATTGGCTTGACAAGTTATTATCACTGTCCGCCCCTAAGAACCAGATTTTACTGGGTGAAAGTCACAGGCTTACAGTAACTTTGAACTGACAGCCAGCAGTACATAGTTCATGCAACAATAATTACCTTCATTAGCCATTACAGATGAGGCTTCACATGAAAAGCATGCAGCATGCAGTCCACTGTCTAATTTCTATACTTATTCACATGTACAATACACAGTTAACCTGCTGAGGGTAACTTCTCACAATATACAATGTATAATCATTAATATGGAAAGTTTACCACTGAATAAACATCTTTATTTCTACATATATAGCATGGATGAATTTATGTGATCATGAACAAATACTTAATCCATATTAGTAAAGCATAAAATGTAGGTCTCAGTGACCTTTTTTGGTTTTAAGAATGTAGTAGTAACAGTGATGCATCCAATTATCGAGTTTCATGACTGGAACATAAATGGCTCCCAAAGAAATGAACTTGTGATACAAAATTTCAACAAAGTCACTAACTCATAAAATATAGGTCACAGAGACCTCTTTTGTAAAGAGATGTAAAACTCATCAAGATGCATCCTCTCACTAAGCTTCAGGATTCTAGTTACGACAGTATGCATATAACAAGCCAAAAACTCATTTGGTCATGAGCTAAATGCAAAAACTTGACCAAAGCCAATAAAAGATGAAATAAAGGTCACAAGGAACCTCTTTTGTTGAAAAGGATGTCATAGTAACAGAGATGCATATTAGCATCAATTCAATGATTCTAGCACGAACAGTGCCCAAGACATGAACATCAAACACAAAATTAAACCCATGTCAGTGAAGCATAAAATACTGGTCATAATGACCTACTACTGAAATGAGGGAGTAGTGCTCATAAAGATGGATTCCTAAGCTGCATGATTCTATATAGGATAATATGTACATAGCATGCCAAAAACAATGTAGTCATTAGATAAATGCAAGACCTTAACCTAAGCCAGTACAATTTGAAATATACGTCACAATGGCCTTATTAGTTTGGTTACAGTACTAAGAGATATGAATACAATCTTCTAGTTTAATAATTTAAGCATGACCAGTGAAAACATCAAATTGAACCAAAGTCAGTGAAATGTGAAATATGGGTCACAGTTACCTACTTTTAAGATGATGGTGTAGTACTGATCAAAATGCATCCTCTCTCCAAGTTTTATGATTTCAGATATAACAGCATTATACAGTAGATATAAAACCGATGTGGTCATGAGCTAAATGCAAAAACTTACATAAGCCATGAAACTGAACCCAAAACAGTGAAGCATGAAATATGGGTCACAGTGACCTATTTTTGCAATGAGGGTATAGTACTTATCAAATGCATTCCCTCACTAAATTTCATGAATCTAGGAATAACAATATATACAGGGTGCAAAAAACCTATCTGGTCATGAGCTAAATGCTAAATTTTAACCTAAGCCAATAAATTGTGAAATGCATGCAGACCTGCCATTGCTAGCAAGACTTTCTTAGTAAGGCAGTCAAAAATTTTCTGTATGTTAGACCACTTTTCAGTAAGGTGTAATGAAATATCATGTATTGTGATCTGAGACTGCAGCAACTTAGGCAAACATTATGTTAAACTACAAAAGTTTGTCAAGTACACTTAGACCTTAATTACCTCCAGTACAGTTCAGAAACGGCAGTGTCAGACCCTATGGAACTCAAAGGCTTCTTGCTAGATCTCTCAACCTGACGTAATCTTTAGGTTGGGTTGGGGTTGGGGCGGTTACAATTTCAATTGGCAACAGCAATCATCTTTCCCGCCATGAGACATAAATCAACATGACATTATGTCCAATAAATGTAATTGCTGCCTTTCCTGCTTTTTCCACCAAGAATCATAATATACCTTTTTATACTTCTATGCTGACTGTTTAAACTTCTTAGGAGACTTACTGTCCCTTCTGTCTTCAAAGTTTTTTTTTTCTTCGTTAGATTACATTTCTAGACAATGTTATAAGCACCAGCTTGATCATGCAGGCATTTTGCATGAAAAATATGGCCTTTTTAAGCATCCGAGGTTCTAGTGTAAAATTAAGACTTGTTGCCTGACCAACGCCACTGAATCTAATTTGAAACCCAAATCTGGATCAAACATGGACAAGCCAGTTTCCGGATGTGACCACAACTATCATATTTTCATAATTTTTGGCTATTATTCAGTAAGTCTGTAATTTAAGGGGCATTTCAGCAAGACTTGTGTTCAAATCGTAAGGGTTTGGCAGGTCTGTGTAGGTCATAGTGAAAATTCATGGTAAGGGTATGGTACTAATAGAGATGCATACACTCATCGAGTCTGATGATTCTAGCATGAACAGAGCCTGAGAAATAAACTTAGAACAAACTTTAACCAAAGACAGTGAAGCATGAAATATAGGTCACAGTGACCTACTTTTATGATGAGGGTATAGTAATCATAAAAATGCATTCTCTCACCAAGTTTCATGATTGCAGGTATAATAGTATTTATACAGTGAGCAAAAAACCCTGAGCTAAATGCACAACCTTGACAAAGAATGTACAACTAATGTATGTGTATGTACAAAGTTAGCTCCCTCCCCAGGTGGTAGGTGCTATGAAGCCCACACCACACTGTTGCTCATGACCTCGGAAGAAGAAATGGTTGACATTCAGCGAGGGTGTACATATGTACACACTATTATCTGTGTTGACGCCGATGCTAATACTGACACCATGGATTATACAATAGCTTCCCTCTACTTCGTGGAGGTGAGCTAAAACAGCACAAGTCATTTTTAATAGTTTACATAGATCTGTCCGACAGAAATGTCAACAGCCATCATCTGCTTCAACTTAAGCCAGCCATTTGAATTCATTATTTGGAGCTCTTAAAACCATCTCTCTACATATTTCCTGGCCTCAAATTCACTGATAAAGGGACTTAACCTTCATTTTCTTCAGATGATAAGTTTATATCAATAAAACATTTGATATATTTGTGTTTATAGTAGTTAAACTGACAGTAATTTTAATGCTGACAAAAAGTTTTCTTTATCTGTCTCCACATCTGCATTTTTCAAATCTGTATTATTAGCAGAAGTTGATTACACAGGTCATGTATTAGACTGGTCACTCTAAGCCAGACTAGTCACATGTAAGATTGGCAACTTAATGAATGTAGCACAAAACTTGATCTCTACTGCCAATTTGAAAGTGCTGATGATATTTTCTAGTTGCTGCACCATGATGCTGAAGGTCTCCAGAGAGCAACCAGTTGACAATTTTCACTTGCCAATCCTTAATTTTTAGTTGCACATGTGACCATTTTAGTCCCAACTTGGAGCACTGCCAATAGAATATTTTATTCATGCACAGAATGCTATTTCACAAAATTGAGCTGTTATATATAAACATATATTAAACCTAAAGAATGTAGTTTTAAAAAAAACAAAGATCTGCCAGGATATTTGAAGTACCCTGATCTATGTGAGGGACAATATGTTTTAATGGTTTTATATGTGTTACCTTCATCTTTTATTTTTTTTTTATACATTTCAAAGAATTTTTAACATCTTTAGATTTTATATTTTGTCTTCTTGTACTTCATCTTTACATTTATTTGGCAGGGTTTATCTTCCTATATTTGTGTGCAATCCATTTTTACATTTTTCGAATTTTACCTATAGTTGGGACCATATAGCCACTATTGTGATGAGGTGCAGTAAAATGCTACTACATACAAACATACATACTGTAGTAATGAAAATCATGTAAAATTCTAAATTACATCTATTGTTGAATAATCAAATTTTGAAAGTGCCTTCCCTGGAATCAATGTATGTTTTTCTGGAAAGCCCTAAAAATGTTGGTCCAAACTGATATTGTAATTTGAAAATTGATGCATTATTACCTGAAAAGATAATAGGTTCATTCTGACAAATGTAGAAAATTCCTTTGGAAATTTGAACTAAATGCTCTACATACAAGGCAGAAGCTTACTACCATAATTACACTAATGTTATGGAATGAAAATAAACAAATATACTCCAACTAACAAGACTGGTTCTATACTACTTTTTCAGCAGACTGGTTAATGTCAATCACAATATTTTAACAATATCTTTGCAAATTTAGAAAGGGAGCTAAATTCACAACAATACTTTTTATTACAAGGATGATAATTGCAGTATAGAACTGAAGACTCTGTCCATCAATAGGCATATTTAAATCTTATACTGTGGACAAATTTAAGGTACTAGGTTTGCACAAATTCAGTGATGGTAAAATATTGTGATCTATGGTACTTCTTGGACATCAACAGTACAAGTCTTGACATTGTTGTATAATGAGAAAGAAGAATTTCCACCTAAAATGCAGAATATATTTTATGAACTGCATACAACCGAACAACAGCATAAAACAACCTAATATCTAAACAAATTTTCAATGTTGAAATGCAACCTTCTCGTACAGGATGCTTCTTCAAGCCAAGTCTTTCAAATATTTGTGAAATTGTACATTTTAAAACTAAAAATCATTGCCTGTTCTAAACCGACTTGCATGAAACCCACTTTATGTGCCAATTGTACATAAAAAATTAATACAACATACCTTTCTCTGGCTCCATATCATACTGTCGTCTCCTCCCCCCCTTCTTATGGAATGTTAGCTTCAGTCCATCCCCCTGCAGCACAATTGACAAATATACTATTAGAGAAATACATGTATAAACATGCATTTTCATGTAAATAAAGAACAATATGGGCATACATTGTCTTTCAATGTCCCCTTCATGTCAAACTAGTACATTTAAAAGAAAGGCTTTTGATCTTGTTCTCTAATAAATTATTCCCTCTTCATGTATGAATCTAACCACCCAAATAAAAATATCACAAAAATTTTCCTTGAATCATCTGCTGTAGATCAGGGTACTCTCAAAAATACATGCACACAATTTGTCACAACAACAAAATAATGAGTAAAAATCATGCATGAAAAACTCTGCAACTAAAACCAGATAAATTGCAATAGAAGTGAATTATATTTTCAGACATAAACACAGCTATCAATTCAAGTGTAAACAATCCATAGACTTTAACAAGGGTTCCACATAATGTGGTGCCTCATGTTCAAACTGTGTGATGATGTACCCTCACTCTATATGACATGCAAACCACGGGATAATGTGCCCTCATTCTATCTGACTTGTGGCATCTCACTTGCAAACCACGCAATGATGTACTCTCGATCTGTCTTGTGGTGTCTCACATGCAAACCAGACAATGATGTACCCTCACTCTACACTGCTCCCTCTTTTTAGTGCACCTGGATAACTCACAAACCCGCTTATAAAACAGAGGCAGGTGTGGATCCCCTTTTTCTTATAGAAAATACCCCCCAAATAGGTCTCTATTTGCTGAACATGAAAAAATGACGATCAAAACTGGTAAATGAAACCTTGAAATATCAACCGTTTTATCGTCGAAAACATGTTAGTACCTGGAAATCTGGAATCTCAACTTTTTAACGTGAATTCATATATTGTTACATTTCTTCTTTTAAAATTTTTTTCAGTACACTGTAAATAACAATATATAACAAAATATCAAAAACTAAATATTGGTAATGCCTAATGATGGCAATACTTACTGAAATAAATACCAATTAAATATATCTTGTCAAGTGAAATTTGTGTTTCAGTTTAATCTTTTAATTTGGTTTTAGTGTAATCATCATAAATGAGATATGCCATCTTGTATTCAAACATGAAAAGTGTTAATCAACCATTAAAGCAATGCCCATGTGTGTTTCCATGAGAAAGTAATTAGGTGCAGACTGCAACTTGTAGAAGTATTTGTTACACTGTTACAATCAATAAAAGGTACTCCCCCTTTATATTATCATGTCAATTACATCTTTTTATCAAAACAAGTAATGGGGGTTTAATAAAAAATTAAAAGGCATGAAAATCCTACTTGTGTAAGAGCTATGTCAAGTCAACTCATTTCAACTGACCAATCAAACATCGTTTTAAATATTAGGTAAGTAACATAATTAAAGTATATAACATTAATCAGTGGTTTATATTACTCATTCGTACATGTGATCAAGGATAGCAAGGAAAACGAAAGGTGTATTTGGTATATGAAAAGCTCAGTTTCATAGATAGGGTACATTGCGAAGAAGCAAGATCCAAAGTTTGTAGTGAACTTAAAATTTCCGAATTGGCACTCAGGTGTTTGCTCAAGGATGAGCAGAAATTTTTTTATTACTTGCAATGAAATCACAACATCATTTTTTTACTGATAGTTTTACTCAATGAACAATAAAAAATCGAGTTTTGATGTTGTTTCTCAAAATCAATGTCCATCTTTTTTTTAAAAAAAGAATCTAGCTGTTCTGATTCAACAATAACCATAGAATGTATCCACATTCACATGCAAAAAACAGTGACACAATACTTAATTTTTACGCTAGTACATGTGACCTGGATTGAAACCGCATGGAGTAACGTTTTTAACGATTTTTCAAATATTGGTTTTCTTGAAAATAAAGGTAAACTATACAGGAATGTAAACAACTTCCCTAGAAAAAATCTATTCATTGACAATTATTCCCAACACATTTATACGAGTATTCAACCATTTAACACTGCCCCTCCCCCATTCCCACTGTCGATGCCCATCCCTTTCTTAATTTGTCAGAGGTACCCCTTACTTATGCTGCGGTCTATGTTTTTGAACCCAGTTGAGCACAAGTTATCAAGGGAGAGGTGTATCTGACTTATGGTGTCTCACATGCAAAGCATGCAATGATGTATCCCACACTCTATCTGACTTGTGGTTTTTCAGATGCAAAGTATGTGATGATGTACAATCCGACTTGTACAAAACTTTAAACCAAAACTTGAACACCAAATCTTTATTCTGCCATTGCCACTGTTGCAGTCGTATGAGTTGATACTTGCATCATGCCACTTGGGTAAATGCGGGCTCAAAAAGGAAAGTATTTATGTATATGTATGCATAGGGTCTAATGGCATGTCAGCACAATACTGGCTAAATAAAGCCAATTACAACTTCGGTTCTAAAAATGTTAAAAATTACCCAAAAAAATTTAGAAACATAAGTCAACAAACATAAACAAGATATAAGATATAATAAAATAAAACCTTAAATACTGGGTCTAATATTTTTATATAAACTGCATTCCATAAAAAAAGCTATGACTTTCCCTGGTAGTACATCATCTTAAAGATTCTTAATTGCATTCACATCAATAAAATTCTGTCTCACAGGATAGAAGTTGATACACTCTACAAGAATGTGTTCCACTCTCAGTGGACACTGGCAAGGTATGCACTGTGGTCAAGATTCACCCTTCTGGAGGTATGCACAAGTCAGGTATGTGTGTCCTACACATGACTGGCACAATACCACCTCATCTTTGCAATTATTTTCTATATGAGGCATGCCACTCTTCAATGATGGGTTTGATGTAAGGAAGCTTGTCCGTAGAATTTTTATTCCACATCTTTTGTTAACAAGAAAAGCCATAATGCAAGTAACTTACCAGAACTGACGCAAAGAATCATGTTCCCATGCTTGATTAGTCATTACACCAGATCCCATCATAACTCCAACTAAGTCACTTTTGTTGAACATTTAATATGGTTTGTTCAAAATTCAATAATCACAGGTACAAATCATCCTCAATATGACAATGAGTTGCCTGTTGTCCTACTTAATCTGTACATGCATAAATTCATGCAAACTTATAAATATAGACAAAAATTGGTAGGTCCAATTTTTAAAAAAACAGGAGTCCCTTGAAGGAGCTAATGCTCTACTCACCAAAAAGAATTTCTTGCAATTCAAGGTAAGACCCTTTCTTCTTTTTAACCGCCAAGTGTTGAGACCATCTCTGAAATTCTTCAACAGAGATGCTGCCAGAAATTTTCTTATGAGGGTGAGGTTCCCCACACCAACCTCTAGATTGGGGGGGGGGTGAGGAGATCATTGTTAGGGGAGGGGGAGGTGAACAAATGTTGGGTGACAAAATATTATAAGGTATATGCATACCTAATTTAAAGCAAGCATTTAATGATTTTGTATCACTTCTTTTGACAATTAATATATAACGTATCTGCATACCTAATACAGTTTGCTCAGTTGGTTAATATTCTTCTGTTTCTTATCATTCCATTTCTTCAAAGCCTTTGCAAACAGAAAACAATTTATTGGCCCGCCTCATATCTGTATATAATCATCAGTTTATTTACTGTTTCAGATGTTATCCTGTTCTTCAGAGTAGTGTGAATTCTGCTATAAGAACTGAATCTATTATCACAATCAGTGGGTTTTAAAAAAAATATTTATAAAGGTAGAACAACTGTAAATTTGGCCAGTCTGAATAGATTTGGGAACTCATCTTCAGCCTATGCAAACATAATTTTCCACAATACATCCATGCTGTTCCAAGTATATTTCTGTCCAAAGATCATATTTTTTGCAGGGCCTAAATGATGAGGTGCCAGCTAGTTCTGTATCCACCGCTTTCTGCACTATGTTCCATGAGCATCAAACCATTCCTCCTCCCTAGTTTCATCCTTAGCAGACAATCTTTCCATCTCTCCCCGACTTTCCTAAAGGTATCAGCTATATTTTCCTTCGACATAACTTACTGCTGGTGCGCTTTACATATTTCCCTAATGGCTGATTAATGGATCAATTTCCTATATCCCTCTAGGAGACAATTAAATTGGAAGCCACCAACAGTTTCTGCAATACAATAGCAGATTTTGATCATAAAGGTGCTTGTATTCAAACAATAATCTCAAAAAGTATGAGATTGATTGAGATCACAAACAAATGACAAAAAGTCAACCATCTGATCAACCTTAATTTTGAATTTTAAAAAAAATCACACAATGGGCATGACAAATTGCTGGAACCACAGGTAATCTGCACAATCTTTCCCTAATTAAGTTTCAAAAGTTGCATATTTAGGATCAATAAGACAAGTTATCTTCTGGTAAAAACCCCACGTCAATATGACTTTCTGTTTAGGAGAAGCGATAACAAGATTGTCAAGATGGCTGCCATGGCAGCTATATTGGATGTCAGATTGGCACCATTTTCATTTAGACCCAACTAGATATCATATTCATATGGCCATCCATCTAGGAGTAGCAGCAATAACGAGATATTCAAGATGGCCACAATGACAGCCATATTTGAGGTCACATTAGCACCATTTCTATTTAGGACCAACTAGACAGCCTAAAAAGTCATTTGGAGACAACCACTTGTCATTATGACTTTCTGTTCAAGTGAAGTAGCGAAAACATGATCTTTAAGATGGATGACGGATAACAGACCATCCCATAAGCTCTTTTTGTCTATGGCAACTAGCATCCCATAAGCTCTTTTTGTCTATGGCAACTAGAGTTACAAAATGTTGAAAACAAAGAAGTTTTCATTTTTACCTCTGACATTTGTACTTCAAAGTCTTTGTCAAGGTCTTTCTTTTGTTCAAGTTGGGAGTCCCCAGCATCTGACTGACTAAGATCATCCTGGCGTGGTGTGGAGTTACTTAGGGGTGTGACACTGCGGGAATCGCTTGTTGCCAATACTGGCATTTTCCTGGGGAAGGGCCATTCCCCCGTTTCCACACAGTAACAAATATTATCCAGTCGATGGAAGATAACTCTGTCCTGAAATCATTGAAAGATCTTAATGAAAAATATACCAAGATACATCAAGTTGGTTCTGTGGTAAAGATATATATTAATCATTAGCAAAGGAACTCAGTCAGTCACTATTTAATCAAAAGAAAGTTCATTATCTAGACTGGAAAAAAATATAGTGATGATAAAGTCCAATAACTAGACTGGACAAATATAAATAGTGATGATGAAGTCCAATAACAAGACTGGAGAAAAATATAATGATGTGCTAAACATATTGCAATACATAAATCTAGTTTGTCACCCCCAAACCTTTATTAGACTTTATTTAGACCTGCCAACCCTAGCAAGACCTTCCCAGTAAGTCAGTCAACTTGAAGTAATCTCTAGGTGGTTTTTTTTTTTTTTTAAATTTCAAGTGGCAATGGCAATCATCTCTCCCCCCATGAGACATACTCAAATTAACATGACAAGATGTCCAATAAAGGTAATTGCTTCCTTTCCTGCTTTGTCTCCCAAATAATCTGAATATACCTTTTTATACTTCTATGCTGACTGTTTAAACTTCTTAAGAGGCTTATTGTACCTTTTGTCTTCAAAGTGTTTTTGTTCGTTCTATGCCATTTTTAGACAATGCTATAAGCACCAGTTTGATCATGCAGGCATTTTGCATGAAAAATATGAGCAATTTAAAGTGTCCAAGGTACTACTGTAAAAGTTAGACTGCCTTTACCTGAAGAAAGAGGAAGTTTTGGATCCCACAACTGTTTTCCATGCATTTCATGTAGCATCTGAGAGCACAGACCAGATCTTGAATTGTTGCCTCTCTGCACATATCGATGAATGAGATCAAGTGAATGACCCCCGTTTGATTGCCAACAGACAGTAACCTGTTCTTAGCTTTAAAGCTCGGTTGCATCATTAGGACCTCAAAACTGTCTGATCTGAACAGGAGATAGTTTAGGTCCATGGGAAGGGCATGCAACTCACACACCAAGCATGAAGCTAAGGCTATAAAAAAAACAAACAAGTTTTTGTACAATAGCAGCCTCAGTAAGGTTCTGGCCTGGGGCTTGTATTTGTCTGAGATGAGGCATGTCAGAACCCATGAAAGACTCCACTTGGGGAACAGGGCAAGTGTCTGGGGTCAATTAAGGTAAAAATCGGCAAGCAAGTCTGATAGGTCCTTGTTGTGAACTATATCTCCTCTCCCATTATATCTGAATGTGTCAGAGATCATGGAGAGGTAACCCCTGATTGTGACAGGTGCTGTTTCTCCTCAAACAGGCAGAGAAAAACGTTAGCCAACTGAGAGATCAAGTGATGCAAGGGCATGATGTTGATGCCCTTGCATCAGTCCCTAAAGATGCACCATTTTTTATCATATGCCTTCAAGTGGAGGACCTTACAGCTTGTGAGATTCTCTCCATGACTGAAGGGCCAAATTATTTGTGTGCAAGGCTCACCTGTCAAAAGCCAAGTATGAAGGAGAAGCCTGTTGGGCAGGAATGGAAAACCTGCAACCAAGGTTGTTTGAACTGGTTGGGAGAAGCAGGGATTTTTCTGGGAAAATCTATCAATATATCCACTAGATAAGAATGAGGTCAAGATTGGTAAAAAATTCCATACCAAGATGGACAAAATGCTACATGGAGGTGAGATCCGACTTCTCCCAATTCACCAGAAAACCCAGCTGAGATAAGTGATGGAACATTATTCCTGAACTACACCAAAGATGAACTTTGTAAGTGTTTTTGAAGGATGTTGTCCAAGCAAACTTCAGTTACTGTTGATGAGGCTTACCTGAATCAACATGGTGATGATGCAGTTGATTGTCTTCGTAAACACCCATTGGCTGATGTTGAGACCAAATGGGAGTGAATGAAACTGATATACGGTTCCTTGGAACCCACACTGAAGGAATTTGCATTAAGCCAGATGGATAAGGACATGAAAATATGAGTCACTCAGATCTAGAATGACTCCAAACTCATTCCTTTTGCCTGAAAGCCTGACAGACCGTGCCGTCTTCATTTTGAACTTCAGCACAGTTATGTTAATTGTTGAGCATGCCGAGGCCTATAACTGACCTGCGCTTCCCAATGGCTTTGGGTACAAGCCTGGAATAGAACCTCTTCAGAGAGAACCTCCATCATGGAAGAGGAAGACAAAATGGGAGGGGCTGGATAAATGAAACACAAGCCCATCTGAAACAACTTGGATCACCAATTTGTTCTGCCAAAAAAGTCAATCCAAACCTGCTGAAAATCAACAAGTCTGGTGCCTATAAACAGGATGTCAGATGGCAGTTGAGGTGGCAAGTCATTGGCGATTGATGGGAGGCTTGGAGAAGGAGAAACTTTGCTTCTCCTTTATTAAACTATCTAAGAAACTGAGTGGCCTGCTGCCACCTAAGTTAGACAGCTGTTGAAACTGATCCTGCCAAACAGGGTTAGGCCTTCTCTCCTTTTTCTCCCAAGATCATCTCTCTGTTGTGGCTGAGACTGATATGGTCTAACAACCAGAGGGTGTGGTAAGGAAAGTTCGAGAGGCAGCTTCTGTGCTGCATGCTTCCACACATCTTCAATACAGTCAAACAGCAATGGCGTACCAAAGGGCAGTGAGAGCAAAGCCAATTAATGATGAGCTTTAAGTGAAGATACAAGAAGGCATCTCACCTCACCAAATCTAAATTGGAAGACATCTGTACAAAATTTTGATAAACCTTGTCCTAACAAACATTCCTACCAATGTAAATA
This sequence comes from Margaritifera margaritifera, assembly GCA_029931535.1. Lineage (NCBI taxonomy): Eukaryota > Metazoa > Mollusca > Bivalvia > Unionida > Margaritiferidae > Margaritifera > Margaritifera margaritifera. The sequence continues at coordinate 10,378,959 of JAQPZY010001697.1, read as the reverse complement.
AAAAATTAGCTGAGCCATTCTAAAGAAAAAGTCTAAAAGATGTTTTCCACCTAGTTGTTACAAAAACCATGCTGTTGCTTGTGGTGCTAGCCTGGATACAATTTTGATTGCTCTGGAAGCCACACTATTCTTAGGGCAGCCATCCGAGACAGAATTCTGATAAAGCATGTCCCAAGAAACACTTCTGCCAAGTTTAATTGAAATTGACTCTGGCCATTTTAAAGAAGTCAAAAACAGGTTTTCAAATTAGTTGCTAAGGAAGCCACACCACTGTTAAGGGAGCCACCCAAGACACAATTATGATTGAGCATATCCTAAGAAACATTCCTACCAAAAGGATCAAAACTGGCTGAGCTGTTCTGGAGAAGCTGAAAATAGGTTTTCAATTTTGGTTGCCATAGAATCCACATCAGCCAACCTGAACAAAATTTGATTTGAGCATGTCCCGAGGGACTATCCAACTAAGTATGAATAAAACTGGTCAAATGGTTTTGTGGAATAAGTGGAAAATAGCAATGCTGACTGACAACACAGGAAGAAAGACTGACAACAGATGACGCACATCCTGGTGAGCTAAAAACGGCTGAAAACATCCAAAATCAGAAAATAATCGCCAATGGACACGAGTTCTTTAATCATTTCTGTCAATAAACTGAAGTAGAAGAAAAAAATACCAAGAATATACTACAAACTGAAAAAAAATCACCAAGGATATACTAAAAAAATGCATTTTGGAATACTGTATGTATACCTTTTATGACGAATAATGTCACTTGATCTCTGATAAAGTCACTGGATCATTGGATCTTATGCAAGACAAAGCTTTCATTACAACTATTCTTTGATCTGAGGGACCTGGAAATGTACTGCTGTATCTGTAGTGAACGTTAAACTTGTTGGGAAATGGTAATGTTACTTTTCGCATCTATATATTACACATAGTCAACATATTGTTTCAGGAACTGTACTATTTAATCTTGAATGTAACTGAGTTTTTTGTTACTTTGTTATATGTCAGTTTCTGCCAATTCCCCCACTTTACACTTTATCATAGCCTAAAAAAATGTCTGTGCTCATTTGGACAGAAAATTCCACTGGTGTTCCAACTGTAGTACCCTGGGTCTGGGCTACCAAGTGTTGAATTCAGGTAGACCAGTGGGCTTCTCCATTATATCATGAATGTTCTAAACTTAACTATATAAATATTTCACAAGGAAGATCTTTAAAAATACAAAAAAAGTCTGAAACCCAACAGTTTCATATTAATGTGCTTCCTACATGCAACTTAGAACAAGCTTAGCTACCAGAATTTTTTTTTTTTTTTTTTGTTAGCCTGCTGGGTTACCATGTAATTTTTAAATTTGTGTGACTCTGAATATCCATTACCTTTGGCCACTGAGACATGATGTCATGCATAACGTTGGAGTACACCTCTGCATTGGTCTCTTCCAGGTCATCACAACTTGTACCCATTGCTTTGGTACTCTCCTGTAAAAAAAAATGAAAGGTAGTAAAAAAAATCTGTAATAAATGTACAGAAAAACAACAAGTTTTCACTTTCTTGATGTTGTCAGTACTTTATAAGCATGCAATAAAGAGGTTATGCAGATCAGTCCTTATATTAGTCCCACTGGAAGCATGGAACCAGACTTCTTTTGTTGTGTTTATTTCATACATTTGTTTGTATTTATTTTATACAATGTGAACGGGGGGGGGGAGGGGATTTTCTGTCTTGCTGGTGATAAATGTCATCCAGCAATCTTGATTCTTAACAATGAATTATTTCAGAAAGGCTCTATTTCAAGTATTTGTACAATGTCAGATGCTAACATTTACCGAAACTAAGTACAGCAGCTAATGGGATAAACAGGATAGATGACATGCACACATTAAAGGATGCAGATGAAACATTTCAAAAACTGCTGAATCCTGTCCTTTCTACATTTTGTTAAAAGTGAGACTTAAGGCACAAAAAAAAAATGTTTCCGGTCGGCTGACCATCCGTTTCTCATTGCTGACCCTAGCACTCCCCCCACCCCAATTTTTTTTTAAAATAATAAAATTACATTGCCGAAATAATGTTTTTTTAAAAAAAAAAAAAAAAATACCTGCCTACTTAATTTTAAAACCAGTGCAATATGAAACACATTTATTTTTTGGCCTAAGGGGAAACTAAAGGATAAATGATACTGGCATGGATGTTACTAGTGAGAATGAAACAATAAGAAACTAAAGCTGATCCCAACTCACCTCTTCAGGATCTGCCTTCAATGAAGCCTTTTCACCTTCTTGTTTGCAAGAAGCATCAACATCAGCAATACTCTGTTCCTCCACACCTTCTCTCCTGACCTCTTGTCCCTCAACCCCAGTCTTAACTTCCAACTTAATGTATTGTTTCTCAACCTCTGATCTACCCACTGATGACTCCTTTATCTTAACCTCCTCAGCTTCAAAAACATTCAGCTCCCCTTCTTTGGCAGATTCTAACTCCATCTTTTTATCTTCAACCTCTTTCTTAACTGCATCTGAGGCATCATCTTTCCCATCTCCTTGATCAGAATTTTCAGAATCTTGTTTCTTATAACACAAGTTTTCAGTCTTCTCACACTTCTTTTCTCCATCTTCCACCTCCATTTTCATTTCTTCTTTCACACTTCCACTTCCTGAGGTTTCATTCTCAACATCCACACTCTTAATAAACTCCTTTTTCACTGAGGTTTTGTCATCCCCTGATACAGCTGGTTTCACATCCTCCTCCTCATTTCTTTCATTCTCCAACTCCCCTATAACAGATATTACAATTGTGGATTTTCTTGTCCATGGTGAGGTCTTATCTACAGTAATTCTTTAACACTGCTTAAGTTAAACGTTTTCACTCCCAAAGGGACCACCCAGTGGTCTACGATAAGAAATCTTATGCTTTTGGACACACAATCACAGTAAATATAAATATCTGCCATCATATTTATCATCAAGTCAATGTGACTAGAAAGACATCCTTAAGTGAGATACTTCACATTAATGGCCTTGGACTTGATCATGAACCTGATGTCATGGATAGAAAATATTTATCTAGTCTCAGATACTGTTAAGATATACCCACATGTTCAGTTTCATTAAAATCTGTAATTATTATTGTGTGAATTGCTGTATTCATGGTCCATTATAGTTCAAAAACCTAAATAATGACCAACACACTGACATCATTCAAGGTATTTTTCAGACATATCCACAAAGTGGGTTTGCTAAAATTCTATTCACAATTGTTTGTGTTATCATGCTTATAAACCATTCCAAATAAAAACACAGAGTCAAGACTTTGACCTTGAAATCAGTGTCAGAGTGCTTACTATCAACTTGATTATTGAAATAAAAAAAACAAAATAAAAAAACCTCTGTTAAAAATCCATTTGTATATGTACAACTCACTGTGGTCATAAGTTCAATAAAGTACCAAAAAATGTAAGTGACCTACAACTTGACCCCAAAGTCAAGAAGGTCTGGTTATCAAATTCATTCAGAATAGTGCACCCATTCTGGAAGTCATATCACAACATTTTCATTCAGGACCAATTACATATTTTTAGAGGGTTTCTCCTACCCATTTAAAAAAAAGGGGAGAGGGATGATTTTTATAAAAGGAGGGGGGATTTTATGAGAAGAGTCCCTCGCATGAGCCGACACTCCACAGTCCGAAGAAAAAAATTTAGGAATTCAAGATAAGATCATTACTTCTTTATAACTGCTGAGTTTTGAAACCATCTCTGTTATTCTTGAGTTATAAGATTTTCAAATTAGCCACTGTGGCAGCCATATTCAATGTAAGATCGGCATTTATTTTATTTAGGACAAAGTAGCCACCAATAGAAGACTTTTGGTGAGAACCCCATGTTGATATGACCATCCATTCAGGAGAAGAAGTGACAAGATTTTCAATATGTTCATTGTGCCAGCCATATTTTAACTCACCATTTACATCCAGGACCAACTAGATATCATAATTAGTCTTCTGATGAAAACCCCACGTCAATATGACTCTCCATTTAGGAGTAGAAATAACAAGGTTTTAAAGATGGCTTCTATGGTGACCATACTAGATGTCAGATCGGCACCATTTTCATTTAGTACCAACTATGATATCATAAGAAGTCCTGTGGTGAAAACCCAATGTTGGTATGACTTTTTTCTAAGAGGAGCAGCAATAAGATTTTCAAGATGGCCACTGTGACAGCCATATTGGTTAATAGATCGGCACAATTATCAATTAAAGAACAACTGGACACCATAAGAAGTCTTCCACTGAAAACCCCATGCTGATATGACTTTCCTTTCATGAGGAGTATCAATAACAAGATTTTCAAGATGGCTCTTGTGGTGGCCATGTGGTGGCCTTACTAGTTGTCCAATTGGCATCATTTTCATTTAGGTCCAAGTAGACATCATAAAGTCTTTTAGTGAAAGCCCTACGTTGCTTTGCCCATTCATTCAGAACGAGTTGCAATAAGATTTTCAAGATGGCTATTGTGGCACCATTTTAGATGTCTGAGCAGCACCATTTTCATTTAGGACCAACTAGACCTTGGGACAAATGTTTCTGTAAAGTTTCATGGCAATTCTTCAAATAGTTTCGGTGGAGTAGTGATAACAAACTTGTGCTAACTGATGTACGAACATCAGACAATGAACAACAAACCATTCCATAAGCTCTTCTGGTCTATGACCAGTAGAGCTAAAAACAGAATGGATTTAATGAAGAAAATAAAGGTAGGGCTTGCAAATATGATGTGCAATTTTTGCACATTTGTTGATTTTTGGTCAAATTTTTGTAAGAAATTAGCATGAATGCCGCAATCATACATCATAAAACTTACCCTGGGCCACTGTGGTGGCCATATTGCTCATATTGGCACCATTTTTATTTAGGACCAACCAACATATCGCAAAAAATGTTTAATTGAAAAACCCATACTGACAAGATGATCCATTTAGGAGGAGTAGCATTAACAAGATTTTCAAGATGGCTGCCATTGTGGCCATTTTGTGAGGACACACTGGCTTTTTTAAATATAATTACGACGAACTACATATTGTAAGAAGAGTGTTAGTGAAAACCCCATGTCATTATGGCCATCCGTTCAGGAGTATGGATGCTGTGGAAGGCTGAAGGACAGATTGACACTATTTTTTCATTTAGGTTAGTCAGTTGGGTTTTTTAAAGGCATCTTCAACACAATATTGGCCATATAATGCAGAGGAAATTAGAGCCAAGTACCTGCGGTAACCAAACCACCCAGGCTGGACTGGGCAGGTATCGAAACTGCAACCTAAAGAGTATGATGATCTTCCAACCAATCTACAGTGGCATTTAGGACCAATTATGTGTCATAATATGTGTTTTAGTGAAAACACCATGTCAATAAGACCATCTGTTCAGAATGAACAGTGATAATGAGACTTTCAAAATGGCTGCTCTGCTGGCCATACTGGACGTACAAGAATCACTATTTTCATTTAGGACCAACTAGACCTTATGATGAAACTTTATGGTATGTTTCATGACTTTCTTCCAAGTAGTTTAGGAGTAGCAGCAGTAACAAACAAATACTAATGAAAGCCAGATGGCAAATGAAGGACAGATGGACAATGGATGTTGAACCACTGCATAAGCTCTTCTGCTCTTTGACAAGAGAAGCTAAAAACCAACCTTTTCCAGAGCCAAATATGCCAAAATGGAATGGTGAAGCATTTCCTATTGGCATACTTTTTGCTGCCTCTTTGAATGAAAACTCTGGATCATTAAATATGAAATAATCTGTTCTGGCCAGACCATACCTGAAAAAGACATAACACTATATAAATGGTAGTGCAAATATAACAATATAAAATGCACCTCCTTCTAGTGAAATTGAAGGAAACAAAAGTCACCTTTTTGATGAAACCAGAAAGTTGTCCTTAGGACATGGATGCCTCAGTCACCGCAGCCCGCACCCCCCCCCTCCAGTTTGAATGAGTGGTGTAAGCAGTGGAATTCTAACATTGTTTGTTTACTTAGCTAGACTGACATCATTTTGTAAAAGAAACAAAGCAGAATATAAACTAAGCAGCACTGAATAAGTTTACATGGGAAAATCTTCAAACCCACAAAATCAAATAAATTCAAAAATCCACACACCCTAACCGAAATTTCATATTTCTGAATAGTCACATTTTTCACATCACAATTTCTATTTATTGTCATTTAGGCACTTTTGAAAAGATAACGTGTAATAAGGCAAGTTGATAAAAAAACATGGTTTAGAATAAGGGTCATATCAAAGTTACCAAAACTATTATGTGTCGACCCAAATTCAATTAAATTCAATTGGCCACATGTCCATGCAATTTTCACAGTGAACAAAAATCACCTTCCAAAGAATTTTTTCTTTTAGAACAGGTAGGACACTAGTAGAGAATCATTTTTGATGATACTGCATTTGAAGATAAACATTGAAAAAAATACCTGCAACCATTTGACTTGTAGTCTGAATTGCCCAAAATTTTTTTAAAGACCCCTAAAATGTCATATAATTTAATTTAGATGACTGCGTTCAGTCTATTTAATATAGTTTGGCAGGAGATTGGATCAATAAATCAATAAATGCCAATGCATTATGTATGTAGTAGTGTTTAATGGCACTTCAGCACAATAGTGGCTGCATTGTGCAAACTAAAAGCAAAATTCGAAAAATGTAAAAACAAATTGCACAAAAAGCCTAAGAAGATAAACCCTTCCAAATAAATGTAAGCATGAAGAACAACAAGATAGAATATAAAGGATAAATATATTAAAAGTCTGTAAAAGGTATATAAAATTAAAGAAAGATAACTAACGTAAAATCTTTAAAACATCTGATCAAATTTTTTACACAAACTGTATTCCCTCAAAAAGTCTAGCCAAAGAAAAAAGTGTGGATTTGATAGCTTTATTAACATATTCAAATTCTATCCAAATACAGCAAATGAATATATGAATAGGAAAATTTGGTATTCATTTGATGTTACATGATATGCTCTGCTTTATTGTAGGCATATAAAAAATTCTTACTTTGCTGCACCAAGCAGAAGCTCCTTATCATGTTTCCCACAGATCCAGTAAGAGCAGAGATCATAGGATGGCTGACAGAGTTTGAGACGCTCTTCTAACTTGGGATGTGAAAGAATTTCTTCCCGGATTTTATTTAGAAGGTCGATTCGGGCAATACACCGGTTTGCTCTCTCCTCTGTTATTGGCTCAACATATATTGGAGTTGGAGGATAAGCTGTAAGAAAATGTAGTTTTTAGGGGGGGGGGGGGGAGTAAAACAAATTTTAATTATGTAATACTTAGCTATTATTGCTTTGCTAACTTTTCCTGGTACTAGCATACTTGTGAACCTCCCAGATGGGAGGTTTTTTTTCCAAAATGAGGGGGTCTCCCATTCTTCACTGAAATCTCCCATGTATGCAAAATTATTATTAATTTTTTTTTTTTCCCATTTTTTTGACACCTTGCTTATATTGTAGTATATTCATGGTAATACTGCCTGTGATCACATGACTATGAACTGACTTAAGCAGGGCAATATGATTTAGTTGCTAATTTCAAGCAGCATAAAACAATTAACATCCCTTTGATTCTGTCGGCAGAGTCAGTTGGCTTCAGTGTTTGAAGTTTGTCTACATGGATTATACTATGTGTGATCAGAAGTAATTCCGAAAGGATTAAAGAGATTAATTGATTATGGTTCGATTACTAAAGAAGTCAATAAGCATAAAACAGGATTGGTTTGGCTTCTGTGTTAAGTTTGTCGATATGTCTAAGAGTGCATTCTCTCCCAATGCTAAAACGCCTAAATATAAGCAACTGAAATACCACACTAAATTTAATGATGGATGGGAACGGGAATTTTAGTGGTTGGAATCAAGTTCAAAGGACATGAATATGCATTCTGCCCTTCCCGTAAAGCTCATTTTAAAATCTGCTACAGTAGCAAGAATGACATTACGTATCAAGCAGCATATTAAATGCAGCAACAAATATGCCATTACTGAAATCTATGTTTGCAGAATCTGTATCAAATGCAAATAAAGATATATGTGCCGAGACACTGTTTGCCAACCTTATAGATGAACATAATATCAAATTCATGGTAGCAGATCATTTTTCAGATCTAGTCAAAATAATGTTCCCTGGCTCGGAAATCACACAAAAGTTTTCATACAAACAGACAAAAACAGATGAAAACTACTCACATAGTCACCCAAGCTTTGGGTCCTCATTGGGCTAAATAACATCTCTGCATCAAGAGGGGCGGCCTGCAAAGGATTTTGCTGTGCTCCAGCAAAACCTTTGAGATCTCCAAGGCGGCATCCCTATGGAGCTGAAAGGAGCTCTACAGAGAGCGCCATGGGCATCTAGAGCAAAGTCTTGACAATAGCCGCTAACAATCTCTGCAACAGATTGAAGGAAGCAGCTGAAAAAAGATCGCCATGTCAGGCTATGGTAACTAGTGTATAGCCCAGGTGCCTGCAAAAATCCCCCTCTGGGAAACACCCTACTTTAACTGTGGAGATTGAGGGGTCAAGCGGGTGAATGGACCCTGTAGCTGGAGGCTGATATCAGTGGCCAAAGCATAGAAGATGGCACACAACACTCTTCTGCTGTCTGGCCCTATCTTGGCCTTGAGACAACTTACGAGTCAGCTCCATCGCAATTGCTGAGTGAGGAAGCAACAGTAAGTCCAACTTAGGCTATGCCCCTGAGAGCCTTTTTCTGAAATGGATAGGGTCCTAGCCTCTGACAATCCTGACGGTTTCAGACACAGATCTGGCAGAAGGAAGTGGAAAACCTTTTTACTGCCTTATCAAAAGTACACACCTTTTCCTCCTCCATCACATGACTTGTAGGGTGGAAGAAGAAAACAGATGAGAAGAACCTGACATGACATAAACTCGTCTGCAAAAAAAAAAAGTTTGTTGTCCAATTTTTGCTGGGCAAGGCAGGACTATTTCATTTCATCATCATCCCATCTCCACTCATGATGTGTGTGTGTGTGTGTGTGTGTGTGTGTAACCCACTGATTGACGATTCCCTCTTGACGCAGGAGGGGACAAGTGGCGGTCCCTATTTTCTTTCCTCGATATTTGAGCCTGAAGAGGCAGGGATGATCAATGGCGTGGTGTCTCCTAGCCCTGTACAAGCTGAACTGGAACATCAAGAAGGTGGGGTATCGACCCAATCCCTACTCCTCGACCAGTCATCAAAACTTGGAGACCGTTCTCCATAGGGATTGAATGGAAACAGAGAGAAAGTGGGGTTATTGAACCAATCCCATCCCCTAGACCAGTAGTCAAAACCTGGTACCCAGTATGAAGACTGGTGTCTGTTGCTCAGTGCATATCACTTGGTGTTCGGTGACTAATCCTCTGTGACCCAAGACTGAAAAAGGAAGATCGACACCAAACCCAGTACCCAATGATCAGCACCTGGTGCTCATTGTATGGTGCTAACTGACAAACATTTGGTGACCATCACTTGGGACATTGCCTGGTGCCCAGTACCCAGTGCTTACTGCCCACTGATTGGTGACTGACCTTCTATGACTGTCATTTGACACATTGCCTGCTGACCGGTGCTTCGTTCCCAATACACATTGACCCGGTGAACAGCCTTCAGTGGCTGTCACTTGATACATTACCCAGTCACCATGAACAGCTACAGACCCTTGATGACTGTCACCTGATACACTACCCAGTGCCCAGTCACCAGGCAATGACTGGTCATTAGGTAGTTTAGGGAACTTTACTCTGACAAACAATATCTCCTTGGCTTAAACCCAGGTCTACTCAAGCGAGACTATCGCAATTCCCTGGTGTTGGGAAGGTGGGACTCGCTACTGGGTGCTGGCAATTTCTTTACCCTGGGTAGTGCCAAGAATTCCTCCCTCGTGAGAGCCAACAACTTCCTACCCAGTGTCAGTCATTCCCAGACACATTCCTTAAGGGAGCTGGTGACTTCCCTAAATTGGGAAGTGCCACAGACCCTTCCTGGGAATGGAGAGCATCTTCCAGTAATGAGGAGAAAGAAAGCCTCTTCTCTCTGGCCCTATAGGCACATCAACTTTCTGCCAAGTCCCATACCTCATCAGGTCAAAGACAGCAAATCAGACAACCATTCATGCATACACACGTAGTGCACTCTAAGCAGGAGGGGTGCGTGTCCCACATAGCCTTTTATGACTACATTTACCCACACTTTTAGGTATTATTGAATACTGAAAGGAAACACAAGAAATAACACAATGTACCAGAACAACAACTGGGTAGGAAATACTTACCCTAACACTGACGACTAACAGAGGGATAAAAAACAAGAAGCACTGCTCACTAGCAAGGTACTAAAAACTCTAAAATTCAATAAAATGGGACAGAGATACATGAAAATAAAGCAAGGACTGGAGAGAAAATAACAAATACAACACAAAAAAGGATACAATTGACAGTAGAAATACCAAAGGATGACTTAAATGATGAAATGTTAAGCGCCCAAGACAAACGTATAGAAGTAAATTAAGTCCAAGGAAAAAGAAGAACGATATTCCAATCGTCAGAAGTGGACTAAGATATCAGACTGCGATCATGTTGAATTTTATTCTAGACCTCCAATTACTAATTGGAGGAGGGAATAATCTCCTTGGACTGGGAGCTAGCACTTGAAAAAGATATAGCAATGCAATAATAGCTCTAGATAAGAATTTAATAAATTAGGTATTTTAATCCCTGGTTTGGAACCAGTTGCATTTGTTTTTATTGTGACCACCACAAAACATGAACTAAAGATACCAGACAGTCTTAACAACCAAGATGTGAATAATGTCTTTTAGAATGCCTCAAAAAGCTTAATGACCATGGCTAATTCAAATTGTGTTCAATTATATGGCTCTGTTTGAGTAGGTCTCCTCGCAATGATAAAGTACCATCATTTCAAATGTGCACAGAACATCCTGAACTTGTCCGAATAGCATAGTTTATATTAATAAAATGTGCAGTCATAAAGCATGGACTGTACTTACAGCAGGTGCAATACTCTGATAACTCTGGAGGAAATGCTTACAATTACCGTATATACTCGCGTATAAGCTGATACCAACTGCAAACTGCATAGACCCAGATCTGGGTCTATGCAGTTTGTAAGGACTAATCAGTAGAACAAACAACATAGACTCTGATCTGCCCGCGCATTATGCGACGGCAGATCAGGGTCTATGTTTTTTGCATTTGGATCTGGATTATACACAAGTATATAAGGTAAATTGTTTTGTGTAATTACAGAACAGTGTATTAGTGTATTTTACACAAATAAATTATCTAACAACGCATACAAAAAAATGTCATTGCACTTAAATTTATGCAGAAGAATTCAATTTGGAGCATTTAGTCCACATTTGTCAGCATATTCCTCCTGTTATAAGCACAGTCCATGTTTTATGATGGTGCATTCATAAAGTTCAAATTAGGGCAAGTTCTGGATGTTCCATCATGTTTGAAATGATGATACATGTACTTGAAAACTGTACAAACACTCCAATACTGTCATATAATCAAACACATCCTGAACTGTCTTGGTCATTATGCCATTTGATGCATTCTCAAAGGCATGACTAGCTTCTGGAGGATTAACACTCAGTCTGATATCGTAAGTTTGCGTCAATGCTGCATTGATTTTTTTCTTAAAAAACAGGGAGTAAAATACCCAATTTAATACCTTTTTATCTAGAGCTATGTAATTATAATGCATTTTTTTTTTTTAATAATAAAAAAATATGCATCTTCTGTCAATTTATTTGTATAAAATACACATATACACTGCTTCTCTTGAGCTCTGAAGCCATCTCTGGAAAAAGAAAATCAGTGGCTTCCTATGAGAAATAAATAATGCAATTCCTTAATGCCAATTAACATAGGTGAAAATGCAGATGAAATCTTTGATAACTAGCTTCCACTTTTATCTGTTGTTGCCACAACATGTTTGCTTCTAACCCTTCTATCAACACTTCTATGAAAATATTCACAAGTCCTTGCTACTGCGTAGCTCACTCTTCTTTTTCATTACAGATTTCCAGATGTGATTAGCACACACAATTTAAACTCTAAACATGAATACACTGAATGAGTACCTCACAACTGCCAAAAATTAATATGCACCTGACATCAACAGCAATGGATATGTCCTGAAGTCACAAGTAAATCATGGAAACTTTTTTTTTACATAAATACCATGTATAAATAATCTTAAACATCACTGAATACAAGCATACAGAACACAAGAATTGATTGGATCCACAAAATATGCACAACTGTCATACAATTTGAAAAATATGGACAAGGACTTTATATGAGGTTTAATACAGTAGCAAGCAGTTTCTGTTGTTTTATGGGGGAGGAAAGAAATCTAATATATGACATACCATTCTCCTTTATCCTCCGACAGACTCGGAGACACATGTGATAAAAGGACATGAAGTACTCAGTAAGGGTTTCATCTGTCTTTTTTTCCAGCCTGGCTAATGTTCTGAAGCGATCCCAGTTGTACTGTCCCTTCACACGACTGAACTCAATTCCGTAAGTTGACACAACCCTATAGAAATCTGCCTCCTCCCTACGTGTCCATCTAAAGCAGATAAAAATAGTGATATTCTTATACTCACTATAATACAGCTCTATTGTTGGCATGCAGTTGTTCAAATGATAAATCTTAAGAAATTAAGTACTAGGAAGTCATATTACTGTAGTATCATTATATTTGAGCAAAATCAACATATTTTTCATGCCAGGTGAATGACAAGTAATGGAGTTATATTAGTTTGCTCTTCTATAGCTTGCATTTTAAACAAAACTACTTCGTCCATTGTGGCATAAAGTTATGTGTTTCCATACACTCATAGAATGTATTTATACATAAAATCATCTAAATTTGCCCAATACAAATCATTCCCAGTAGAGAAAAAAAAACTTGGATAAACAGATATAAATTTTACTTTCAACAAACTACACTCACTTGTGGTGTAATATTGTGTAAGCTGATTGAACAATTCTTTACAATTTACTTTTTTGCATAATTCCTTTTGATTGGAAATGAAGGTACAAATTTCTTCCATCTATCTATTAGAATTACACTACTATCAATTTAGTGCTCTATTTATGACAGGTATTGTGTATTTTGTTTGTTTCTTTAGAACTGACTATTGAATAGACATCTGTGGCTACATAAAGATACCCACACAAAAAAAAAGGTTTCAATCTCAAAACATGAAAGAGTGGAGAAAAGTGCACTTTTTTCACCTATAAAAATATCTGATGCAGTAGTGATGAAAGCAACATTCGGGAAATTGTAATTACTGGGAAATTATAATTACCTATGAAGTGACTCTCGTCTTTTACTCTCCCGCTCTCTGAAGACAGCTTCAAGTTTTTCTCTTTTTTCCAGCCGCTTTGTAACAAAAAGTTGTACAGATGTAAAGTAATAGGTACAAAAAGAGTGACTACTTATATCGTTTACTTACACTGTACCTTAAACTTTCACTATGTAGACATAAAGTCTAGTGAGATTGGCTGCTAAGGGTTAAAATCATTTGAAATGTATACGAGACTATAACCTGAAACTGTTAAGGGCTATTGCAGAAATATTGGAGGGGGGGGGAGGCAGAAGGCACTTTTATTTTCACCCACCAGGCATAAAATATAATCTCCCCCCCCCCCCCCCCACCATGGATGAAATATATATTTCTTAAAGCACCACCATGCATGAAATTTATTTGCGTAAATTCCACCTAGCATGAATGCATATTAAGATAAAAGGAAGTCCCTATGATGGCTTGTTTTTGTGAAATTTTCAGGATCTAGGGTGCAGTATATAGTGTTTGTTTACTCCCCTGAGACAACAAATTTGTGGGGTCAGAACAAATTGCCTATTCTGGAATAACCCTAATGTCAATATTATTTGTAAAAACTTTCCCATTACACAAATTTTACATCCAAGAAGGCCAATACCTAAACACATTGTAGTTCTACCTTCTGATGATGTATACAAATTCTTCATCCCATACTTTATTCTTTGTTACATTCTTTGAATGTATAATTACCCTATTATGTATTTATGTTACCAAAAAAGAATTAAATCAAAAGTTAATTTGCAGCAATGGATAGTTTATAGTACGCATAGGGTTTAATGGCATGTCATCACAATACTGGGTATATAGTGCTGATTCAAAGTTAAGCTTTAAACAGTCAATGGAAGATTTAAATTGCATTGATAGTTTGATAATTAATAGTCAAGTCCTTTTCCTTCGTTATTAAAGACTAAAAGCAACTGTTTTTGAAAGATAATAAGCAAAACTAAAATAATACATGTTATTTTCATTCAAAAAATTCTTCAATCTACTAAGACTGTACAAATGGACAGAGTACGATAAAGCTTATATTCATGTGCTATTTATTTTCAAAGAATTTATGAATATGCTATTTATTTTCATAGAATTTATGAATATGCTATTTATTTTCAAAGAATTTATAAATATGCTATTTATTTTCATAGAATTAATAAATATGCTATTTATTTTCACAGAATTTACAAGGGAAATCTATCTAGAAAATCAAACACATTTTTGGGGGCTTAAAAAATTTCAATTACAAATCTTTAAAGTAGTTTAACAAAAAGAAACCATGAATTTAAATGTAGGTTTACAGTAATGTTATACTGTTTGTTACCTTGGCTGACTGAGCCATCTTCTGCTGCTGCCTTTTATAATCTCTCTGGTAGCCAGTGATGATTTTGCGAAGACGGGAGTTTAGATCAGAGACTGAAGGGAAAGGTAATTTATCTCCCTCAGCAATTGGTAGAGCAGGGACGGGATTTTCCGTTTCCTTCTTTCCTGTTGATTCTGGCATTGAGCTCATAGTGTCCTCATCATCATTTTCATCATCCTTCATCATACTTGTGCCCAACTTCTCATCCAGATCATCACTGAAGATGGAAACAATGGGAAATGTAAAAAAAATATAACAAGTGTTCAACAGAATGCAGTGACACAGCATTCTACTGAAACAGGTGAGACACCCAAAATCATGGAATCAGGGTACACACATTGGGCATATAGCAATATTTAACCAATGTTACAGTTGAATATACCAGCTGATGCAGAAGATAAATCAGGTGCTGAACAATTTTTTCTTGATCCCTGGGTCCTGGACTTTTGAATCAAATTTATGCTGGGTCCAAGTCCTAAAGCACCTAGGTCCCAATATCTCATTTAAGTCACACCAAGCATGTAATACTATTCTGTGCTGTACTTGGTTTCAATGGTAAATATATTTTGTTTGATCCCACCATTTCATTTCTCATTTCTGTCTATATCTTCACCTGCATGATTCAACATACCTGTTATGATCCAATTGAGACCAAGTTCGCCAGATTTTTGATGAGTAAAAATTACCTAGATCCAATGGTAAAAAAAAACATGGGTTCCGGACCTTGGACTGAAGGAATGTTCAGCCCCTGTATATGAATGTAAAAAACTTACCCAGAGGGCCTTAACACTATTAATAACGACAATGTTGTTTAGATGCCCAAATCCATTGGCTTTTTCATATTTTACTGGGCAACCCCATTTGCAAAGATAATTGACAGTATATCAAGCAGAACACAAGTTGCTGCGTGGAAGCCATTTTGCTATGGTCAGTCATAGTGACCTTGATCTTCAACCTTTAGATGCCAATTGGGTTTTTAATAGGTCTCCTACTGGGCAACCCACCTATAAAAATTTGTTTAAAGTATACAAAGTAGAACTCATTTTACTGCACAAAATACATTTTGCTATGGTTAGTCAGTGACTCTGATCTTTGGCCTTTTGACCACAGAATTAATATGGTTCTTCGTGTCCTGTTGAGCAACCCAACTGCAACGTTTGGAAAAGGTATGTGATGCAGAACTTATTGTTGCACAGAAAACAATTAACTTTGGTCAGTGACATTGTCCTTGACCTTTTCACCTTTGACTTATTAATCCCAATCTAACTACCCCTCAACAACAACAGGGTTATTAGTCTCCTATGGTGCAACCAATCTACAAAGTTTGGTAACGATATGTGAAGCAAAACTTAAGTTATTGCAAAAATAACAATTTGTCTAAAGACAGGCAGACAGACAATCATTATTCCATCCACCTTATGGTGGTGTACAACAAAAACAGCAATCAGTGTAAGGAAAACTTCTGAAAACAAGAGGCCCATATGAACCCGGCTGACATTTGCCTACATTCTTATTGCAAGAGCAGTTTGCCAAGGAATCTGGGTCAGTAGAGTGCTTTCATTTGAAATGTCTCCAGTGCTGTTTTTGATTCCACATGTTATGAAAATAAATGTTTCAAGGTTTCTCAAGTTTTTGTGTCTTTATTCATATATGATTGCACATCAGCATCACTTGTCCAATATTAACAGGACATATGACAAGATGCTTTGTGTCAAAATCTGATCAGTATATACAGTGAAACCCCGCTATAACGCGATATTTGGGGTCCATACAATTCAATCACGGAAAAAGCGGGGTCGCGTTATTGCAGGGTTTTACTATATTTTACTTTATTCAGAGAACAACGTATACACGTCTAATGTATAGCATGAATTGGGTATCAACACTGTTTACTATCTGATATCGATCCGTCTTTGTTTTCCCACATGACAACCTTTTGATTGAGCCATGAGTTTGATACTTGTTCAGTGCCAAGTAACAGAGAGTGGTTATTTGAACTCCCTGTGATCTTGCCGCCCAAGCTCAGTCTCTACATAAGCACCCACATATGACAATCTTTGATCTTGCCACCCAAGCTCAGTCTCTACATAAGCACCCACATATGACAATCTTTGATCAACCACCGCAGTTTGGTGCTTGGTGTGTATGCAGTTAAAGAAGAAACATAAGTCAGCTATTGTTTGCGCAATGATTGTATGCAGGATGAATTGAAGTCCAGCGCACGTGTTGGCGGCTTTCGTTTTTTGATGTTTATTAAATCATGAGAATCTTTTATCAACCACCACATTGAATGATGCTCGGCTGTGTATGCATTTAAAGAAGAAAAACATGTCGGTTATATTGTTAGAGCAATGATTGTATACAGAATGAATTGAAGACAAACACAAAGACGACTTACTGCCTTTACTCATGGATCAGTAATAAGTAACATTTCCGATAATGTTTATTTTGGAATAATACTTCAAGAAATTGGTGAAATTGTTAAATTTCAGAAGCCACGCCACGATCAAATTCATACGTGATATCTTCCCCAAAATGATAATAAACTTTTTATACACTATTTCTCGTACTTAAAAAAAATATTTTTTTTCCGTGTATGAGAAAAATACATGTACATGTATATAAAATTTCAGGAACAACGCCACAAACGTATTATACTCGAATTCATACTCGATCTCTTCAACAAAATGATACTGTAATATAAACATTGTATACACTATTTCTCGTACTTTGAAAACAAAAATTCATGCGCGAATGAATATATGAAATTTTGGTAGCCACGCCACGATCGCATTATATCCTAATTCGCGTTATAGCGGGGTTTCACTGTATTTTAAATCAAGTTGTGTAAATGCTTTTCTACTTTTAGTAATGGCAGCCATATTTGATGGCAGAATGGCATCTTTTGTATACATTTTAAAGGTCCTCATCATCTGAGCCAAAAATGTATGCCTTCTGTCAAGTTTGGTCAAATTCTGAAAAGTGGTTTTGGACAAGTTGTTGTTTAAAGGTTTTTCTATTTTCAGTAACAATATCTATATTTGATGGCTGCTCAGCATCATTTGTACAAATTTGAAAGGTCTTCATGCCAGTATGCTTACAGTCATGTTTGGTCAAACACTATTCAGCAGTTTTGGAGATGAAATTGGTTTAAGGCTTTTTCTGTTGTTAGTAATGGCAGCCATATCAGATTGTGGATTAGCATCAAATGTACAAATCTGAAAGGTCTTCATTCCAGAATGCTTCCATCATGATTGATCAAATTCTGTCCTGTGGTTTTCACAAAGTCATTGTTTAAAGACTTTTTCAATTTTTAGTAATGGTGGCCATGTTTGATGCTTGATCAGCTTCATTTGTACAAATTTGAAAAGATCTTTATACCAGAATTCTGCAAAAATTTATGAAATGCGTTCAGCAGTCTTTTAAACATTTTTAGTAATGATGGCCATATTTTACAGTGGATTGGCATCATTTGTACAAACTGTAAATGTCTTTATGCCAGAGTGCCTTCTGTCAAGCTTGGTCAGATTTTAATCAGCAGTTTTGGAGAGGAAATGTATTGTTTTGGGGTAAAACTAATATTACTTATGTAATACTGGTACATACTAGCTATTATTACTGCTATCTCTGTTCCTGTGTTAGTCCCCAGTCCAAGAAAAATTCCCTTCTCCAATTAGTATTTGGAGGGCTTAGAACAAAAACACGACTCTAGTCTGATGCCTTAATTACTTCCATCATTCAGAATATAATCTTTCTTTGACTTGAAAGGACATCTGAGCAAGGAGCGAGGGAATGAAGGTAATAATAATAGGTATGTATTACATGACGAAAATAAGCCCCCCCCCCCCCCCAACCCTGCATTTTAATATCAGTAATACATTACCTGCATTAATTTTGCTGACTTCTCCAGCCCGGTGGAAGGCTGATGAACACAAGATAAGTGACAAAGTGAACTTACCATTGCTGTCAGTAGGGTGCTCAACTGCAGACTGGAGGCAAGTTTGAGAACTTTCTGGGCTCAAACAATTAAGCCTAAAGCATAAATGCTTTCACTCTTTTGTGACACTGATCAAAGGTATAACAAAGAGAAGGTGGAGTGAGACCACCAAAGTACAGCTTTCATTACATCCTCCAAAGATAAAACATGATGATAGGCCCAAGATGCAGTAATAGCTCTCGTGGGCTTGATTCTCATAAAAGAAAGATCTCTCTCAGTGAGTGCTTGATAAGCTTTTTGATAGGACAATCCTTCAGGTACCTTTGAGAGGGAGAAAAAGACATTTCTACTGTTTCTTTTCCCTTTCGATTTAGCCAAATATAAATGTAAAATCGGCACAGATATGACTGAGACTGGGGATAGTCGGAGGGACATACAATCACTGACCATAATTTCTGTCAATGATGTCAAGGAACACTAGAAATCAAATTCATTCAGGTCTTATCAATATAAAGGTGGATGGGAAATCAGGGGCCATAACTCATGTAGATGATGTCGTGGAACACTATAAATTGAACTCATGCAATGTCTTATCAATGTAAAGCTACATACCTAATTTGGTTGAAATCCAACAATCTTGGAAAAGTTAAGAGGACTGACAATCAGGGGTCATAACTCCTCTCAATGATGACACAGAAGGCTAAAAATAATACACTTTGGGGCCTCATCAATATACAGCTGCATACCAAATCTGGTTAAAACCTAAGCATTCCCAGTAGATTATATTACATACACCAAACCATTGATGACTAGGCGTGATTACTACAGGGTCCCTCCATATTCACTGAGCTGAGTCCTAAAAATAAACTATAGATCAGTAGTAGACACAGAAAGCAACATACTTAAAGTTGTCATCATCATCATTTTCTTCAGCGAGTAATGCTGCTCCATCAGGTGGTCCACAACATGTTAGAAAGACAAACTGGGGATCTTGCCGCATCAGATTGTACTTCTCATAACCTACAAAACGAACATTTGTAACACGTCAACACGCTTCAGACCACTTAAATTTAAATTATGCTAGATTTCATCTATAATGAGATAGAGATATTTTCTACATACTATATTCAACACTGTAAAATGAACATAATGCTGATCAAGGTCTATGTTATTCCAATGATATTAGAACAGTGCAGACACTGATCTGCTGATGCATTATGTGATGAAAATCTGAGTTTACACAGTTAAGTCTAGTGAATATTATATACACGCAAATACTGTATACTGTTTATCATCTACAGGCATGAGAAAGCAGGAGAGAAAAAAAATCTGAATAGACTAGGGGTCAAGTTGGCTGCCTAGGACCCCTTGCAGGTCTAGGGCAGTGCCCACAACCAAACATGAGCCTCTCATGACTTCTTTAGTTTTCCAATGATGATTAACAACAAGAGTCCCTCGAAGGGACTGATGCACTACTGAGATTTTAACTGCAGTTTCACTTGCAAAAATTATCTGGTATGTTCTATTTTAGTTAAAAATATTATACCTTGCATCTTTTTTCTTGGCACATGTTGCTCTTTGTTTCATTAAGGACATGAGGTCTGCATAAATTTAGGTGTGAACAATTTAGTTACGATAGTTTCTTAAGTTTATATTTACTGTACATTTGCAAACACATTATTCATTAGACACAATCATCAAACTTCACACAGAAAGCTTTTTGGTCAACAAATGTCACTTAAATACACTGGCAGCTTGTCCATGCATTATGTATGTAACAGTGTGTCAAATGGAAAATGCAATCCCCAATTTTTTTCTTTTTTTTATAGCTGGAAGTTCAATCAAGATTTTATTCTTTTGAATCATTTTCTGTTTTTGCAGTGAACATGGTGTTTCCTGTGATGTCAAATTTCTTTATAAAGTCACCAAATCAATGTTATTGTTTTCATTCAGGCATCTCAAAAGTCACTGATTTATGTATCCAGTCCCATCTGACTTTATTTTTTACATCTTTATTTCTTTTTTCCTGCTCTTGTTGTTGTCGGTTATAACTTTTGCCATTTCATCACAAACTGAAGCATATGATGCAAAACTAGATGCCTTAAGAAATGAACATTCTGATTGGTCAGAAGCATCAATTCTTCCATGTAGTAGCTTTCAAGAACCAGTGAGAAACAGTCTTAAAAATATGGTTATATATAGCATTTGTGTAAGGGACACTAAAATTAGGAGAAATTCTGCAACTACTTTGACATAGGTCTGTGCAAAGAAAAATGATGTATTTAACAAGGTTTGGTTTGATTTTGTGGAGTTTAATGCCATTTTTCAGCAGATGATAGGTTATACATGGTGGCCAGTATATTTGGTGGAGAAAGAACCCAGAAAGAAACATCAATCCACGGGAAGTTACTGGCATGCCTTCCCACATACCCATGTTGATTGAACTGAGACTCAAACTCACGCGGACAGAGGTGAGATGTGTGAGTGATCTGTAAAGGCAAGTGTTTTAGACCACTTGGCCACCCAGGGGGCCTTTTAACAAGGTATTTTTAAGGAAAATGGCTAGATCACATAACCATGATACATTGGCTTACAGACTTCATCCACCCCCAGTCCTCCTACAAATTTCAGAAAGGATTTAAACTAAAAAATGACCCTCTGACAGAGAAAAAATCAGAAAGCCACGAATCCATTGAAAATTCTCATGCCTGTATCTAAAAAAGCATTATCTTTCACATAAACTGTTTTTTAATTTAACATGATTTTTGTCAAGATATTATGTCCCTAAGAGATTTCTAACCAATGATAATTAAATCTTTGTAAGTTCAAATTTGACATTTATATTGTCATGTGTAATTCCTTACACAGCTTTCAGCACTTATGAATTTAGAGTCTCAGTGAAGTAAACAACATTTTTTTAATCAGTAACAAGGCTGAGCAAATGTTTCTTTCATCCACTTGTCCCACCTACCTTTTCACTTGTCCAAATATTTAAATCACTTATCAAGATTTGATGAGATGTATACACTTTAATCCATAGAAAGTACAAACGAAATAATGTACAACATTTATTTCCTAACAGAACTGAATATTCAAAAACATAGGTTGATAATATACATTTTGTTACATCAGAGGTTTTCAGTTTTCGATTATCCAGGTATCTCATATGCACTATTTCTTGCTCCAATACAGTATCATCAGTACTTCCATCAGCAAGAATGAAAAGGAATTTACTGGAAATCAGACTTTCCCTAACTTCTTCACCCACAACTTGGTCAATTGCCCTGAATCTGTTCTTATAATTAGCACCAAGTTCAACATTGTTCTTCTCCTGGAGTGCACACACCATTTCCATATCAGAAAATGGTTTTCTCTACCGGGCTATAGGCAGTGTTAAGAGAGCTCTAATTTTTTTAATTTCAGTCTCATTTAGTTCTGAAAGGGCCTTTCCTAGTGAAGTGTCAGCAACTTGAACTTCCAGGATTTTCTGCACATGCTAGCTAGTCTCATGCATATACTGTGCTGCACAGGCCTTGTGAGGTCCAGAACTGTCACGAGATTTGATTGGCTCAATCCTGGCTAAATACACTGGTTAAATCTCCAACCTGTGCCAGTTTGGGATATTGCTTGCAACAACTGTAAAACATTGTTCCTTTCCGAGTGAAAAAAAATTCAAGCCAGGGATAACTATCAACCCAATGCGGCCAATAATTTCTCAGTTTCTTAGTAGTGTCATATTTGACATTTTTTGTTGCCACTGAGTCTGGCTTGTCTCTTTGGAAAAATAGTTACTCTACACTTAGTGGCAGACTTATGTTTTACCCCTCCACTTTCACATAAATTTCCTTCTCTGAATCTTCCTTATTAACTTCCTTGCAAAAATAATTTAGTCAACTCATTTTATCCACATAACAAATATCACCTTGCTTGACAACTACTTTTAAAGTGATTATAACATACATTTTGTCCTTTTAATATGAACAGAGACAGCTCAATAATATTGGACGTGGAAGTTAATCCTATGTATAAATCAATTACAAATTAAAGAATCATCACTGCCATTTAATCAGTTCATAAAGGAAACTGACACAAATGTTGATAAAGTACCTTTCAGTAATTTAATTGAATTGACATGCTGAATTAAAATCAATGGACGAGTCATTCATGAGGGTCTGGTTTGAGTAAACACAACACAACGAAGCCGTTTAAGCACTGCTAAAAAAACATACTGGCTTTGCTTTGTTTCACATGTTTTGATTGGCCAATAATTGGTTGTTTAGCTCAAAATTCAATCAAGCAGTAATAGAATGTGCACACATGCAACAGTTATCAATGACCTCTGGTAGGTGTGATCAGGATGTAAATAAATACATGGAGAGGGTAGAATCATGCATTCAGTATGCCCCAAGGGCATGAATGGCCAGAAAAAGGTTGATAAAGTGATTTGGGCATGAAAATAAGCACTGCCTGACTTTCTTTTAAAATATGAAAAATGCACTTGTCCTGGACTGGCAACTTGGAAGATTTTACTTGCCTGACTTCAAAAATGAACAGTTCAGGAATCTGGGCTATGGGATTTGTTCAGCCCTGAGTAATTAGAAGATTTAATGATTACAGTGCTCCAGCTATAAATTTCATACAGAGTGGAGGGGAAAAGGGGCAGTTTCTTTCTCAATACCCTGTCATCTTTTTGGAAGCAGAAACACAAAAGCACATTCATATTTGTATCCAACACTAATTAAACATAAAATATATCAATAAGTAGAAAAAAACAAAAAGGTGTTTTAGTGATCTGGAAAGAAATCGAGGGGGCAGGCTAGAAGGCATTGAAGGCTAAGGGAAGGGAATTGTGGGCACACCCCTCTATTTCTATCTAGATGAAGCACTGTATTAAAACAAAATATTCAGGCCTAAAAAGTTGACATATTCAAATTCACTCCTATCAATAACACAGCTAAGGCAAGAAGTAAATTTTTTAGTAAATTTTATTTCCCTAAGAATACATACCTCAATCACATTAATATTAGGAAAATAAACACTGCCTCCTCTCAAATCCAGCAATCCCAGAAAGGCGAAAATTTCATTTTTCCCATCTGTATAACATATAGACAAAGGGAAGATAATCTTACACATTACCTCCCCTTACTACCAATAGGTGGCTACCCATCAAACAGATGTTTACAAGTTTAAGCCAACGATACACGAAGATGCTCATATCTGCAGGAATTTACTATAAAACTGACTTTCTTTGTTGAATACATTCTATAATCATATTTACATTAGGAGAATAGATATTAGGTGGAATAGCTGGATTCCTTATATGAAGAATCAACTGCTCTCCTAACATAAGAATAACATAACAGACAGTCACGTAACATGTGACAACAAAACCCAGATAAGAAGAAAAGAATTACTTTCCTAACTGAGCAAAAAATTCTGGGAAAATCCAGTGAAAGTGCTAAACCTGTGAGAAGAATATGCTGACATCAGTTTAGTCTGATGGTTATCTGGGTTGCAGCCACTGGACCCACCAGATTCAGATCTTGTCTATGCAAAGCTAGATCATGTAGATAAAAGCCTGAGAACGTTCACTGTGCATACCAGCCAAGGGCTTCTATTATGTCTTGGATTGAAACATTCAAACATAAGACTTGCAGAGATCACTCTAATCTCGTGAACTGAAATCTTCATGTGGCATATATGATCTTCTTTCCGAGATCTCAGAGTACACCAAGCGTATTACCCACTTCAGCCACAATGCTAGGGTTTGAGGGGTTACATCATCTTTCATATTCTTCACCCGAATAAAAAGTTGTTGGCTCCATGACCCTTCTCCATGCACTTCAAGTAGTACTTGAGAGGACAGATCGGGTCTTGCATCACCGCCTCTCTTAACGTATAATCAAGGAGAGGAAATGGATGACCACTCTTTGATTGCCCGCTGATGGCAACCTATTCTTAGCTATGAAGCCCGGTTGCATCATCAGGACCACTGAACCATCGGTTCTGAAATGAGATAGTTTGGGTCCACTGACAGGGCATGCAACTCGCTCACCCTCCATGCCTAAGCTAAAGTTATCAGAAAACATGTTTTGTATGATAGCAGCTTGAGCAAGGTTCTTGCTAAAGGCTTGAACTGATCCGAGTTGAGCCATGTCAAAACCCATGACAAATTCCACTTAGATAACTGTGTTAGAGAATCTGGCCTATTCAAGTCAAAATTGGCAAGCAGGTCTGATAGATCTTTATCATGACCAATATTCCCTCGACCATGATGCCTAAAAGTGATCCAGGTGATGGGTAGCCACCTTGCAGTAGTAAGGGGAGGTAACAGGTAAGATTTTCTTCCATTAGGCTATATGTTATCTAGACAGAAAAGTCAACATTTTCGTCTGGTATTGCTGGATTCAAGAGGTAGTGGAGTGTTTTTTTTCCTCGTATTAATGTGATTGGGGAATGTATTTGATGGAGAAACAACTCACCATGTTTAAATACACCAACAAGCAATGACTTGTCTGCCAGTTCATCCCACCACTGTGTAGGCGGTTCACCATCAGCTATTGGGGGAGGAAGGTCTATTTCACTACAATAAAATTTTTAAAGCAATGATTAGTCAATCCAATTTTCTAAACAAAAATGAGAACAAGATCTGACAGTTTAATATAATGCTTCTTTTTATCTATCCAGTTAGTACAGAACAGAATATTACTGAATTTAAATACAAAACTTTCTATTTTATGCAACACTTTCGCTATAGGGGAGATACATAGTTCAGCATTAACAACAAGAGTGTCTTTGAGCAAGACAGTTCTGGACAAACAATATGCTCAATGTATTTCTTCATTCTAATGAGAAGAGCATTGCTTTTCTCTGGCTGAAATTTCACACCACTTCCGATGCGAGTGAATGTGAACAAAGATGGAGCAAAAGATTAAAAATTTGCAGACAGTTTCTTGGGTAAATTCCCAGTATTCTGGCAATTTCAAACATGAAGATCCATGAACATATGACATTTAGACGAAAATCCAATAAGACGTCACCAAAATATTATTGATTTGGTACATTTTACATAGAAAAAGGTGCCATAACTCAATTATATTGTATATAAATTTGCCATTAAATTCACTCATCCAAGATCTTGTTGAGATATACCTTTTTTATAAAATTTGCTTGAAACAGAATAAAAAATATGAACTCTAGAGGTTTCATTAGAAGATTTCAGTGCACTGTAAACTGAAAGAGGGTTGTAACTCAAATATTAAGTGAAATTGCTAATGATCAATCTCATCTGAAATGTTGACTAAAATACACCTTCATACAAAATTTGACTGAAATCCAAAACGAAATATCGACTCCGGAGTGTTCATGAGATGTTTTGGTGGATATCATATCGACAAAGGTCAATAACTCTGTTGAATGGTGCTGGAAATTGTTGCTTGCTATACTTGTCCGAGATCTTGTTGAGATGCAGTTTCATATTAAATTTGGTTCATTTCTGATAAGAAATGTGGAAAAGTATTAACTACAAAATGCTGGCAATCTCCCTTCCACATGTGTTGCCCCTCACCTAACTTCATCAAATCAATGAAAATCAATTAAATATGGTTGGAAACTGTTGACAATTCAACTTTACCAGGATATTATTGATACATATCTGTACATCAAATTTGGTCTCAATTTACTAACGTGTTCTAAAGATAGTGAGCACAGATGAATGACTTTCTTGATTGAACAAAATGTCCAAGACAGGTAACAACTCTGTAAAATATTAATGGATAAATAGTAGAATTGATATCAACCTCGATAGCACCGATAGCTAGGTGGAACCAAATTTGACCTAAAGCCCTCCCTGACTCTCTGTCTATCTAAGTTATTGTGTGCATGCAAAAACAGTTTGCAGAGATGCCAACATATAAGCGTGTTTATCAGGCATCCTTGCATACCAGATATACTCGCGTATAAGCCAATAACAACTGCAAACTGCATAGACCCAGATCTCCCGTCGCATAATACACCGGCAGATCTGCATTATTGCAGATTGTAAGGACTAATCAGAAGAACAAACAACATAGACCCTGATCTGTGGCGCATTATGCGACAGCAGATCAGGGTCTATGTTGTTTGCATTTGGACCTGGATTATACACAAGTATATATGGTACATTTTTTTTAGATCTAGGCAGCCTGTCCAGAATGGATAACATGTTCATTAAAAGTAACAAACTTGTATACAATTATATTGCATCTTCCTATGAGACTATATATACCAGTAAACAGTTGGTAGCAATTATTATCCAATGAGGCAAAATGGTGTATCCATTCCTCCAATCCAGGACCTTGAATTCCTTTAACATTTTTGCCAAAAAGGTAACCAAAACCCATTAGTTTACTTATCTGCATCTTTTTTTCTCTCTTCATCTTAGCCACCATTTTTAACCTATTTAGTCTAGTCAACTGGTTGCTTGTTATCTAGTGTTTTCACATTGCGAAACTATATTCTATGTACCAGTTGATCATATTGGTGGTGAAGTACTTTGCTCCCTGTGTCCACACAGAAAACTCCTGTTCAAAATGTTATCCCCCCCCCCCCCAACTGATTTTCTGGAATTTCGTCAATATAATTCAGAATGTGGAATTTTAACAAAAAATTCATATTAATTCCACAAAATCCAGAATGACTGGTATCTCAGCATTATGGATTAATGGAATGAACAAACTGATGGAAAAATTACTAAAATGGACAGAACTTAAGTAGCACTATATGCCTCCTCCACAGAATATGGCAGAGGCATAAAACTAGAAAGGAATCTTACCCTCATAAGGCCCCCCCAAAAATATGTGTGTTTCCTATTGCACCTATTGTTTTTTTTTTTTTTTAAAAAAAACATTATATATAAATCAAATAATATTTAAAGCACTTCAAAGTACTGGGCAAAACCGGCTCAATTAGATGCACAAATCAATTTCGGCAACTTTTTTTTTTTTTTTTTTTTGTGGGGGTGCTAGGGTCGGCAATGAGAAATAGAGATGGTCGGCTGACCAGAAACACATATTTTATTTTTGCCCAATATGAGAACTGGTCCTTTGTTAATTTTGACAAATGTATACTAACCTGATATTGACTCCCTCCATTACTTTTCTTGCTTGGTCACCAATCACTTCTTGCTTCAAGTAGTACAGCAGGCGTACCCTCAGCAACACCCTGACAACAAGCACAGTTAAAATTATCCTGATTTTAATTCTTATAGCCAAGAGCAAGACCATGTATTTTACACGAAAATTTTCATTTACATCAACTGAACCTCAATAGTTAAAAGAAGTTAAACAATGGCCAAATGGAATTAATCTTCTGTGTGATCCACTAGCAACTGAATAAATTTATCCTTTTTTATGGCAAGTTATTAAATTTACTGAACCAATGAGAAAAATTAAACAGTGGGGAGGGGGGGGGGTAAACTAATTTTAATTATGTAACACTTACCTGTTATTATTACATTGCTTTCACTTTTCTTGGCACTAGGCCCCAGTCCAAGGTGAATTCTAATTCAAGATAAGACCATTTCTTCTTTTATCTGTGGCAGCCATATTTGATGTAAGATCAGCACCATTTTCATTTAGGACCAACTAGACATCATTAGAAGTCTTTTGGTGAACACCCCTTTCCATTTAGAAGGAGCAGAAATGACCAATATAGTGGCCATACTGGACAATAGATAAGCACCATTTTCAATGGACCGAGTAGACATTAGAGGAAGTCTTTTAGTGAAAACCCCATGTTGATACGACCATCCATTCAGGAGGAGTGGTGTTACACAAGATTTTCAAGATGGCTACTGTGGTGGCCATACTGGATGTGCAAGCAGCACCATTTTCATTTAGGACCTACTGGACCATGGGATGAAAGTGTGTCTAAAGTTTCATGGTAATCCTCCAAGTAGTTTAGGAGAAACAGTGATAACAAACTTGTGCTAACGGATGGATGGATGTTGGCCAATAGATGATGGACAACAGGCTATCCCATAAGCTCTTCTGACCAGTAGAGCTAAAAATAAACACAGTCACAGTCCGATGCCATAGTCACTTCAGTCATTTGGAATATTGTCCCACTGTGATTTGGACCATGAATGAAAGGACATCAAAACCAGGATGGTGGAGGGAATCTGGTAATAATAACAAGCAGTATTAATTAGTTTTACCCACTTTACAATACCTGTTATTATTATGTAGCTGACTTTATCAGCCCTGAGGAAGGCTGGTGACCTCCTGACTGTCAGAGTGAACATACCACCAATTTTCAGTAAGGTGCTCTACTGCAGACTGAAGGATAACTTTCTGACAACATGCTAGACTAATACAATTTGGCCAAATGCGTTAATGACTTTGCTCACAGAACAAAGGTAGAATGAAGAGGTGGACTGAGACCACCAGAATACAACTTTCTTGACATCATCCAAAGTAGAATGATTAAAAAAGGCCCAAGATGTAGCAATAGCCCCGACCTCATGAAGGAAAGATCTCTCTCAGTGAGAGAATGAAAATCTCTTTTGATAGAATAGTTCACCTCAAGATGTTTGCTGCCAAAATATCAGGGGTACCATGAGAAGGAGAAAGAAACATTTTCAACCATTTGTTAGAGAAGGAAGACTGTCTTTAAGGTAAGACTGTCTTTAAGGTAAGACTGTCTTTAAGGTAATGTTCTCATAGGAAGCTTCGCTCAAAGGTTCATAAGGTAGTTTAGATGAAGACCAAAGAACACACAAAAGGTTCCACCCGGCATTAACAAGCACAAGACTGGTCTTTGAAGCTCAAAGTACTTGATCCGTTACGAAAGATAAGTGTACAACCCAATGGTGGAGCCCATAGAGAACTTAAGTCTACTGGAGAGGGCTATTCCACAGCCCTTAATGGTGAAGATGATCAGTCTCTGTCTTCGAAAAGCTGCAGATCGGATCAATCTGCTGCCTACTGCAACAATTAGAGAATACTTACCACTTGGCTTCCAAAACCTTGGAAGCTCATTGCCTTTATGCCTGAGCGATGCAGCCTGCAACCCAGCTCGAAAACTGATCTTGGTGGATAGATCATTTGATATGAGACGGGTGTGAAGGTGTAGAATCTGTGGATTGTTGTACAGGAGGCACCCTCTTTTCTGTGACAGCAGATCTAACAACAGGTCGAGTAGATCATTGAACCATGACCACTGGGGTCACAAGGGAGGGGGGTTTATCAGGATGAGCTGTTACATAGAAGTCCTGACTCGGAGAAGAACTTTGGGAATTATCCTGAAAGGTGGGATGGTATAGACATGCAGTCGATCCCACTTCAGACTTATGGCATCCACTGCTCATGCACTTTGGTCTGGAACTGGAGACATAAAGTGGCAGCTTGCTGATCAACCTTATTGCAAATAAGTCTTCTATTGACCTCCACCACAGCTGAAAAAGACTCTGCTTCCAACTGTTGCAGAGACCATTCTGTGAGGATGGCCTGTCCCTGCCTGGATCTTTCTTTTGCCTGGAATGTGGCAGACCCTGAAAGTGATCCCTCCAAAGCTCTCCACCTGAGAAGGTTCCAGACTTCAAGCAAAGAAAAGGGACATAAGTGTCTCCTTGATGTCTGAGATATGCCATGACTGATGTATTGTCCGTGATGACCATAACACAGCCGTCTTATGAGGTTGACATACTCCTGTAATGCTAAGAAAACAGCCGCCACTTCGAAGTTGTTGATATGATGATAAGATTCCTCCCGGGGATCTTTGACAGAGGTGGAGGATCCCAAAGGCGAAGCCAGAATTTCTCTCTTAATGTGGAAGAACCATGCATCATCTATTCAGTCCAACCAGGTCTTTGAAAAGAGTGGGACTCTTCATTAAGGCAATAATCAATAGGGCCCACTGCCTCCATCCTTTACTAGAGTGGCGGAATCAACAGACTACCTGTCCTGGCCATGCCAGCTGCCCTGTTTAACAAATGAAGGGCAAGAAGGAGTTTTAAAGGAGGTTTGGTAGTTCTACTGGGACCCCTACTTAAAATGTTTAGGCAGGGGAAGCTCTCAGGCTGCAGATGCTTCTTAGCCAATTTAACCAGTCCTGCAACCAAGGCCAACACCAGTGTTATTGATCTCAGAGATATTGGAAGACCACTGCAGGGATTAAGCAGCTGAATAAGGACTCCATGTCAAACAGAGCTGCCCTCAACAGATCCATGCTGTCTTCCAGCAAAACTTTGGATGCATCTACAGCAGAATTTCAATGGAGGTGCACAAGTTTCACCAAGAGTGCCACTGAAATCAAGAGCAAGTATCTTGCTTTCTTGGTGACAGCCTCCATAAGTTTCTGCAAGGCAGCCACTGACAGAGACTCCTCCCTCAAAGGGTTGAAGGAGGCGGCTACAACGAGATCAGCATTTGAGACTATGGTAACCAGGGTTCGAACTTTAAGCTTCATAGCTTCAGGTGACTTGAGGAGGATGTGGGTCCAGGTCCCCATCAATATCCTCACCTGGGACACTTCTGAATCATGGGCGAGATTCGAGTGGCCAAGCAAATGAATGAACCTTGTAGCTAACTGCTGAAACAGATCACAGCAGGGTGGAAGAGGGGATTGATCTACCCCTCTACTGTCAGGCCACCTCCTGGCCTTGTGTCAACGTCTATACTATGCCATTAACCATAGCCAAGTGGGGAAGTGACAGAAGATCAGATTTGTTCTGAGCCCCCAAATGCATCTCTAAACTGGATGGGATCCTAGACACTTTTTAACCTTCTACTGCCTGACCAGTATGGTGGGATAGAGATGAGGTCACTTGAGGAGAATGAACAGATGTAATCAGAGCCTCCTCGAACTCATTCAAGTCCAACAGAATAAAGAGTTCATCGTCTCGTCTCCATTGATGGGACAAG
Organism: Margaritifera margaritifera; assembly: GCA_029931535.1. NCBI lineage: Eukaryota > Metazoa > Mollusca > Bivalvia > Unionida > Margaritiferidae > Margaritifera > Margaritifera margaritifera. The sequence goes on along the minus strand of JAQPZY010001697.1, from coordinate 10,347,297 downwards.
ACTGGACTATCCATTACCTTTTCTCTCTATCAAGAAGGGGACTGACAATCCCCTCTCAATGCAGGAGGAGAGGAGTGGTGGCTCGCTTCTTTTTCTTACATAATGAAGCTGGAGGTGGGGGTAGAGGACCTATTGCAGGCCCATTCTACCAACCAAAGGAACTATGGAAAACCCATTCGTGGTGCCATGGGGGAACAGGAGATATTCCAGACTCACCACCTGGTGGTAGGAGTCCCCAAGCCCTAAAGGAATTGAATGGGAACTGGTCCCAGTCAGAGAATGCTGCTGCTGCCAAGCACATCTTTCCTGACATCTCAATTAGACTGGCAAACCGTCCAATTTTGGGACTAACTGGGTAAGGACTGGAGTCCAGTGACCAGCACTAGATGACCAGTGATCAGAGCTCAGTGACCAGTGACAAACCCCCAAATGACCAATGCTTAGACCCAGTGATCAATATCTGTTGTCTTGCCTGGTACTGAGCACATGCCAGGCTGATGGGGTGAGTGTGCCAAGAAGCCTTTTTATGGCTACATTTGCAAACTTCTTGTGACATGCTGAAAGGTTGAAAGAAAAAGACCATAACAAACAAATGGAACTCAACTGTAGAGGGTAATACAGACCTTACCACCAGCACCAACAAAGGGATACAATTATGGAAACACCACTTAACTAGCGGGAGCACAAAAATACTTCAAAATGACAAACAGAGACAGATAAATGTAAAAAAATGACTGCAGAAAAAAGATCAATTGCAACATAGAAATGGATATGACTGAAGCAAATTATGGCAAAAGACACTTGAAATGACAAAAATCTTCAAGTACCCAAAGGAAGATGTTAAACCATAGGGAGTCCAAAGAAAAAAAAGGACAATAATCCAAATTACAAAAAGGACTAAGGCATCAAAAGTAAAACCAATGTAAAAATAACAGGTACTGTAATACTGCTATGAAAATAATTTATTTTCTTCTTACAGCTATAATGACACTGAACATATAGTCTCTATCTGGGAAAACATTGATAAAAGTCAAACAAGGGTTCTGCAGAACACTGGGTCTCACTTGCAAATGAATAACTGATTTAACACCTCAAAAATGTAAACAATCTTTCTGATACTTTCATCGATTTTAGAGAAACCAGCCTACATTACTCAAAAGTAGATTTTATGCAGACCAAGAAATCCATGTCCAAAAAGATCAAAAATGCATAACAAGAGTACCATGAATGGCGCATTATATGCCAGCCCCATGTTTAATAGTCCTCTATTTAGATAACTGAAATTTTTGCAAAGATACCATTTTTCTGCTTTCAGAGTGACCTTGACCTTTGACCACTTTGCCAGAAAAATTAGATAGGTTTCTTCATTACCCTAAGTGCAAGGCATCTACAAAGTTTGGGCCAGGTCTGAGATGTAGAACTACTGTTATTGTGTGGAAACCAATTTTCTTTTTTGTCAGTGACCTTGACCTTTGACCTTCTTACCCCAAAATCAATAGCCTTCTTCCTTACCTGAAGTGGAAGTCATCTGCAAAGTTGGTTGAGGTATGTCATGTCAAACTAATGTCATTGTGCATAAACCATTTCTTAATTATTACAGTCACAGTGACCTTGATCACTGACCTTCTAAATCCAAAACCAATAGGGTTCTTCCTTACACCAAGTGCAAGCCATCCACAAAGTTTGGTAAATGTAGATAATGGATAACTACAGTTATTGTGCAGAAGCCATTTTTCTTCTTTCAAAGTGATCTTGACATTTGACCTTTAGAGTCTGAACTCTTTAGGGTTCTTCCTTACCCCATGTGCAAGCTATTCACAAAGTCTGATAACTGTAGATGATGGGGAACTCGAGTTATTGTGCAGTAATCATTTTTCTTCTTTCACAGTGACTTGACCTTTGACTCTGAAATCAATGGGGTTAATCCTTAACCCATGTGGAAGCTATGCACAAAGTTTAGTAAATGTGGATGGTAGAGAACTTGAGCTATTGTGCAGAAACTGTTTTCCTTCTTTCAGTCAGAGTGACCTTGAGATTTGAGCTTTTAAGCCCAAAATTGATATGGATCTTCCCTACTCCAAGTGCAAGCCATCCACAAAGTTTGGTGACTGTAGATGGTGTACAACTTATGTTATTGTGCAGAAACCAAATTGGTAGCAGAGAGACAGACAATATCATAAAATCATCACAGAATATGCTCCGCCTTGTGACATGCATATACAAAATTTGAGTTAAAAAATGTGTAAAAAATTGAAAAACTCCTGTAATGGCCTCAACATCAGGTCATTTACTTATCGATATAAATATGATATCAAATTTTCATTGTCTTTGTTGAGTGGTTTTTACACAATCTTGCTAGCATGCTTTTCATGATCTATTGATGGCTATATGTACAGATGGACATAAAAAAAATGAAGCAGCAGGGGCATACAAATTATACTGTATTATACTGAACATAATACACTCAGGGCACTTACTTGTTGGAATGTCTTTGTATGTGACGTCTGTATCCCTTGTCTTTCAAGATGGCTTCTGGGTCAAAATCAAAACCAGCTTTCTCCAATTCCTCTGCAGCATTAAAGCTCCTTGTTTCCTTCTTGGCTTTTTTCCCCTTACGGCCCCTAGGTACTGGAGCAGAGAGACCTGCGGGTAAAATTGCACCAGATTAAGAACTAATAAAGAATAGACTTGATGAACATACTGACATATCTTGTGATGAAATAATAAAACATTTATTAGGCTGTTAGAGAAGTTCTCTGAACCTTTCATTCCAGAGCTATAATGAAAATGAATGAAAGGAAGTAATGCTCAAAGCATATATATTTATTATTCAATTTAGGTGATTTTGAAATGGTTTTGAAACAAAATTCAATGGTTCCTCAGATCAAAGGGTCTAGCTTGCAAACATTATATACCATTACTGTATTTGTCTTGCAAAAACAAAACATTAACACAGAACCTCAACATTGACAATAGCACTGTTGCTGTAACCAATGGACGAGAGGCCCAAGTGGACCAATATTGTTCAACTACTTACATCTACCTAATAACCAAATGCAAGAGCAGATGGCCAAGAAATATGGGTCAATAGGATGATTTCTGTAGAAATTTCTTCCAGTACTGTTGATTGCAGATGTTATGAAAACAACTGTTTCACTGTTTTTCTGTTTTTTTGTATCTTAACCCATTTTTGATGGCATGTCAGCATTATTTTTCCAATACTGAAAGGTCTTTATGTTGGCATGCTTTCTGTCAAAGTTGGTCAAAATCTTTTGACCAGTTTTATAAGACAAAGTTGTTAACATTTTAGTAATGGTGGCCGTATTTGATGGCAGATGGCATTACTTATATAAATCTTAAAAGCGTTTAAGCTAAGATGCTGTCTGTCAAATTTAGTCAAATTCTGCTGAGCGATTTTTGAGAAGTTGTTAAGGGTTTTTCTATTTTTTGTAACTGCAGCCTTAGTTGACAGTGGATCAGCATCGTTTGTACAAACTTGAAAGGCCTTATGCTTTGATGCTTTCTGTCAAACTTGGTCAAATTCTGTTGAGCAGTTTTTGAGAATTGTTGAAAGGTTTTTCTATTTTCAGCAACAGTGGCTATATCTGATTGTGAATCATCATTTGTAAAACCCTGAAACCTTTTGCCCAGGTCAGCTAAAAAGTGATAAATGGGCCTAGCCATTTGCTGATGCAGCAATGCTCCAAGTTGTGGCTAAAATTCAGAATTGGCAAATGAAAACTGAACTGTCAACAAGTTGGCAGAATCATGTGATGACAAGAAAATGACATGAACACTTTATATTACAAGTATACACCACGTTTTATGCTAAAAACATTTGGAAGATGCAATGTAATTTACAGCAAAATCCCTTTTCAATTGTGAAACTGCTGGTTACTGCATTAAAGTGCTATCTTTACATGTGACTAGTCTGGTTTACAGCCTACAAGTGACCAGTCTAATACATGACCTATGCGATCAACCTCAACTAGTGGAATGGATCTGGAAAAATGTGCACATGGAGACAAATACTGAAAATTCAGTCAGCAGTAATACTGCTCAGTCAAACAACCATAACCTCAGATATGACTAAGGCTTTATAAGGATAAATTATCATCAGAAGAAAATGATGGTTAAGGCCCTTTATCAGTGAATCTGATACTAGGCAATGTGTAACTTGATTGTTTAGAGAGCTCAAATAGCAACTTTTGGCCCAAGGTTGAAGCAGGTGATAACTGTTCAAATTCTATCAGACCAGTCTAAGTTTACTATTAAAAATAACCTAATGCTGATGTACATGCATGGAAAACTAGAAAATTGCCTATACAACATGTCCCTGCCATGATGGTGCAAATGAAATTTTTTTTAGTTCAATATGAAATGGCAAAGTTCCATGTCAAATTGGAACCAGGGACCATAACTTAAATTTTAGTCAGAAAATGATGAAAACTGAACTTGGCCCTGGTCTTCTTAATATATGGCCCCATAACAACTCTGGTTTGAATCCCTGAAGTACTTTAAAAGTTACTGAGCTCAGATGAAATCTGTGACTGATAGACAGAATAGGACAATGTAGTATGGGCAGACATGGCAGACCCGCCAACCCTAGAAAGCCTTCTCAACAGGGCAGTCAAAATTTGTCCACAAGTTATACCACTTTTCAGTAAGATGTAACAAAATTTCATGTACTGCTACTGTCTACATTGAAACATGCATTTAAAAAGTTCAGAAGTGTGATCCGAGACTAATGCAGTGAAAGCAAACATTATGTCCAACAAAAAAATGTTTGCAAAGTACACTTAGACCTTGATTACCTCCAGTACAGTTTCTGAAACTGCAGTTCCAAACCCCATGGAGCTCAAAGGCTTCTAGCTAGATCTCTCAACTTGACATTTTGTTCTGGTTTTTTGTTTTCTGTTTCTTTAATTTCAAGTGGTGATGGCAATCAACTTTCCTGCCATGAGACATATTCAAATCAACACGATATGATGTCCAATAAATGTAATTATCACCTTTCCTGCTTTTTCCACCAAGAATCTCCATATTCCTTTTCATACTTCTATGCTGACTGTTTAAACTTGTTAAGAGGCTTATTGACCCTTTCGTCTTCAAAGTGTTTTTGTTTGTTGGACGCCATTTCTAGACAATGCTATAAGCACCAGCTTGATCATGCAGGCATTTTGCAAGAAAAATAAGGGCAGTTTAAGGCATCTAAGGTACTGCCGTGAAAGTCAGAATGGTTCCCTGCCCAACACCACTGAACCTAATATGACACCCAGATCTGGATCAAACACCGACACGCCAGTTTTCAGATTTGACTACAACTATTGCATTTTTGTAATTTTCGCTATTATTCCTCAAGTCTGTAATTTATGAGTCATTTCAGTAAGACTTCCAGTAGGGGGTGAATAGGATGGGACAGGGCAGAATGGACAGTCATGGATAACACAGTGGTCCCTCTTCCTGGTAGGGGGTGGACAAGATCAACAGACATGGATAACACTGTCTCCTCCTGGTAGGGGGTGGACAGGATGGGACAGGGCAGTATGGACAGACATGGATTACACACACTGTGTCCCTTCATGGTATGGGGTGGACAGAATGGGACGGCAGTATGGACAGACATGGATAACACTATGTATCCCCTCCTGGTAGTGGGCTTAACAAGTAAGATGAAAAAAAAATTTCTACTCAGACATCTGCTGAACAATTCACTTCATTACCTAAATGATTTTTCAGAGTTCCATCATTCTTTGGAGAAACAAGGTCCCAAATAAATTCCTTGATCCTGTCATCACCTTTGTAAAACTGCAGTGAGTAGATCATCTGAAAAAATATGAAAAGAATACTGTCATGTTATTCCAAACAAAGAATGTTTCAGCCACTGAGATAGGGCATAAAGCTTCTGTGCAAAAGTCTCAAGCTGCATTTAACAAGAGATTTGAAGCTGGAGATGAGAACAAATGTCAAATGTAGTCTAGTGTCTTGTTTAGCTTTTTTTTTTTTTTTTTTTTTTTAAATGCTACACATAACGTTTACAATTGAAGACATTAATATAAGACGAATATGGCAGACACATGCAATAATTTGAGCAAGGTCTGAAAAAATAAAAAATAAAAAAAATGTCTTCATGTTGAGCCCATGATCAATCAAAAAAACTTTATCCAAAATCCAAACAAAATTGTTCAAAATCACAACATTGCTGCCAATATTGACAATAAACCATGTCAATGTACAGAGAAGAATACATGAACAAATTTATAAATGTAATCTCTTGAAAAAGAGCATAAATGATTGTGAAACTGACAAAGTCTGAAAAAAGAAATTTACCATTGCCCTTGCAATTTTCTCCACATCTGCTACAGTCATTTTCCTCTTGAATCTTGCATGGGCCAGAATGTCTTCCCATCTTCCCCAGCTATAAGGAAAAAACCACATCATTACACCAATGCTTTTCTCATTTATACTCACCCCTTTCCCCTTTATCTACATATCGTATATACTAGCTTATAAGTTGGGTCCAGCTGCAAACAACATAGACCCAGATCTGCCATTGCATAATGCACTCGCAGATCAAGGTCTATGTTGTTTGTTCTTTTGATTAGTCCTAACAAACTTGATATACCCAGATCTGACAATGCATCATGCGACAGCAGGTCTGGGTCTATGCAGTTTGCAATTAGATGCGACTTATAAGCGAGTACATATGGTATGCACAAGTTCACCACTCCACAAAACTCTGCCCTATGGTATGGTATGGATCGAAATTCTGAAATTACTGTGAACAATCTATCAACTATCCATTCATATCCAAAAGTTTGACATCTCCATCTTAATTGGTGTGGAGAAGTTATGTGACATTACTCACACACAGGCACAAATCTGGATGGACAGGATTAGATACCCACCTTTATTTTAAAAAGTGTGGGGATAATGATTCTTGTTCAAATGAAATTAATTTGATGTCTTGAAAAGAAAAGTATTCCATTCCTCACACAAACAAAATCTACCATTAGGGTAATATTTTTGAAAGAATATCCATGACAAGGCTAAAGCCAAATCATTAAGTTCAGAAATACATACTTTCTATTATTACAGCAATTAACTGACTCTAATTTTTGCACAAGAAGTGAGCAAATTCAATGCTTAAAATCGGACAGAAACATAAACAAAATTATTCTGCTTATATCATTAGAGAAAGGTCAAGCTGGAATTATCCATTATGGACATTTTTTTCCCAAATCTATGGTAACTATTTTAATTTCCCTTAAAAAAACAAGAGAACCACAATGGCACATGATATGCCCATCTCATGACTTTTTCCCCACTAATGACCTTGACCTTTGAGGTATAGACTTGACTATTGTATGGTAAGGTTTGGACCTTGGTAAACTTTCATCAAAATATCTATAGGGGTTAAAAAGTGGATAAGTAAACAATGACTTACATTACTCCCATGTTGTGACCTTGAGCTTGAGTAAGGGGGTATGACTGAATATACGAGACACTGTCAGGTCAAGATATATAACAGATTAAAGTTTCATTGAAATATCTTCAGCAGTTCAGAAGCTATACATTTACATGGATTGAGGTCACTGATTTATATTTTCCATTTCCATGACCTTGACCCTGAGACATGTGGCTTGACTCACAGTCTTAAAGTTTAAATAAAGTTTCCAGAGTGGTTCCAAAATTATTTTATTTTTCAGACAATGATACAAGTCAGTTACATTTTTCTTTGCGGTCACCTTCACCAGGTGGTAGAGTGGCTATAATATGAAAAAGAAAATACTTTCTATACATGATATATACTTGGACCAGAGTTTCATTCAAATATCTTCTGTGGTTCAAAAGTTATACACTGGAAATATAAACATGGCACAGAATTCCATTTTACCTTGCTATAACCTTGACCTTGAGGCAAGAGGTGTGGCTTTGTTACTTGTCACACCATCTAATCATAATCTATACTTGGGCATGGGGCCTAGGAGGCCGATTGGTCTAAGGTGATTGCCCTGTATGGATCACTTTCACATCTCACTTCTGTCCGCATGAGTTTGAGCCTTGGCTCAACCAACGTGGGTATGTGAGAAAGCTTTCCAGTAGCTTCTCGTGGGACAGTGGTTCTTCCCAGGTTCTTCCTCCACCAAAATATACTGGCCGCTATGTATAGCCTGTCATGTGCTGAAAAATGGTATTAAACCCCACCAGACCAAACCAGACCTATACAAAAGTTTAATTAAATTATCTTCAGTTGTTCAAAACTTGTACTCCAAACATGACCTTCACCTTCAGGCAAAGAGCGTGGCTATGGCATGTGAAATGCTGTCTAGTCCTGATACATACTTCAGTTGTTCAAAAGTTATGCTCCAGAAATGGATAAAAGTCACTGAATTACATTTACACTTGCTGTGATCTCAACCCTGTGGCAAGGGGCATGGCTATGGTATGCGGCACAAAGTCTAGTAAAGATATATACCTATGAAAAAATGTCATCAAAAATCTTTCCAACAATTATAAAGTTATGACTCAAACAAGCAAATGGTACTGGACAGATGGACAGGTGGGCAGATAACACCATAATACAAGAGTCCTTGAAGGGACTGACACTCAACTGTCTGAAAAAAACTTTCCTGAAATCCAAGATAAGATCTTTTCTTCTTTTTAACTGCTAAGTCTTGAAACCATCTCTGACATTCTTGAGCAATGACAAGATTTTCACACTGGCTGCTGTGGCAGCCATATTTGCTGTCAGATCAGCACCATTTTCATTGAGAACCAACTAGACATCATTAGAAGTCCTGGTGAAAACCTCATGTCAATATGACCATCCATTCAGGAGGAGTGGTGATACATTTTTCTAGATGGCTGTTGTGGCAGCCATTTTCATTTAGGACAAACTAGATATCATAAGACCTTTTGCAAAAACCCTATGTCGATATGGCATCCATACAATAGTAGCGATAAAAAGATTTTCAAGATGGCTAATGTGGTTGCCATAATGGAAGTCAGATCAGCACCATTTTCATTTAGGACCAACCAGACAGCATAAGAAGTCTTCTTGTGAAAACCTCAGGTCAATACAACTTTCCATTTAGGAGTAGCAATAACAAGATTTTCAAGATTATTGTAATGATGGCATTACTGGATGTAAGATCAGCACCATTTTCATTTAGTACCAACTAGTGATTGTAAGAAGTCTCTTGGTGAAAACCCCATGTCAATATGACCATCCATCCAGGAGAAGTAGTGAAAAGATTTTCATGATGACTGCCATGGTAGCCATATTGGCTGTGAGATTGGCATCATATTCATTTAGGACCAACTTGACATCTTAAAAAGTCATTTAGTGAAAACCTAATTTTTATATGACCATCTTCTATTCAAGGGAAGTAGCAATAACAAAATTTTCAACATTGAATGTCCAAGTGGCACCATTTTTATTCAGAGCAACTAGACCTTGTGACAAATGTATGTGTAAAGTTTCATGGAAATCCTCCAAGTAGTTTAGAAGAAGTAGTAATAACAGACTTATGCTAACAGACATACAGATGATGTATAGGCCATCCCATACACTCTTCTGGACTATGACCAGTAGAGCTAATAATCTCCCTGACCTAAGACAGGTGTATAAAAAACCAGAAATTGGTCTCTTGGTACAAAATTCCATGCTGAACATGAACAATACAGCAGCTCTAAAAAATACAAAGCAGTCGGAAAATCAAACCACCCAAATCATAGATATCATGGATAACAACGTTTGTACTAAATTTTATCTAATTCCACAATGTCTCCTTGAAATTATTAAACAGATGTGCAGACAAGGGTAGTCAATGCTTTATGCCCTCTCCCAAATATATTGTGAGGGGAAACATAAGACAGACACTTCCATCTTACCCATAGACCAGCAGATGTTTTTCCACTTTGAACAGCTCCGACCTGCCATATCCACTTCCACACATATCATCTCCCTGAAAGTCCTCATCCATATCGCCTCTCCTAGCTCTCCTACTACGCCCTCGTCTTCCCCCTTTCTCTTTTTTTCGGCCACCACTATCATCCTCCTCATCACTATTACTTGATGATTCCAACTCTGACATGTCAACGATGTTGTCATTATTCCCATAGCGAGCAGTCTGCTTCCTAACACGTGGCTCCTCAACAATCAATTGATTGTGCTAGAAAGAAACAGCATGATAATATAAATGTTTAGATAGTATGAACATTTCCACATGCCGTGAATTCATGTTTATTTATGGGGAACCAATATTCTTGGATTTCTTGGCTGGATCTAACCACAAACTGATACAAGAATCCATTGAAAGGACTGATGCTCTACTGTCCAAAGAGAATCTCCATTAAGTTCAAGATTAGACCATTTCTTCTTATTAACTGCTAAGTGTTGAAACAATCTCTAATATTCTTGAGTGACAAGATTTTGAAATTAGCCACTGTGGCAGCCATATTGGATGTAAGATCAGAACCATTTTCATGTAGGACAAACAAGACACTATTAGAAGACTTTTGGTGAAAACCCCATGCTAATACAACCATGCATTCAGGACAATTAGTGACAAGATTTTCAATATCTTTGTTGTTGTCTGTGGGGATCATTTTCATTTAGGACCAACTAGATATCATAAGAAGTCTTTTGGTGAACACCCTATTTCGATATGACCATCAATTCTGGAAGAGTAGCAGCAACAAGATTTTAAAGATGGCTTCCATGATGTCAGATCGGTATCATTTTCATTCAGGACCAACTTGACACCATAAGAAGTCTTTTAGTGCAAACCCCCATGTTGATATGACGATCCGTTCAGGAGGAGTAGCGATAAGATTTTCAAGACAGGCACTGTGGCAGCCATATTCAATGTCTGGGCACAACCATTTTCATTTAGGAGCAGCTAGACATCATAGTATATCTTCTGTTGAAAACACCAATCCAAAATGATTTTCCATTCAGGAGATGTAGGTATAAGATTTTCAAGATGGCTGCCATGGCAGGCATACTAGACATCAAATCGGCACCATTTTCATTTAGACTAAGCAGACATCATAAAAAGTATTTTAGTGAAAACCTCATGTTGGTATGACCATTCATTCAGGAGAAGTAGTGAGAACAAAATTTAAAAAATGGCTACTGTGACTGCATTATTGGATGTTGGGGCAGCACCATTTTCATTTAGGACCAACTAGACCTTGGGATGAATATGTGTATAAAGTTTCATTGCAATTGTCCAAAAAGTTTACGAGGAGTAGTGATAACAAACTTGTGCTAACAGACAGATGGATGTCGGGTGACATTAGACAGATTACAGACAAAACGCCATCCCTTAAGCTCTTCTGGTTTGTAATCAGTAGAGCTAAATTAAAAAAACAGCTGGCACATTCAATTTAATTCACAGCAAAATCGCTTTCTGATTGTGAGACTGTAGGTTCCTACATTAAACTGCCATCTTTACATGTGACTAGTCTGGCTCACAGCCTTTAAGTGACCAGTCTAATACACGACCTGCAGTCTTTCCTGCAACCTTTTTTTTTGTTTGAAAAAGTAGGGACAAAGTAGCGATACTTTTTTTTTTTTAAAAAGTAGGGAAAAAGTTTGGGACAAAAAGTATATTTTATAGTGAAAAATATTAAGAATTTTTGCAAGTTACTATAACAAGAAAAACCCCTTTACTTGATTTACCTTTGTAAGCTTGAACAATAGCATGCTTTTATTCACACACTAGCTGCCTCTTTAGTCCAGATTGCCTCATGTTCTTAAGGTTTAAGTGCCTGTTTTCGTCATTACACCATGTATTATGGCCACATGATTTCAAATAAGCACAGCAGAAGCTATAAATTGTAATTAATTGCAACTGACAGGATTACATTATTGTAATTACAAATGGGTATAAATATATTTCATCAATTGCCACTACATACAGCAATTTAATTGCTTTTAGTTCCAAAACTTCACAAAAAATTGAGAGTTCAAAGGATTTACATTTAGTTTTGAATTAAAGTTTGATAGGTACTTGGAGCATCGTAAACAAAATTTTGGCACAGCTTTATCTATTTGGGAATTTTTCAAAGCGCCAGATTTAAAACTGGAATTCAAAATATTTTGAGAACTACTGAGAAACTTGATAAATTTACATTTAGTCACTGATACACTTTAAGTCCATAGCAGGTACTCCCCTTTCTTAACTTCACCTCTCTACTCCTGTATGCAAACAAAAATTTGCATAACAAGAGAAAAACAGACAAACAGACACAGGAACAGAGAGAGAAACAAAATATTTGCATTACAATACAGGGCTTTTTGTAGGAGTCCTCAGGGACTTAGGCTTCAATGAATCACAATATAAAAATTTCAGAATCATGTATTCTCTACTTTGGCAATAGAAAATTTCATTCCAAATAAATCTAATTACAATGAATTTCTTTTTGAATTAGATGAAGGCCATATATCCAAGCACCTAGAAAATTCCTGACAGAAAGAGACACCAATGCTTTTACTATTCCCTAAGGTTATTGCAATACAAGAACATACTAAAGTCATTTAGAGTCACTAGGCCTAAGAAAAACACTGCAATGTTTCCAATAAACTTGACTGACACTGTCATGGTCGCCAACCCTGAATTTCTGTTAGTAACAGCTGAATCTAATTTTTCAGGATTAAATAAAATATTCTGACAAAAATCAATAAAACAAATGTTACATTTAAAAATACAATCACTTCCCTTTAACCTGAACCATCGAGTACAATCTTACTTTGTCATTAGCTCATAGCACATGGTTGGCAAGTTCGCCATTTTGAAGTTAAGTTCAAGCTCAACTTGCTCATTGCAGCCCAAATATTCTGTAAACAATTATTACAACAAACCACACTGCAAAGTGGAAAATCTAAAATCTAGCAATCATCAAATTACCTCTTTCCAACCTGATGAACCATCCTTAAAGAGAAATCCTTATTCAAATACAAGCACCCAATTCACAAGTTTGCCTCTTTTACATTAAAAAAATCTTGCCACAGGGATAAAGGGTAACTGGTTCTAAGTTCAACATCTGAACCAGTCCACCACTTGCATTTGTGGGTAAATGAAGAGATTTCTGAATGCAAACATAATCTGCATCATTCTAAGAAACCTCAGTGTGGGATGTTTGTGTTGTAATAAGAAAGTTCTTTTTATGAAGGTTTGTCGTCTGGAAGAGACGTTAATGTCAAATTCTAGAATCAATTTCAAATCTAACACTACGCAGGTAACGTATATATCGGGTATACGTTGATACCAACTGCAAACTGCGTAGACCCAGATCTGCCGTCGCATAATGCACTGGCAGATCTGGTTCTATGCAGTTTGTAAGGACTAATCAATAGAACAAACAATATAGACCCTTATCTGCCAGCACATTATGCGACGGTAGATCAGGGGACAATGTTGTTTGTATTTTGACCCAGCTTATACACGAGTATATACGGTAGTCTTTCTGTGATATCTGCTTGAACAAATTTTTGGCAACATTTTGCAGCAAGTTGTGCTTGAACAAAAACTTTAAAATGGCTGAATTGACATGCCTGTGTTACTGTGTTGATAAGAACAAGCATACATGCAACACTGCTGACGTTGACAAATGCAAATAGATGATAAAGAGATACATCAATATGCATTTAAGGAAATAAAATTAAAAAAAGAGAATTACGGAATATTATATATACAGCATCATACTCTTAAGGCTTTACCTTTACCTTTGTAACCTTGCAACCTCTACTGAGCATCTGTTCATCAAACGAGTACCATGAATGGCACATTATATGCCCAACTCGAGTTTATAGTCTTCTATGAAAGATAACTGAAATTTTTACAGAAACCACTTGTTTTCATTGTCAGTGACCTTTCCACCCCAAAATCGATAGGCTTCTTCTTCACACAAAGTGCAAGCCAACAACAAAGTTTCATCCAGGTATATGATGTAAAACTAATGTTATTGTGTGGAAACTTTTTTATTCTTTCAGTTAATGACCTTGACATTGATCTTTTAACCCTCAAATCAATAGGTCCTTGGCATCATTTATCCAAACATGAAAGGTCTTCTTGCTTGAATGCTTTCTGTTAAATTTGTTAAAATATTGTTCAGTGGTTTGGGGATAAAGCAGTCTAAAGGTTCTTTCCTTTTTAGTAATGGCAGCCATATCTGATGGCAGTTCAGCATCATTTATACAAACTTGAAAGGTCTTTCTGACACGATGCTCTGTGCCAAGTTTGATTGAAAAATTGGTCCAGTGGTTTTTTTTAGAAGAATCTAAACATAGCAATTGTTGATGGACAAAGGGCCATACCCTATGTTCACTTGGCCTAACGGCCAGGTCAGCCAGAAAAACTATACGTCTGTAGCGAAATAACATTATCCCCTCACTTTTCTCAGTTATCAGTAGCCTCCTGTTGTAGATATATATGCATTAAGTCCCCCGCCCCCTTCTGACTCTACATCCAGAAAATGGATCAAAATTCTAAAAGTATGGTTCACTTCCACATACCACTCCAAATCAAGGCTCAATCTCATATGGTTTAGGAGGAGAGCAACGTTACTCATGCATGCACGCACATCCAGACTGGTAGAATAACATAATCCTCATCTTATCTTCAAAAAGTGTGATAAAAAAAATAACCTACAAAATGTATCTAATTCTGTGATGTTACTGTAAACAATTTTTTTTCTTCTGGCCCTACCAAGTGACATGATCATCCACAGACATCATTTAAACTTGCCTTTAAACCCTGGTACATCCCTTTAAATGGAACAGCCCTAAGTGGGTGATAACAGTAGACTCACCTTGTCATCTGTAGTATTTATGTCTGCCTTCCTGGCCCATTTCTGCCAGAATTCTGGGTCATTGATGTCAATGTCATTGCGATTGCTAGACATCGTAAAACTGGCCTAAAAAAATTCATGAGGGAATAAATTTATGAACTGCAATCTTACACATCCTACATGACTTGACAAAGTCATTAAGCACATTTAAATAAACTTAAAACTTTCAAACTGTTGTGAAATAAAATCCCTTATTAAATGCTCATTACCAATTTTTTTACTAACTGTGGTCTTTTTTTTTCTCCAAACAAATCACACATAATGAAATTCTGGAGTTACTGAATAAATTTCACAACTTGGGGAACAAAATGAAACCAAGATGCCATTTACACTGCAAATATGATGTTAGTAGGCATGCTAAAATAATAGTTACAACCCAGACAGGGAAAAATAACGGATCCAAAGAAACACAGATGGACTGAAAAAGTGAATCCTATATCTTGCCCGCTTTTTACAGTAGGTGTATAATAGTTATCATAATTGCACAGAAAATACTGAACATGAGTAGACTCTCAAGTTGAAAAGCTTTATGAATACTGTAGTATTATTTATTTTCATGGGGATCAATTTTCATTGTTTTGTAAAAAATGACATTTTCATGGGTACTTAAATTCATGGTTTTGCCTGTTAAAGTCTGCATATTACTAAGTGTTTAATTTCGTGGTTTAACCTCTACAAATACCCAAAATAAAGAATAAAAAATAAAACTATGCCTACACAAACAGCTGTCACATGACTGTTTATAACAATGCTACCACATGTATGAGCACAAATCAAAGACCTGACAAGTTCAATACTTACACCATGTTTTCGTCCAAGTGAATACTATCAATGGAAGCCGATGCAGCCAACAACACTAAAACACTACCATCTCTATGAACACAAATAAAAAACCTGTCAAGATCAATCACTTACACGGGGTTTTCGTCAGGGTGCTCAACATCAAAGGAAGCAGACCCAGCCAGCAACACTAAGCCAATTGGTTATTAAAGTACATCTTTATGATCTCTTCCTTAAGTCTCTCTTATAAAGTGAATAAAACATGTGACCGGCTGCCCCTTGCTCAATGCAATCGGCAGACAGTGGCAATATCTGATGTGTTTAGAGCCCACCAATGTGAGAAGATGCTAACTAAACTGAAAGACATTGGAATCACGTGTTTGTTTGTGCCTGCCTCATTTACAGACCACTTCAACCACTAGACTTAACAATAAATAAAGAGTACAAAGAAGAATGAAAATCACACTTCCACAACTGGTATGCTAAGTAGGTCATGGAGGCAATCAAATAAAAAGGAAGATGTTACTGGTGATGATCACTGATTGCAACCTCATTAATCAGGCCAATTCTGGCTGAATGGACAATTGCAGCTCACGCGACGAGTGAAAGATCGGACCTAAATATCATTGGTTTTGAGAAACCTGTACTTGTTTAATTATGTAATTTTGGAAATTATCTACTTGACAAGCAATTGTGTGTACCCTGAGACTTGATTGACACAATGTTAATACAGTGGCTTTGTCCAAAAATTACTGATGTTTCAGCTTTAATACTCTGCCTAATTAGTATATATACATAGTGTTTCATTAATAAAGTGCTTCAAGCAATCCATGGATAAAATAAAATGTGGTTTCAGAAGGATTTACATTTTTCAACAACAGTTGTAATCGAGTGAAGGATCAATTTGAATAAGTATTAAATTTAATTTTCATATACTAGTATATTTATTATTCTTTCTTTCATTTTCAGCATTACTAATTTTTGAATACCTTATGCTTTTTCTCGTTTTTCTCGTTCCTTATTTATTTCACATATCAATTTAAGGCAGTGATTGGAAATTACAGCTATTGGATACCTTATCAATATGTGTGCATTGAAACAATATAAAATGCTTTTATAATTCTTTTTTCGAAGGGTTAAAATAAAACAAACATGTGTAAAAGCTAATATTTTATTACCAAATTACAGTATTGACGTTGATTTATCAAATACTAGTAGCTTCATTAATCTCTAGGAATGACACACAGTAAGAAAATAAGTGTGTGTGTGTAGGGGGGGGGGGGTCATCATCATATGTGGCTAATTTTCGCTTGGTATTTAAATTCATTGTTCGAGGCAACAACAAAAAGCATGAAAATTGGTCCCCCACGACAATGTCTGATACTATAGTATTGGGCCCAGTCTTATTACAATTATAACACTCAGAATTCAATTTTATTTATAAAGTACTATTTTTTGTGGATTTTGTCATTTTTACAAACTAATTACTGAACTTAGAATGTCCTGGTCATAAGTGCCATTTTATTCATTGGCAGATCCATCAATTTCAATGCAAAAAATCCCCCTCCCAATAATGTCCATTCAAATCATAGATTCACAGTACTAGCTTGTAAGTCTGGTCCAAATGAAAACAACATATACCCTGAACTGCCTTTGTATAATGCACCAGCAGATCAGGATCTGTATTGTTTGTTCTACTGATTATACCTAACAAACTGCATAGACTCTGATCTGCTAGTGCATTATGTGATGACAGATCTGAGTCTATGAAGTTTACAGTTGGATCTGACTTATAAGCAAGTATAAACAGTATATATTCTGCATATGCCCGAGTCAGGTACCTCAACCAAGGACATACATATTTCAAGTGAACAAACCAAAAGCAAGAATGATGGCTTTTGATTGTGTACCTTTGCAAAGGTGGATCCTTTTCCTTCAGTTTCAATCTGGATGACATGAGTTCTGCGCTGCAGAATTTGATCAATGTCCTCCTCACAAAACTGATCTCCAGCCTTATCATCGTCCATAAGTGCACCATATGCACCCTTCTTAAGCAACTCCTCTACCTCTTTCTTGGACAACTGGGCTTGCTGTAATGTAAAGGCTGCAGTTTACAATCTGCGCAGTATAAATCATGGAAATGAGAATGCCTATATTGTTCTTACCATACTTCATTTTTCTATTCATATCTATTCATTTTAACTTTATGAAGTAATATGTTGAGTGCATGGATTTATAGGTTAATATGTGACTAGAGAAATGGTGAACAATTTGCTCACATAAATATGACCCCACACCTTATGCATCCAACCCATACCACCATGATAGAGATGAGTCAATAGGAGATGAGTCAGTAGTCAAACAAGAGTACCATGAATGGCACATAATACACCCACCTTGTGTTTAATAGTCCTCCATGTAGGCACTAGTACAACATGGTTGACTATGGAGATCACTGACCAAGGGGTCTCAATCTATGACCTCAACCTTTGGTCCAGGTATGCAGTATTGAACTAAACTTTATGTGCAGAAACCATTATTTACTTACAAGACTTACCATGACTATGATGTGACTTTATTCTGCAATACTCATTTTAAAATAGCAACAATGACACTGACCTTTGACCTTTTCACCCCAAAATCAATAGGCTTCTTCCATACTTTGAGTGCTAACCCTCTACAAACTTTGGTCAAAGCACTCAAGTTATTTTGCAAAACAAAAATTCTTCTGTCAAAGAGATCTTGGCCTTTGACCTTTTCACCGCAAAATCAATAGACTTCTTTTTTTTACAAAAGGTGTAACTCACCCCAAACTTTGTTGAAGGTACATGATCAATAACTGAAATTTTTGTGCAGAAACCATATTTTATTCTTTCAGTCAGAATAATCTTGATCTTTGACCTTTTAACCCCAGAACCAACAGGATTCTTCCTTAACCCATATGCATGGTATCCACTAAGTTTGGTCCAAGTCTGTGATGTAGAACTAATGTTATTGTGCTGCAACCATTGTCTTCCTTCAGTCAAAATGACCCTGACCTTTGACATTTTGACCCAACATTGACAGCAGGGTTCAATCCAGGATTCCACCTAATGAAGCCACTGGCCCATCATGATTTTCAAATGTGGAGACCAAGAATTTGACATAGGTCATAACTTTTTCTTCTCGACCCAGCTAGTGGTTACATGAAGATCAGATAAAATGTTAATTATATCTCTGAAGCAGAATATGGTATTATTTTGTACATGGAATAAGAATTAATCAAAATTTTATAATCCAAAATGAACCCAGAGCCCACTCTACTATCTGAAAAACACTTGCAAAAATTCAAGATAAGACCATTTCTTTTTTTAGCTGCTGAGTGTTGAAACCATCTAGAATATTCTTGAGCAAAAAAGATTTTTAGATTAGCCACTGTGGTAGCCTACTGGACGTAAGATCACCATTTTCATTTAGGACAAATAAGACACCTTTAGAAGACTTGTAGTGAAAAATCCATGTTGATATGACCATCCATTCAGGAAAATTAGTGACAGGATTTTCACTATGTTCATTGTGGCAGCCATATTTGATGTTAGATTTCATTCAGGACCAACTAGATATAATAATTAGTTTTCTTCAATATGACTTTCCATTTAGGAGCAGTAGCAATAACAAGATTTCTGGTGAAAACCCATGCCAATATGACTTTCCATTTAGGAGCAGTAGCAATAACAAGATTTTCAAGATGGCTGCCATGGTGGCCATACTGGATGTCTGATCAGCACCATCTTCATTTAGTAATAACTAGACATCAAAAGAAGTCTTCTGGTGAAAAGCCAATGTTAGTATAACTTTCCATCCAGGAGGACTAGCGATAAGATTTTCAAGATGGCCACTGTGGCAGCGATATTAGACATCAGACAAGTACAATTTTTATTTAAGACCAACTAGACACCATGATAAAAATTTTCTGGTGAAAACACCATGCTATTATGACTTTCTGTTCAGAAGGAGTAGCAATGACAAGATAGCCACTGTGGATACTGATATGACCATCCACTCAGGAGAAGTAGTGATAACAAGACTTTCAACATGGCTGCTGTGTTGTCCATACTGGATGTCTGAGCAGCACAATTTTCATTTAGGACCAACTAGATGGCTGACCTTGCTTACATAACTCAACAGTTGACCATTTCACTAAACAGACTTGTGTAGGTGTTGTAAGAATACAACATACAGTATATAATCAGTTACAAGTTAGATCCAACTGCAAAACTGCATAGACCCAAATCTGCCATCGTATCATGTACTGACAGATCTGGGTCTATGCAGTTTGTTAGGTGTAATCAGTAGAACAAACAACATAGACCCTGATCTGCTTGCGCATCATGCAACAGCAGATCAGGGTCTATGTTGTTTGCAGTTGGGACTGACTTGTAAGTGAGTATTATATCCTGTCAATTTTATTTATTTTATTACAATCCGATAAAAATGCAGTCAAAAGATATATGCATAATTAATGTGCATAGTCTTTTGTTCATAATCAAACTCATTGAAAATCTGGACAATATAAAAACTATTTACCAAGTTTTATCAAAATTGGATGAGAAATATAGTTTCTTGAGAGATAACAAGCTCAGTAAACCAGATGCAAGATCATCTCATTAAAATGTATAGATCTCACTTATTACAGAACTTGTTTAAGATACAAGTCTGAGCAAATTTTGATAGAAATTCACTCTGCAGTGTTAACAAGCTCAGCCAATGTGATATCAGATTACCTCATAAATATGCATAGATCTTGCTCATGATCTAACAATCTTGATCACATAAAAACATCGAACAAGTTTAATCAAAATCTTATCAGAAAAACAGTTGCTTGAGTGCTATAAAGCTCAGTCAATCTGATGCAAGATCACATCTTTAATGTGTGTGGATCTTGCTCATAATCATACCCAAAAAAGATCTTCATGACTTAAGCCTATTTCCCATGTTTGGTCAAAATCCTATTTAAAAAATCAGTCTCTAGGTAAAACTCTCAACCAATCAGATCCAAGATCACCTCATACATGTGCACAAGTCTTGCTCATAATAAAACTTGTCCAAAATCTTGATCATATTAGTCTATTACCATGTCTGATTACAAATACTATTTCTCCCAAATGGTAAAAAACTCAGCCAATCAGATGCATGATCATTAATATGCATACATCTCACTCATAATGAGACTCATCTTTATCATATAAGCTTATTTACCAAATTTGATACAACTCGGACCAGTAATAGAGTTGCTAAAGTGTTGATAAGACCAGCAAATCAGATGCATATATTTACCAAGTCTGATCAAAATCGAATCAGAAATAAAGTCTCAAGAGTGATAACAAGCTCAACCAATCCAATGCAAGATCACCTGATTAATATACATGGATCTCGCTCAATTTTGAAATCATGTGAGATCTTGATCGTATAAACCTATATTCCAATTTGGATCAAAATCAGATAAGAAATATCGCTTCCTGAGCCATATCATTCTCAACCAATCTGGTGCAAGATCACTTCAATAATATTTGTAGATTATGCTCATTATCAAACTCATCCATAATCTTGATGATACAAGCCTATATTCCAAGTTCGATAAAAACTCCTATCAGAAACATGGCTTCCTAAAGTAGTAAATGCCAGCCAAAACAGATGCAAGATCACCTTATTAGTATGCGTGAATCTCACTCACTATCAATCTAGTCTGAAATCTTTATGATATTAGCCCATATTCCAAGTCTCATCAAAATCAAGTCAGAAATATGCCTCCAAGAGTCGTAACAAACTCAGCCAATCAAGTGCTTAATGACAACATTAATATGTCAATTTCGCTCTCATTCGAGATCTTGATATAACCCCATATTACAAGTCTGATCAAAACTGAATCAGAAATATGGTCTCCAAACTGTTAAGAAACTCAGCCAATCAGATGCAAGATCACCTCTTCAATATTATTGAATCTTGGTCATTTTTTTTACTCATCTGAGATCTTGATCATACAAGTCCAAAGTGGCAACAAGCAATTATTGATGATAGGACAATGGACAACACAACAGACACAGGACCATACCATAAGCTCCCTAGCTCCCTTGGCCTTATGGCCAAGTGAGCTAAAAAGCTGCAAAACAAGTTGTGTTCATAAGATTCTGTCTTACACTGCATTCTGATGCAGAACATATAAGGCAACTAAAAAAACAAGGCCAGGCCTGCATGGCGAGCCTACAATAAACACATTGCTGCAAAGTCAAATAAACACACTGCAGCAAAGTCAAATGTCACATAATGAATTGTCTTAGATTCATAATAATTCATCGCAAGTATGAACAAAATCCACCAAGAGTTTTAGGAAATATAAGCAAATGAACTGAAAGAAAATTTCCTGTGACTGACCTAGACCCCAAGGTCAAAGGGGCAAACACGTCACAGAATGAATCATCTAAATGATGCTACCCAAGTACAAGAAAAATCCATCAAGGTACAGAGGAAATATAAGCAAATGCAAAAACTTGGCTGAAACCGTAACACGTTTTTTATGACTGTGTCCTTGACTCCAAGGTCATAGGGCAAGTGAGCATCTCAAAGAATGAATTATCATAGCTTCATAATGATTCATGAATAGTATCATAAAACCTATCAAGGGGTTTAGAAAATATATGCAAATGAAAAAACTTTAACCAAAACCTGAACGCACATTTTCTATCACAATGACCTTGACCCCAAGGTAAAATGGGGTCAGCGAGCATGCCGCAGAATAAATGGTCTTAGTTCCATAATGATTCATCCAAATATGATGAGAATCTATCGCGGGGTTTAGGAAATATATACAAACAAAAGTCCCTGATGCTCTACTGTGCCAAAAAATTTCCAGAATTCAAGATAAGACAATTTCTTCCTTTTCATCACTGAGTGTTGAAACCATCTCTGTTACTCTTCAGTGATACAAAATTTTTCAAATTAGCTGCTGTGGTACACATATTGGATGTCAGCTTGACACCATTATTAATAGGACAAAGTAGACATCATTATACATCTTTTGGCGAAAACCCCATGTCATAATGATCATCCTTTCAGGGGGAGTAGTGACAACAAGATTTTTAAGACAGTCATTGTGGTAGCCATATTGGATGCAAGGTATCACAAGAAATCTATTGGTGAAAACCCCATGTTGATATAGCCATCCATTTGGGAGTAGAGATAACAGTATTTACAAGATACAGGCGAGTTAAAACTGCAAAACTAGTTGTATTCACAAGATTGTGTGATGGACAGAAGGATAGATGGATAGACCTACACGAGGATTCCTATATACCCCCACCTTTATAGAGGTGAAGTTATAAAAACTGTTCTGACAGAATGCTTCCTACAGCTAATATTTCTAAAATAAATGAGATACAGCAGTCACAATGTCCATCTTTCTGTGTCCAGCTGACTGACTGTCTGGCATTAAATAAACTACAGCAAATATACTTAGGTATACACACTTGGTTGACTTGCTTCTCGGCTCCCATGGATTGTAGCACTGCTTTATCCAGGCCTAGTTTCAGAGATGCCCTGTCAAACATCTCCCTTTCGTATGAGTTCCTGGTGATCAGCCGATACACCTTTACTGCTTTATCCTGACCAATACGATGACACCTTGCCTGAGCCTAGAATGATGAAGTAAACAATATTGAGCACTTGAAATCTTACTGCAATACTTATGAAAATCAGACAAGCATATGCATTGGAACTTGTTAAATTAACGGAACTAAAATTTAATGAAAACTTGCTTATAATAAATTATTCTTTTCAGCCCAAATCTTTACATTATCTTACGTAATCAATCAGATTTTGATTAAACCCATTTTGGATTTTTTTCGATCTACTAACATGTGAAATGTTGTGTATGACATCACACCCAATAACTGTGTCATACTGTGATATCAGAATAGGTCAGCATGTAACGTGCAGCACCCAAAACAATTTCTGACTAAACCAATTTCAATTTTTACAATATTTACTGAAATAATTTTGTGTTTTGTCATGTGACAAATAGCATCTTTCATTTTGTGCTCATTTCTTATTAAATTTATGAAACTCCATGAATTAGCTTGCAAAAGATAGAAATGATTCAAATCAATTCATTGATTCCATATTTAACCCTTCGGTTTACATTCAGTTTAAAAATATTCTGTCTGACATTGTCAGATATTTTTCTGCATTCCTCTGTTGCTGGTTACAGTTATGAAATTGACTGCCCAAAAGGAGGTGAAGTATAAATTCAGTTGGAAAAGACTGTATAAAAAAATTTGAGAACTATCCTGTACATAAGCTCAAGCAATCCAATGGCAGCAAACAAATAATTATTCAAATTTCTGTGCTAAGGCTGTTTAAGTTTATATATAAACTCAAAGAAATTCTAATGTCTTATTTTATGAGATGTGCCCAGTTGGTCAAAAAATTACTGCGACAGAAAAGGCAGACACTGAACCTGAAAAGCTTAGAAAAAAACCATGTAACTAGAAATGCATTCATAGAATATAACAGCTCCACCACAATGACCTGAAAACAAAACTTAACCAGACGTAAGTATGGACATATTGACAGAGAGACCAGAGTAACACTATATACCCCTACCACATTTGAGGTGGAGCATAACAAACCTATCAGTTATAATGAGGCTGTACCTGTAGGTCGTTCTGAGGGTTCCAGTCCGAGTCATATATAATGACAGTGTCTGCTGCGGTCAGATTGATTCCTAGTCCTCCAGCTCTTGTACACAACAGGAAAACAAATCGGTCTGAGTCAGGCTTACAGAAACGATCAATTGCCTCTTGACGAAGGTTGCCACGGATACGTCCATCCAACCTTTCATAAAGGTACCTGGATACAAGATTCAATATATAATGCTTATTAGTACTGATCAGAAATTGCATAGCATAAAAAAAATTTTTTTGATCTCGTAGATATAATAATGAAGCTATGAACTCTGTTAAAGTTTATCTTAAATAAGAACTACAACTCGTGACAAAATGACAGAATCATCATTATCCCCTGCCCTGCCACAATGTCTGTTAGAACACAGAAGAATTAATTGAAGATTTCATATAAAGGCATTTGTATTTAATATACAGCAAAGTGATAGGCATCACAAGTTTTGCTCTGAAAATGCAACTATGGATGATGGATGAACAGTCAAATGACAAAAAGCATTAACAATACTGAAATTATATAACTGTGAATTCCAAAAGGCACATCTGGGCCACTAGTGTAATATGTATACAAACTGAATAACTGTGAATAGCAAAAGGCACATCTGGGCCACTAGAGTAATATGTATACAAACTGAATAACTGTGAATAGCAAAAGGCACATCTGGGCCACTAGTGTAATATGTATACAAACTGAATAACTGAATAGCAAAAGGCACATCTGGGCCACTAGTGTAATATGTATACAAATTGAATAACTGTGAATAGCAAAAGGCACATCTGGGCCACTAGAGTAATATGTATACAAACTGAATAACAAAAGGCACATCTGGGCCACTAGAGTGATATGTATACAAACTGAATAACTGAATAGCAAAAGGCACATCTGGGCCACTAGTGTAATATGTATACAAACTGAATAGCAAAAGGCACATCTGGGCCACTAGAGTGATATGTATACAAACTGAATAACTGAATAGCAAAAGGCACATTTGGGCCACTAGTGTAATATGTATACAAACTGAATAGCAAATGGCACATCTGGGCCACTAGAGTGATATGTATACAAACTGAATAACTGTTAATAGCAAAAGGCACATTTGGGCCACTAGTGTAATATGTATACAAACTTTCACAGAGCTATCTTGAATGGTTTGGTAGTTATGCTCCAGAAACCAAAGTGTGAATGATGGATGGATGAACAGACAAAAACTTTAAAAATTTTGAACTGATGAACTGTGAATAGAATAAGGAACATCGACAGCACAAGTCTAATGTGGACCAAGTTTCATTGAGGTTTTCTGAAGTTATGCTCTGGAAACAAATATGAATGATGGCTGGAGGATTGGATAAACAAACAGATGAAAACATAAAAATATTGAAAATGAAGAACTGTTAATAGAAAAAGGCAAGTCTACACTACCAGTCTAATAAGTATACCAGATTTTATAGATATCTTAAATAGTATTGAAGTTTTGAATGGATGCACAGATGAAGAGACAAAAATATTTAAACTGAAGAATTTTGAATAGCAAAAGGCACATATGGACCACTACTTTAATATGTGTACCAAGTTTCAAAGGGACATCTTAAATTGTTTTGGATTTATGCTCCAAAACAAAAGTGTGACAGACATATGGATTGAAACCATTTCTATAAGAACCAGTACCTGCATCTAACAGAATCAATACCAAAAATTTCTAGAAAAAAGTTATAACTGCAGCTTTTCTTAATAAAAGTAGAATTTGGACATTAGAAAATATGTACACAAATAAACTCACCTTTTATGTAGCAAATAATCCTCCAAAATATCCAGAACTCTGATCATCTGGGAGAAGATGAGAACCTTATGACCTCCCTGCTTTAGTTTGGGTAACAGTTTGTCAAGCAGGACCAATTTGCCTGAGGCAGTAACCATAGCACGGTGCATCTGTTCAATACTGGCTCCCTGTTTCTCCTTCACTTCCAGAAGGATTGTCTCTTCCGCCCCTGAAATGTCCAGTCAAAATGAATTATAGTTCTTAAATTTGTACAGATATATATATACTGTATATACTTGCGTATAAGCCAATAGCAACTGCAAACTGCATAGACCCAGATCTGCTATCACATAATGCGCCAGCAGATCTGGGGCTATGCAGTTTGTAAGGACTAATCAGTAGAACAAACAGCATTATGCGACAGCAGATCAGGGTCTATGCTGTTTGCATTTGGACCTGGCTTATACATGAGTATATACGGTAGGGTCTTGCATGGGTACTCATTTCCTATGACATTCATGAGACCAGCTGAATAATTTCTATCTTTTGAAAGCCGTGGTGAGCAAGAACTAAAATCATTCAACTTTTTCATACATGTCATTTAAAATGAACCATAAATGTAAGATTCTAGTTATCACATGAGGAAACACACATCTGACTCAATAAATGTTTTAAAACTGCACTGGTTTAGCAAGAAATTCAAGTAGGCCCTGCAAGAGGTATATGGTTACTTAACGAGGTATCATAATATGACTACATATCCAGTAAGACATCATATTCAATATTTCACAAGCTATCATGTCAAAAATTTCAAACACATCAATGCAATGTTATATCAATGACATCACATGATAAATTAATTAACATCTCAACCATATAAACTCAAATGCCCACTTCCTAAATGGCAACAAATTGTGGGGGGAAAAAAATATTACAAATAAAAAAGTTCAACCACATTACCTAAGAGGTGGCTCAAATCCCTGACACCATCAAGGGTCACCATGACACTGAGCTTCAGTTCGGTTTACAATCCAATAATACTTTTTCTGTTTTCATAAACACTTCATACATAACACCATCTTGGGTTATATCATGAAACAAGTGAAATCCAAGTTAAATACTTTTGAATATTGTCACTGATCTTAGGCAGAAAAATAAGACAAGTCCCTCTTTTTTCAAAAAGTACAACACATACAATACACACACAACACAAACCAGATCAAATTTCTTTTTCATTCCAATAACTTTCTTGATATAGCAGATGCAGCAGCATGAGATTCTCTTTTATAGTAAAACTTCGAAAACTCAAAGAGCTGCAGACCATAAGTTTCGGTTCAACTTAGCACGAGATTATCTTTTATAGTAAAACTTCGAAAACTCAAAGTGCTGCAGACCATAAGTTTCGGTTCAACTTGTCTGCAATTTTGAGCTTTTTTTGGGTTGCAGGCAAGAGAAAGCCTTGTGCATGGACTGAGTGAGATATTTAAGTTCGATTATGTATTTGAGTGAGTGATGCTTTAATTATTCAAGTTTTATTGTATTAACGATGTCAAATTCCACGATTACTATAAACTTGTATTTGCACACATGCAGATTTTAAGTGAACTAGCACAGAAGAGACTTGCACAATGTGTGTGTGTGTGTAAAAAATTAACTAAGGGCTTCAATGCATTCTGCATGTCATCTTCTGCAGTTTTTATGAATTCAAACGATATTGTAAGTTCTGATCTGCCAATGCATGCAATATAAAATCTTGTATTTCTGAGTCAGAGTCAGTTTCAAAATGGTGTTCAAAAAAATGGCAATTGCAGCATGAATCATTTCAAAACTACAATCAATCTTGGATATAACTGACTAATGGAAACTTGCAGAAATATTTTGTTTTTCCATAATTTCATTATATCCATTCGCTTAGATGACTGCTACTCATTTTCTGTAGCAGTCTTTATCTAAACCAGGCAATAACTTCCTGGATAATTTCTTTGGGAAATGTGACACAATTTCACCATAGAATGACAAGCTTGTCAATGTCATGATGTGCACATTTTCAATTTATTCCTTG
Organism: Margaritifera margaritifera; assembly: GCA_029931535.1. Taxonomy (NCBI): domain Eukaryota; kingdom Metazoa; phylum Mollusca; class Bivalvia; order Unionida; family Margaritiferidae; genus Margaritifera; species Margaritifera margaritifera. The sequence continues at coordinate 10,319,122 of JAQPZY010001697.1, read as the reverse complement.
GATGGACTTAATGACTAATTTTGTGCTGCCATTACTATTCAGCTTTATTTTTCAAAATTGCAACACCATTTCTATCTGAAATGCAGAAATCAGCCCATGTGTTTCTTGATTTAACGCCACTTTTGGCAGCATTTCAAATTTTTTATGTTTCATCAATTTGTGTTCTCTCTCAATGTTCATAGCATGTCAATCTGCTACAGCAAAATATATACAAATCAAAAATACAGAAGAAAATAAAATAGCAACCAAATTCACTGTAGGTGGCAACTATGGACAGGAGAAAATGTGCCTACTATTCATACATGGTCTTAACAGTTATTAGTAGCACAAATAAAAATGGAGGACAGTAGAGATGTTCTATCAGATACAGTCTTGATCAACCTACAAACATCTACCCTGAAGTCATTTAACGAAAAAATGGACTATCTCAACAAGACAAATTATCACCTTAGACAGACGTGATTAAAATGACTAAAGAAAGCAGGACTGATTTGCTGATTGTTTATTCAGCAGTTATTTGTATCAATGAAACATAATTAATAACAACAATGTGCTCTTGTACTCAATTTGCTCAACAGAATCATAAAAAATACTAATAAGAAAAAGAATTTTAAAAAAAAGTAAAAACTTTTTTTTTTAATTATGAAAAAGTTTTTTTACTTATGAAACAACTGTCTTTGACACTAATTGCTTTCATATTTGTCTTCTGTTCAGTATGAAACAGTCTAACAGTCTAACAGTAGATAATACAGTGTCTTCATGATGCACACATTGTGTTGGATATTTTCATGGATAAATAGCTACTGTTATTAAGGATATGTGTGATTAAAAAAGGTGCAAAATGTGACTGACATTTAATAAATTTTAATGCTTTCACATTTCACAGATGTTTGTGAATTTCATCGGATCACATAAAGTTTGAGTATTCATTATTATAAATGGATATAATATGTGCTTTGTAAAGTAAAGAACACAAAGCGTAACTTTGCATTACTACAGCACCTGGTAGAATCATTACATTAGTGCAGAGTTTTCAAATTCATTAAATTTTGCATGCGATTTAAATCATAATCAATCAATCTCCATTCTTCCTCTTGTTTAATAAATGAATCATGATATATATTTCCCAGCACTAAAAATACCATTGGTATTAAAACAAACAAGTGATGCTTCAACATGGCATACACCGGGAAAGGGGGTGGGAAGAGGCATGCTTTGAATTTCAACTTGGTTCATATTTCATTGTAACTTTTAATTTGAGGTCTAGCTATACTGTAGTATCATTTATTTTCGTGGGGCTCAATTTTCGTGGTTTTGTAAAAAAAGACATTTTCGTGGGTACTTAAATTCGTGGTTTTGCCTGTCAAAGTTTGCATATTACTAAGTGTTTGATTTCGTGGTTTAACCTCTACAAATACCGAAAATAAAGAATAAAACTCTGCCGACGCAAACGGCGGTCACTTGAATGTTTATAACAATACTTTCACATGTATGAGCACAAATAAAAAACTTGACAAGTTCAATACTGACACCGTGTTTTTGTCCAAGTGAATAACATCAATGGAAGCCGACAAAGCCAACAACACTAAAACAATACTACCGCCTCTATGATCACAAATAACACACGTCAAGGTCAATCACTTACACAGTGTTTTCATCTGAGTGCTCAACATCAAAGGAAGCCAACGCAGACTACAACACTAAGTCAATCGGTTATCAAAGTAACCTGTATGATCTCTAACTTAAAACACTATCCATGAAGGGAACAAAACACGTGACTGGCTGCCCTTTGCTCAATGCAATCAGCAGACAGTGGCAATATTTGATGTGTCTAGAGCCCATATATGTAAGAAGATGCTAACTAAATTGAAAGACAGTGGAATCAAGTGTTTGTTTGTGCCTGCCTCATGTACAGACCAACTCAACCACTAGACTTGAAAATAAATAAAGAGTACAAAGAATAATTAAAATCACACTTCCACAACTGGTACGCTAAACAGATCATGGAGGCCATCACGAAAAAAAGGAAGATACTACTGGTGATGATCATTGATTGCAACCTCATTAATCAAGCCAATTTGGGCTGAATGGATAATTGCAGCACACGCGACAATGAGTGAAAGATGTGACCTAATTATCAGTGGTTTGAAGAAAGCTGGACTTGTTTAATTCTGCAATTTGGGGATTATTTACCTGACAAGCATTTGTGTGTACATTGAGACTTGATTGACACGATGTTGATACAGTGGCTTTGTCCGAAAATCAGTGAAGTGTGAGCTTTAATACTCTGCTGTAATTAGTGTATATACGTAGTGTTTCATTAATAATAGTGCTTCAAGCAATAGTTCTAGTATTTTACAGGCTTGTTGTTCTTTTGGATTAAAAATGCATGGATAAAATGAAATGTGGTTTCAGGAGGATTTAAATTGTTTAACAACAGTTGTACTTTTGTGAAGGATCGATTTGAACAAGTATGTAATTTAATTTTCATATACTATTATTTTTTATTATTATTTCTTTCATTTTCAACATTACTAGTGTTTGAATACCTTATGGTTTTTCTCGTTTCTCTATCCTTACCTATCTCGCATATCGATTTAAGGCAGTGAGTGGAAATTACAGCTATCGGATATCTTATCGACACGTGCATTGAAGCAATATAAAATGCTTTATAATTCTTTTTACAAAGGTTTAAAATAAAACAATCACGTGTAGAAGCTAATATTTTATTTCCTAATTACGGCATTGACGTTGATTTATGAAATACAAGTAGGTTCCTTAATCTCTAGGAACGATACACAGTAAGAAAATGAGCGGGGGGGGGGGGGGGGGGTGGGGGAGGGGGTGCCGCCATCATCATACGTGGCTAATTTTTCGTTGGGTATTTAAATTCATGGTTTGGGGCAACAACGAAAACCACGAAAATTGGTCCCCCACGAAAATTGATGATACTACAGTATATCAGAAAACTTGTTGTTCCCAAGTTCATTCAAAACAAGGTTGACTATGTCTTATAATCAAATAAGCGACAGATTAATGCAAAAGATTACACATCTGAATAACTTTCAATGCTATTTGTCTTCACCTCTGAAATGATAGTTTAATGTTTCCGTTCTAAAACATATACCAATGTTGGAACTGATATTACGTATATACTTGCGTATAAACTGATACCAACTGCAAACTGCATAGACCCTGATCTGCCGGCACATTATGCGTAAGCAGATCAGGGTCTATGTTGTTTGCATTTGGACTCGGCTTATACACGAGTATATACGGTAACTAGATTACATTCATTACATACTCTATCACAAGTCCAGCTTTTTTGTATGGGTAAGAAAAATTCAGAATGTCTTGGCATTGTGTATTTACCTTTAATTAAATATGGATGGTTACAACACTTCCTAAGTTCCATCATAGTATTCATGAGATTGGGAATGTTGGTAGTAGTGGTGCCTTTAGACAGGAATGAAAAGTTCCTTTCCAAAATGGCACGGTAATACTTCTTCTGAATGTTGGTCAACTCAACCTAGAAATGAACAAGAAAATCAGATTTTACAAACCCATATCCAATTCATTGAAAATTATGTGCTTGACTTCAGACAGCACAAAATAATTAGCAGCTGCCAAAAATGCAGAATAATTCAACCACAAGACTGAGACTATAATAAACATGATGAATTTGACTATTTAATCTGTTAGCAAAACTGAATGAAAGCCACTTCCATGGCTTGCCCAAAACAAATCCTCATGTTTTTTATTGCATGTTCAACCACACCACCAACCACGATCACCCCGACCAGGACCCAATGGTTGAAACCCCAAATCTGTTACATATATTATGTGTACTCCTACTACAATGCATGTACAAAGCTTGGTGAAAACAATTCATGCGGAGGGGCCCTAAAAATTGTGCCAAGTTTGTTGAATTTACACCCATCAGTTTAGGAGATGTGGTTATGGACTGACAGATGCAGGGTGATACAAAAGCATGGGGATAAAAACATGATGATATGGCAGGCTTGGTGGAATTGTCCGTCCATTCCAATACATTACTTTGTGATATTCTTTATTTTCCAAGATGTCAGCTTGAAATTTTTTATTCAGGGCACATGTACTTTATTAGTACACCAATTCCTTCATAGTCAGATCTGTAGCTTGTAAAAACAAAAGGTCTAAATGGTACAATTTATGGTACTGGGAGTAGTGGGAGAGGAGGGGGAACAAAGAATATGAAATTATTATAGAAAGAAACATTCACCAGTATAATACTGATTGTAAACTTCTGATCATTGATTCTTAGATTTCCATTCTGATCCCATCCTTAATATGAACAAAGTGGCCACCAACCTCTACAATAGTTTCCTCCTTGGGGGCAAGATTTTTCTCTACGTCTTCTTTAAGTCTCCTAAGCATCATTGGCTTCAGAATCTACATGTTAAATAAAGAAGAAAATTATAGCCGACATGAAAACAGGTTCTAGGATGTAAATTTACATTTAAAATTGCAAGTATACTTTATCTTCGAGGAATTAACCGAAATTCATCAATAACAGTATACACAACAAACCATGTACATGTACACATTATAAATGCCTGCACTGATATTATCATGAATGTTCTTCAGAGAGATTTAATTAATTTCTCAACTCTTTAACTAGTTTGCAGTTTAGCTGTCCACCTCTCACTAACGTTTGTAAAAATGATTTGGTTTATAAAATGTTCACATTAGATAGTGCAACAGTGGTTAATTAAGAGAGGTGATCTTTTGATAGATTTGAAAGTATAATGTATTGATTTGAAGCAGGTGTATGAGTATAGGTGTCATGCTAAACACTCCATTGCCAACAATAACAAATCAATTGATAAAAGAGAGATCAAACATGCTGCCACAGCCCCAACTTTTGTTGAACTGGCCATTTTTGATTCTCTTTCAACATATTTTTCTTCATACCGATTTAAGCTTCTCTACTTGTTCCTCCGTTTTGAGATTCCCAAACTCTGCCTGGAAGGCATCAGATGAGTGAAACTGCTCGGGTTCCAGGAAGTTGAGGAGACTGAACAGTTCCTCTACATTGTTCTGCAGTGGTGTGCCTGACAGTAGCACTTTGTGCTCCTTTGAAAAAGAATATAGAAAAAGTAAATTGAGTCATTAAGACGTTACAACAAGTGTTCCATTTGAAGTGTTATTATGATGAAGCTCTTTGCTTCTCGATATGCAGGGAAGACAGGAACTCCGGACATATCAGGACACAAACTTTAGACAATTTAGTACCACTGTATTTTCTCAAAGTTTCAGTTCGATACAGCAAGTGATGTAGAAGATATGTGATTTTCAAAAACTTTCAACATGACACCATGACATTGTCTGTGCCACTAAGAATGTTGTCACTGCCAGAAAAGTTAGAATGTCATCACTGCCAGAAAAGTTATACTTATGTCTCACCATTCATAAGACATACTTGCAGCATACATTTTGTCAGAGATATTGAGATAGGGTTCAAATTCAGATGTAAAAGTCCATACGAACATTTTCTTATTATATAGAGTAGTTACTGATACCCTCATGGATATAATGCTCGTATCACATATATGATTTCTCTTTCAAACATTAACTCTCCATCCAGATATCAATCTACATGTATTGTTCATTTATTGCTAAATAGTATTGTATTATACAATCATTAATCTCACTAAAAATTCTGTATGTTTCTGTCTTGGATGGACAATAGAAGTGTTACAGGAGCAATGCCATGCAAGTTTAAAGTTTTGCTTTTTGTAGATGGAGCTTAATCATGTGCACAGAAATGCAGTAAAGCAACATTATACATCTAAAATTTGACTTCATGCATGGATCATACTCACTTTTGGTGCAAAAAATATAGGAAAAATAGAAATTTCTTACTAGAAATATAGGACAAAGGACTTTTTTTCATAAAATACAAGATAATTACAGGACACAAAATGACTTTATCCAAGGTCAAATTAAAAATAAAATAAACCAAAGAACCAACACAAGATGACAGACTCCCCCTCCCGTTGCATCTGTTTACCATGCCTCCCAATTCATAAAATAAACCAAAGAACCAACACAAGATGACAGACTCCCCCTCCTGTTGCATCTGTTCACCATGCCTCCCAATTCATTACCAACATGGCATCAAATTACAAAATTCACATTCTTTTGCACTAACACAGACTTCTTGATATTAAAAAGTGTTCAGATTACACAGAACTGAACAGAAAGTTGATATAACAAAAAAGTAAAGGCTGAAAGCATCTAAAATATAGGAATCACAGGACAATTTTCTACAATATAGGATTTTTAGAAATTATAGGACAAATATGATCCATGCTTAATGGTAATGAAGGGTTCTGCAGAATGCTGTATCCCATATGTGTACTGTTCTATAATGTACCCTCACTGTATTAAACTTGCAAAAAAAAAACAAAGAATCTTAATGTTGATGACAACACCAATGCTGCAAGAAAAGTGACACCTATTTTTTACTGCAGTTGAAACAAAAAAAAAAAATTTTAAAATGCAGAATGCCTTACAAAATCAAACATGCGGAGGCCTTCAAGAAGTCGACAGTTTTTGTTCTTCAGTCTATGAGCCTCATCAATGATGATGCACCTCCACTCAATCTGGGACAATAGCTCCACATCAGATATAATAATCTCATATGTCGTGACCAGTGCAGTGAACTTGTAAATATCAGGAATTTTCTGTCTGTCTTCATCCCTATAGTACATCTCATATTCCTGCAGCATGAAACGACTTGAAGCCCTGATAAATAAATATAGAACAATACAGTATGAAGAGTCGTTCAAGCTACTATCATGGATAAGATCTGGTGTATCTTGACATAGTGGAACTGCATATTTACCATATATACTTGCGTATCAGCCGTGTCCAAATGCAAACAACATAAACCCTGATCTGCCATCCCATAATGCGCAGCAGATCAGGGTCTATGTTGTTTGTTCTACTAATTAGTCCTTACAAACTGCATAGAACCAGATCTGCTGGCGCATTATGCAATAGCAGATGTGTCTATGCAGTTTGCAGTTGGTATGGGATTATATACGCGAGTATATACGTAGTTGATTTCTTCAGCACTTTAAGCATATTAAACATCTAACTGAAAAATGCTACTTCTCAGCAAAATTCTTTGAGACTTTTTATTCTATAGATGTAATGTGCAATGGTCTTGGGAAACAAAACCATTCTGCTAGAACTGGGAAAGGTACAACCCTCTTTTGTTCCAAAGTCTGAGTGAACTATTATGCTTTCCTACTGCTCAATGACATTCCAGGCTTTCAATTACTAGTGAGTGATTAAATGTGAAATATTGCGGATATTTTGGACAAATCTTCTGGGCTGACTCAAAGTGCAAAACTTGTCTATTCAGATTGTTTTTAAATAGAGAGATTATGGACCATCATCATGCTCAAGCTTGCCACCATTGTATCAAACCTTGTCGGACACAATATCTAACTGATCAGGCCTGAATGAAAATATAAGATTTGGCTTACGATCCATGGTAGATGATCACATTCAAGTCTGTCCAAGTCTCAAATTCTCGTTGCCAGTTCCCAACTGTAGAAAGAGGGACAACCACAAGGAATGGTCCCCTGATTCCAAATTTGCACATCTCTTTCAGGAGGGAAATACTCTGGATAGTCTTACCCAAACCCATCTCATCTGCAAGGATGCAGTTTTGTCTGCAACAAACGACAAAAATAAAAATGTCATTTTACATGATGCAAAGATAATGTCACATCTTACTAACCTAACACAAGCCAGTCTCATATAGTAAAGATACCAGTTCGTCTCTATTTCAGCAGGAATTTCCCTTGGGCTTTTTCCTATGTTTAAGCAATTCTCAAGACTTCTCAGCTTTCTAAATGAGGCTCCTTGAGCTATAAAAATATTACCCTCTTGTGGAATACATTGCACGAAAATATTTACAAGCTGACTCCTTAGGACTAGAAAGAGTTTTGAATGGGAGTTGCTGAAGAGAAACTTAAGTCAGAAACGCAGGTTTCTGACTTCAGGGGAAACATGTTTTAGGTTTTATTTCGAACAACTTTCAATAGTCCAATTAAGTGTTTTAATAAATGTAACTATTTATGCTTAAGTTGCAGAATTCGTATACATAAAAATAAGTATTAAAAATGTAATGACTGTTTTAAGTAGTTCTTGTTTAATATGGAACAAGTTTGTAACTGCATCAATGAAGTCTGTATCCGAAGTATTGCCCCGCACACCCCCCCCCCCCCCCCCGGGCTTGCATTTAATTCAGACACATAATGATCTATGACAATATGACTAAATATTATACTTCTGTATGCATATTTTTGATGGAATTATTATGGATTCACTCTGTCGCATGCCATGAGATCGGTTGGTGAGTACACGTGCTGATACTTGAACTATTCATATTATACATTAGACATTTACATATATATGAAACAATGCATGGTTCTCTGAATAAAGTAAAATATTATATGTGCAATCTCTATGTTTTCATTACATGTGTATTTCTCGTTTAATATGCATTGATTTAAGATGGTAACTGTGCCAATGAAGCATGTAGTTTGGGGCCCACTATTATACCCCCTCCCCTTTTTTTTTTGGGTGCATGCATCATTTTCTTCAGCTAAATGACTTGGTTGGTTATAGCACGGTTCTGTATATAGCACGATGTCATTTTGTGGATCCCAACCATCATGCTATAGTGGGGTTTCACTGTAGTAGGATAATCCAGCAATAAAAGTCAAACATCCCACAATAGTAATCTCCAATCAACAGCAGCCTCTCTTATTCCAATCAGTAAAAATATTTAATCAACAGCTGCTCGAACTAGCAAATTAATTTTTTTAGTTTCCAAAACTTCACCAAATATTGATGGACACAGATATGCATAGACAGACATGACCAAATACAAACTATCCACGAAAGTGCAGATAAAATAAATGAAGTCTGATTAACTGGATTTGACTACTTTTGGTAATGTGGACATTATCAGACCGAGTTCTCTTACCCTTTGTACCAGCTGAATATCAGCCAGTTCAGCCCCTCTAGCTGATATTCTCTCAGAACGTTCCCACCCTTGTACTCTGGAGATTCCTCCAGTTGGGTCCATCCACTGCCTTTTGGACGTGGAACATACTGAGGACAAAGAATAAAAGTTTCAATAAATGCATAAAGCAAGTATAAAGGTGTATTATCCACCTACAATTTCAAATTTAACAAGATGCTGAAGTTTTCCTTGAGCACTGTTAACCAAATAGAACCAAGTTTTGAATACATAAATGAACAAACTTTAATGCTAAATCTAGAAAGGAACTTCATGAGATGGATTTTATAAAAAAAAGACTACACACACACACAAAAATCAATGATTTCTTGTTAGCCTTAATCATTAAAATGTAGTGGGGGGTATAACTAATTTTAATGATGTAATACTTACTTGTTCCTATTGCATAGCTCACCTTTTCCAGGACCGAATTACCCTCGTCTATATAACAAAAATTCATCCTCCCATAGATGAATGGTCTCAGAATGTTCTGAAAGATTTCAGACTATGAAAACACAGACCCAGTGTGCTCCCCACATCTCTGGCTTGTGCAGTAGTCATCTTTTTTAGGACAAGACTACCCATCAAAGCGGTGTGGGAGGAAGGAAATTAGCAATAGTGACATTCAAGTATTACATCAATAATATTAGTTTTACCCCACCAAAAAACAATATTTTTTTTTCAGTAATACACTACCGACACTATTGCATAGCTGAATTTGCCAGTTTGGAGGGAGGCTGATGGCCTAAAAAAAAACTGGTATAAACAAGGAAGTACTCACTCACCCTTACTGTAGGAATGTCCACTACTATAAATTGGCATCCGCTTGGGCAACTTTTTGTGCTATGACTATGGGCCCTAGAAAATATATGCTTTCACTCTGGTACACCAAAAAACAAAGACAGAAGGAGGAGAAGGTATTGTGTGTGACTGCGAAAACGTGACTTTCATAACATCCTCCAATGACAAAAGAGTTAGATAGCTTGCTCGTTTGTCTCACGCATGCTATGGACAGCAAGAAAACCACCTTGAGGGTAAGATTCTCATAAGAAGCTTCACCTAATGGTTCATAGGTTTTTTTTTTTGTTAAAGACCACATAAGAAATTCAATCTGGGCATTAGAGAGCAAGACACCAGTCTCTGCAGCTCAAAATACTTGTCCTGGCATATAGATCATCTGAGATGAGCCAAGCTTGAAATTGGAGAATCTGGGGGCTTTTGTGTAGGAGACAGTCCATGTGCTGTGACAGAAGGTCCTTCCCCTGAGGCAACATCTATCTAGAGCACTTGCAGAATCATCCTGAAGGGTGGGAAGGCATTAGCGAACAGACAATCCCACTTAAGGTGGACAGCAACTACTCCCATTGCTTTTGTAAAAGCTCTGTGTATGGAGGCAAGGCCAAATGGCAGATTACAGAATTGGAAAACCTCCCTGTCCAAGCAAAACCAGATGTATTTCCTGTGAGGAGGAAAATTAGGGATGTGAAGGTATGCATCTTGGAGGTCAATGGAGCCTGCCCAGTCGATGGGCCTTCATGAATAGTTCCTCCTGCATGAACTCGTTCAAGGTAGAAAGGTTGATAATTAGCCAAAAATTTCCACCCTTTTATGTACCAGGAAAATCCAAAGTAGAAGGCCAGAGACTAGTCATTTAACACCCTCTCTACTGCATCTCTTCCTTTAACTGCACCAGATTCGACTGGTGGAATCACATGGGCATCCTTGCCAGAGGAGGATATACCTGGAACTGAAGCTGGTATCCTCTGTTTATAGTAGAGAGAACCCACCAATTTGTCCATTATGCTTGACCAAACTTCTGAAGAGACAGTTAGTCGGGCACCTATGGGAATTAATGGAAGAATGATGCACCACAGAAAAGGGAGCGAGTCCCTAGGGCTGCTCTCCCACCCCACACATCCCTTCCTTAGGAAAGGGAGAAGGGACCACAAACTTTCTCCTTGGACCTTTCCGGCAACCCTGTCTACCACCTAACGGTGATAGGAAGGTTTAAATTGGGGTTGCTTCTTGGACTGGGGCTGCATGGGTTTAGCTCATTCAGCCCCAACACTGTTGTCAGTATCACTGCTGTTATGCCCCAGCAGCACTAAGCTGTGCTTTGCTGCCTGTGCTCCATAGAATTTTTAGCTAATTAGAAAATTGTAAACATCATGCACATGCATTCCTTCTTAACTTAATTTCTCGGCTTATATCCAATAAAAATTCATAACATTTTCACCTATTGTTCCAAATAAATTTATCTACACAGTCATATAATTATTTTGCTATTTGTCCAAGTCTTTTACAAGTTATTTATGCACTATTAACTAAATTATGTGCATCGTTGAAGATGATCATTCCAGTTTGCAAGATCCGACAATTCAATCTCAGATACTTCTATGTCCCAGTCTAAATCTCGTCAAATATGCAATTGTCTAACATATCTTTCTTAATCTTCCTCAATATTTTCAAGACCAAATCCAAGAAACTCTTCATTTTCGCTCTCATAATCATCATAGTATTGCTCTGAAATCCACCACTGTTTACTGTTTTTCATGAATGACATACGTGTAGTAAAACCACTTTCAATTAGTAACCTTAGCTTATGAATATTTAATATTTAAACAAAGAAAACTAAAGTCATTTCTGATTGGTTCAATATTATCAGATTCTTGGAAAAAACCTGTTTGTGACCAATTGGAGATATTTTACTACTGACCCATTCATGACAACTGAAAGCGGGATTGGCCACTGAATGAAGTAAACCAACCACGAGTATAGGCAGGATCGGCCATTGAATGAAAAAAACAGACCATGAGTACCAGTATAGGTGTTACTGGGGCTGTATGAGTTAAACTTCACTGACAGCCATAGGGTGGGGTTGGGGGTGCAGTCAGGATGATCCCGCTTCCTGAGTGGTTTCAACGGGACTGGAGGAGATGCAAGGGACCAGTATTGTTGGTCTTTCAGATCCTGGGAGGCCTCAGAGTGAATGAGCCCTAAGAAGATGGTCTTTGCTTCCAGAGAAGCACCTCAAAGAAGATTCTTACTGTGCTCCAGTAGGACCTTCAAAGTGTCCAGAGCAACATCCCTGCACAGGTGGAGCAGCTCCACTGATAGTGTCATGGCCATGGATAACGCATGCCTAGATGTTTTGTCAGCCATCTCAAGCAAGTGCTGTAAAGCGGCTGGAGACCTGCTGAAGGAGGCTGCCAAGATCTGCATGTGCAGCTATGGTGACCAGTGACCCAGCCTTCAGTTCTAAGGCCTCCAGTGTCTTAATTGGAAAGTGTGCCCAGGTCCCTTTGGAAATGTACACTTGTGATGTCCCAGCATCCAAGGTGGGAGGCTAAAGGGGCCAGGTGGTGGTGTGTACCCTGTAGCTAGCTCGAGACCAGAAGTCTCAATGTAGAGGGGGAGACTGACCACCCGTTACACTGCCCAGTGAACTCATGACCCTTACTAAACCTTCGAGAAAGCTTCTTGACCATGTCCGAGTAGGAGAGCAACAAGAGATCTGGGCAGGAGGTACCCCCAGGGCCTCTCCAAACTGGAGATAAGTTTGGTTTCTTCCAAGGCTGAGGACTTGGGACACAAATCCCAGGGTAAAGAACTTCATTCACCGCCTTATCAAAAGACCAGATATTTTCTTCCTCTGCCAGCTGGGTTGATGGGTGAGAGGAAGCAGGGAACTGGAAGGGATGAGGAGCTGCCACCTCAGCCTGTCCTGTGTCAAACTCCTGAGAGTCCATGAGGACCGACAGGACATCTTCGTCTTGCTCTCGCTCCTGGGAAGCAGAACTTTGTGACCCTGTGTCTCTCTGGTGCAGGCAAGACCTGGGGGTCAGGGGAGCTTTGTCCCGTAACTCCTCACACAGAGCAAGGGGGCTGTCCCCTGGTGGCAAAGTGAGCAGGAGGACAAGAACGTCTCTTGACTTTCCTGGAGCATCTGGGGGAAAAAGATCTGCCTCCTTCCTTCCTTTTCGACTTCACTTTGTGCGAGGGTGATATCGGACCATTACTCACAACATCAAAGATGCTATGATGGCAAGGCCCTAATGTCTATGGCAGCATAAATGGGAAGGACATGTTGCTTCCTTGTAGTGGATGTACCCACATCCACAGGGATTAAATGGGGGGGATACTGATCCGATCCACTTCCCTCGTCTGGTGCATATATGCCAACTCCTAATCCCCTATAGTGTTTATCAGTAGCCTGGCGAGAGGGGTGCTCTCAACTCAATCCATGTCCCTGTAATGAAGGGGCTACAATGACCGGTGACCAGTACTCGCTGACCAGTGACCAGTGCCCATTGCCCAGTACCTGGCAGATGTGGTGTGTAACCCCCAGTAACAAGTCTCAAACTCAACATACAATATAATCAATGAATAATACTTTTTACCCAGATTGTGCTAACCAGTGACCAGTGCCCTTTTTCATTTAAACAAGAGTTCCTCACAGGGACTGATGCAACACTGGGCAAAGAGAATTTCCAGGAATTCAAGGTAAGACCATCTCTTCCTTCCAACTGTCAAGTGTTGAAACCATCTCTGATATTCTTCAGCGATAACAAGATTTTCAAATTAGCTGCTGTAGTGCACATACTGGATGTCAGCTGGCACTATATTCATTTAGGACAAAGTAGACATCATTAGAAGTCTTTTGGTGAAATCCCATGTCATAATGTTCATCCATTCAGGTGGAGTCGTGACAAGATTTTTAAGACAACTGCCGTGGCAGCCATATTGGATGTACGACTGACACCATTTTCATTTAAGACCAAATAGGTATCATAAGAAGTCTATTGGTGAAAATCCCCTGTTGATATAGGCATCCACTTGGAGAGAGTGAAAATAACAATATTTTCAAGATATGACTTTCCATTCAGGAGGAGTAGCAATAACAAGATTTTTAAGATGGCTGCTGTGGTGACCATATTGGAAATCAGATTGGCACCATTTTCATTTAGGCCCAACCAGAAGTCTTTTAGTGAAAACCCCATGTTGATATGACTATCCATTCAGGAGGAATAACAAGATTTTTAAGATGGCTGCCATAGCGGCCATATTGGATATAACATTTGGCACCATTTTTATTTAGGACCAACTAGACATAATAAGAAGTCTTTCAGTGAAAACCCCATGTTGATATGATCATCCATTCAGCAGGAGTATTGATAACATGATTTTCAAGATAGCTGCCATGGTGGCCATTTTGGATGGCAGATAGGTGCTATTTTCATTTAGAACCAACTACACATCATAAAAAGTCTTTTAGTGAAAAGCCCACGTTGATGTGACCATCCATTCTTGAGAAGTAGTGATAACAAGATTTTCAAAATGGCTACTGTGGCAGCAATATTGGATGTCCGAGCAGCACCATTTTCATTTAGGACCAACTAGACCATGGGATGAATGTGTGTGTAAAGTTTCATTGCAATCTTCCAAGTAGTTTAGGAGAAGTAGCTAATGGACGGACAGATAAAGGATAACAGACCATCCCATAAGCTCTTCTGGTCTATGACCAGTAGAGCTAATAAATGTGACTGAAATAGAGGTCACAGTCAATTCTTGCAATGAGAGACAATACCTATCCAAGAGTTAGGAATAATGATAATAATAACAATATAGATCGCCCAATCACCAGGATGGGGGGAGTTTTGAAGGGCAATGCTGAAAATCATAACAGTTGCCAATAAACTCAAGAGAATTAATTCAATGAATGCAATGGACTGAGAGTATAATGCTAGAATACTGAAAAACCGTAGTTAGATGCCTGATGAGTGTTTTAGACTCGAGCTGAAGGCATAATATTCCACAGAGGGTTTGATTAGAACCAATACAAATGGCATCATCAAAATACTGATGACAACTACTACGCATGGACCAGTGACATGGAGAGCAGAGTGGGTCTGTGTTCTCATAGTCTGAAACCTTTCAGAACATTCTGGGATGGTTCATCTATGGGAGGAGCAATTTTTAGTATATAGACAAAGGTAATTCCATCCCAGAAAAGGTTAGCTACTCAAATGCAACAGGTAACGTATTACTGATATTAAAATAATTATATTCTTACTTAACAACTTGCAATAAATCATCAAGTGTTGGCCTTAATGAAAATAATGCAATGAATTCACAACACTTAAAAGCATCTGCAAAAACTGTGCATATCATTATCAAATAACTAAAGCAAGCATACCTCTTTTTCTTCTTCAGATGGAAGTTCATTGTACTTGAAGAAAACTTTAACTTTCTCTGGGTCAACATCCTGCTGAAGTTCCCATGTACTGTCCTCATATGGCAGACCACGCCACTTTACTAGGAAATGTGTAACAGTCTCTCCTGTGGTAGGATCCTCGGTCACAGACTTCTCCAAAACTCGCTCCACTTCCACGTAATCTGGATTAAAGAGCTCATCCTCATCCATCTGAATAGAAAGAAATTCATGAAGACAAGAATACAATTGTTCCAAACTAAAGCTAATAACAATATGTACATCACAAAGGGCTCCGTTAAGTACAATTCGCTTGGTATAGCAATAAACACAGAACTGGTGCTGGGAAATAAAATTAGGAAATCGAGACTCTTCTTCTATCTCAACAATTTCACGACTATTTTAACACATTCCTACTTGAAATCATGATAAATCTGGCATCATTTTTAATGCAAATTCAGTAAATTCAACATTATTTGCACCTTTCATTTGGTCATTAACAATACAAATACTGTATAACTATGTTGCTATTAGTATCAACTACCTTTCTACAATTTACACTATTTTTAAAATACAGTCAAACCTGTCCTAACAGTCACCTTTACTCTGCTGATGGCCTTCCACAGTCAGCAGCCAGGTGTTTCCTAACCAAACAATGGTTTCTCCCTGCCTTAAGCGGTCACTGACGCATATCTACAGTGACCACGAAGTCTTTTGCTTCATGAGGAAAGCATTGTTTAGAAAAAGGAATATCATGTGAATCAATATGCAAACATTCTTATCTCACTTATACTCAGAACTCCAATCACAATGACAGTTTAACTCAAAAGTGTCAATATGACAAAATCAAAAGCGAGGCAGTTTTTATCATCAGGGTAAGGGTTGAAGCAATTTGTTTTCTGGATGGTGGGAAAAGTAGTTGTGTTATCACAGCAAAAAAGGAAGTCACCTTTTGTGCCAGTGTGAGAGGTATAGTTCAATATCTTCATCTATTTGCCTGTGAATTAAAGCTATCTCTGAAGAAAAAAGTTTGTCTTTGAGAAGAAATACGAGTTACATCCCTTTTCATTAGAGTCAGAGGTCATTCAATATTTAAACTTGTCTGTAAAGACAGGTGAGTTTCGGTTCATTGGTTACAAAGAATAGCCATATATGGCTTCTTTTGATTTCCTATTTATCACAGGCTTCTCAGATAAGATGACTATCTTTTGATCTCACCAAGATGAGCAACTGGCTAATCCAGATATTATTTCTAAAGCAAGAATAAACTAAGATCGGTGATTATTTAATGTCAGTGATGATTTAATTTATAGAATGGATTCAAGTGAGCAGAACACAGTAATCCTGTGTGGAACATACTTTTGGGAGAGAACAACATATATGCATAATATTAATGCACATAAACAATGTTGATAATGTAATAATATTAATAATAATAATAATAATAATAATAATAATAATAATAATAATAACAATAATGACATTCAGTGCATGGTATTTGTTATAAAAAAAAAACTTGTATAAGGTGAACCTGTGTACAGAGGTCACCTGTGTACAAACGCCAGTTTTGCCTTTTCCCTTAGTGACAGGTTTGACTGTAGTTGCGGAAAACAAAACTGTACATAATCAAAACATATGGAGTCTTAAAATAAATGGAATATTCTAAACATTTCTGACATTATAGAGCAGAAAAAGTTGTTTACAACATTTACTTAGCTTTAAGTAGGGCTGAAAAAAAAGTAAAGCATTTTTCCTGATAGATAATTCAATTTCAACCATAACATTAAAAAGACGTACTGTACCTCTGTAAAATAGTTATTGGCCTGCAGCCTCTTCATTTTGAAACGTTTAATTTTCATGTGTATCCTCTTGTCTTTCTCTAGCTCTTTTGTAGTTTTCCATTCACAATGGAGGTAGGAGCTGAAATGAACATTTAGAACTTACGAAATGCTGCATTTCCTCTAGTAAAATATTATCATTCAGATGGAATTTGTACCCTTTGCTCAGGCTACAAAGAAAATGCCACAAGTAAGGAGGTGGTCTAATAGTTCTACATATCTTTTTATTTTGATCCATCTCAATGCATTCAATTCTTTTCTTTAACGTGTGCAAAATGACTACAAACATCTACCTAACTGCCATAACTTCTACAATAATGTATTACAATGAAAATATGAAAATAAAAGAGTAAGGCCCATCATTTTAGGAAAGAAATTGTTGGTCAAAATCTCGCATATCGTTCCTAGAATGAATCAACATGCATGATGCTTCCTTGCTTTTAACTTCAGTAACTTCAAATTCTTTTAATTCTGCAATCAAACAAGTACAGCTCTCCCTCATTATAACATGGTAGTCAGGATCCATAACCACCGACCACATTATTTACCGAACCGCGGTATATTGAGATCCACAATATGTATGGAACCGCAATATACTGAGAAAAGCGTGATATGCCGAACCATGGTATAGTGGACGCCATCAATTTTTTTAAAATAATGGAGTTTTGAAAAGGAAATGAAGATATAAGACTGAGTTTCACCTTGTTTTCTTTCAACCCATATTTTTATACATTGGTATGATTTTGGTCATGGGGTCCATAGTAGTACCGCATTATATCCGGAATCACATTAGGACGAGGCGTGTTATAATGGAGGAGAGCTGTAATGAGCTCGTACATTAGGTATTGGCTTGAAAAAAGCAGAGTAAAGAGATACATATCTGAACAGAAATCTGCAGTAAGTTAGCACAGTTCTTGAACTACTGAAGGTTCAATACCCCCCTCCCAGATCCCACTGCTTCTACACCAAAGCCCCCTCCCTCCCTGATCCCACTGCTTCTACACCAAAGCCCCCTCCCTCCCTGATCCCAATGCTTTTACCCCAAATCTATAAACACAGTGGAGGGGTAGGTAGATAGATCAAAGTTCAAAGACTGATCTACATTTCTACATAACTACCTCATCTATATATAAATTTATTAAGTCTCCATCTTAAATGTAATGAAAGGACTTACAAAGTCTGACAAATTTCAAAATCAGATGATAATCCAGTGGACTACCAGGAAATGAATCTGGTAGTCCGGCTTAAATTTAGAAGACCAAGGCCATCAAAGAAAGTCCATGGACCATGCAGACTTGCATAATATTAAGATGTATTGGGTGTGGAGGGGTGGTGTATAAATAACTGTAATAATGTAATACTTAGCTGTCACTATTGCCTTGCTTACCTTCCGGGACACTAAGTCCCTTCATCTATGCTTCTAATGCCAACCTCCCATTATATGGATTGTTCTAGAAATCCAGAAGAGAGAGAACCCAGAACCAATCTGACCACCACCTCATCAGCTCATGCAGGATAATCTTCCTCTTCAATTCAGACCCAGACTACGCATGGGCAATATCAAAGGGGGTGGGAGTAAGCAGTAACTAGCAGTAATACAATACCTGTCTATATTGCCTTGCTGAATTTGCCAGTTTGGAGGGGGGCTGATGGCCTCAAAAAAGTGATATAAAATTAGTATACTCAGCCTTATGGTAGGGGTGTCCACTACTCTAAGTTGGCAGCAGATTGGGGTTTTTTTTTGTTCCCAACTATTGAGCCTAAGGAAAGAAGTCTATGCTCTGGTATGCCAAAGATCAAAGGTAAATGGAGAAAGTAGTGTGCAAACGCCAAAACACGGCTCTCATAACATCCTCCAACAATGAATTATTAAAATAGGCCCATGAAGTAGCAAAAGCCCTGATTCATGGGCTTTAATTCTCGTGAATGAAAGGTCCCTCTCGATGAGGGACTGATAAGCTCTCTAGATAGTGAAGGCGATCCACCTAGAAATGCTGGATGCTGATATATCAGCAGAGCCCTTAATAGGTAGGATGAGATGCTTCCTATACTTTCCTATCCCTTTTAATGCAGCCGAACAGAACTATAATGCCATATTTAGCAAAGCAGTCTATCTCAATCATCCCCAGCACAGATACAACTGAGACTGGGGTTCACCATAGGGAGTAGGGCTACCGAATGAAGCTGGTTTTTCGCCAAAAATCCGGTTGACAAAGGAAAGAAACACGCTCATAATTGCCATTGAACCATAAACAACTTTTATCTATTGACAAGGCATAAAACTCACTCCTTCTTGCAGACACTAAAGACAGCAGCAAAGCAGTTTTAAGAATAAGGTTCCTGAAGGAAGCTTCACCCAGCGGTTCATAAGCGGGTTTTGACAACATGCACGAGAGATTCCATTTAGGCATTAGTGAGCGAGATACGGGTCTCTGCAGCTCAAAATACTTGATAAGATTGGAAAGATGAGGGCCCAAACCAATGGCTGGACCCTTAGAGAACTTGAGTGTGCTGAACAGGGCTGCCTTAGCCCTTAATAGTAGAAACCTACTGTATCAATCACAAAGATTGGACATAGACCATCTCCTGACCTGGACAATGCAGTTGGCAACCTTGCTCAAAAACTTGTCCTGGCAGATAGATTGCTTGATATGAGCCAAGCATGAAAGTGAAGAATCTGTGGGTTCCTCCTCTGATGTAATGTCCTGGGCTGGTCTACCAACACAGGTCCAGAAAATCGCTAAACCACAATCATTGAGGGGCTATCTGAATTAGCTTAGTGGAGGTCCTGACTTTGTGGAGCACTTGCAGAAATATTCTGAAAGGTGGGAAGGCATAAGCGAACAGACAATTCCACCTCAGACTGAAGGCATCCACCGCCCAGGCCCTCAAGTTTGTTTGGTTTTACGCCCTTTTTCAGCACATGATAGACTGTACATGGCAGCCAGTATATTTTGTGGAGAAAAAACTCAGGAAGACCCTGGGAAGAACCACCTACCTACGGGAAGCTACTGTCACGCTTTCTCACATGCACACATTGGTCAAGCCATGATTCAAACACACAGAGACAGGCCCTCTAATCTAGGATTGGGGAGACATAAAACGCAAGTGTTGATGAAATTCAAGCTGACAGGGGATAATTGTGCGGTTTCCAGTTGGCCAGAAGGAAAAACTGGAGCGTGTACAAGTACAGTTTAGGTTTATGGAGTTTAAGGTCCCCAGAAGGGATAGATATAGGAATGTCAACAGCAAGGTCTTGGCCTGAAGCGCTGCCAGAAGAATCAGATTTCTGACTATCCTGTTATATGGAACACAAACTTGCCCAAGTTTGGTGGCAAAATTCATCCCTACGTAAATGAAATCCTGAGAAGGTTTATAGCTCCAATTTCTCTACGTTCAGAACAAGTCCTTGCCGGGTCAGGGGCCCCGGGTGGCCAAGTGGTCAAAGGCACTCACCTTTACAGATCACTGACATCTCACCTCTGTCTGCATGGGTTCAAGTCTCGGCTAGGCCAATGTGGGTATGTGAGAAAGCTTGCCAGTAGCTTCCCATGGGTCAGTGGTTCTTCCTGGGGTTTTCCCAGGTTCTTCCTCCAAGTATACTGGCCGCGATGTATAGCCTATCATGTGCTGAAAAATGGCATTAAACCCACAAATCACAAAACCTTGCCAGGTCACTGTGGACCAGCAAGAAGACAGATCTTGCAAAAGGGACTCTTTGAGACCATTGTGCATCAACCAGTTGTCAAAACACTGAAGGATGGGGATTCCCAGTGCCCTCAGGTGGGTGGCAACTACTCCAATCACAATGGTAAAAGCTCTCCGAGAGGAGGCTTGGCCGAACAGCAGCTCAAAATTGGAAAACCTCCCAGTGCAGGCAAAACCAAAGGTATTTCCTGTGAGGAGGAAAATTTGGGATATGAAGGCACACATCCTGAAGGTTGATGGAGATTGCCCAGTTGCCAAGCCTTATGGCAATCCTGACTGAGGCGGTAGTCTCCATCTTAAATGGTTCCTCCTAAAAAAAAGTGTTTAAATCAGAAAGATCAATGATAAGCCGAAACTTTCAGCCTTTTTGGAGGCCAGGAAACTCCAGGAGTAGAAAGCCTAAGACTGGCTGTTTGTCACCCTCTCTACTGTACCCTTCTGCAGAAGGGTATGCACATCTTCCCTTAATTCAGCCAGTTTTAACTGTTGAAAAAGAATGGGTATCTTTGCTGAGGAGGATGTTCCTGAAGCTGGTATCCTTCCTTAGGTATAGAAAGGACCTATGTATCTTTTGTTATGCCCAACCAAACCTCTGAAAAGAGGGCTAGCCATGCACCCATGGGTATCCAAAGAAGAGAGATGCATAGTAGGAGAGGGTTCGAGTCCCTAGAGCCTCCGACCCATTCCCTTGGGAAAGGAGCAGGAGTCCACAGGCTTCCTCCCTTGATTGTACTGGCACCTCGTCTACCTAAAGATGAGCAAGAGGGAGGCTTGAACTGAATTTGCTTCCTGGACTGTTGAGGCTGTATCCTTTTAAAGAAATTTGAGGATGCTTCCTGGCCAGTTTTGATGGGTCAGGAGCATTTACATGTGACTGGTGTTGTTGGTCATTCAGGTTTTGAGATGCTATGGAAGGACTGAGACCTCCAAAAAGTCTCAGCCTCCAATGGAGCAGCCCTAATAAGGCTCTTACTGTGTTCCAGTAAGAGCTTTGTCGTGTCCAGAGCAATGTCCCTGCGAAGGTGGAGCAGCTCCACTAATAGTGCTACACATACTGACAAAGCATGCCTCAAAGTTTTGGCAACTGGCTCCAACAAGTGCAGCTGGAGAAAAGATTCCTCCTTCAGAAGACTGAAGGAGGCTGCCAAAAAAACAATCGACATGCACAGCTATGGTTACTAGCATATGAGCTTTAAGCTCCAGCATCTTGACTGCAAGGCGAGCCCAGGTCCCCATCGAAATTCCTACTTGCAATGCCCTGGCTTCTGGGGGGGATTAAGAGGCCAAGCAGGAGAGTGAACCCTGTAGCTGGACACTGAAACCAGCAGTTGCAGCGTACAGGGGGAACAGACTACCCCTTATGTTGCCTGGTGAATTCCTGGCTTCTCAAAAACCTCTGGGAAAGCTCCCCTACCACAGTTGAATGAGGGAGTAAAAGAAGACCTGGTCATGATGTGGCCCCCAAGAGTCTCTGGAGAGGATTTCCTTGTCCACAACACCCGAAGGCTTGGGACAAAAATCTTCTTCCTCCTCCACCAGAACCAACAGGTGAGAGGAGGAACAGGACCAAAAGAGAGGAAGTGGGACCATACGTATACACTTTGTGCAAGATAAACATCTGGACTGTGAATCCCACGGGGCCTTCTTGTGCCCACATTTCCGAACATTTTGAGACATTCCTGAAAAGAAAACTACGTACTACCAAAGCATATACTCCCTGAAAAAATATGCAAATATTTGATTTTGAATTATACTGCAGAAACAGCAAAATAAAGCTGTTTAAACATAATTTAAAATCATACTCCCTAAGTGAGTACCTATTCACAACAGTGCAATAAAATTATTTGATGCAACAATTAAATTCATACTGCCTAAGCAAGTGATTATTCAAAATGTATTTCTGAAGCAGTGCTATAAAATTATTTCAAGGCAGTAATTGAAGTCTACTGCCTATAACAAGTACTTATTAATTATTCAATTTCCACCAGCTGGTAAACCAAACACTTAAAGGCATTGCTTGAGCAAGTGTTATTAATTCTTATTTCCAAATTCGATAAACAAAAGAGAATTAAGATTCCGGAACAATGATAGGGTAGTAATACCTATCCAAGGCAAAAATATAACGAGTACTGCTGAAGCAAGTACTAAAATAAAATTCCAGAACTACCAAACAGGAGGAACTATGTACCCTAATGCTGGGTAAGGGGAAGAACAGAGAAGAGCATCGGTAGATGAACACAGTGCAATAGAGTTACCTAAACTATGAAGAGAGCTTAAGTCACATCAAATAATACAATGATGGAGGGGATATTCACACAATTAAAACAGAAAATTATAATAATTTGATAAAGAACGTATTTAAACACATGAACGAAAACAATTTTCTGAGAACAAATTGAACATGTCTTAGCATTACAACTGTCAGAGGAAAAGAGGAAGAGTATCCCACATGAGCCAATGACATGATAGTCAAACTGGTTCGGGATTCTCTCTGTTCTAGACTTCTAGAACATTCCATATAAATGGAGGTTAGAATTATACTCGGATGGGGGGACTTGGCGTCCCAAAAGGTAAGCAAGGCAATAGTAACAGACGATGTATTAGTGCTATTAAACACCGATACACGAATTCCAAAACAGCCATGAACCAACAAAATAATTTAAATATATCTTCTTCGACAAGCATGGAGGCAACAACTGTTAAGAGAATTACTTACAAGTTCTTGTACTTGACATAAAACTCCTCCACATCTGGTTCCTCATTCATAGGCACTTCTTCCTACCACGACAAAAGAGAGACAGAGAATGAATTATCAAATACATGGATCTGTGCTTTGTACCACCATGTTATCTGACTTGCTGAAACTTTAACACAAAAATTTAAACACAGAATCTTAATGTAAATAATGATGATGCCATTGCTGCCAAAGCCGTCAGAAAAGTGATATC
Source organism: Margaritifera margaritifera (assembly GCA_029931535.1). Lineage (NCBI taxonomy): Eukaryota > Metazoa > Mollusca > Bivalvia > Unionida > Margaritiferidae > Margaritifera > Margaritifera margaritifera. The sequence goes on along the minus strand of JAQPZY010001697.1, from coordinate 10,295,332 downwards.
CATTTCTCTTATATTTATTTATGTGTGATACATTTTGCCCATGTGAGAAAGCCATGTGGGATATGCCTATCCCACAAGAGTGCACTCAGTGAGACTGCAGATGGTGTCATGCTTATGATGTCATGAATATCTGCAATGTTTTGTGCAGTTTTAGCAGTGAAAGGTAATGACAGCCTAAAACAGTAATTCTTGTTTACAACAAATTCATTAATGCAAATTAAACTTCTCATGCTCTTTTTAATAACGTAAAAACTGATATTATTTCTCAAGCTATATCTACATCAATGTTTTGGGGTTTTTTTCAACACTATTTCCTGGAAAGAAATGAGAAAAATAATCCAACATTATGCACTGGTGTGGGTTAAGGAAATCCCACACTCAGGATCATAATTTGTGAGCAGGAACTCGGCAAAGCCTTTGTTACGTCTACAATTCTGACGCTCAGGTGGGATGTCCCTGATCCCAAAGCAGTGTGTCTAATGGATTCTATTATTCTCACCCATGTGACAGAGAAATCTCACAGATTTGCAACCCTTCTTTTTTTTCTTTCTCACTCTGGTTATCATGAGAGAGTTGTCTTGGGTTGTCACATGACAGTTTGATGATGACATAATGTGGTGTCACTCACTTTAATGATGGCACAATGTTACACAGGACTTTAGTGTTTGCAAGTAAGGAAAGCAAATTTAAGAATAAAATGTAATTATTGTTTATTTTACCCTCTTTGAACAAGACTACTATAAACAGCACATTATACACTTGCCAAAATCAATAGAGTTCTTCCTTACCCCAAGTACAAGTGAAGATAAAGTTTGGTTAACTGTAGATGGTGAAGAACTTGAGTTACTGTGTGTAAATGAAATTGGTAACAGATGAACAGACAGATGGACAGACAGACAACATCATAACATAGTACACTCTGCACAATGGTGGGTGTATACAAATGATTAGGTAGGGGTTGTCACCATGATAAGGAAATCCCAATCTTGGAATTACATTAGCTGTCTTCTGCTCAGCAAAGCCTCATGGAAAATAAATAATGTAACCACACTAAATGAGATTTCCTTCTCTATGTGCAAACCCCAACACAGATTCTATTAGTCTCACCATTTGCCAATGCAAGTGATATAAAACAAATGAATAATTTGATGACTAAAGCAAACATGTTTTAAAATACTGTCTAAATACATAATATTTGAAAGTATATGTACAGTGGATTCCACTTAATTACATACTGCCTATCTTAGATATCTACATAAAATTTCCAGGCACAAAACATTTTCTTCTCATTTATCATAAAATTTTACTACCTACTTCAGTACTTGTTATTGGTATATGTTGCATATTTTATTAGCCAAACATCAGAAAATGTAGCCTAAAAGTATACAAACAGCACACTTTGGTGTGATTGTCACTTATGCTGTTTGATGCAAAGTTTGTTATATAACTATCTATTATCGAATTAAGTAATGATCTTTTGTATGATGATTATGTGATTAGGTAATGATCAAGGCAATCACATTTTAAAGAGACCATCTGCACTGACTTCAAGGAGTTTAATTAGGAGAGGACTTTGTAAAGACAGCAATTTGTGCCATACTAATCAACTTGAGATCATATACTTTCTTGGATTAAGACACAAAGTGTTACAAGAGAGACTTAAAGTGATTCCATTTGTTCTTTTTGTTTGACATGGATTTAAGTGACATTAGTATTCAGTGGTGCTAAAGACTCGTAACTGAGTATGGTTTTACTGCTGACTTACCATATATACTCACTTACAAGTCGAGTCCAACTGTGAACTGCACAGACCGAGATCTACCATTGCATAATGCGCTGGCAGATCTGGGTCTATGTAATTTGTTAGGAGTAATGAGTAGAACAAACAACACAGACCCTGATCTGCCAGCGCATTATGCAATAGAAGACCAGGGTCTATGTTGTTTGCAGCTGGACTCGAATTATAAGCCAGTACATACAGTATGTACAGGTGCTAATAATAATAATAATATTCTCCCTTGAGGCCCTCTTCAGAAGAAAGGACAATGTACATCATACAAAAGCAATTACTATTTATTTTAACAAGTCTTTAGTATTATAAAATTCTATTAGTAACACATATATACTCATAATATCTCTTCTTAAATACTGTAATATTTTCTGCAGATTTTATATGCAGTGGAAGCTTGTTCCACAGAAATGTACCCGAGTACTGGAAGCTTTTTTTAAAATTGCTCTGTTCTTGGTTTTGGTGGATGAAGGTTTCCATGTGCTGTTGATCTCAACTTGTAAAGGGTTGAATAAGGCCTGAATAAATCCTGAAGATACTTAGTGCAGCTCCATGTGTACATTTAGATACAAGAACTGCCTTGTGAAAATCAATTCTTTCATATATTGTAAGCCATTTTAGTTCTGTAAACAATGCTTTTGATGAATAATCAATAGATGCATCTAAAATAATGTGTGCTGCCCTTTTCTGAAGTTTATCAATCCTATCAAGCTGAGACTTGGCAGAGTTTCCCCATACAGATGAATAATAATCCATTGTTGGAAGAATATATGCACTGTAGTATAGAATGCGAGTTTCTATAGGTCAATATTTCTTGATTCTGCTGAGTAGGGCAATTTTGGATGACGGTGCTTTACAAAGCTTGTCAATATGGTCGTACCAATGTAAATTATTATCAACAGACACACCTATAAACATTTGACATTTTCTAACTGACGATGATTGTAAGAGATAATTTTGGGTTCCCTAATTTATGCAATTTTTGTGATGTCCCCAAAATCATACATTTTGTTTTACCTTCATTAATTACCTTATTTTGTCTTTGAACTATAAAAAGGTCTAATAATGGATGCTGCATGCTACATATTTAGTAATTTCATGTACTGTTCGTGTATTCTGTGCAATTTATAATCAATCATTTAATAAATTTTAATGTAATACATGATCCAAAATGAAACAAAGTACTTAGGTTCGATTACCACTTGCTATTGTCTTTATAAAAAAGAGGTATTCTTGTTTTTTTTAATGTTCCTGTTTATTTGTATACCAAGCTAATTACATATTTTTACTTGGCAGAAACGTAATGGAAATAAGTAGGATACGCTATATTACCTTGCACTCAACATAATGCACAAATTGTTGTCACTGAAAAAACACTTAAATTCCACAAGTGAAATTCTTCTCATACATTCTCAAATCCAAAACAAAACAGATGAGATCACTATGAGATTTAAGTAATTACCAAAGGACTTTAAACAGCTTGCTAATATGATCAAAATGATTGTATTCGTTGCAAAATTACTAAACAACAGCAACAACTAGAGGAATTACAATGGCCTGCCATTGCAAATCCCAAAGTTTTTTCTGCATCTTCTGACACACACTCCTGGCACATGTATGATGTAACTTCTTACTATGATTGTATATATGAAGTTTGATCAGAAAATATTTTGAACTACCATTGCAATTGCAATTTTATACATTTCACTTTTGACTCCCACCACCAAGGACCCTATGGGTGGGATCCAATGATGACACCCCTCTCATAGGTTACCAAAAGGATAACATATCTACAAAATTTCCTAAATTTCCACCCAGATTTTGGAGGAAATGTGGCGACAGACAAATGGCCACACTTTTAACCCCTAACTGTGGTCAATCCTAATGGTCAAATGAATTAAAGAACTGCTGAAAATTGATCACTGGTTTGCTGACATATTTCATTCCTCTGAAAAGTACTCAATAAACATATGACACATAAGCTGAAAAAAAAAAAATACTGGAAAGAAAATAGAAAAAAATGGGCAACAGATCTTTGGATTACTTTTAAAGTTCAACAAGAAAACTCACATCTGCATCTCTTTTTCGAATCCTCATTCCCAGGATTTTCTCCACAACAATAGCATCGTCTTCAGCAGGATTTTCCTGAAAGATTGATCCACCATTACTATGATTGTTATGTATATTTAATTTAAGATGTGTGTTAAAAATTTGTCCATGACGGTAAGTTGTACTTCAGATTCTGGTCACTTGTAAACAGAACATTTAGAAGCATTTGAGTTCAAGGCCAGTCTTGTTTACTGTTAGACTCTGTTTTTCCATTGGATTGCTTCACATCCCATTATGACATAGGTCAAGTGAAAATGTTTATAAATAGGGATTTGGTAAACAAATAATTCATTCCTCGTTCAGATCAGTCTGTGGTAATCCATCTGAGATCAGATTTTATAGTTTGTGCCATTGAAATCAGATATAATTTGAGAGGAATTATTTATTAAAGATATTCGTTGGAATTACTAAAGTGCTCATTGACCTTTGAATTAAGACATTACTTTGGACTTTTGTGAACTCATTCAAAGACAATCTGGATTGTATTATTGTGTTATATCAGGACATTCAAGACTATTGGAAATCTTTTGGACTTGTGATTAGGATTATTTAGGATTATTTGGAATTTGATTCACAATATTGTTCAGTATCTCTTGAATTTCACTTTGTATTGTAGGGAAATAAATTGCTTGTTGATATCACTTAAATTGTTGGTTTCACTTTCTTTCTGTTACATATTTTTAAGACCTAGATTCGTAACATGATAACCAATCCAGAAACCACTGACAATATGTTACCAGTCTGCCAGGAGAATGTGCAAGATATTAAGAAGACTTTAGAGTACAGACTCTATCTGTCACTTTGTTCATGAATTACTGTACCACGTGACATCAACAATATGATGGTTTGTAAACCCCTTTTTCACACTGTTAAATATTAGATGTGCATAATATCATGTGATCAGTTTCACTTCAAACCAATGATCAGTTATGCAAAGCAAAGCAATGTATCAGAGGCATTGGAATTAAAGTCATCCACTATTCATTTTGGTAGTTTCCAGAATAAAATCAGTGATATTTTTGGTCAGGTTCTACACTGTTGCACCTAGGATTCCATGGGCAAGGATATGATGTCCCCCCAGACCCTCAAATCTAAGGCTACATAAAACACCCAAGGGCCAAAGAAAAAAAATGTGCAAGATCTTAAATTTAGAATTGTTTTCTTTGATTGATATAAAAAGTTCAAAAGGTAAATGTACTTTTTGTAGCAATCAAATCTTTAGAATGTTCACTTTTCATTTCTAATCAATTTTCTAATTTCATACTTCAGTTTGGATTATAATTTGGTAACTCTTGCAACAGTGGCCTTTTTAAATGTCAGATTCTGGACTATATCCATGTTTTGAATTGTATTATGTTTTTGATTGGTCACTGATAAGATCTTCCTCTGAAAAAATATTGTGGCTTGATTTATTCATTGTAATATTAAAAAACAAGAGTCCCTATAAGGGACTGGCACTCTTATAGCCAAAAAGAATTTCCAGGAATCCAAGATAAGAACTGTTTCTTCTTTGTAAATGCTGAGTGTTGAAACAATCTCTGATATTCTTGACCGATAAAAAGATTTTCAAATTTGCTGCTGTCGTGGTCATATTGGATGTCAGATCAGCACCATTTTCTTTTAGAACCAACTAGACATCATAAGAAGTCTTCTGGTGAAAACTCCATGTCAATATGACCATGCATTCAGGAGTAGCAACAAGATTTTCAATAGGTCCACCATAGTGGCCATACTGGATATCAGATCAGGACCATTTCCATTGATGACCAACTAGACATCATAAGAAGTCTTTATCAATAACTATAATCCCTCCATGCAGAAATGACAAAGGGAAACCACACATTTATATTTTTAATGACTAGTAAGAATAGAGTTCCATAGCATCGGTTGATTATACTACTTTCTAAAAAGAATAACAGTAAATAGACCACTCCGATATCATTCATATTTATCATTGCCAATGGGAACACTGTCAAGTGACATAGGACATGGAAGTCAGGATGTACAAGTGTGTTAATTAATCTACATGTATTTGCATAATGGATGTACACCAAAGGGATTTTGTTTTTTCCATAATTTATAACAGATAAAAAGGCGCACCCAAAGGGAACACAGTGGTCAAGATTTGGGGGACACTGGACAAAATATTATGGGAAACCCACAATAATTCGCTCATGGTTCAACACTGGGTTATAAACAGATCTTAAAAGTAATTTTAGAACCCACTTATTTGCTTACACAGTGAAACTTGTGAAAACTGGCAATGAATGAGAACGTATATCTGGGCTGATATTCATAATAAGTTGATATTTTCATACACCAAAACTAGAGCTACTTTCATGACTTGCCAAGGCAAATCCCCATGCTTTTTATTAAAACCCCCTTCTGCACCGGCTCATAATGAAAAATCCATTACAAAAATAATGTCTCATCCGCCTTTAAATGCATGTACAAAGTTGGGTCCCAAAAAAAAAATTCAAAATGGCACTGAAATTGCAATTTTTGTATATGACCTTTGATTGCCTCCCACCTCAGGTGAGGTGTCCAAAAATCATATTCTCTCTCACTGATAGTCAACACATGGGCAACCTATGTACCAAGTTTGGTAAATTTCCATCCACTGGAGATGTGGTTACTGACAGCTCAATGAGCAGAGGGTATCACAATAAGATACACCCCCCCCCACCCCCACCCCACCCCCGCCACCTATAAAGCATGGAAATAATAAAGAACAAAACATTCAGGACTCAAGCAAATGGTCAGTTTAGTCATGGCCCAGTTTCTCCAGTTCAATTGTACATGTTCATCCTAAAAACTATTCATGTACTACTTGCCACTATGCCATTCCTAATGTAACCATATTGCAACCTTACTGAGCCCTTGGATAAATGTAGAATGCTCTGCTTACTGATTAGAATAAATTGTTCTTTAAGACTGATATTTCTCTCCATGAAAAACAAATAAATATAAACATGGTGATTGACAGACAATATTCTACTATGTGGTGAAAATTTCAGAAAAAATTGGATTAGAAATTTTTAAATGATAAAGATTTGAAATTGTGTATATATTATATACTGCAAACTGCATTGGTAACCCATAGACTTGTTGACTAACCTAAACACAAAGAACAAAGGTAAACATTCACACCTAGCTGGGTGTTTACATTGGTTAGATTGACAGCTGCCATGCTCAGCCAAAAGCTAAATTAGATTGCATACAAAATCTAACAGGTACCATTTTACAATATTCTTGCAACAATTTTAATTAACTGTGAGCATGAAAGCGATTCTACAGTTAGCATGCATGCAAGCAAAATAATTTACAGGCCACACAATTAAAGCAAAATATTTCCTATGACAATATATTGGGAACAACTATTCATTATTTCCTCTTTTACATAAACTCTCAAGTTTTTCATATAATATGTGAGAAAGCAGGTGTTTGACTGCAGTTTGGATGAAAGCAGCCGTAACATCATAATTTCATCAGCTTTTATTGCCAATTATTTATAAAATGTGTATGACAGTGTGCATGACTTAAAAATTACGATGCATGCTGACCTAGTATCTAAATTTCGTAAGCATTTAGTGCTGATTATTTAAAGAGTTCACAGCAGCATAGAATGAGTGCAGTTTATCAGAATTTTTTTTTTGTCCTGCAACTTTTTTTCTACCTGCATATATGAACATTTATGGTAAACTGACTTATTTATGGTATGTGAAACAAAGTCAAAACCTAATGGCTTTGCCTTGCAAGTTGCAGCTTGAGTAATACCTTAGTAATATATAAATACAGATTATACTAATAGGTCTATGCACAATGCTAGCTGTAAACCCATTCATGTCAGGTAAAACTGAACAAAACTAAAAATATGTCCTATTGACATGGATGCCCCCAACAATGTGGTGCAATGAAAGAAAGCTGGGTACAATATGCAAGGGCAACTGTCAAGTAAGTGCCATAGGTCAGTCAAATTTTGTCAGAAAATGTTGCAAATCAAACCTGACCTAGGTCTTTTCATATAAAGCCTCATACCAAATGTTGTTTCAATCCATCAAGTCATTCAGATGTTACTGAGCATAAATGAAATTAGTGGCAAGCATGATCAGAGACACATACAATGCAAAACACTATTTATCACCCTCCACAGGCATGATATGACGAGTCAGAGTCACATACAGTATGTAGCACTATTTATCACCCGCCACAGGCATGATATGACGAGTCAGAGTCACATACAGTATGTAGCACTATTTATCACCCTCCACAAGCATGATATGACAAGTCAGAGACACATACAGTACGTAACACTATATATTACTCTCCACAGGCATGATATGATGAGTTAGAGACACATACAGTATATCACTCATCACAGGCATGATATGACGAATCAGAGACACACACAGTATGTAGCACTATATATCACTCTCCACAGGCAGGATATGACAAGTCAGAGACACACACAGTAAATAACACTATGTATCACCGTCCACAGGCATGATATGACGAGTCAGAGACACATACAGTACGTAACACAATATATCACCCTCCACAGGCATGATATGACGAGTTAGAAACACATACAGTACGTAACACTATATATCACCCTCCACAGGCATGATATGACAAGTCAGAGACACACACAGTATGTAACACTATATATCACACTTCACAGGCATGATATGACGAGTCAGCAACACATACAGTATGTAACACTATATATCACCCTCCACAGGCATGATATGACAAGTCAGAGACACACACAGTATGTAACACTATATATCACACTCTACAGGCACGATATGACGAGTCAGCAACACATACAGTACATGACACTATACATCACCCTCCACAGGCATGATATGTCGAGTCAGAGTCACATACAGTACGTAACACTATATATCACCCTCCACAGGCATGATATGAAGAGTCAGCAACACATACAGTATGTAAAGCTATATATCACTCTCCGTTTACATCCTGTAGTACCTGTGCATAGACAGTGATAAAATTAAAATGGTTCAAGGTTCAAGTCTACTATTGCGTACAATTTATCCATACATAGGCTTCGTCCAAAAAATTATGTTAATATCTTCCAGTAATTATTTTCAGCTAATCAGCAGCCTTCATTCTGAAATATGGTATTTACTATACCACCACATAAAGGCTAGTTCCATAGTTCATAATGTAATTAGTTGGCTGTGACCACAAGTATATAATTCATTCAAACCTAGCATCTAGATTTCATTAACTACAGTAAAGATTGTTTATAACGTTTGAGACAGGACTGGGAGTTTAGAACGTTATAACCAAAAAACGTTATATCCAAATTCGTTTAGTTTCCAAAATGTTTATGTACTTGTCCATGTCGATGACGTTGGACATGCATGTAGTAAACAATTTATAATGGTATGATTACTGTCAGAATTCATATGTAATGGTAATAAAATTTTCAAAATACATGTTATCATGAAGAAAACAATGATAAATCAAGTTTTACCATCTGATGAAAGTATCAACATATATGTACATGTATCAGCTGGAATCATAAAAATCATTTTTATGTGAAAACATCTTTGTTGAATAACTTAATGACTAGTAAATTAGTCCTTTATTTATTTGAATGGAAAGAAATTGTCAATAGTCATCTGTTTTCTATTAATCTAAAAATACTTACTCAAGTGTTTCTGCATAAATCATTTTTTGATCGGTCTTTCATTTTTATCTCACCTCTGCCAGAGGACAGCTGATTTTTAATCGAAGATTCAAAAGACATCATGGATCACATTTGATCCCTTTATTATTTATAACACCTCAAAAAACATCCCGCATTTGGCCTAAACTCTCCAGATTACAACAATAAGGTAATTAATTAACAACCTGTTGTGTACACATGTTAGCCTTAATCCCATTACTCAGCCATGCATCATTACACTGGTTGCAACGACTATTGGAACAGTTCAGGTCCTCAGTAGACTGGTTATGGCTGGTTTATGTAATGCATGGATAGAACATGTGAAAATACCATTTTGTTTTCTTCAATTTGTTCTAAAAATCTGTTAATTTTCAAAAGTGGTAGATTTCAACTATTAAATATGATGTGCGTAGATGGCCTTAAAAACTGTATTTTTATCCAACTGCAGGTAGAATCACAGGTGTGTTAAAGCAAAGTGAGCACTAATTATAAGTAACCCAGGCAATCTGTTCCCCATTCACAGATCACATGCTTCGCTTTGTACACAAAGTTTACAGCTTCAACAGAAGTTTGGCAAGTAGATCTTCATAAGGGTAAATGGGATACATATTAATAATTTGCTAGTCTTTCAACAACTTGAAAATAAAATGCCTCATTTCATCAGCGCAATTGAAGTTTTCTCAGGCAAATTAGATTTTTTTTAGTCAAGCTCAATGGGCACTTCACTTAGAGTACAGGAGGGACCCGATCTGAAATTAGAGGGGCCCCTCAGAGATGCTGCCAGAAATTTTCTTAAGAGGGGGAGGTCCCCCACACCCACCCTCAGAGGGGGGGATCATCGGGGGAGGGGGGCAAGGGTAAACTAAGCTGAATGGTAGAAGATAGGTGACAACATTATTATAAGGTGTAGAAACACCTAATTTAAAACAAGCATTTAATGATTTTGTATCACTTCTTTGACAATAAATGCATAAGGTAGCTGCATACCTAATTGTTGCTCAGCTGGTAAATATTCTTCTTTGTTTCTTATCACTGCCCTTCAAATATGGCTTTGCAAACTGAAAATAATTTACTGTACCACACACATCTGTATAGTCATCAGTTTATTTATTGTTCCAGATGTTAGCCCAAATGCCTTTGAAACTCTATCACTGTAGTAGGAAAATGTCAGAATATCTTAGAGAAAAAAAAATGGGGAAAAAAATACTTAATCCGAATTATATATCTTTATAGGATTTTATTTTGTTTTTTTCTCAGATATTCTGACATTTTCTTACTACAGTGATAAGAGTTTTAAAGGTCTGTGGTTACCCTATTTCGCCGAGTAGTGTGAATTTTGCTTTGAGAACTGAATCACCTTTCACAATCAGTTTTTCGCAAAGGCAAGAACTGCTGCAATTATGACCAGTCTGAATATTTTCGGGAACTGGTTTTCAGGTATCCAAAACACAATTTTCCACAATTCAGGCATGTTGTTCCTTGGATATTTCTGTCGATGTATCAGAATTTCTGCATGGTCTAAACAGTAGTAAACGACATCATGTCGGTTATTTCTGTATCACAGCTTTCTGCGCTATGTTCAGTTGGCAACAAACCATCAGATATTTCATCCTCCCTAGTTTCGTCCTTAACAGATGATCTTTCCATCTCGCTGAGTTTCCTAAAGAAATCTGTTATATTTTTTTTCAACATAACACACTACTGTCGCGCTTTAGACATTTCGATCGATGGATCAATTTACTACACAGCACCAGGAAACAATTCAATCGGAATACCTCCATAGTTTCTGCAATACTCCAACAGATCTCCATCATAAAGGTGCTTGTATTCAAACAATATTCTCCATAGATATAGGATTAATTGAGATCATGGAGAAAAGTCAAAAAAGACAATCTGATTAACCTAATTAAAAAACAAAAAATAAAAAAGTCGCGCATTGGGTTCGAGAAATCGCGGGAAGCACAGATAACTTGCGCGATCTTTCCCCCATTGGCTTTTAAAAGTTGCGTGACTCTCAATCACTTTTGCGAGAAACCCGCGATCCCGCGGCCTGGCAGCATCTCTGCCCCTAGTGTCAGGTGGTAGGATTTTTTATTTAGCACTGACCGCCATTGTTTATCGGGCTTTGGCATGTCAGGTGATAAAAACGTTATAATTGAGATAATTTTCTCAGGGGGGCCACACAAATCAAACGCTATAACCAATTAAACATTCCAACAAAGGAACGTTATAACAAAGTCTTTGGAATACATATTAGTTAGGAATTTGGCCTGAGAATTTAAACTCACAAATTATAACAGAGGAAACGTTCTATCCAAGAATGTAATAAACAATCTTTACTGTATTTGGTAATGGGTATTTGTAGAATCTATTTGACAGTGTAGGTGACTCTACAATTAGGATGCATGCAGACTGATCACAGATTGGATCTACTATTAGTACTGTGACTGGCATGCACATACCACAAACAATTGTACCAGTTTTACCACAGCCCCGCCGGTGTCTGTTCCTACTACATCTACGTCTTGACTCTCGTCATCTGACAAATTCAGGTCAACATCATCCAGATACTTCTTCCTCTTTGTTACTCTTCCAGAACGTCTCTTCTACAAGAAATTATACTCGTTTATTGTAAGCTGAATGTTCATGCATTCGTAAATTAACTTTTAAAGATGTATGTAGTGTAACCTGGTAACTTAAAAATGAAAACAGCACTGTTCTTACATTTGTTACATCATAACGGATGTATCCACAAATCAACTACCAATCTTAAAATATGGAGGAGTGCACCTGTAGACATGCAAACCCCTATCAATGTGAAATAGGAGTACCAGCTTGAAGCAAAACACCCAAGTGGATCAAATATCGCTCATGACTTAACAGCTGACCATTTCACTAAGCAGGTTTATGTAGTTTGTAAGAATACGTTCTATGTAAACATGGTTCATACAGATATTTCATCAGGATATTCAAGCACTTTCCAAGGAAATTTTTAATTTTCAAGCACTATAATTAACTGTATAAATGTTGGAAGAATCTTGATTATGGTGCGATATAAGAATTAAGTATTTCATTTTAAAACAAGAACTCAGAAATTGTTTGTTTTAAACTTGGCCTAGGTGAAACCATTGTTGCTTAAGGGACTTTGGGGCATGGGGACAAAGGTGCAGTCATTTCATCTACATCAGTTTGGGAGTTAGCACTCTTATTTGCCAGTGTTAATAACTCCTCGAGTTTTCAATGTTTAAACAAAATAAATTCTAAATTCATTCCTGTTGTCACTATGTCATTTTTTGTAAGCTTTTCGCACTTGCCATGAGACTTCAAAGCTCTTTTACTCATTGATCTAGCTGAGTTTACTTCAACTCTAGAAGTCCCTAGTTATACTAACGGTGGGGATTTGAGAGCTAAGGTCAAATTCACATACATTTTCAGCAGAGTTGCCAGATCCCTGCAATTTTGCAGTTGTAGCTAGTTCTATGACATTTTTTCACTGAACTAAACTGAAAAAAATACTGTATCCTACAAGCAATTTTCTACAGTTTCCAACAATTTTAGGTGAAAAAGAGCTAAAAACATCCCACTTTGAGACTATGATTTTCGATTACTGTGATCAGTACACAAGTTGATCATAATGTTGTAACCATCAGTATGGGGGGGGGGGGGGGGTTGAAATTAATGGTAGTCTGGTAGTCCACTAACCGAAGACTAGTATATTTTCTGTCAGACGAGAAGCTTTCATAATTTCAACAGTATCTCCCAAACTTGTTATCATGTTTATTTTACTATATTTTGATAACAATTCTTTCAAAAGATAATGGAATAATTAATATGCAGTCTCTTGCTCATAATCGACGTCATCCACAATCTTGATGATAATAAATCCAACAGACCACAAATATGGCTTCCAGAGTGGACACAAGCTCAGCCAATCAGATGAAAGATCATCTCATTAATATGCATTGATTCCGCTTACTTTCGAAACTGCACAAGATCTTGATGATATAAGCCCATATTCCATTCTGATCAAAAATCAGATCAGAATATTTGCTTCCAGAGTGGTAATAAGCTCAGCCAATCACATGCAAGATCATCTCATAAATATGTATCGTTCTTGCTCATTACTAAAACAGTACAAGATTTTGATGATAGAAGCATATATTCCAAGTTTGATCAAAATCAAATCACAAATATTTGATCAAAATCAGATCACAAATATGACGTCCAGAGTGATAAAAAGCTCAGCCAATCAGATGCAAATTACATAATTGATATACATGGATCTCGCTCATTATCAAATCCATCCAACATCTTGATCATAAAAGCCAATATTTCAAGTCTGATCAAACTCAGATCCGAAATATGGCTTCCAGTTTGGTAACTACATGTAGCGCAGCCAATCAATTGCAAGATCACCTAATTAGTATGTGTGTAGCTCACTCATTATCTAACTCATCTAAGATTTTGATGATATAAACCCATATTCCAAGTCAGATTGAAATCAAATCAAAAATATGGATCCCAGAGTGGTAACAAGCAATTGTTGACAGCCAGATGCACAATGCACTATGGACATTGAACAACACACGACAGGCATAATTTAAGGTTATAAACAGGACTGATGCCACCAAAATCGGAATGCACGTCATCTCTGCACCTGTCATGGACAAAATGTAACTTCAAACATTAAATAAGGACAGTACCCATCTCCTCTAAACAAATTCCTCAAATACCTTATTATGTCAAAATACATCACTATTAACAAGCCTTATATTTGCAGAGCTGGTTGGTCACTTGGTTGGTATGTCAGTCACTAACACACAAAGAACACATGTCAATGGGGAAAGATGTAGTAGAACAACAAAGTACAGTCAAACCTACTCTTACAACCACCTCAGTAAGACAGACACTTTTTCAGACCCAACATCCTGAAATATAATTAACATAAAAATAACCACAATATCACATCCACCTCTAAATTACTTTTGTCGGTTTCAGCTATCTGCTACAGGTCTCACTGTAGTAACGACAAGATGGAGTTATCTATATCCCCATACTCCACCCACCAAAATGTCTATTACGAGACAGAGGGATATGTCGACAATTTCATTTATAGGAAGTTCGTATTTACAAAGCATACAAGGAAGTGATAAGCATCATGTTTGTGTGCTTGTTTAATTTAGGTTAATGCATATACATGTACAGTGAAACCCCGCTATAACGCGATATTTGGGGTCCATAAAATTCAATTGCGGAAAAAGCGGGGTCGCGTTATTGCGGGGTTTTACTATATATTACTTTATTCAGAGAACAACGTATACACGTCTAATGTATAGCATGAATAGGGTATCAACACCGTTTACTATCTGATATCGATCCGTCTTTGTTTTCCCACATGACAACCCTTTGATTGAGCTACGAGTATGTTCAGTGCCAAGTAACAGAGAGTGGTTATTTGAACTCCCTGTGATCTTGCCGCCCAAGCTCAGTCCCTACATAAGCACCCACATATGACAATCTTTGATCTTGCCGCCCAAGCTCAGTCTCTACATAAGCACCCACATATGACAATCTTTGATCAACCACCGCATTGTCTGGTGCTTGGTTGTGTATGAAGTTAAAGAAGAAACGTAAGTCGGCTATTGTTTGCGCAATGATAATATACAGGATGAATTGAAGTCCAGCGCACGTGTTGGCGGCTTACGTTTTTTGATGTTTATTAAATCGTGAGAATCTTTTATCAACCACCACATTGTCTTATGCTCCGTTGTGTATGCAGTTAAAGAAGAAAAACATGTCGGCTATTGTTTGAGCAATGAGTGTATACAGAATGAATTGAAGACAAACACAAAGAAGACTTACCGACTTTACTCATGGATCAGTAATAAGTAACATTTCCGATAATGTTTATTTTGGCATAACACTTCAAGAAATTGGTGAAATTGTTAAATTTCAGAAGCCACGCCATGATCTAATTCATACGTGATCTCGTCCTCAAAATGATAATAAACTTTTTATACACTATTTCTCCTACTTAAAAAAAAAAATAAAAATTCCGTGTACGAGAAAAATACATGTACATGTATATAAATTTCAGGAACCATGCCACAAATGTATTATACTCGAATTCATACGCGATCTCTTCCCCAAAAGGATACTGTAACATACACATTTTATACACTATTTCTCGTACTTTGAAAAAAAAATTTCATGTGCGAATGAATACACGAAATTTTGGGAGCCACACCACGATCACATTATATCCGAATTCGCGTTATAGCGGGGCGCGTTACAGCGGGGTTTCACTGTATATTGGTATTTTTGCTTCTGGTGACATGTGGATGGGTAACAAGAAAGTACGAATCAGCATGTATTTCTGTGCATCATTTTTAGCATGAACTAGTCAACACAATAACAGAATGTATGTATATATTTAGTCATACAATAATGACAGTGAAGCATAATTTCAGTTTTGTTATGATCTCCTTTACTATGTGTTAATGGGCAATGCACATCTGGACTGAATCTGAATGTATATAAAGTTTCAAAGCGATATCTTAAAAAGTTTTTGATTTCTGCTCCATAAAAGTACATATGATGGATGGACAGATAAATGGAAAAAACCCATAAACATAATGAAGCTGATGATTTTAAAAAACAAAAGGCTTATGTAAATTAAGAGTCTGATATATATACTGAATGTCACAGGGATATATTCAATTGTTTTGGAGTTTTACTCCAGGAACAAATATGTGAATAAAAGACATTGTCCCTAGGCACAAGGTTCATTTTCTACACATGCACATGGAGGGTGTGTGTGAGGCTCTGAGGGGAGCCCACCCACATTTTCTATCATGCCAAGAAGGGTACCCCCAAGGAATTTAAAGACTAAAACATGGAGAGCACCAAGGGACAGCCCCCACCCCACCCCCCTTTACCGACCATGGACAGTACCAAGGGACAGACCCCCACCCAGGATTGGGTTTTTGTGGTGCAAGAAAATAGACTTACCTCTGTCTACAACATAAAAATTAGCAGTTACAGATAACATATGACTAGGTATATACCCAAAGGAAAGATGAAGAGTGCTATCGAGTGTCAGATGTCAGTCAGAGAGTCTGTTGTCAAAAATCTCCAGAAACAAAAGTGTGAATGATGAATGGATGAATGATTGAAACTAAAGAATTGTAAACAGCAAAAGACACATCTGGACCACTAATCCAATATGTGTACCAATTTTCATCAACATATCTTAAATGGTTTTGGAGTTCTGATGGAGAAACGAATATTTGGATAATGGATAAATGGATGAATGGGCGGACAAATGGACAAAAACATCCAAAATACTGAATCTGAACCAATAATCTAATATGTGTACCAAGCTTCACAGATATAACGTTTTTGGAGATGTCTCCTGAAACAAACATGTGACAGATGGACATCTGAACAGTCAGACTGAATGACTGATGGATGGAACAAGTTTCTAAGCAGTTTCAGCCAGGTTTGAGAATAAAGGGGCCAATTGGCCCCCTTGATTTGAACAAGTGGGCCAATGGTGTGATCATAACAGGACAACCTCATTATAAAATGAGATGTCATTTACATAGTATATTTTACATGTTATTTGCAAGGAACAGCTGACTGGCTGAAATCCAGGTGAGCTACAAAACTTGGTGCTATTTTTAAATTAAAAAAAAAGGATGTAACAGGATAAGGGTTGGAAAAAAGACCCGAAGTAACTGCATGCTGAAGTTGGTATGGACGAAAGTGAGATAAGAAGAATACAATTATAAAATGTGAACGAATTGAGAGAGGGAGGGAAGGAATGGGAAGTAATAACCTGTATGCCATCCTCTTCATTTTCAGGTGAGGGGGGTGGGGTAATCTTCAGCTCAATGTCTGATCCATCTGAAGAACCTGTCCTCTTTCGCTTTTTGCTCTTCAGGAATGTTGCGGGTGGTCTGTTGGGAAAGAAAATGTAAAATCTATAAAAATGGCAAATATATCACAGTAAATCTAAGTAAGAATTTGCAATTTTAAATTGATTCTGCACAATAGTCTTTTTACATCTTCTCTAAATGAAAGTCCTGTAATTAATATATCTTTTCATCTGTTAGCTAAATACTTTTGCTGACAAACTACAAAACAGACAAAAGACAAACAACAATACCTCCTCCATTATTTATGGAGTTTTCAAAAAGGAAAAGTAGTTAACAAGAAAATAATAATCAAATCATGTTGATTCAAAACCTCATCAGCACTATTTATCTCCCAGCTTCTTAATTAAATGGGTAACAATTCAACCCTCTTTAATTATTTCTAAACAAAGCCCTATATTCTACGGTCATATATACACAAACTATATAACATTCAAGACTTTTACCTCTTTTTCTTCTTTGGTGGCTTTGCTTTTTCAATCTTTGGTCTCTTCTCCTTAGGAGTTTTGGATTTCTTTTCTTTCTTTTCTGTTTTCTCCTCATCTTCTTCAGCTTTTTCCTTTTTCTTTCTCTCCCTCTTTGATGTACTTCCCTTTTTCCTCTTTGTTTTGCCCTTGCCATCTTCAGCTGTTTCTTCCTGATTCTCAATGTCTTCAGATACAACTGCAGGAATGGAACTGGAAGGGGACACTACTCTTGGAATTGTCTTCCCTGCCTTCTGTGCCTTGGCTATTGCTTCAGCAATTATCTTATTTGCTTTCTCTTGCTGTTCTGATGTCTTCTTTTCCTCTGCATTACCACTATTGTCTACAGTTCCACCACCAACTGTGATTTGCAATGCAGGCACAGGGATTTTCTGAGGTAGAGCGGCTGTGGTAGTGACTGAAGTAGCACTTTGGGCAATGACTGGTTGAAGAATGACCTGCTTCAGAGTTGACCCCGATTGACTGGTGGTCTGAATCAAAATATGCTGAGTTTTGGTGGTGCTTGCAGTAGAAATACTGTTGTGGAGGAGGGAAGCAGAGGCAGAGCTTGTTACCAGTGTGACTCCTGAAGCAGTGGCAGAGGAGGTGGAGGAAGTCTGAGGTAGAGAGATGGGCGTTGAGGCACCAGCAAGAGGCACTTGTGATACAGCACTTGCCATTATTGTTTGGTGTTGTGCAGGTTTGCCAGTCGGTGGTTGCTACAAAAAAGTATAAAGAGGAGTAGTGTAGTGGAGAAGTGAACAATGTTGAGTACAATGAGGACAGGTACAATTAACTGCTGCAACACATTGTCCTGAGCTCTGTCCTCTCAACCCCCTATCATTCAGAAATCAAAATAAAGTATATTGTAGGTTCTTTACACTCTCCCTAAAATATCCACATTCCTTTTTATAACCAGAGGGGCAAATCTGGGGAATACCTTCTCCTTTTTATAAACATGATTACCAGAGGGGAAAATCTGGGGAATACCTTCTCTTTAAACTTTTAACACTGTGAAAAAGTGTGAAACTCTGGAGAACAACCAAAAGCCAATCAAGTTTGGAGTTCCAATTAGTGATATTACACAAAAACATTACAAAACAGACACACAGAGATACTGACACTAAGTGATGCATACATGCCTGTATATTCAAGATCCTGACTCTTTTCTAAAATAGAACTGTCCCTTTTCAATCCAGACCTTTGACATTTTTTAATTCTTGCTTATAGTGCATTAATCTCCTTAATGAATGGAGTTCACTGACAGAGAAATAATAAGAAATGCATTTTATGAAACACACAGTATGCAACTCAAACAAGCTGTTGAGTATCAAAGGGCATAACCCCATCACTCCATAGTTCCCCCAACTAGAGACTTGACCCAAGGGCAGGAATGCACCAGAGACTTGACCCAAGGGCAGGAATGCTACTGGGAGTATGGGAATATAAGATGTTTTATATTCCAAATTCCAAAAACAGTGTAAACTGGATAAATAACTGATCAAATATTAATTAAGGACCAATCGCCACATCCAAGAACATATCCCATGAACAGAAGTGGTACAAAGTGACAGGTGATGTTATATTCTAAATATACACTGAAGTGGGTGATACTTTATTGAAAAAAACTGAGAAGAAAACAAAAATAATCAAAAATTGGTTTAAGGAGTAAGGAAATATTAGATAGCATAAAATCCAAAATATGAAGTGAATTAGGTGAGGAGTTATTAAAATATGAAGAAAAAAACATGAGTCCCTCAAAGGAAATTTCCAGGAATATAAGATAAGATAATTTCTTCTTTTCAATTGCCGAGTGTTGAAACTTGTCTGATATTTTTTAGCAATAACAAGATTTTCAAAATGGTAAGATCAGCACCAGTTTCATTTAGGACCAACTAATCATAATTAAAAGTCTTTTGGTGAAACCACATGTGAATATGACCATTCATTCAGGAGGAGTTGCAATAACAAGATTTTCAAAATGGATGCCATGGCAGCCATATTAGATCTCAGATTGTCACTATTTTCATTTAGGACCAACTGAACATCATTAAAAGTCCATTGGTGAAAACCCATGTCAATATGACCATCCATCTAGGAGTAGCAATAACAAGATTTTCAAAATGGCCACCATGTCAGGCATACTGGAAATCAGATCGGCTCCATTTTAATTTAGAACCAACTAGATACAATAAGGAGTCTACTGGAAGAAACCCTATGTCGATGTGACTTTCTGTTGAGATGTAGCCATAACAAGATTCTCAATATGGCTGCCATAGTGGCCATATTGGATGTCAGGTTGGCACCATTTTTATTTAGGACCAACTACTCATCATAAGAAGTTTTCTGGTGAAAACCCCATGCTGATATGACTTTCTATTCAGGGAAGTAGCGATAACAAGATTTTCAAGATCGCTGCTATGCCAGCCACATTGGAGATCTTATTGGCACTACTTTCATTTAGGACCAACCAGACATCATAAGTAGTCTTCTGGTGAAAATCCCATGTTGACATGACTTACCATTCAGAAGGAGTAACAATAACAAGATTTTCAAGATGGCCACTGTGGCAGCAATATTGGATTTGAAACCAGCACTAATTTCAATTAGGACCAAGTAGACACCATAAGAAGTCTTTTAGTGAAAACCCCATGTCAATCAGGAGAAGTAGCAATAACAAGATTTTCAAGATGGCTGCCATGGTGGCCATACTGCACATCAGATAAGCACCATTTTCATAAAGGACCAACTAGACATCATAGGAAGTCTTCTGTTGAAAACACCATGTCGATATGACTTACGATTCAGGAGGAAAATCACTAGTGAGATTTTCAAGATGGCCACGGTGGATGTCCGAGAGCACCATTTTCATTTAGGGCCAACTAGACCATGTGATGCATGTGTGTATATAGTTTCAAGGTAATCCTTCAAGTAGTTTACAAGCAGTAGCGATCACAAACTTGTGGTAATGGAAGAATGTACAACAGACAGACAACAGACCATCCCATAAGCTCTTCTGCTCTATGCCCAGTAAAGCTAAAAATTCAAATGCCCTATTTTTTTATCCCATCCAGTTACCATTTTCATTTGGGACCAACTAGACATCATAGGAAGTCTTCTGGTGAAAACACCATGTCGATATGACTTATGATTCAGGAGAAGTAGCACTAAAAAGATTTTCAAGATGGCCACGGTGTATGTCTGAGCAGCAGCATTTTCATTTAGGACAAACTGGACCATGGGATGCATGTGTGTCTAAAGGTTCGTGGTAATCCTCCAAGTTTACATGAGGTAGCGATAACAAATGTATGCTAAAAGATGGATGGACACTGGACTATGCACAACAGACCATCGCATAAATTCTTCTGCTCTATGATCAGTAGAGATAGAAATTCAAGTGCCCTATTGATGACACCATCCAGGAATGTAACCCAGGGAACAAAAACAGAACAGGGAGAAAGGGAAGTTTGGGATCATACAGGATTCCAAATTTGAAATGGCTTGAATAAATGTATATTAAAAACACAAAATGGACTCCAAGCTTTAATAACTTTAAAATATCCAACATATTGACTTTAAAAGCTTTAATAACTTTAAAATGTCCTACATATTGACAATGACTTGGCCCAGGGGGTAGGAGGGTAAATATGTGATATTACATTCTCAATATGAAGTGAATTAGTTCAAGTTAGAAGAAGAGTCCCTCAAAGGGATTGACACTCTACTGTCCAAAAATAATTTCCAGGAATTCAAGACAAGACCATTTCTTTTTTTTTAACTGCCAAGTGCTAAAACCATCACTGATATTCTTGAGTGACAAGATTTTCAAATTAGCCACTGTGGCAGCCATACTGGATGTAAGATTGGCACCATTTTGCATGCAAGACAAATAAGACACCATTATAAGACTTTTCGTGAAAATCCTATGTTAATATGACAATCCATTCAGGAGAATTAGTGACAAGATTTTAAATATGTTCATTGTGGCAGCCATATTTGATGTCAGATTGGCACCATTTTCATTCAGGACCAACTAGGTATCATAACTAGACCTCTGGTGAAAACATCATATCAACATAACTTTCCATTTAGGAAGAGTAGCAATAGCAAGATATTCAAGATGGCTGCCTTGGTGGCCATCCTGGATGTCAGATAGGCACCATTTTCATTTAGTACCAACTAGACATCATGAGAAGTTCACTGGTGAAAATCCAATGTTGATATGGCTTTCAATCTAGGAGGAGTATGGATATGATTTTCAAGATGGCTGCTGTGGTGGCCATATTGGATATCAAATCAGCACAATTTTTTTTTAAGATCAACCAGACACCATACGAATTCTTCCAGTGAAAACCACATGCTGATATGACTTTCCGTTCCTTCAGAGTAGTAATAACATGAGTTTCAAGATTGGTGCTGTGGTGGCCATATTGGTTGTCAGATCAGCACCATTTTCATGTAGGACCAAATAGACACCATAAGAAGTCAGTGAAATCTACATGTTAATATGATCATCCATTCAGATAGAAAGTGATAACAAGACTTTCAAGATGGCCACTGTGGTGGCCATATTAAATGTCCAGATGACACAATTTTCATTTAGGACCAACTAGACATCATAAGAAGTCTTCTGGTGAAAACTTCATGCAGATATGACTTTCCATTCATGGGAAGTAGCAATAACAAGATTTTCATGATGGCGGCTGTGACAGCCATATTGGATGTATGAGCAGCACCATTTTCAATTAGGACCAACTAGACCTTGGGATGAATGTGTATGTAAAGTTTCATGGCAATCCTCGAAGTAGTTTAGAAGAAGCAGCAATAACAAACTCATGCTATTGGACAGATGACATGCAACAGGCCATCCCATTAAGTTCTTCTGGTTTATGAGTAGTAGAGCTAAAAAGAAATAATTCAAAGATGACAACCTGTTGGTGAGTGAATTAATATAAAAATACCTGTTGTATAATGATGATTTTCTTGGCACCAGATTTATTCCCAGCATTGGCCAGTCTTATCTGAGTCATCTGCTGTCCTGGAGTGACCTGACCCTGTTGGGTCAGCGGTTGCTGGATCCTTATAGTACCCCCTGTTAAGGGCTGATTAGTGATCACAACTTGCTGCTGCTGCTGATTTGACGACAAAATCCCATGTGATGAGGTTTGTTGCTGTTGGGGTTGCATCTGAATAATAAAGGTTTGTTGGGTTTGTTGTGACTGTGGTTGATTCTGCATTTGTGAAGACTGGGAGGGCACTTGCTGCTGTTGTTGTCTCTGCTGCTCCTGCTGGATCTGGACGCGCAGTGTTCGGATCCGCTCCTGAACCTCCAGAACCTGCTGCTGATTCTGCTGGGTCTGAGGCATTCCTCGCAACTGTTGCAGTTTCTGAATTAGTGTCTGGAGCTCACTGACAAAGGCTGGATTTAACGAGATCCCTTTGAATCTCTCAGCGGCAGGCTGAGGTCCTTTACAAAAGTTGCCTGCACTTGTGGCTACACTTGTTTGGATGTCTGAATTTATGTTTCCCAAGGCATTTGTTGGATACGAGTTGTTAGAAACCATAGGTTGGGCGACCTGTGGCAGTGCAGGATTGTTAGAAGATGACATTCCTTGAGCTGGGGACACTAGCTTGTTCACCTGTACATTAGAGTGGGCAAAGTTTCCCTGAGTGGATGAGGTAGCAAATGTCTGGGAGGACGGTGTGGGGCATGGGGAAAGAGAAGGCATATTGGTCTGCTGTTGATTTAAAGACTGGTACTGGCCTAGCCCTGGATTAGAACTCTTGACAGGGCTTATTTGCTGAAAACTTCCTATAGGTTGCACTACATTTCCTAAACCTTGTTGAGGTGATGTCTGCATGTTAGTTGTTCCATAGGAAAACTGTTGGAACTGCCCTTGGTTATTCATATTATTACTATTATTATTATTATTCATTACATTGGTATTTTGGGTTTGTTGAAATGTGTTGCCTGAAAAGCCTTGCTGTGCTTGCTGATTCTGCACAGGCGTGATACAAATATTAGACTGGTTCCCACTTTGGTATGACTGGACCACAGGTCTACCAGGAACTTGCTGATGTCCTATCGAGGTCATTGTGTTACTGGAATTTAGGCCAGACACTGCCACATTCTTCATTTGGTTTGGAGAAGAAATTCTTTGAATGAATATAGTCTGTTGCTTGGGAGCAACTGGTCTGGGGTTATTTTGGTAGGGAGGAACTTTCTGGACTTGACGACCAGACGGCACTGCATAGTCATGATGACTGGCAAAAGGAGTTGACATCTGAGAGGTTGCACCAAGAGCTGAATTTGACTGCTGCTGCTGCTGATACATTGCAGACTGTACAGTGCCCCCTGGCGGTGACTGGTTCCATGGTGATGGTTGCTGCTGCTGCTGTTGTTGTACAGGCATGTGTGACCCACCTGTATTACCTGCTCCACTTATACTGTATGTATTATACAGTGCTTGCCCTTGATGAACAACAGGTGTAGAGCCATTTGGTGGGGGGCTTCCAAATTGTTGTTGTGTTCTATGTGGCGAAGACTCTGATGCCATCTGGCTCTGGTTAACTATCATTCCTGGCTGATTACTCATCATGCCCATTCCCTGATTGTTCATCATGGCATTAGTATTTGTGTTGGCCCCAATTTGGTGCACCTTAGGTGCAGGACTATATTGAGCAAAGTTAGCATTCTGATATTGCTGTTGTGGAAGTTGGGAGGGATTCTGCTGTTGCATACCCATTCCCCCATATGGATTCCCTGAGATATTCACTGATGTGCTAAACTGCTGCTGCTGCACGTCATTTAACATGGACATGCTCTGCATACTGGGCTGATGATTGACCAGATCACTGTCCACATTGTCACGCCCACTTGCCAATTCCTCCAGAAATCCTGACCCCGTTTCCAAATCTCCAAGCATTGCATCATCTTCCATTCTGATGGCTTCTAATTCCACAGCCAAGTATCAGAGGTCTATGAGTAAAGATTGATTTCTGTTGATCTTCATTGCCCACTAGTTGAACAATGAAAGGCTACATCAAATCTGAAAAGAAAAAGAAAAATAAGTGGTCCTACTTCTCAATACTGGTATGAACTATCCATATAACTTTTATACATTATAAATGTTAACCATATTCATACTTAACCAAATAAGTATTTGAAGATAAGCAAAACTTGTGGCGTCAAACATTATTGGCAAGAAAAATTGGTTTTCATGTTTTGAATGAGAACCAAATGTCAAAGCTCTTCAAACAAATCAATGCTAAAAAAATAAATATTGGACAGTCTTCAACCAGTATAATCAACAATGACACAGCTCACGCCTTTGAAGCTTCAGTAGTCTCCACCAGCCAATGAAAACATTCACTGGGCACATAAATTTAAGGAAATTATACAATTCGTTGAAAGCAAAGTGTAACTATATATGATAAAAGATTTAGCATAAAAAATAAAAATTTGTTGGTCGTAAACGTATGGGACAATGCTTGTGGAATCGAAAGCGCTGTAACTTAAGATCAAGGTTGTTTTCTTACATCACTCATTTTTATGAAAAAACAAGAAAAAGTAGCAAAGAAAAAATATCCAACCAATGCACGACGTTATTACGAGTACGTAGACAAATATTAAAAACCATAAATTTTCAATCCTATTTAGGTATTGTTGAAACGAAGCTAGAAAGTGAGTGGTCATATGAAGAAAATCCCCATTTCGAAAAATAGATTCATCTACTTTTAAAAACTTCACCAAAACTGACAGTCAAAAGATTCACATTTAATTTAGAATCAACTCCCTCAAAATGCAGTTGTAAATTTCAGATTACTCATCAGTGGATGAACACTATGAGGTTGAAGAGTTGAAGACACATGTACATGTGCTCTCATGTGCATGTTATAGCCTAATACAGGGGTTGTTTCAAACTAGCAAGAAATGTTTTCGACTGCCATTTTCTAGTAATGAAACTAACAAAAAATAAAATTTATTCTCTAACTGGCAGTTGCTTAAGTATTTTTTACCTATTTATAATTACAATATCGTAATCTAGGTACTCCTGTCAGTTAAAATGAATTACACTGTATAGTTTCTAATATGCTTTTTTTAAGTCATATTTCTCTCCATCTAAATATACACACTTTCAAGTATGAATACACTGCGTATGAGTATGATACATTCACACACTCACAAAATGTGTTTATAATATAGATACAACATATAGAACTTTCTACTGGAAGAAAATGTATTGCTTAAAACTAATGTTAAATGCAAATATGCACATTGAGAAATACAGGACACAGGACAGTTCATAATAAGGGAACCAGAGCACACACACACGTATATATATATATATATATATATATATATATATATATATATATATATACATACACCACCTCAATAACGTGCACCCGGATAACACGCGAACCTGCTTATAATGCGGGGTCAGGCGTGGATCACATTTTTTTAAACTAGAAAATACCCCAAAAATTGGCCCCTATTGTTTGAGTGTGAAAAAAAATCACTATCAAAATTGATAAATGAAACCTTGATGTATCGCTTGTTTTATCATCGAAAACAGTGGTTAGTACCAGGAAATTTGAATGAACATCATGAATTTTCAACGTTTAATAAGAAATCATACATTTTGTTCAATTTTCTTTCCAAACAACATTCTCAGTTCACTACAAATAACAATATTCAACGACAATTTTGATCAATGAAAATGTCATTAATGCCTACTGATGGCAACACTTTAATAAATAAATACCAATTTTTGTTTAGTGAAATTTGTGTTTTAGTTCTATCTTTTAATTCGGTTTCAGTGTAATCATCATAAATGCAATATGCCCTCTTGCATTCAAACGTGAAAAATGTCATTCAACTGTCACAGCTATATCTGCGAGCATTTCCGTGAGAACCTAATTAAGTGCTGACTGTGTTTTGATCTCCGACTTGCGGAAGTATTTGTTGTGTTGTTACACTCAATTAAAAGCTGACCTGCTTTGTATTATCACATAAATTACATCTTTTGTATCAAATCAAATAAAGGGGGTGGAATAAAAGAAAAGTTAAAAGGCATGCAAATCCTATCTGCATAAGAGCTAGCGGTCATGGACGTGTGTGAGGTAAACTCATTTCAATTGATCAATCAAACACTGTTATAAATATTACGATGTATGTAATATAATTAAACTACCTTTAATTAGCCAACTCATTCACAAATGTGATCAAAGATAGCAAGGCAACCAAGTGAAATGCGTACAAGGTGAAAAAAAGCTTTGTTTAACAGATACAGTTCGTTATGGGGAAGCAAGTTCCAGAGTTTGTAGTGAACTTAAAATTTCTAAATTGGTACTCAAGAGATTTCCTCAAGGATGAGAATAAGTTTCACTATTGCTTGCAATTAAATCATTGGCATACATATTTATCTAATAGAACAATAAATAAATCGAGTTTCGACATTGAGGGTTGTTTCACGAAATAAAGGTCCAGAGTTTTTGAAAAAAAGGAATCTTGTTTTGTTGTGAATCAGCAACAACAAAAAGCAGTGACGTAATACACAAAGTTTTTGCGTACACATGTTGTTGAAACTGCTTGGACTAATGTTGTTAACTTTCTTTAAGAGGTTGGGTATCTTAAAAATAAAGGTAATTTATACAAAAAAGCAAAGTACTACATTAGAAAAAAGCTCTTTATTGACAATTATTCTCAATCCAATTATAAAATGAGTATTCAGCTATTAAATAGCCCTGTTACCCCACCCCTGCAATTTTCTATGTCCAGCGGGGATGACATCCCCTTCTTCATTTTTTTTTAGGTCCCTCTGTAATTCATGCACTCGCTTATAGTGCTGTCCATGTTTTTGGACTCCGTTGTGTGCAAGTTATTGAGGGCGAGATATATACATATATATATATATATATATATATATATAATTTATTGCGTTCCTTGCTATGATGTTGCCACTTCTCCCTGTTCTGCTCTCACTTTTCTCCCTATTCTGTCCAAAAGGAGAAGTCACTTCTCCCTAAAATTCAAGTCTAGCTTGACCCCTGCATTCGCTAAGTCAAAGAACAGGAAAGAGTAAAGAAACAAACTCATTTGAAAAACTAGTTTGCAGATGGTAGAGTGCAGTATGATATAAAGTATTCTGGACAAATACTGAAAAATAATTTCTCTTTAATGTGATCTTATGAGGCTGAGAATTTAATCCAGATATGTAATAAAATAATGACCATGTACCTTTTTTTCATTTTTATTTCTATCCTTTTGAAAGTGAGGGACTCACAAGTTTTTGAGATGGACTCTCAGAAATAGACTGTGGACTCCTGAGTTCAGTGAGTGAAGAGTCGACAACTCCTCATCCTGAAGCTCTGTCAAAGAGCCCAAGTTTTCTATTTTTAGTAATGGCAGCCATGATTCATGGCAGATCAGCATCACTTGTGTAAATCTGAACCGTATGTTAAAAGACATGGGGGAAAAAAACTAATCTGAATTTTTTCAGTAAATCAGCACTTTCTGGGCATGGCCTGATCATAATCAGCACAGTACCATTCCAAACACCATGGTGCCAAACAGAAATGTGGAGATTTATAAAACTGCAAAGAACAGTTGTATTTAATGACCAAATATCATACTTATTTGAAGTTGTTTTTTTAGGAAAATATGTTTTTGTAACACTTGCCAACAACAGAACTGAAGCATATACAAAATTTTCCTATTTGTATATTTGTGGAATGTTTCTGGATAGCATTCAGATATCTGTAATGTTAATATAGATATCAAATCGATATTTTTTTCTGTGGTTTTTGTGTGTCTACTTGGGTATTTATTGACACCCCCCCCCCCCTTCCTGCCAAGCCACATTGAAACAACGTGACCTCAGTCATCGAAATCTAATTAAATGACATTTTAGGCATCCTGAGTAAATTTCTTTTTGGATTCAAATGACTAAATAAATGAATGCAGTTGTTGATTTCCCTGCTTATCTTCCAACTCGGTATGACCTTTTCGTTAGTGCTTAAGGCAATCAATAAATAAAATGGGTCAGTAACTCTATTACTTCAGTTAAATACAGGGACTATCTTGAAAAAATTCTCCAGGAAGTGATTTATTTGCAATGAAAATCATACAATTCAACTTTTGATTAAACTCGACTGGAGTGCAAACAATTTAAGACTGACTCGATTATATATAAATTTTTAACATGTAAAAATCCAATTGCAGAATTTCAAGTACAGTGAAACCCCGCAATAATGCGCATTCGGATATAACGCAATCGTGGCTTCCAAAATTTCATATTCATTCGCACATGAAAATTTTTGTTTTTCAAAGTACGAGAAATAGAGAATAAAATGTGTATATTATAGGTTTAGGAAAGAGATCGTGTATGAATAAGAGTATAATACATTCGTGACGTGGTTCCTGAAATTTTATATACATGTATTTTTCTTGTACATGGAAAGAAAAAACAATTTAAGTACGAGAAATAGTGTATAAAAAGTTTATTACTGTATCATTTTGGGGAAGAGATCACGTATGAATTCGATCGTGGCGTGGCTTCTGAAATGTAACAATTTCACCAATTTCTTGAAGTATTATGCCAAAATAAACATTTTCGGAAATGTTACTTATTACTGATCCATGAGTAAAGCCAGTAAGTCTTCTTTGTGTTTGTCTTCAATTCATTCTGTATACAATCATTGCTCAAACATTAGCCGACATGTTTCTTCTTTAACTGCATACACAGCCGAGCATCAGACAATGTGGTGGTTGATAAAAGATTCTCACGATTTAATAAACATCAAAAAACGTAAGCCGCCAACCCATGTGCTGGACTTCAATTCATCCTATATACAATCATTGCGCAAACAATAGCCGACTTAATGTTTCTTCTTTAACTGCATACACAACCAAGCACCAGACAATGCGGTGGTTGATCAAAGATTGTCATATGTGGGTGCTTATGTAGAGACTGAGCTTGGGCGGCAAGATCACAGGGAGTTCAAATAACCACTCTGTTACTTGGCACTGAACAAGTATCAAACTCGCAGCTCAATCAAAGGGTTGTCATGTGGGAAAACAAAGATGGATCGATATCAGATAGTAAATGGTGTTGATACCCTATTCATGCTATACATTAGACATGTATACGTTGTTCTCTGAATAAGGTAAAATACAGTAAAACCCCGCAATAACGCGACCCCGCTTTTCCGCGATCAAATTGTACGGACCCCAATTATTGCGTTATTGCGGGGTTTCACTGTATTTAACACAAATTCTCTGTTCGGTTACTTTGCTCAAAGGTCTGTTCACTTTGGTATGTCCTCTGTTCAATACCATCTTCTTTATCAATTTGCTATACCATCCTTACTCACTTATAAGTCAAGTCCAACCGCAAACTGCACTGACCCAGATTTTCCATCGCATAATACACCAACAGACCTGGGTCTATTCAGTTCGTTATGAGTAATCAGTAGAACAAACATCACAGTCCATGATCTGCCAGCACATTATGGAACGACAGATCAGGGTCTCTGCATTTTGCAGTTGGACTCAACTTATAAGCGAGTATATATGGTGCTAAACATTATCTTTTCAAGACAGTCTGAATGACAATTAACAGAAATTGTTATGTTGCAAGCAATGTAACCATTTAAAATGTTGACATTATGATTGCCTTGTGAGTGGATGTTTAATTTCAGGTGTTTCGTTTTTCATTTCTGCATATATCTTCATGTACATGGTTCAATATACCTGTTATGATTCAAATGAGACTGAGTTCACTGGACTTTTGGTGAGTAGTTATTAAGGAATTCTCAGTCCCTGATCACTAGAGAGAGATGAACATTTGTAATTCACTGATTCATCACCATCTTTGACAATTCAGAACTCTTTCAAAGTGTAGAATTTCAAAAGTTCCTCACTTGGGATACACTAGCAGAGCTCAAAATTAACTTTTTTCAGTACCAGCAGCATTTAGATAATGCCAATATTTTCAACTAGCAAAAATCAGGCTATTTTAAATGTCCACAAGCATATTTCGCAGTTTGAAAGAAAAATTTACAAAATATCACTAGCAATAAACTTCTAGTTCATTTTGTTTCAGCTAGCAATTTCAGAATTGTAACTAGCAAAATGCTAAATTGCAAACAAAAAAATTGGGCAAAAAGAAAATCAAGTGACTATAAGTTCTTTTTTGCTAATGTTTTTCTCCAGAAACAAGTGCATGTGGCCACAGCAGTTGTTTTACATCTGCAGGAAGTACAATGTGATAGATTTTGGTCGTTAGTCATCTCCACTCCCACATAAGGACTTGCTCTAGATAAGATTTTCCTTGCAGGTGGAAATCGCACTATTTCTTCTGTTTTGAAGACAACACTGTCATATCTTTCAAATTTAAGTGAAGACATGAAATTGATAATAAGATGTTTTAAAAGCATTCATGCAGTGCAAAACAAAGGGTGTGATTACCAAGATGAGTCCTGGATCCAATTAAATGGAATATCCTCAAATGGCCTAAATGATTGAATTAAAATCACTAACAACTAATATGTAGTCTGTTTGAATGTACCATTTTTTTTTATCTCGTCAAGGATGAAAATGGCATATGAACAGATGCTAAATCTATGTCTAATGTAATCTGCATACCAGAAATATGTCAACACAAAAAACAGCACAACCTTACCACTGACAGACCTTCTAAAGATGAAAAGACCATCAAGTTGATACGTGTATCGATAATGTATCGTATCGTAAGCTGTGTATCATGAATCATATCGATACGCGGCACAGGTGTATCGTTTCAACCCTAGGTCGTATGTTCACTACGTTCCGTTGACCACCACGCAGAAGTGCGTTTTTAACTGTATAATATGTCATCAATTTATGTGTACTCTTTTGAAAAGAAGGAAATAAAGGTAGAAGGTAAACAAATAATTAACAGAATGAGTTTAAAAGACCCCAAAAAGTGGTAAAAATATTTATTTCAAAATCTAGTTTTATCGTGTGGAGATAAAAAATGGCAGTCATATACTGAAGATGGAAGCGAAGACAGTTATGTGCTTGTTGACTTTGTTGAAGATAAAGACCATTTCATGTGGAAATTTGACATTTTAGGCAGTGGGGAATGTTATCTTTACTTCTTCAAAATGAACAGAGCTGATGATAACTGGTTATTTGAAAATTTGATTTCAAACACGAGTTTTAAGATGTGGAGATCAACATGGCGGAGTGCTGAAGCAGCAAGTGACTGCAGTGATGTCGATGCTGATTTTGATGAAAATGTAGACAATTTTGTGAGAAAAATAGATGTTTTTGGCTGTGCAGATCATGAGCTTGACTTTGACAAAATGAAGAGAGATGATGATAACTGGTTAGTAAAATTTCAAAACTGAATTTTAACACTTGTAATTCCAAATGGCAGACAGTACTGAAGAGGCAGTAATGTAGATTTTGATGAAAATATAGACAATTTTGTGGGGGAAATTGACATTTTAGGCAGTGGGGATCATGGTCTTATTTGCATCAAATGAACTGAGCAGATTATAAATCATTAATTGGTATTTTTGACTCGAATATTGATGATGATGAAGACGTGGATGCTTTTCAAGCTAACTGGACAATTTGAGAACTTCACTTCTCATAAAGTTGGCACATATACCTATGCTGGGTGTGTGCATAATGTGAGATTTTACTGCATTCCTGGAAATGGACCAAAATAAACCCAACAGAACTCTGATATTATTACATTAGAATTTAGTGTGGAATAAAAAGTGAAACCAAAATGAAAAGCTTTGTCGACTTACCAGTAAGGATTATTTTGTTTGTTCTCCAATTCTCTTGCAAGTAAATTTAATAAAATTCTAATAACTTCTGACATTCTTGATGAATTTTTAATTATTTTTTCACCTTCTTAAATGGCGTAAAATTCCCCATATTTCATACACTTACATATAGGAGGGTAAAATGAATATTGCAGATAGAAAAATTGCATTGAAAGTTATACAAAAAATTTAACGCATGTCTTTTTGTTTACATAATTTTACTTTCAACTTAACTATTTACGTCTGAAAATTTTCAGTGAAAAACTATATTACCTTAAAGAAAATATTATGCTTTTATCTTTTTTAATTCTTTATTTTCTGGTCAAAAAATATTATAAGATCAGAAACAGAACTTTTTCTTTTAGGCTTCACTGGATATTCTACAATTCTAACACACAACCACATTATTCTGATTGTATGGCATAGTTACACACTAAATACCTTGGTGTTTCTTTATCTGTTTTACTTTTACCTTGCTCTTTATCAGTTCAAAATGAAAGTAGACATTCTTTCCTTATCCTCAACTTAAACATTAATGACTTGTTATGAAAATCAGAAATGCAGAATGACCTCCTAAAACATAAGTAATAAACATATTACTCCTACAATCTTTCATATAATTTAAGGATAATTCCATGTATGGGTCAAAATACGTCCATTTTTTACATTTTAGTACATCTGCTTCAGGAGGAGCAATTAATGCTCCAACCTTATTGAAATGGAGAATAAATAATATCAAAATTTCTTCAGAAACTAAGGAGGACTAGCCAGCAAGCACTCTCACTGTGGTGTTATGTGACTCGATAAAGGTCTACTTGGCCATGCAGATCTGTTGTTGTCCAGCTTGCTTTCCTTATCTTCTTATCCAAAATATGCATTTACTTCACTGACGGTAGGACAAGGCATCAAAACAAAAATCCAACAGAAGTATTAAGAGTTCTTCAAAACTGCAAATTCCACGAACTCTGTTAATGACTTCCCTTCGTTTTCAATTGTGAGTTTTAACAATGGGAAAATAATACCATTTACGGGGCCTCTTACCTCCATGAAAAAGCTTCAGTCAACTTTGTGCTAATTTTAGGGGCTGGGAGACTGGCGCACGTGAACTGGACCAAAACAGAATTTAAAGTCAAAAATAAAATCAAAGAAATCACGTGACTACTCAGAATTGCAAAACAAACCTTAAATCGTCCATATCTGGAACGGACAATGAAAAACGAGGAGTTAGATTCGCCATTTCGGTTCGGATTTCGATAATATTTCATCGGCTGTTTCAGGGAAATTCCCAGTATTGGTAGGGTATTCCTATATACAACATGTCATCTAAGATACAAATGGAAAGAGAACTCAAAGATGAAACACATAAATAAACCTACCTGTCTACTGTTATTTTAAAAAATAATCAAATTTCAAAGAATAATTTTGTAGATAATTGGCCGCTTTACTCAAACATCATGTATGAATACACCGTGTACGGATTTATAACAAGCGATTTTATTGGCTGGAATGCGCACAAAATCTACTGCTTTGGTCGCATCAAATCAATTGAGAAATACTCATAAATTTTGTTAGATAAGAAATTTCACAGTAAAATTGTGCCTTTCTATAAGTATACGATAATATTTGGCAAATTTACCTTACTATTTTCAATTTTTACTAACAACTGGACGGGAAAGTAAATTCACCAATCAACATCAGCCTTATAGGGCACTTTGGCAGAAGAAACTAATATGTCCCGGTCATGTAAAGCCAATCAACAGCAAGATCAAACTCAATGCCCGGATGCTACTATACTAAAATTTCCTTCTTTCGCTTTGGATCGTTTTAATGGCATTGGTACCTATTGAAAATATATAACAATAAAATCTATGACTGTGCATTTTTTCAGTTATTTTACAGGGAATAAGATTTTTCGTATTTTCGAGACTTGACTTCATTTATAATGAGAAAGAAAAGAAAATATAGACTGTTAGGTGACTTATAATCTCCTTGCATTTTTATACCGTAAACTCGAGTTGTATCAACCACTACAATATATTACTCCGAATCATCGCGATTATTTAGAAAACCATTTTTCACAGATTATACACACGTCCTTCCACGTCAATTCAATATACATGAATCCGTATGCCTGTGTAAATTTTCGCGTAATCTGTGCGCCTGGTTTTGTCTTATTTCGGCAAACTGTGTGGCTAATTTGTCTTATATTCCATTAACTTTGTGTGACTTTTTGTCGGTTCTTTTCTTGCTGATTGACATTAACATCGAGGAAAAGTCGTACAGATCGACCAGAAATAAAAAAAACGCCAGGTGCTTAATTCTTTTTTTTTTTTTTTTTTTTTTTTTTTTACGTATATAACCCGCATTCTTCTGTCAAAATTTATCCGAATTCAGATGCACATAATTTCGGAAACTATCGTTGTATCTTGGATTTCAAGTCAAATGATATACAGTGCATTATTAATATATGACGCCTTCTTTCTTTTATTTTATTTATTTATTTGCTTATTAATTCATTTATTCTTCTCGAGTATGTTGATGTCGATTTAAACATAACAGCCTTTTCTCATATACTCTGAAACATGTAAAAATGGGACAGTATATAACGCCTGTATGTTATTCTCATGGTAAAATGTGGTGGGGGGGGGGGGGGGCGGGAGGGAATACCTTTTTTTTTTTATCACCTAAAACATTCAACTAGTCATATATTTTAAAATTGTTGTGTATTCATCTAGAAAATGGTTGTATGTGCTGATTGATGGAACAAACCGATTTATAAACTGAAAACAAATGCATTTTATTTGAAAAATGTGTACTTTTCTTGGTTTCTCCAGTGTTTGTTTGTTTGCATCAGCGAGTTAAAAAGTATTTTATTTACTCCTGAACTGCATGTATGCGTTAGTTTCAAAGTTTATATATATCATGTTTTGATAGAACTAACGTCACTTAAACTATCATAATTTAACTTCGAATTAATTTACATCTCTCTCTCTCTCTCTCTGGATGTTTATATCATAATCAGCTTAAATTAATGGTATGTTGAGATTTTATCATTTAAAAAGAAACATACATAAAACATAGAACAGATATTAAGATATGTCCTCTGGATCATTGTTCGGGGATTGTCTGCAATTATCGGGAGGGGGGGGTGGTAAGCGGGGACAAGGGTCGAAATTTGTGTCCCAAATCCAGTGATCTTATATCGCAAATGTCCGCTTGTCGCGAAATAAGATTCCTGACAGTATGATACTGACCAAAAAAAACCAAAGAAACACACGACTTTGGAAAATGTATTTCTGCTACCAAAACTAATTATTATAAACATATTTTTATGCTGGCACAACCCGCTTACCGCTAGGAGTGAAAATCACCACATCTTTTTAGAAAGATTTTAAAATGCAATACTTTTTTCATGTTATAAACTTTTTTAACATGTGAAGTATGAATTAAAACTTTACATTTTACAAGAATTATGTGTTTCTATTTGCGGTCAGTATATATTTTACCAAGATATCCAAAATGTACACAAGGAAGACATGGGGAAATTAGCGATGCGGTGCGATCGATGTTGCTCTATTTCATTGTTCGTTCATTGAATAGTTGTTCATTTATATATACATTCATTCATTATTGTAATGCATTCATTCGTTCATTAATGCATTCATTAATTCATTCATTTGTCACTGAAAGAGTGTTTGTTCGTCTCCACTAATAAAACACAAGTACGACTGGTGAACTGAGATCGAAAGTTAAAGGTAGGTACATACATACATACACCCATCATTGTCATTCTTTGTATCTTAAGTCGATGGATTTTGAATTTAAATTTAACAAATCTCGGGTTTAGCTCTGCCTTATTACAAATGTATATCTGATAAAGAATAGTGCCAAATTTCCATTCAATGTGAAAACAGAGACGGGAATTATTCAGAAACGAATTCATATTTCTAACGTTATCCAAAGACCACGTTAGGTCCTTAAAAAAAGAGTTCTTCGACGAAAATCTGAACCCTAATCCTTATAAGACACAACAGTCTAGAAAATAAATAAACAAACAAACAATTGGTGTTTGCTAGTGAAAGAGACCGTGTGTACGTTAGTCTCAGGTAGAGAGTAAAAATGTAAACACAGAAAACCAATTAGAAAAATAATAAAGAAAACGGAGCAAACAATTCTGGAAAAGGTCAAAGTAGTATAGGATGCCACCTTGGCGACAGTGGGTGATGGGGGATATTGAAATCCCATGTTCAAAGGGTCTGCAGATTCTGGACCCAAACGAGAAATTAAGATTTAACACAAAATTTGTTCTCTGTGCTACGTTTTATTGACTGGCACCAGTCCAACATACCTATCTCACCTCACCCATGTGTACACACCAGCAAGATACTTACGCTCCTCTTCCGACACTCGTATTCTCATTATTCCCACTATCAAAATGAAGTCATACGGACAACGTTCTTTAGCATACCAGGGCCCAACAACGTGGAACAAATTGCCCACTGAACTTAGACACAGGGATCTCATTCAAGAGTGCCCTTAAAACTCACCTATTTCGACTGCAAGAATAGACCTACAGACTTAATGTTTCCTTACCTCAACTATTGTCAGCATGTTTTTGTTTTCTAATTTCATGGTGTTTGTTTTTCGTAATCATATCATTATATATTTTTTTTTTAGGTATTATCTAATGTTGTAAAGCGCTTAGAGCTTCTAAAGATTAGGCGCTATACAAAGTCCTCATTATTATTATTATTATTATTATTATTATTATTATTAAGATGACAATGGCACTCGGGCATCGAACCGGAATTTAACATGGTAATGGCACTCAGGCCTCTAACGGAAATTTAACATGGGAATGACACTCTGGCCTCTAACGGAAATTTAACATGGGAATGGCACTTGAGACCCAAACGGAAACCTATGTTAAAAGGCTCTGCGAATGATAGCGTCTAACGGGAAATTAACGTTAGTGTTATAATATTGAGTTACGTTTCTCATTAGGTAAAGGGAGATAACTCAATTTCATGGTTGGGATTCAACCATATAGAGTTGGTTCTTCTTAAGTATGTATTCAGTGTGGTCGTTATAAACGTAGGAACTCTGCTGCTCCTCTATGTTCATCTCTGATTCGTCTATCTCAGCTTGGTTTAATATAGTACTTCAAGTGTTTCTGTATTTCATACTCCACACAAAAGTCTTCTTTCATCGGATGGTCTTTCCAGTCTTGATCTAATCTTCTTTCAAATGTTTTCACTTTTGTGACGTTGACTACATTTTCTGGTAAACTGTTCCATATGTCTGCTACTCGGTTGGTGAAATAATATTTCAGTAGGTCAAGACGGCAACTTTCCTTCTGAACTTTTAGTCTGTGTCTTCGAGTAGTTGATCATAAATTCCAGATGAGATCTTAAAAGTTCCTGTCATATCTCCACGCAGTCTGCGGTATTTTAGAGTTGGTAATTTCAGAATCCATAGTCGCTCTTCGTAAGTTTTATTCTTTGGTTGAGGTAACATTTTGGTAGCTCTTCTTTACACATTTCCTGTTGATTCAATGTCTTTCTTTTTATATAGACTCCACACACTGTTGGCATATTCTAAGTGAGGTTTGACGAGGGCTTTGAATAGTAGGCAGAAAGATTTATAGTCTAGGAAGGTGAACGTTCGTGTATAATGCCGAATATCTGATTGGCTTTGTTGACCTGAATCTGAATATGTTTGTCAAAAGCTAAATGCTTGTAAATGTTTACACCAATGTCCTTCTCCATCTCTGCCACTTTTAAATCAGTCATGCCTCTATCATACTTGTTCAAAGTGTCACGATGGTCATCACATACCTTTTGTTTGTTGCATATCTTGAGACATTTGTATTTCTCAGGAGCCACTTTGTACTCCAGTCAAACAGATTGTCCCGATCATGTTGGACAATGTTTACATCGCCTTGAGATTGGATGTCCCTATTATGTGTTTGGTTTGGAGTGACCTCCCTTAAAATAACTCCTAAGTAAGAAAAATTACAAGAATGCAGAAACAAATAAAAGAAGAAACACAATTTGGACTATTTATTTTATATTTAGACCAATTAAACATCGGCAACGACCCCATTAACATGCCAATTCCCTACATGGTGGAAAATCCGAAGTTTATCTTGAATGGACGGTTATTTTTGTGGTAAAAACAAGTATTTGTAGCAAGACCACGTGCTTGCACGCGGTATCTCACGTGGAAGAAAACGGGCAGTTGTGTTTCGAGTTTCATTCCACTTGGAATGAATCCAAATTCAACAAATCCTTTTTTAAAATCTCGTAAAAGAGAACAACGATGTTAATATGAGCTTTTTTGTATCATCAAGACCGCCACCATCGGAAAGTACACCAGGTTAACATGCAGGTATGGCTGGAACACAAACTTGTATTATTCAACAACCTGCAGTTGTAGAAAGAACTGCTAAGAAATTCTCCGGTTATATGCATGAAGATGCTGCAAAATTTCTAGATGAAGTTGAGTCGCATCTCCTACTCGCAAACGTCTACTCCCAGTCCAACAAAGGGGAGCAGGCTGATTCGGCCCAAATTCCAGGCTGATTCGGACCATGTGAAATATTATTAACTTTCGTCTTGGATTTAACAGTGATATTAACATTTGTTTAAAATATGATATAAAATATTATTTCCCAGCACTGCCTAATAGATGCCATAAGGTGCATGGTTGCGACGCGGATCCTCGCGCAGGTCAAACTAAAAGTTGGTACATTTATACTGTATAAAACGTGCACAATAGCATCTGCTATAATCAGTACAATTAAAATAAAGGCTACAAAACTACAGTGAAAACAATTATCTGAATCATAAAAATGTAATGTAGGTAAAATATAGACTTTATCATTTTTTTTTTAATTATATGCCACACATTCCAAAATAATGAAGTCTGAATAAAAATGGCATTATAATATTTTTGTAAAAATCATAATTAAGTACATTTAAAATAGCAAGTAATTTAGTCATTATTATTATTATATAAGACCAAAAAAAAAACATATAGACATGCATGCAGAATAAGCAGTAATTCAAATGATAATTAAAATACATGTACTCAGATGACAATATTTTTTTCCCAGATCAAAAATAAATAAAAATAGAAATAATATTGTATAATAATACTGATATTTTGTATCACAATTTTAAAATTAAGAAATTGAATCAGATTGTAAAATAAATAATCTTAGTAATAATGATTTATATGTTTATCAGACATGTACACTTGTATTTAGGAATTATTTGTATTTTCAACAACATCAATAATAATAATTATAATGTCTACATTAATTGCTCTTTTTAAATGTTAATCAAATTGCTGTCATGCTAAATGCAATATAAATATGAATTAAATATTTTGTACACTTTTTTTTTACCAAATCAGTGATGAATACAAATAAAGATAGAAATGTAAAATCAAATAGGTAATACTTTTATTGTAAGGTGCACAGTTGTGATGTGGATCTATACTGTATAACCATACAAGATGCCTACTACTTTAATGACTATGACTATAATAAATGGATATAAAACAACATTAACAAAATTCTCTAAATCATATGTCATTCTCTAACTCATAAATATGTCAGATAATTAGATTATAGATTTTTATCATTTTTATATCATATGTTAAACATTCCACAAAAATGCAATATGAAAATACGTGTCTTCACCATCTAAATCTATTTAATTCATATTTACATGGCATATAGCATGTCATTCTTTTGAGTAACATTTAAAAAGAGCATGTAATGTAGACATTATAATTATTATTATTATTAAACAAGTATTGTCATCTGAATATTTTAATTATTATTTTAATTATTACTTACTTTGCATGCATGTGTATATGGTTCTTTTTTGTTGGTCTTATATAATAATAATAATAATGACTAAATTACTTGCCATTTTAAATGTACTTAATTACGATTTTTACAAAAAAATTATGCCATCTTTATTCAGAAAAAAATGATAAAGTATATATCTTACCTACATTACATTTTTATGATTCAGATAATTGTTTTCATTGTAGTTTCATAGCCTTTATTTTAATTGTACTGATTATAGCGGATGGTATTGTGCACGTTTTATACAGTATAAATGTACCGACTTTTAGTTTGACCTGCGCGAGAATCCACATCACAACCATACACCTTATGACGTGTCTTAAGCAGTGCTTGTACTATAAATAACATTTTCTTTAACATTGCACTCGCCGTTAACAACTTTATTTTTCCAAATTAAAAAAATATGCGTAGACTGAACAAGGTTTGGTTTGAAATTTGGTATAAAGAGATTAAATAATCCTCAGCTAGATAGTTACTGGCCCTGGTAAATACTTTAGAAGATCGAAGGTGGTGTATGATTCAGAATGGAACGGGCCCATACTATAAGACTGTTTATCTCGCATCAGCAATTTAATAGTGACACATTTTCAAAGCAGCTCATTCACCTTTGTGCAATTTTTTTATTTTTGTTATATTATTATTATTTATTTATTTATTTTTGTCGAAATTCTCGTTTATTTATATTATACAAAAAAAATAAACGGGTTATGTCAAAGCAATTCAGTAGTGAAATATTTTCAAAGCAGCTCATTCACCTTTGTGCAATTTGTTTTTTGTCAAAATTTTCGTTTATTTATATTATACTAAAAAAAATAAACGGGTTATGTCAAAGCAATTTAATAGTGAAATATTTTTAAAACAGATCATTTACCTTTGTGCCTTTTTTTTTTTTTTTAATGAAATTCTCGTTTATTTATACATGTATTATACTAAATAAATAAACTGGTTCTGTCAAAGCAATTTAATATTGAAATATTTTAAAAGCAGCTAATTCACTTTTGTGCCTTTTTTTTATATTTTTGTTGTCTAAATTTTCGTTTATTTATATTATACTAAAAAATAAATAAAAGGGTTATGTCAAAGCAATTTAATAGTGAAATATTTTAAAAGCAGCTCATTCGCCTTTGTGAAATTTTTTTTTTTTTTGCGAAATTCTCATTTATTTATATTATACTAAAAAAATAAACTGGTTCTGTCAAAGCAATTTAATATTGAAATATTTTCAAAGCATCTCATTCGCCTTTGTGCAAATTATTTTTGAGAGAGAGAGAGAGATAATGGCGTTGTGTATATTGTACAAGAGCAAAGATAAAAAGAGGCATATTATTATTTACATAAATTTTATTTATATACTATAGCAATGGAGCAACTAACATGGTCCATAAATTCTGGTGTATAACTTCAGTAGCTGACTGGTGGAGGTCCGTTTGGCTCCTTAGGACTTCCACAGTGCCATCAAGCGTCCCTAGCACTTTCTCGTCTGTTTACTATAGTCCGAGTTAATTACATATCATACATTTTGATAATTTACATTGTCCATGAAAAAATGTAATATTCAAAATATACACAAAGATATAATTACTCCTTATTATACATATATTAGTTAGATATATTTACATGTATGTGACAGACTACTACATGTACTACTATGGTTTTTTACCCCCATTTATCATTTTCTTTATTTTAATTATTACAAGGTCCACAAGATTATCAGAATATAGACGTATAATATTGACGTATTATATTGTATAGAATTAAATCATAAATTTGACATAACCTGTTTATTTTTTTTTAGTATAATACAAATAAACGAGAATTTCGCCAGCAAAAAAAAAAAAAAAAGCACCAAGGTGAATGAGCTGCTTTTAAAATATTTCACTCCTGAATTGCTTTGATTGGTTGGTTGTTACAGGTTTAACGCCATTTTTCAGCACATGATAGGCTTTACATGGCGGCCAGTATATCTGGTGGAGGAAGAACCTGAGAAAAACCCCGGGAAGAACCACCGACCCACGGGAAGCTACTGGCAAGCTTTCTCACATACCGACGTTGGCCAAACCCGAGACTTGAACCCACACGGACAGAGGTGAGATGTCAGTCATCTGTAAAGGTGAGAGCCTTAGACCACTCGGCCACCTGGGGCCTGAATTGCTTCAACATAACCTGTTTATTTTTTTAGTATTATATAAATAAGCGAGAATTTCGCACACAAAAAAAAAAAATAAATAAATTGCACAAAGATGAATGAGCTGCTTTGAAAATATTTCAATGAATTGTTTTGACATAACCCGTTTATTTTTTTAGTATAATATAAATAAACGAGAATTTAGAAAAAAAATAAATGAAAAATAAATAAATAAATTGCACAAAGGTGAATGAGCTGCTTTGAAAATATTTCACTATTAAATTGCCGATGCGAGATAAACAGTCTTACATCATTATAATAACGTCATTATCTCACGTAAAATCGGAGTTTTCTTTCATTAAATGCAGATTTGAACTTCTGAGCGTACCTGGGAAATAATAATTTATATCATATTTTAAACAAATGTAAATATCACTGTTAAATCCAAGAAGAAAGTTAATAATATTTCACATGGTCCGAATCAGCCTGTGATTTGGGCCGAATCAGCCATGGTCCGATACAGCCAGCATTCCAACAAAGCTGTTGCTCCTTTTCACCTGAGCCCTTGCATGGTTTTACTCCCTGCCTGCTACATCCAAACTGTTATGAACTACTGTCCGACACTTGTTTCTTGAAGAATACGGAACGGAAAACCAAAATTTAATAGCGGAAGAAGCTGCTTTTGAAAGCATCAGGATTCTAGGTCCTGTCTCCAGATGGCAAAAGCAGTGGCTCAAGGTCACCTGATGGTAGAAGATCAGCAACGCCTGATGACAGGTCAAGGTACGGATCACCCAATAAAAGGTCCAGATCACCTGCTGCCGATTCCAGGAGAAATGAGCATGCAATGTATCCCATCAATGGAGACGAAGATGATGATTATCCATAGACTTTAAGTTAAAGATTTTCTTTTTTTTAAAAATATTTTTGCATTACTCCGATTTATACATTGCAACTTATGTTATTTCTGTTTTCCTTTATCATTATTGGAATCTCCTATAAGTTAAATTTTTGCAGATTGCATTAATACACATAGATTTATTCCTGTTGCACTATTTTGAGTAGAGAGCTAGCTAAATGTTTACCTATACATACATGATTTTTATAATTCATAATGATACATTGTGTCATAAACATGGATG
The DNA here is from genome assembly GCA_029931535.1 of Margaritifera margaritifera. NCBI lineage: Eukaryota > Metazoa > Mollusca > Bivalvia > Unionida > Margaritiferidae > Margaritifera > Margaritifera margaritifera. The sequence goes on along the minus strand of JAQPZY010001697.1, from coordinate 10,251,357 downwards.
CAATAATGTTTTCAAATGTCATTCTATATTTGATTGCAATCATCAAAACATGGAATTTCTGCACTGCAGCACACTTTACACATGCAGGGCCAGATTAAGACCTTTAAAGGCCCTAAGCACTGAAATGATTATGGTGCCCCCCCCCCCCCCCCATAAGTAATTAAAAAAAACCCAAAAAAAATCAAAAACGTAATTTCTTATTTTTTCTTGGTGCCTCTGCTTTGCTGGTGCCCTAAGCATGTGCTTAGTCTGCCTGTTGGGTAATCCAGCACTGTACACACGCATAGTTGTATTGTGAAAGTTTTTGCAGTTTACATTTGTTCAATATTTTCACTATGATAATGATATAACTTTGATCTAGATTTTTTGTATAACTTTGATCAAAATTTTTTCATCAATGAGAAAGATCAACATGTCTCCAATATTCTATTGAATAATGTGTGATGGTTATTTATGGCACAGTGGTAAGTAATATTAAGTGTTATTACATAAGCATGATATAGGTGTATCATCATGGATATTCAGACTTTATATGATTGCCAGATTATTTCATGCATATTGTATTTCTTAGAATATTTGGAATGAATCAAGTATTTTCAATTATACGTGTTAACTGTTTATATGATGGGCTAACAAGGAATGCTATCAATATTCCATTTATTCGTAGGTCAGGTACTTTTGGATTTATATGGATTATAACCTTTAATTATGGTACAGTAAAACCTGTCATGAGAGACTGCCCCTTCTGCCAGCAAAAAGCGGTCTCTCAAGACAGGTGGTCTCTCATAACAGGTTTGTACAAAAAGACCAGTTTCCAAGGTCGAAATTCAGCACTGTTTAAGAGGGAAAAATAAGCACAATCATGTACATTTATTGTATTCTTTGTTCATAGTTCTTGTTAAAATATTGCATGCATTAATCTGAAAATAATTTTAAATAGTAATAAAGATATACATCTATCATTAAACATGAATCACATTTAAATCTGAAGATCACACGTACACGTACTAGTATTAGCATATGAGTTAGTTTCTAATTGACTCCTTGTCTTTTATAACACCCTAAATTTGAGTTTTACTGACGTTTCAAGCGGCTGCTATGTTGCAAACGGTCTCCCATTTTTCACTTCTTTCAATCACATTAATTCTTTCCTCCAATGTTAGAATTTGTTTCTTTTTCATTGGAGGTTCTGCCATTGTTATTAAAGTGCTCGGTGTTAATGTTATAAGGCATCAATTGAATCAGGGACGTTTCGCCCCATGGACGTTTCGGCCCAAGACATTTCGCCCCACTTCAATGGTCATTTCGCCCCACTTCAATAGACATTTCGCCCCACTTCAATGGACATTTCGCCCCACTTAAAAAAAAAAGAATGGACATTTCGCCTCACTTGAATGGTCGTTTCGGACCATAACATCGTTTAATAAATAATTATGTTCGTTTAAAACGGTGTTCTTTTGAAATTATAATTATGTTTGAAACAAGTCTTTTCTCCATGTATCGTGATGAAGAGTATAGAAAATAAGAGATAGTAAGACAAGTTATCCTCATATCAGAATAAGATAGTAATAATGATAATAATACTAAAAAGAAGAAGATGAAGAAGAATAGGCTTATACTTAGACTATTTGACAGACCCATTTCAATTTGTTAGATTTACATTCGGCCTGTCATTATATCTGACAATATTTTCCCCCTTTTCTTCGTTTATGTACTAAGACTGATCAGAAAATGAATCTATCGTTTACAGTGATCATTATTTTCTAAACTGCAATATTTTTATTTTCGCAGTTATGAAAACTGATGAAAGTCCATTTTTGGTGATGGTCATTTGCAAAAAAAGAGTTCAATGTTTTCTTCTTTGTTTGATATACAATTCTGATATTATTGTTTAAAATATGTCCAGAAGAGTTCAAAGGCATAATCTTTTATTCAAGAAAGAAACAAATGGCATGTACTTGGTGTGTAACAGAAAAAGATGAGGTCTTAGTCCAGCTTTAATGTTGATCGGTCTAACATGGGCCATACATTCTGGCACAGCATTTCAGTAAGGTGTTGGTGCTGAATTTCAAAAACAAACTTCAAGGAAATGCCTGGTGCTTACGCAAGTGTTTCTCAACCAGCAACACGTTCTTTAATCTCGCCGACAGAAGTCTAAGAATAATTCAAGATGACAACTAGTATGAGCAAAGATCAAACGAAATGCGCTTAACTACATGCACTTTAATATGAAGGGTAAACATATTTGTTGGGAATGATAGCTAAGAAATGCAGAAATGTACGCTGAATGTGGGGCGAAATGTCTTGGGCCGAAACGTCCAGGTACGTCCATGAAGTGGGGCGAAATGTCTTGGGCCGAAACGTCCATGGGGCGAAACGTCTCGGTACCGGATCAATTGTAATAACGACTGTAGCGGTTTTGATCAAGCTTTGGGGAAATATGGAATACATATACAATGTATATGTACCAATGAATGAAATAAAAAGACACAATTAATTTATCCAGAAACAGAATAAATTGATTTAGAGACAAAAGTCAAAGACTTTATTCACCGACGATACAAAGGGATTAACTCTATAAACAGAGGTTGTAACCAGCTACACTAAGGTGAGCTTATAATGGTTTGGTGTGTGGGCTATAATCTCTGTAACAGCAAAAACACCCCAACAAACAACACAAGCCTTTCACAATGACAATCGAATCCGGAAAACGATTCTCACCGACTGGTATTAAAGACAAAGACCTCATTCACCCCAGGCATTACGGATTAACTCCAAAGAAAAATGATGTATGCGACCACTATATTGACTTTGACACTACAATGGCAGTTAGTGACATGTACTTTAGTCTGGTTTACAGTCCAGAACAAAGGAAACTACATGCATGACCTGCAAAAGTTAGGAAACCGGTAGCCAGTCTAATTTGTTTTTATAAAAAACATTTTGTCAGAACAGTCTTTACTTTGGAAGCGGTCGTTGTTACAAAGGATAAAATAAACGTCAGTGGTGTTTGTCTCAGTTCTCGCGATAGGGTCGTTCATTGCAGTATTATTTTAGAACAAGCTACAGTACGCAATTTCGCGGAAAATCCTATGGATCATACTTTTGTCTCGCAGAAATAGCCGATAAATTTCCGAATGAGCAATCGGCATGTACTCTAGTCTGGTTTACAATCTATAACATACAACACTACATTCATGAGCTGTACAATTCAAGAAACCGGTAGCCAGCCTAATTTGTTTTTAAGTTTTTGATTTTGTTTTTAACGTCTTCGCTTCTTAAGCGGTCGTGGTTACAAAGAGTTAAATAAAGGTCAGTTGTGTTTATCTCTGTTTTTGTGATGCGGTCGTTCATAGCAGTGTCGAAATGCATATTTTGCCAAGAAATCGCGGTCGCTGGTCGCGTTCTGCAGCTCACGACAGTGCGTTTATATAATAAAATCGATCCGTGCATTACGATTGTGATCGCTCATAGCAGAGGTCGCTCATGACAGGTTTTACTCTATATGGTTGCTCGGTGATATTCAGGATATGGTTTTGATATAAACGGACTTGTATTATTCACATTATTGTACTTCTTTACCATATGTTTTGTTTGCATATATTTAGTAGTTGTTTTTAGTTCGACGTTTTCAAGTTAGACACAGCTATCACCTTTTCTTTTACACAAACAAAATGTCAGTGCAATAGGGATTAATGATTGTCTTTTTGATGATGTAAAGATAGCCACATTATGTACAGTAGTATCTGCTAGAGTTTGCATTATTCATTGCAATTGCTTTAAAAAGAAAGTTTAGTTTATATATTTTCTTTATATAAAAGCAATGATAATGTTTTATGTTGTACTGTTTCTATCTAAAATTTGGAATTCACATTTTCTTCATATCATTGCTGTTACATGTACCTTTTCCCAGTTACGATGATTGTATTTAACTCATACTAATGGAAATATGTATTAATTGGTATGTAAGCTGAACTTGTATATTTCTTTTTTATCTCATGCCAGAGATAAATAATTATGTTAGTTTGTGTGTATGTTGACATTTGGTAGCAATCAAGAATTTTCATTGTAATGTAAATTTCCCATATGTACTTGTATCGCATAATTGTCATTGATTTATTTACAAACATAATATCTGCAATTTTTGGATTTGGTCATAGTTATAAGCAAAGAGATTTCTTTCTTTGGTAAACTTTTCTCATGAGACATAGGTAAAGTTGTATTAACAATTTAAATTTTTGGGGTGGGATGTTATAATATTGAGTTTATGTCTCATTAAGAAAGGGTCATAGGTAATGGGAGATAACTCAATTTCATGGTTGGGATTCAACCATACAGAGTTGGTTCCCTTACTAATTATGTGTCTGGTTTGGAGTGAGCTCCCTTGGGAGAACTCTTGAGTAGGAAAAATGACAACAACAAGAATGTAGAAAAAAATAAATGAAGAAACATAATTTGGACCATTTCTTTTATACTTAGACTGATTAAACATCAGCAATGACCCTGCCAGCAAGCCGATTCCCTACATTAGGCTGCCAATTTTTGCGGCACTTGAGCGACAATGGGAAATTAACATTAGACCACCATATTTGTGGCTTTATAGCAACAAGAGGAAATTCTGTTAGAAACATCCATAGGTTTAACATTATGGGTCTATATGGCGACAAGGGAAAAGTAATGTTAAAAATGCCCATGATGTGGCACTTGGGTGTCAAGATGTGAAGTCCTATGTTAAAAAATGTTCACAGGTTTAACATTATGGGTCTCTAGTTGACATTTATGCCATCAGAAGCACATCATTGTTGGAAGTGGTTGACCTCAAATGGAACCCTATGACCTTTAACAGGATTATAATTACGCCGTAGGTTTAACATGTGGGTCTCTATAGTTTCTAATGGAAAATGTGATATTAAAACTACACTTACTATTCATTATGCCATTAGGAGTGACCATCACCCACTTATCTACTGACCACACAGGGTAGGAAGTAAAAAAGGGTATAAAAAAAATATAAGAGAGAGAGATCAAGTCAATCATTTTTTCAAAACCCAATGGTCCTTTTCACAGCCCGCCTAGATCTCTTGGAAAAGAGATACTACTGCAAGGATTACCAAATGAACAAAAACCAAAGCCAATCATTATAAAATGTTTGTGTGTGTGTGTGTGTGTGTGTGAATGTATTATCCATACTTTAAAAAAAAACAAATCAAGACATAGAGACACTTGTGTTTTTTGGTATATTATCGTGAACAAGAATCACAATGAGATTTTAAAAAACACATCACAAAAATCCATTTTTTCTTCTTTGCTGTCTTTCTTTTTAGAATTGCTTCTTTTGTGTCAGTACACATTCTAATAGGAATCCAAGGCTGCATTGATGAAGAAAATACACACAATATTGTCCACACACCATTGAAATTCTATCCTTGTGATTGCACATTATAATATTGTATTCCTTCTATTTTCCAGTCCGAGATGTAATGCTCTCACTAAAATGGCTACCTGCTGTCAGCAAGTTGTATTTCAAACATATTCAATGTCAAGTCAGGCAAATTTTCATTCATCAGTTTTGTTGACAAATGTTACAAATTCGCCAACCCTAGCACTGACGATCTTTAAAATTAATCAATGCACGGCATAAAAATATTGCTGTTGAGACCAGAATTATTTTTGTCTACATTTTTTGGGGGGTTACACTTGATGCGGAATTTGGTGTGTGCTAGCTTTGGTTCTTAAAGTTGTGTTAAAATTTTTATAATTCTGCCAGCCTACACTGATTTGACCTTGGCTTACTCAATGTTACATTTGTTGTTCTAGATTTAAGACGAGGAGTGAAAATGTTACCCATGACCAGAGTTATTTTGCTACATTTTTAAACTTAGGAATTAGGCCTGTATGACGTTAAGATTTATTTTTGTAAGCTTGCAACATTTTATATTCAAGTTTTCGAAAGTGGCAAAAACTTGAGTCTAGATTTAATATCGTGCGTGAAACGTGCCCTATGTGTTTAGCCTGTGCCATCATGGTGGCTTAAACTTGTGCAGAGAAAAACAAGACAGCAGAATGGACATGATTATAAAAATGCATTAGCCGATTGGACAAAGCCAAACAACAAAGAGAAGCAGAAATTCTTTTCGATCAAGTAGGCATTTCCAAAGAGACCGTGTGTGGAGTTCATGAAATACAAAAACTTAAAAATGTGCTGGCGCCTCATTATACGTTGAAAGTGTACCCTGAAGTCATTCATGCAGTGAAAATATCATTCATTACACAAAGGGAACTACCGTAAGGGGTTTTGTAATGCTATAGAAGTTGTGAAATAGAAATTATGAACATGCATATTGAAACTTGTGAAAACACAGATTGAATAGTTTCAAAAAGCTATTAGCAAAGAAACGGATGCAACCAAAAAGCTGTATTCAAGTACAGCTGGAAAGTAAACAGTGCAATTAGTTGGACATCTACTAGACTTAGAGAGCAGTTTTAGAGAAGTATTTACAAAACCAATTCAAAAGTTAGATACAATGTACTATGGTGAAATATTGAAATGACCATTAAAATAGTTTGTAACAATAGCTGCTATAGATACAGCAATAGCAAAAACTATCATAAATTGCTGTCTATTGTAGCAAATTTGGTAAAAACTTTTTCTTCTTTTCTTCTCATCCACTGCTCAAAATGCTGTCTCTCCACATCCTCCTGATACCCCTACTCCTCTTCTTCTCTGCCTACTCCAAACGAATTGGTTGTTGGCAAAATAAAAGAATGGCTTGCAAAAATTAGCTATTATTTTGTTTGAGGTAGTAAAGGAAATAGCCGTAGAAGTACCTGGTATTATTGGTAGTCTGATACGTTTGTTATTTAAGAGTGCTGGCCAGATTGTTCATATTCTAGCTGATCACATCTTATCGCTTGCTTATGCATAAGTAAGTTTGTTATTTGCATTGTTGATCAAAGGTATAAACAAAGCAATGAATAGAACTGAGCGAAAGTTCACCGATTAAGTCAAAAAGAAAACTATAGCAGCTCCTGTAACCATTAGTAAAAATATGAATGATTGTTGGTTTATTTCATGGTCAATATTCTTTTTTTGTTTGTTTGTTTGTTGTGCTTTCTAAATTGTCATGTGACTTCTGAACGGTCGAGTATCGGATATAACAGTAGGACTAACATTATCTTAATCCTTCTTCTCTATATATATTTATTACTCACTTTGTTTTCTTTTTGGCTGTCCAATTTCTTGTCGCACAGACAGATTGTTTATCAGCTTTGTAATGCCATTCTTTTTTACCTTGGTATTGATATTGGGGATTAGTCAAAATTTAAACGAGTCTTTGGATTTCTTTAAATTGTTCTTGTATCCAACGACTACCCATTTTCATAACCATAGCGGAATGATATGTCGCTGCCAACAGCATAGTGCAATTTCAGTTTTGAAGCTTACATGGAATTTTGAAAACTGGTCATAATGTTTTCATCTGTGTCATAGTCTTGCTGTCCTAAAACTAATAGCATTATTAACATTTTAACAATGTTTGATACTGTCAAAACAGAATGTGTAATGCTTGTTTTGTTTACAACTTGTGCACTTAAGACGCAGATCACATAAAACCTTATACTTTGATTCAGTCTAGCTATTTCCTCCTTGTTAGACTCTTGCTTTCTTGCAGAAAGATATACCCAGCCTGTTTGGTTATCTATGTATGTACCGTATATACTCGCATATAATCTGATACCAACTGCAAACTGCATGGACACAGATCTACCGGAGCATAATGCGTCGGCAGATCTGGGTCTTTGCAGTTTGTAAGGACTACTAAATAGAACAAAAAACATAGACCCTGATCTGCCAGCGCATTATGTGACGGCAGATCAGGGTCTATGTTGTTTGCATTTAGACCGAGGATATACGCGAGTATATATGATATTTTAATACATGTCATCAGCGAACAATGTTCTCACAGTACCTACTCTATTCAACAGTGCCTACTCCATTCAACAGTGCCTACTCTCTTCAACAGTGCCTACTCTATTCCACAGTGCCTACTCCATTCCACAGTGCCTGCTCAATAGTTATATTTACTTATCTAAGCAGCTAACATAACATCAGATATAGGCTCCCCTAAACCTTTGTGTATAGTTTTATGTTCTTCAGGCCCATTATCAATAAAATATTTTTCTTGCTCTGAGGTGTCTGCAGTCATACTGGGTTGGAATTTTAAAATGGTTACAAATAAGAAATAAATTGTTTAATATCTATGCTATTGGTATGTATTAAATGCATCATCAGCAGGCTAAGGTATTTTAAATTTAGAAACAGATTAACTCTGGAACATTATGGTTTATTAAATTCCAGTTGGAAATCCCGCAACAAGCTCCTGCCATCCAAACTGCACAGTTGAACTGATTCTGCCAAAATTTAATGTTTCACTGTGTTTTGTATCTGTCTTTAGAGCCAGCACTGTTAAATAAAATGTGTAGTTATCATAAATGTTTAATGGTTTTTATGTGAAACATTGAGTTTCGGTGTAGTAAATTTGCATTCGTTCAATATTTGTGCAGTACCTGGGTCAATGTGACCATTGAAATGAACCCCAGGATAATAATACGATTTTTTTTTAAAAACACTTTCTTCAGATTTGAACACCATTTCAGGAGCTGTAACAGCTGAGACTGGTCGAATACCAACTGGTTCTGGAAGTTGGGGTGGTAAATGAACATCAAGAGGTTTCACATTTCCTGCCAAACATTGTTTCTTACCACCATCTCCAAAAGCACATGAAGATGTCCAGGATCATATTTTCCTTTCATGTATACAGACCACTATTTTAGTGAAGTTTTTTAAACTCTGTTATATCATCAATTTCTACCAAAATTCTATTTTTAAAAAACTTGTCCATCGCCTGAGACTGATGCATTCTATTTATGTGTGATAACATTAATGTGTTGAACATTCATGTATACACTTCATCTGAAAATGAATTTTCTGGTATAAATACATTGACCCACATTCACATGCAATTCTTTGGTGATTTATCTCTGTCGTCTTTAAATCTCTCCACTATAAGACCTGTTTAATGTCGTTTCTTTTACGCAGTCTTTGTATCTCTGGTATAATGTATCATCTATCGCTTTCACTCTTGTATTTGTAACATTTTGCAACTGAGTGTGCTTCATACACATTCATTCTGAACGATGTTACAATTTATATGCGTAGTTTAATTGTAATTACTACTAGATGTCACATAAGAGTTATGCGAAAATTGTATCTTCAAATCTGTACTTATACACACTGTGAATGGTGTGTTGAATTTTACTTCATCATGGAAAAATTCCTCCCAAATCAACTTATTTTGGTTAATGTTGTATTCATGTTTTGCGATTGAAGGTTTTATTGTGCTAACTTTGAATATTGTAAAAAGTTTGTCTAGAAAAAATGCATAGGTGATTTGGTAATTGCGCAAAATGCACGTGCCATCGGTATGATTTCTATACCTTCTTTTGTTACAACTAGGGGTAATGTAACAAAAGAAAAGACTCAAACAAGCTTTCAAGATTTAAAATACAAATATTTAGTTTCCTAAAATATTAAAATATTTCAACAAACAATCAAAGTGAAAGAATTAAAAATAACTACAGTATAGAATATCCTTAAAAGTCCTAAATTGTTCTAAAGTTCACTGATCCGGAAGTTAATCCAAAAATTCAGAATGAAGTAGGTTCCAAATGAAACCTTCACTGTACTGATGTACGAACAAAAATCAGTTATATCAGAGTGTTATAAATTCCAAATAGTCCTTGTGAATATGGAATATCACAAGTTCCAGAAATGTTTCCGATAATTCCACAGAGGTGTATAATTATTAAAGTTTAAGCAGTACTTAATCCAGAATGTACTGTGTGTATAATTATAATAATAGTATCACTGAAACAGAATATCCACACAAAATGAACCAATCTCGTTTATGACCTCTCAGGCTGGCAAACTATGCTAGGAATGCCTAAACACAGCGATACATATTATTACATAGCTTCTGACTGCACAGAACAGAATAAGGAAAACTAATTCAAACTGTATTGCAACTTAAAAATAATTTAATCCTTTTAGAAAACAACCTTCTCCGAACCAATCAGAAACTTGGTTATGCATGACACCGCTAAAGTACTTGTGCACTGACGTTATTACCAGTCAACAAAGTATTGACTCTTAATTGAACATAGAATCTAAGTCAGAAGTTCAACCCTCATGCACTAAATCACGTGATATTCTAATGCTACAACAGGCAATATTTCCCAAATCTAATGTACTGAGTCACATTGAAATACCGTATATGTACTTTCTGCAAGACGACAGCTGTTAGACTATTATGCTTCGATCATAAAACTATACCATTATTTAAAAACGAAATAATACATAATTCCGTAACACTTTGTATAAATAATTGACAACAGTTTAAATGCCCTCATAACTGCATCGACATCTATATGATTTTCATTCCTCCTTTATTTGTTAACAAATCTCATAGTCTTTTACATTGTATTTGTTTATCAGCTTTTTTTAGATGTAGTTTCAATCAAGTTTATATTTTTTAAAAATATTATCTCTTTTCATTTCCTCGCTGTTATCATTTATTGCCCTACTAGGACAATGTCGACATTCTACGCGCCTAATCACGTTTTTCATATCTACAATTTTGCTGTTTACCTGAGATGTTTTTGGTTGTACTCTTTTGCCTCTGGTTTTGTATTTAACTCAAATTCTTACGCCCTGCCTATTTTAATCCCTTCATTTTCTAATGCGCTATTTTGTACACACTGTCACGTTGTTGAAACTCGTTATCTGTCAAAATCTCCACGTTTTCATACTCGTTAATACATCTATATATGCACTTCTTCTTCCATCATTTATTTTAATGACATAATGTTTTCAGCTGATTCCCAGCTGGTAAACGATTCATCGTATCCCTTCCATTTAACAAGAACATACTTTTTGCCTTTCATCCATTCTGTCATTAAAATCTTTTCAACTTTATATATATCATCTTGTTTGTCGTATAAAGATAACTCTTGTTCATAAAACATGCCCGCTATATCCAGCCCCTTCAAATATTCCAGTTTTATAAACAACAGAATCACTTAAAATTACTTGCTTGATTTTAAATATTTACTTGGCAAAGCTGGGAATGTGGTCAAATGCAATATTTTTCATATTTTCAAATTCTAACTGTTTCATCAATTTATATTTAGGCGTTCCAAATGATTCAGTTGTGAAGTAACCAACGATGTTGATCCACTTTTGATCTCCTTTGTTCCTTTCTTGCTTCGATTGGAGTCCTGTCTATTGATATACGATAAGTGTTATTTTATCCTTAAACTAGCTTTGGTAAAATGTCCAACCATTTTCTACTTTCATTGTATGTGAAATAATTTAACATGCTAGTATTTAGAGTTTTGTTAAACCTTTCCACTATAGATGCTTTGTGTTCTCATTAAACTGAAAAGTATTAAATGTGTTTCTTTCCGAGCAAATCCTTAACTTGTTTGTTGTAAAACTCGTTTCCTTCATCACACCGTATGTTTCAGGGCTTCGCTCTTCACATACTTTTTTTGAAGAAAAAAAAAGCATCATGCATTTATCTTCCTTTATCGGTTGACTTTTTTTTATCCCAAGAGTATTACGAGGAGATGTATATCATTGTAAAAATGTACTTATATACGTCGTTGTATTTTTCATATGTTTAACTATCAACTACGTCTGCCTGCCACTGGCCATTCTTGTGACTAACATATACCCTTCGGTATAGTAACGGTTTCTCGCTTGCTTGTGTAATGTCTAGGTAGTTTGCTAAAATAGCCATTCCTTGAATGCAGTGGGGGGGTTTTGTGTCTGTGTTTTGTGTACTTTTTTTTTTGTTTTGTGTACTTTTTTTTTTTTTTTTCATCGTGTTTAATTTCAAATTATTTGTTCCCACAGAGATTGATATTGTGTAAGCAACTGGGCTTTCAGGATCGTAGTGCAGATTGCTTAAATACTGTTCTTTATCGGTCAATTAAAACGGTATACAAACATCCAGAAAATACTTTAAGCTTGATAAATTGTCTTTGGGTGTTATCAATAAGCCAGCAAGACAACCATCTACTATGGATGCTTTTATATTTAGCAATGTTTGAAACGTTACTTTAATCCTTTCAATCATATGAATGATTTCAGATTTATGTCAAATTTGAATATTGCTATGATTGATTCTAAAGTGCAACTGTATACACAGAGTCATTTTGTATCCTTTTAAATCTAACCTTGTTCTCCATAAAATCTGTCTTTGTTTATGTTGTATCATTGTAAAGTGACTTCGTAAAATTACCAGATATTCAATTTGTACTGTACATTTAGCCCTATGCAGAGTTGTGTATTTAAATGTGTAAATGAATATTTTTCTCTGAAACATTGCATGATATATTTTGAATGGTTGAAATCAATAAAGCAAAATTTGTATTCTTTGTTACGTTGTTTTGTAACACAGTTTGATTTAACAACTCCTTTATTCCATCCAAATATTATTACTTTCATGTTAAACTCAGAAAATATTTATATCACCTCTCTGAAAACTCGTCAATTCAATACATTATTTGTGATGTCATTATTTATAATGCGTAAAATATTTCAGCTATATTGCATGTGTTTTGGATGGACAGAGATAAAAATATATCAGGAGTATTCGTATTTGTATGGAAAGACAGCAAGTTTAAAAAGTGAATTTATTATCAGTACACTGAAAAACTCTTAACACCATGAAGAAAGTAATTTGCATTTATGTCAATAATTTTGCCATTTGTATTCATAATCTATTTGTCCAAAGTACTCGGGTGTTCACTCTAAACATGTGTCCGTAAAGAGCACGTGTTCCAAGTATCAAGGTTCAATAATGAATCCATAAAATAAAATAAGTAAGTTTTAATTTATGCTGCAACAGTTGAAAATCACCATCACTCTTGTTTGCCAAGTGAAAGACTTACCAAAGTTTTTTCCCCTGTTCTGTTTATAAAATTGAAAATTACACAGGCGTAATGCGAACCAATGGAATACTTTTCTCTGTGTTTTTCACACAAAGTATAAGGTTGTATGGGAAACGGGAATGTACTGTTTTATATGACGACGCAGTAAATTAAACTATCTGCTATACATTCTATTTTACTTGATTAACAAACAGATTTGGATAAGTAAAGTAATACAATAAACAGCATGTGTCTATTTATGTTAACTGATTTATAAAAATAAAAAAAAATTTAAAAAAAAGACTGGTGAATGTTAGAAATGGACAGGTATATATAGATATAGGTCATCGCCAAAATCAAGGTCGTGCAACATCGATTAAAAAATCCTACGCGTGAATTCGATACAATTCTTAACAAATGCAGTCGTATTTAGATGACAAGTATATGATAAATAACTTAAATTTAATTGTACTCACAAAATGAATGTAAATATTCCTCTATAGTAATGAGAAAATAAATCCTTTATACTTCACTGTTATGTTAGGCTAATTCTAAATGACTCTCTTGATAAATCGAGAATAAATCAACATTTAGACTGGCTTACCTGTTATTATTTTCCACAGTTTTAATCAGTCGAACTCCATTAATGCACAAATTAAGAAGTACGGAGCGGACTTACGCTGGACTGTGCAGAGCATGCCAGAGGCATGTGTGCAGAGCACAAGTACACGGACCCACTATCATTTATGATGTGTGTAAACAAAATATCAATATATATATATATATATATATATATATATATATATATATATATATATATATAGATATATATATAATTAAATCAATTATTAATAATTTATTAATTACGCTGCCCATTTCGCAATTCTCCGAAGTGTAGAGTTCCTGTATCTGAATTTCTACAATGTTAAATTTTCGCGAATTGTGAGAAGATCGATTTTTGTGAGATAAGGCATGATGTATTCATAAAATTGTTAGCCATCTGTGTAATCAACTCATTTGAATCCTACTGACCTTTTTGTGCACCAATCAAGGCTTGAAGAGCCCAAATCAAAACTTCTTCCTACAATCAATTCAACTATGGCTTGACCTATTTTGTACAAAGAGGTCATCCAAAACGAATTTTACTGTTGCACGCCTTTTCGTCGGGGTACTGATCTCCAAACGGCTCTACTGTGTCGTGACTTTACCGGGCCCCAATTTCATTAAACTTTTCCAATTTTCTTCCTCAAGTTGCATCCTTATTGTTTGGTTTAACAACAATTAAAGTTTCATAGACCATTCAACAAGCATTATGGTCTAAAATACAGTCATGCTATCATAAATTGGTCAAAAAGGAATTTTGTTTGATATCTGAGGAAAATTTGAGGATTTCCTCCAATGTGATAAATTCCCCAATTCCTTATTCAGGAATGAAGAGATATCCAGTTGTACAGTTTAAAACGATCGAGTAATTTTCTTCCTTTCTACTATCACTACTTTTGACGGAAATCACAATATTGTAAGAATCATCATACGCAGGATACTGCAAATCTATGAGGAAAATTTCAGGGAAATTTAGTGAAACCGTGGTCTGGTTGACAAAATCCAGGGACGCTCAAATCGAGTCACATGACCAAAGCAACCGAAACTTTCAAATGAGTAAATGTGCGGAAGTCGCATCTGATTGGTTGCTGTATCTGATGTAACAGCTGTATGTAGCCATGAAATTCGAAATAACCATATGAAGTTGTGTTATTCCACATGAATTTTCAAGTTGTCAAACATAGGATTTGATCGCCAAAAGGACCCTTCAACCGACCATAACTCGAGAGCCGTGAGAAATACCGGTAAGTGTCTAAAATGTACACAATTGTCTGCAGCAATTGCACGATTTAATGATAAGGTGACATCAGACACAAAAACCGTCCATTAGAATCAGTACAGGTTTGGGGGATAATTTATCGGACTAGTTTGATAGATGTCCTGTAAAAATAGAAGTCATCAGCAAAGGTTGAAGAAGAATTCAACATATCCATTACAGTCTATGAAAATAGTCGAAGACAAATACATTAGACCTGTTAGAGTACTGTAAAAGAAACAGGGATCAGCACGTTAATATCTTGGTCATTTTTATGGTACGGAAATATATCATTACGTCGCAATCAAAGATCTGCCAATGCTAGTATAGTACCAAATTCACAAACACAAGGAGCAAATATTCATATCCAAAAAGTGTTTCAATTACTTCAAGACAGCAGAAAAATTAAACGAACACAAAAAAACAGCTTGAAAGGGACAGAAGCATGTGTAGAGATTGCAAAAACGCAGGTGTTCCTTAAAATACATACTATAAAATCATGAAAGAGTATAGTATTCCATCACCATTTAGATACCAGAAAATTATACATATCAAGAACAAAGAAGTAAAAATAAATTCTACAATTCCTGTTGTAGTTCCCGAAACACAGTTCCCAAAAGACTTCATGAAGATTCAAAAGTACATAAAACTAGAGGAGAATGGAGGAGGTACATTAAACCATACTTTTCATCAACGAAAGCTCTCAATAATAAATATAGTGATTGTCTTAGAGTAATATAACACAATAATTTTATTTCAGGCATCATCAGAAACAACAGTTTTCAGCAAGAGCAAGACGTTGTAATCAAAATTTGATATCAATCAATAATTGGTACCTGAAACCCTGAAGATGAGGTTTTATTATATACTTATGTGTGAAATATAGAAACTTATTGGCGAAATAATGTTCATACTTTTTTCCATCCTATATTTTCACTTTTAAAAAATATATCCTTATATTTTCACATGTGAAAAATATAAGACTTCTCATCATGCCATGCGACGCTTGATTGTGTGCGCCTGCAGAAGTTATACCTGCAGCAACAAAAACGAGCACTTTGTGAGCTAGAACAAATAAAAAGAAATTTGTCTCGACGCCGTTCCCATCTCTATGAAGTTATTTCCCCTTACTTCCTCGACGACAATGATAAACCAGCTGTGAAACATTCTTGAATCGAACTTGCTTTGCGGTCAAATATTATCAAACAGTTTACAAAAATGTAAAAAAATGTAATTTACTGTGACAAATTAGGTCATACCAATCCCCCCGCTCTCTTAAGTCACCGATACTTATATGATCAGCCTATTAAAGTGAGGTGAATTTACGAAAAGGTAACTGGGGGGTGCTGAAGAGCGAGTTTAATCTTCTAAGCTTCGATTCTGGAGCAAGTTTGGTATATAATAAAAAGAAAATTTTCTTTTCCTGCGTAAATACCAGATATATTTCATCTTGTGGTACCCAAAACTATATATTTTAACTAGTGGCTTCGCCGCTCGTTAAAACATCACGTTTTTGTACCACACGATGAAATATATCCGGTATTAACGTAGATAAAGAAAATATCCTCTATTTATTACCAACAACCTTACCATATATTCAAACGGTCTTGAGCCTTATCTCGGGGACAGATAAAATGTCAGAAATGCATGCATATCCGTGCAGGTTATTAGTATATAAAGTTTTCAATCATACTACAAATTTAATTTATCTTGCAATAGCATGCAAGAGAAAGTTTTGCTTTAGAAAGAAGCAGCGAGATTAATAAAAGTTTCAAGCTGTCCCCCCCCCCATCAAATACGTAAAAAATTGGTCGTTGCTAATATTTTGTTGCTCTCTTTTTACCGAATCATGAAAGGTACAATAATATTGTGAACCGCTGAGTGTAATGGTTATCTCTTCTTCAGGCATGTTTTTGAAAGAAAAAAAGAATATATATATATATATATATATATATATATATATATATATATATATATATATATATATATATATATACAATTTACTCTTATTCGTTCTCGTTCTTACCATAGAAACGGCAAAAAATCTATAGCATTGATTTGCATTGGACATCACCTTTCATAATCAAAATACACAAGGCAGCAATATGATATGGGTTTTGTTTTTGTTACACCATTGGTAGCAGTATTCTGAAAAAATCTGTGTCCCTGCTGCTACTCTAAAATAGCAGACATCACCATAAAGGAGTGCTGTTGCAGAAAGTGACTTGGATACTGTGCACTTTCAAACAGGAAAGGAATAATCTGAAATACATGTATTGTTAAAACTTTCTTTTTTTAAATGAAACTTTTCTTTTTACTTAAATACATTGAAAACATGTTCAATACTTTCTTTAAAAGTGTGTTTAACTCCAATCCTGTAGATTATTTAACGGATATACACAGCTGCATTCCATCCATATCACCCTTTCAAAATAACAAAGAAAAAGCAAATAAAAATAATTGATGGAACTGAAAGTTGAATGGATCTTCCAGGTTAAATAAAATTTCTGAATCGGTTAGATTTGCAAGCTATGATAACTTTATATGCATACTGAAGGAAAAAGCAAGTTTTGAATCGAAGTAGTACATTTCGTCTAATCCTGGAACACAATTGCAAACCAACACAACGATGGTTTATCAAACATGGTTGTGAAATGAAAGACATCAAAGAATGATCTTAACGTACATCAAGCAATATATACAAGAAAACAAATCATTACAGCCAAAATAAATAGTTGATATCTAATCTAGGCAAATCGACAACAAGGAGTGAAGAATTTCATGTGGTTCAGTTACTATTGAAAACAAATTTAACGCCAATATAAAGCTCTACAACAAGGCCGCAACGGATTGATGTAAAATACCAAGCCCTGTGCTTAATACACAACGGATTGATGTAAAATAACAAGCCCTGTGCTTATGAAAAAACGGATCAATGTATAAGACCAAACAATGTTCTTAATGATACAACGGATTGATGTATAACACCAAGCCCTGTGCGTATGATACAACGGATTAATGTATAACACCAATCCCTGTGCTTAATACACAACGGATTGATGTAAAATAACACGCCCTGTGCTTAATACACAACGGACTGATGTAAAATGCCAAGCCCTGTGCTTAATAAACAATGGATTGATGTAAAATAACACGCTCTGTGCGTATGATACAACGGACTGATGTAAAATAACACGCCCTGTGCTTAATACACAATGGATTGATGTAAAATACCATGCCCTGTGCTTAATAAACAATGGATTGATGTAAAATAACACGCTCTGTGCGTATGATACAACGGACTGATGTAAAATACCATGCCCTGTGCTTAATAAACAATGGATTGATGTAAAATACCATGCCCTGTGCTTAATAAACAATGGATTGATGTAAAATAACACGCTCTGTGCGTATGATACAACGGACTGATGTAAAATACCACGCCCTGTGCTTAATACACAACGGACTGTTGTAAAATACCATGCCCTGTGCTTAATACACAACGGATTGCTGTAAAATACCATGCCCTGTGCTTAATACACAACGGATTGCTGTAAAATAACACGCACTGTGCTTAATACACAACGGAATGATGTAAAATAACACGCCATGTGCTTGATACACAACGGACTGTTGTAAAATACCATGCCCTGTGCTTAATACACAATGGATTGATGTAAAATAACACGCCCTGTGCTTAATACACAACGGACTGTTGTAAAATACCATGCCCTGTGCTTAATACACAACGGACTGCTGTAAAATAACACGCCCTGTGCTTAATACACAACGGACTGTTGTAAAATACCATGCCCTGTGCTTAATACACAACGGACTGTTGTAAAATACCATGCCCTGTGCTTAATACACAACGGACTGTTGTAAAATAACACGATCTTGAATGTGCTTTGTATTCTGAAATCAGAAAAAAGTATATTCCCAAGTACTACTGGAGAAGTCAATAAGTTGTTTATATGTGTGGATTTCATATCTAGTTCTAGTGTCACTATAAAGAGGACAAAATATTTGTATTTATAATTATTTATTTTTTATCAGAAATGCTCTGTAATCCGGTTATATGTTTGAAGTCACGATAAATAACTGTAAATAATGAATAGAATGCATACATTTATACTTATGTTATGCAACATTAGAAGTTGTATAAATGATAACTTTCTGATATTTGTTTAGCACAGTTAAATGAGTCTTTTCGTTTGTTTTTTGGTTGTATAATTTTACTTCATAAATCTAGTGGATAAAATACTGAATTTTTGTTAATATGCCTGACATTAATGTTGCAATGTAATTGTTGTATATTTGTACAATGGCCAGTTGTCTTATTGCAAGAAAGACATTACGTAATCAATTCAGACTCAACTGCAAATTATACATGTCTGACCTGAAAAAAAAAAAAAACAGTTGCGATGCGGCGCGGGTACCAAAACGGCTAGCACCATTATTACCTGTTAAGGTCGCGAAACGGCCTTGTGTTGTTTCGTGACCAGGTAAAATAATATCAAAATTGATACGTTACGTAACGCTACTGTGTTGTTTAAGACCATGTGAAGTCGCACAGTGCCATTTCAAAATAGCGCATGTTCGCGAAAGGCCGTGATAATATTACTCAGTTACCTCCCCTAACACCAACTGTCTACCACCAGCCGTCAGTCAAACGTTGTTGATTCGAAATTCCATCAGACCACCTCACAGTCTCAACCCGTGCTATGTGTGAATCACACCAGGCCCCGTAATCACAAAACTATCTTAGCCAAAACAATTGAACTCGTATTCTAATATAAAATTTGATCTACTATAATTTCGCTCGAAGTGAGGTAAGAGAATTTTGAAGATGTCGGGATTGTCCTATTGTTTGACCCAGCATCAATTGCATTTGTACAAGTTCTTAGAAGCGACAAACAACCGCCCATTTTGGTGACTTTAGCGCGTTTCAGAGAGAGAGAGCGGGAGGGAGAGAGAGAGCGCTATTTCAAAACTTAAGACTGATCGCAATTCTTGTCAAGTGACACGCGCCTATGGGAAAAATAAGTGCAGAGACTGCATATATGTATATTTGCTGTTGCTAGGTTTCCCTGAGACAACGTAGTTCACTGGTGGTTAGACATCTAGGCTATTTTCACTATTTGACATAAACAAATTCAATTGATACAATGTCACTATCTTTCGTCTAATCATCACACCAGAAAAAATCTTACTATCAAACGAAAATTGACCTTTAATGATGCGATAAAATTTTCAACATAAAAAACTTTTTCTTGTACAGAAAATGCTGTGCTAATGAGAAGGCGTGATTAATTCAGCTCCGGCGATTCGTAAACTGAACACGAGATCTTTCGATCGATTTTACCCCTCCGTCAAGAAAGATTCCCTAGATACATATCAGCAAAAAAACTCATTAAAACTCCTCACAAATTACACACAACCGTCATTTCTACTTTATATAAGAGTGTTTTGAAAACAAATGAAAAGGTAAGAAACATAACACATTGGTGGAAATGACCCTCTCATCCCAGGTTCATTCCCTCCCCCCCCCCCTTTGAAAAGAGCACTGTCATGGAGTAATCGATATAACCAGATTTTAATTATTTCCAAAACTTTTTTCGCTTTAGTTTTTACATCCAGCTGTACAGGATTATCTGGTGTGTTTTCTTGTGCGTTTTCCCTGCACCTGCTGCTGCTGTTTCAGTCCGTCTATTTCGAGAGTCAACAGTCTTTCGCGATCTCGAAGTTTTTTGGTTTCTTCATCGCTGACATTTTTAGCCGATCTCAACTGGCCTAGTTGTCCTTTGACTTTGTCTAGCTCCTTTTTTATACGGTCGATCTCACTTTGAAGATTTGCCTGCACGTCAACTCTCTTCTGCTCTTCGATCGAAGCTCTTTCCCGCTCTTTTTTCAATTCCCCTGCCTTTTTCCTCAGCTTCCCTTTCATACTTCCAATCTCTGCCTCCAGACGCCTTATTTCCTTCTCCTTTTGATCAAGCACTCCTGCCGATTGCTGAGCCTTGGTATTGTTCGTTTTCTCCTTCTCAAACTTTGCCTGAAGAATTTTCTTTTCCGTCCTGAGTTGTTGAAGATCCTTCTCTTTCTGGTTCAGTTCATCTTGAAGTTCTTTGACTTTCACCATCTTGGACTCTAACGCCCTCTCGGCAGCCTTTCCCGCCATCTTTTCGAACTCGGGCCGCAACTGGTCGATGGCCAACTTTACCATCTGTTTTGTGAAGTTACCGACGATCCTGGAAAAAAAGAAGTCTCGTTTATTCATGTTCATTTCCACTTAAACACCGTACTGTTTATTCAACGTACCTTCTTAAAACCACAATACATCAAATAGCGACCTTTCTAGGACATCCGAAGGTTCTTTTAATAATTTAGATTTTTTTATAAAGACCAAAGCCAAAGTTTCACTAAGCATCTCGAACTTTATTCCTCAAACTGAGATTTTCAATTACCTTTCTTATTACTTGTTTTGAAATAATGATTTTTTTCCTTGAATATACAGCCAACTTTATTGATTAACTTACGTTCATACTATTTTGAATTCTGCTGAAAATAATCATGTTTTATCTGTAAGGAAAATTAGAAGATTTCCTCTAATTTTGAACAATTGCGCAACTTTCATGAATACAAAGATTTTAAGCTGTACAATTTTAAAACCAAAGAGCTATTTTTTATCCTCTTTTTATTAGGTCTCCCGCTGAGAAAAATCCTAATGTTGTCAGAAATATCATAAACGTCATAATGTAAAAAAAAATCTCATTTGCGGAAAGAATTTAGAAATTGAGATGTTTAGTGAAAGTGGAGAAAGCACAATGTCTACTGTAGACAGACTACTGCTTCTAGATATGTCGTCGCGAGTAAGTATGAGCAGTGTGTTAAATTTGCGTTACATTTTGGTACACACGATGTTAGTATTGCGCCTTTGATTATAATCCTCTCTTTCTTCGCATAAAATGAACACTTACAGAATTTTGTGACAACCGTATTGCTAACCAATCAAGTGAAATAAAATATAAAAGTTATACAGTAAACATCTCTATACAAAGCACACATGATAATAATGTTATTAAATGGGTGTTTTCGTATTAGCCTTGTTATAGGTCCAAGGTCTGGTTGTACTGGCCTAAGGCAGCACCTAAGTTCTATAGATCTTTCCATGACGGCTTTATAGGGCGAGGCAGTGCTGGATTACTCAATATTTAGACTAAGCAC
This sequence comes from Margaritifera margaritifera, assembly GCA_029931535.1. Taxonomy (NCBI): domain Eukaryota; kingdom Metazoa; phylum Mollusca; class Bivalvia; order Unionida; family Margaritiferidae; genus Margaritifera; species Margaritifera margaritifera. The sequence goes on along the minus strand of JAQPZY010001697.1, from coordinate 10,229,279 downwards.
GTGCTTATGGCACCAGCAAAGCAGGGGCACACAATTTTTTTTTTTTTAAATGAGAAATTACGGTTTAGTATTGTTTTTATTTTGAATTACATATGGGGGTCACCATAATCTTTTCAGTGCCTAGGACCTCTAAAGGTCTTAATCCGGTTCTGGGACGAGGCTATGTTCATATCACGTGACCTTCAGCCTTTACGTCACTGATATGGCATAGCACTCGGTACTGTAGAAACTTTATTCGTACACATTTACTGTAAATGTGATTTATTTCCACAAATATTTAAAGTTAACAGTGCATCGCTGTGAAACAATATTTGTTGAACTGCGTACCCTAAAGGTTCATATTTTTTAATTATTTTCCCTTCTAACTTTATCTGATCATTTTGCTTTTGTTTTTGCTCTGTTTTGTGGGGTTTTTTGTTTGTTTTTTTTGTGTGGTTTTTTTTTTGTGTTTCTTTTTAAATCTCGAGTTCATGTGAGTTTTTCTTTTCCTCAATTATCGATATCATAATTCTAAATTTTGCAATTACTTAACTGATTTCATCCAGTTCTTTACAAAGAAAAAGTTTATTAAAAATTCTCGCCTTTTCAATCATGCCAGCTTAAAGTTTCTTCATGAACAATCGTTTCATTTTTTAAAATACTAGACCAGAGTACACACTTTTTAAGTGAAAAAGTATTGGCTAGACAAATCTTCATAAAAAAAGACAGTTCTTCACAAAAAGCAACTTTTTCGTGAAAAAGACATTTTTTCTCGTGAAAACAAAAATCCCCTTTATCATGAAATATTTCCTTGCTGAAAAAATCACTACGTTACTGACATAAACGGCCATTATCTTTATTTCTTGTAACAAGTGAATTAAAGTTGTTTTTTTCATGACCAGTTGGGAAAATTAATGGAGGCATGTCATAATTGTACAATATATATGTTCGTATGATTAGTTCTTCACAAAAAGTAACTTTTTCGTAAAAAGACACTTTTTCTCGTGAAAAAAAAAAATCACCTTTATCATGAAATATTTCCTTGCTGAAAAGTCACTACTTTACTGATATCAACGGCCATTATCTTTATTTCTTGTAACAAGTGAATCAAATTTTTTTTGTTTTTTTTTAATGACCAGTTGGGAAAATGAATGGAGGCATGTCATAATTGTACAGTATAAGTTTGTATGATTAGCGATGTGGAAATCAATATTTATATGTATATTGAATCCTATGTCTGAGTTAGAATATGTTTGTAAATGGAACAAATCATGAACAACATTCAACAGAAAGACATAAATTTAATGAAATTTTTAATTCTGAACTTTGTTCAGTGTTACAAAACTTAAATTCTTTTTTTCTTATTGCATTTATCTAGTAATTGAAGCGTTGTATGTATAATGAAATGAAATACAGCTGCGCTTGGCAAGGCAGGCTTTATATGGGGTTTTGTACAGGGCCTATTCGGCTCAATACTATCCGTTTTAGAAAGAGTGTTTTAATAGGCTCTGTATAAAGCGCCGTGTAGAGCCTGCTTAATATGGTACGGGCAGTTTTCTAACGTATTAAACGTATTTGATTAATAAAGAGCAGTATCTATCGTCCTCTTTCTTTAAGTTTTCCTACATTTGTTCACGTCTGTTTATGGATACAATCAAGGGCCGAATTTTGGGACCCTTCCTTTTCTTTGATAGACATGATTGACTGTGTATGTTTTATATGTGACATGTGCCATTAAATACTCATGTTTTCGTTAACGTGACAGTAAAGTGTAGAAATAATGTAATAAGAAAAGAGGCGACCTTAATATAAACAATACTGAAAATTCCATCAAAACTTGTTTTACTATATTAACCTTCGTTAAATTCTATGCTATTAAATCAGTTTTCAAAGTTGTGTTTTCAAAAACGTTGTGTTTTCAAAGTTATATTTTCAAAACTTGTGTTTTCAAAGTTGTGTTTTCAAAGATGTCTTTAATCAGATAACTAGAATGTAGTGCGAAATTTCATTATCACAGGGCCGCGCCATACGAACTGAGCTAACTGAATTCTCCACCGTTGTTGTCGCACTGGAGTTCTATTGATCGTATATATATCCTGGACCCCACCCCCACCCCCAATTCCCAACCTTTTTTTTTATTATTTTGTTTCTAAATGTTTTTTTTTTTCTTTCTTTTTCTTTTTCTTCTAAAAAATCTGTGGCCACCAATCCCCAACCAAACATTTTGTTTGAAAAATACTAGGCCACCATTATCTTAAAACGCACCAAATTGTGTGTGTTTGTGTGTGGGGGGGGGGGGGAGGGGTTACAAATCCTCGGCCAAATCCTGCATCAAATTTATTTCTTGAAAAATCCTAGGCCAGCATAAAACTACACACCCATTATAAAACGTACCATACACCCAAACGTTTTTATTGTATCACCCTCGTTTCATACATTTAATATGATTTATTTTTATATTATAACTCTAGAAGGTTAACATTTTTACTTCAGAAACTAAATAACTTTTGTAAAGATTTAACTAACAAAATTATGAAAATGTAAAGAAAAGTTCTCACTCTAACCGCTGTGCAATCGCAGCGAGATCGGCAGAAAAATGCCACTCACTTTTCCCTTTTTTTTTTGTCATTTCATATAGATAAAGTATTTGATATAACCAATATCATTCAGAATTAAGCAAATGGGACAAATACACGAAGTGAATATTTATCATCTTTTTTAGTCCACGTAGCCCATACAAATGTCATATCGATATTATAAATTTGGCTTTTTCTATCATTCAACTTAATAAAGTAGTTTCTTGAATTTAATTTTCTTAAAGATTCTAACTGTATTTTTTAAAAATTTCATTTATGTTTTTGTCGAGACATTATAGAGAGATATGGCAAAAGTTAAAATGTCTTGAAACTGTAATATAAGAACGGCTGTAAAACTTAAATATGTATTTGTATAAAATACAAAATGAATCCCTGTTTTATATTTTACATTTATTTATATTTTGCTTTCACGTAAGAAGGCTTTGCAGCCAGGAACTTATTCGCTTATTTTGCCAAGAGAGATAGTAATTTCATTCTCATGGTTACTAAAATTTATATGCAAGTCTCCTGTTGTTTTTATTTTTTTTAAACATGGAAGAATATTTTTCTTCATGTAATAAATGCGTATATTCACGTTTTTGTTTCCATCACATTTTTTTGTCGAGACAATTATATTACACCATACGCTTACACCATCCAAACTTGAAAATAAGTCAACATTATTTTCATATATAGACATCGATGCCCAACTAAAAAGTCAGGAAATACACATACTGATTTCCCAAATGCTTTAGAATTGATTATAATGGTGCTCATTTAAATGCAACAATATTTTTAATTAACATTTTAAAACTTAAAATAAATGACTGCAAAGCATTCTTGCGTAAACAAAGAACAACATTTAAGACATCTATACTACGATCCTGAAAGTCTAGTTGCTTTCACAAATATCAAGCAATTCTGAGAGCAAATTAAACAGAACAACATTAAAATAAAACATTTTGACTTGAAAGAACGGTTAACTGAGCAATCTACATACGCATTAAACAAGCAAGAGAAAAAATTATTTCTCTACAGAAAGGAATATGTTAGACACAACAATGATAAATGGCATGCAGACATTGTTGACATGCAGGCGTATGAAAAACATAATGGATACAGTTATATTTTGTCAACGATAGCTGTCTTCTCAAAATACGCTTAGGCTAAAAAAATTTGTTAAAAAGCGAGACAACATATACGACGCTTTTCGAGAAATATTTCATGAGCAAAAAGCAATTAAAGATACAGTTCAATGAAGGGAAAGAATTTTACAACAGAAAAATGGAGGAATTACTGGAGAAAGAAAACATGTTTGCTGGTAATTTAGCAACATTTTAGGATATAATAATATTAACGCCACCAATAATATTGGATATTTCCGCTTAGAAATTTGCAAGCAGATAATGATAGGATTTGGATAGAACATTAAAAATATTGTCAAAGACAATAGGTTTAGTATGTATAATGGTATAATACAACATTGCCTATAAACATAATGAACACACATGAAATGTAAAGTAATGTTCAAAATATGTTTGATATGCTAGATACAACATTTAGCCTCGTAAATTATGACACTGATTGATTTTTTGACCTAATAAATTATCTAACGCCACATATAGATAGATATCAACCAGTAAGAGGAGATTCGTAGAGAGACAGTCATGTAGATATTCTAACTGTATTTCATGTAGACAAACCAGACCGAGACAATTATCATTATTGTGGAATAAATGATTTCTCAAAATAAATATTACCTCAAGTAAGCAAAGGCACAAATAAAAAGTACTTTTGCAAAAAGTTTTTGAATTATTTTTATTCTGACTTAAAATTACAAGAAAAGAAAATATTATGCAGTTAAATAGATAACATGACATACTAATAATCTAGATATAGATCATGCTATTCCTATTGTTGTTTTTTTTTCTTTCCTTCCTGATCATTAACAACAAAGAAAATGCTTTCACTGGTAAAATACAAGATATATGAGAGCTAATGATAACAGATCTAAAACTGATAAAATGCCATGAGCAAGAGAAATACAAAAACACAAATAGAAAAGTAGAAGCCTTAAAACTGCTAACTTTATTATTGATGAGATTTTATATAATTCACTTAAATTTCTTTTGTTGCAGTCCGCTTTGTTTTGTTTATTTCCTTCTACTTTTTAATATTTAATATGTCATAAACATACACCCCTGTAACAACAACAGTTGCTGCAGTCTTTTTCGACACAATTGCATCGATCACAAAGCATTTAGTATACATTTTGTGAGTAGCCTATGTCTTGAGCGTTATTTTCGACGTTTTTCCTTTGAATAGTTTCGAATAGTTTCAAATAGATTTCGACGTTGTGCTTTGAATAGTTTTCGACGTTGTGCTTTGCACGAACTTGTTTGCTTTGCTCGCAATTTTTGACGTTCTGTTTTTCTTCTGTTGATTCGGAGTTTACAAGTTGTCAAGCTAGCACTCACTTCTGAAACTATGCTACTGGTGGTGATGGAATATTGTTGTTACACAGCGATATGGTGATGTAAACAGGTAGCATTATTGGGTACAGCAACAATTTTTAAAAAAAATCATCAGATACATTTAATCTAGGGATAAATACTGCTATAAATACCGAGGTGGTGAAGAACATAATGCCAGTTGCTGATAATAGATATATAACAACTAGTTAAAAGGGAGAAAACGAAATAAAAGAAGAAAATATAAGTAATAATTTCGAAGACATGAAGGATGAAAATTGTGAAAGTCTTGTAACCATTAGGGCACGGCCTTCAAATGAAACATCTCATAACTTAAGAGACATAGATTATGAAACAAATAAACAAGCGTCTATAATTATGTTTATTGCTGCAGCAAATGGCGTAATTAACTGTCTGAAAAAGATTAACTGAATAGTAAATATATTACATTCATAGTTAATAATTATTTTACTTTTCTTGGAGCGCTTTTAAATATAAACATTTTAGTAAAATTGCAAAGAATGAGTTAATTAATCCAAGAATTAGTAACATGGAATTATCAGCAGGTACAGAAATAATTTTTTTCTGGTAGTGTAAAACAAAACAGCTTATTACACTGCGGATGAAACAAGGCAATGCTGCAATTACTTCTTTACCTAACTGAAACAAATAGTCGGCAATATTTTTCATGCGTCTCTTAAATTTATCAATGAATGAATCCGTGGAACTACATCCACCGTTACCGCTACCACAACTACTTGTTCCTCCACTTCCTCGTGTTAAACCGTTTACAACATTTGCTGTATTTAGATCGAGGGTTGCTGCTATCATACCAATAGCTGTAAACACCATAGCAATATCTTACACCTTGTCTTTCAAAACAGTTGTTTTAACCTTTCGCTTAATGGTAACTTTTCTTGAACTTTTGCCTCAGTGCTACTAATACTTTGAATAAAGATGTCTTCTAAAGCTGTTAAATGACCAGCTATTTGTGCCCTTTAACTTTAATACGTTTGCAATATCTCTTTGAATCTAGCCTTGATATCTTCATCTTTTGCGTTCTGCTAATATCTTTTTTTAAATTTCCTATATTTTGTTATTATACAATTCAAGGTCTGTTTTCATTGATAATGTTTTTGAATTTATTACACCAACAGTACTCACATAACCTTTGAATCCTCTTTATTCTTGATCATTAAACACTCTTTCCACATTTCCTTCTTGAGTATAACCTCTTTCTAAGTCTTTGGTTGTTTTTTTTTTTTTTTTTTTTTTTTTGAGCGGTATGTTTTTTCTTTTCTTCGATTTCATTCTTAAAATCGACAGTTCATTTGTTAAAATCATTACGTATGCTCTTATTACTTATGCTCTTGCATCATAAAAGATTTCTTCTAATTCTGTTTCATAATACATTTTTATTGGTTGCCTGTTTGTAACTATTGGCTTTATACGCTGTTTTCGTTGTGTTTCAAACAATGTGATGATGATGATGATGATGATGATGATGATGATGATGATGATGATGATGATGATGATGATGATGATGATGATGATGATGATGATGATGATGATGATGATGATGACATTTATTATGACTGTGACTACTGTGGAAATGGCAGCAATGTTTCTAATGTAAAAGCAGCCTGTGACTTGCAGGAAACAATATTCTGAACTTTGAGCTAGAGCTTCTGAGGCACAAAGTTGCTAGGGATATAGCAGAAAACAGAACAAATAAAGATGTCAAAGAGTTTCATATTTGTTATTTGTTTCCAGTTAGGTAAAATTTACATAATTTAGTGAATATATTAGTGTTGCCATTACTATCCTTTTCAAATTGTGGGAATTTTGTCAGAAAAATCTGCATCCAACAAGTTTTGAGGCGAGCCAGCATCTTTTAAATGTTACTGGTCCTTTTGAGTTGTCAGTTTTTCAGTTACGTTCGAACACTGGACGTTAATAAATAGTGCGACTGAAAGGTCAACCTACCCCATACTCTTTCGGAATTCTTCGAACTCTCTCCCTTCTTCTGGAGTCAGCTTTTCGCTCACATCTAATAATAATAATAATAATAATAATAATAATAATACGCAACTTTTGTAGCTTATTAATTAATAGTCACATATTGAGCACATATTCGTTTCATTCGACTACTATATTAAATCTCTACAAAGCTAATTGATAATATATAAATTATTTGAGTTATTTACTCATATTTACCCATTAGTAATAAATTACCTTTTAATTTTCATTGATCATCCACGGATATGAAAAATCTGGAACACAGTTAATTATTCTCAGTGTTAAAGTAACTTCTTGTATGACTTGCCTTATATAAGATTCCTCTGGATTTTGATGTTGTCCTTGTTCTCCACTCCAGTCTCACTATAAATACCCCCCCCCCCATCATACATGAGGGACGAATCAATGCTTTAGAATCTTCCTGCATTTCTAAATAAAATTCTTACATAAACCGACTCATTTGAGCTATTTACTATGTATTATGATTTACTATTTCAAAATCAAAATTTTATGTGCGACGTGGAAGCAGTTTGTAGTCAGTGACGGATTTATGATTTCCGCCCATAGGTACTGTCAAAGTTGCCCCCCCCCCCCAAAAAAAAAAAAAAAAAAAACAAAGCCTAAAAACCAGAGCCTTTAAAGACCTTGCCGCCTTTAAATAATGACAAAATTTAACTGGAGCTTCTGTTTTTTTTTTTGTTTTTTTTTTTGTTTTTTTTTGGGGGGGGGGGACAAAATAAATAAAATTTGTAACAAAGTCAGATCTTCACAATTTAAAATCTATCTCCTCGTGAATTTTGCTCTCCCTACGCAGCTGCCTTGTCTGCCTAATGGGAATTCCGCCACTGTTTTTGTCTGTTTGTAGTACCTACAATTTTACACGCACAATATGATGACTGAGCATGAATGAGAACAAAATGATCTCTATTGACATAGGTAAACAACACTTCCTGCACAGACCTTTTGACCCCAGGGTCAGCCTCGTTTTGAGTTGTCATTTCAGTCATTCTTTTAAAAACAATTTTGGCACAAAAAAAGAGGAAAAGTTATCAATAATTGTGCTAGAGCTGCTGGGTAAAGTCTTAAAATGTATATATTTTTCGCTACATTTTGAGAAACTGTTGAAAAATAATGGAAATAGCAAGAGCATGTGTTTCTGCAAGAAAGTGGTTGATTTCAACTTGTGGTAGCACTGGCAATTCTTGAAAAGCGAGAGCGTCAACTCGGAGCATTGAGTTTTTGGAATTAAACTTATTATGATACATGGGGGTAAATAAGGCCCCTTGATTTAATCCTGATTCAATAACAATCTCTGTGTGTGTGTGTGTGTGTGTGTGTGTGTGTGTGTGTGTGTGTGTGTGTGTGTGTGTGTGTGTGTGTGTGTGTGTTCCGGATATGTCTGAGACTTTTGCGATAGTCTTTAAGTTGTCTATCCGAATCTGTAACGGCGTAATAGGAGATTCACAATAAGCAAAAAACTCATCACACACGTACTCACACACACACACACACACACACACACACACACACACACACGGAACTAACAAAAATATTTTTAAAAAACAAAGAAATTTAAAGCGTGAGCGAATTTTGAATAATATATATCATCGATGACAAGTTTTTGAATAGTTTCAAAGTCATTACTTGGTTCATTTTCATCTTTCTTTTCATCCTTGTCGTCCTTTCCGTTGTTGTTTGCTGTGGCCATTCTGATTAGTACTCCTGAAAAAAATTAAAAAGTTATTGTGAGGAAAATTCTTCATGACCATGAAGTTTGTAGCAGAAAGAGGTATCAAGTATGAAATATGGAGATAAGTTTTCAATTGTCAATATCTTTGCGCGAGTTTCTTGAACCTATTTTTCACTGAGCATATGAAGATTGTTGACTCTAACTCAGAAAAGTTCTCCTAATTTGAATGAAGAAAAAAAAAAAAATATATATATATATATATATTTTTTTTACTTATTTATTTATTAATGTTGCACTGTATAGTGTCTCTTCTGAAACACACGGAACACAGTGGTAACAACAGTCAAGGTGAAATATAATAAATTGAGCCGATGTGAAGTAGAAAATTTAAGATATACTTTCCATGATAAAGATGTCGGCCATAGTTGGTCAAGCATATAAGCCGTTATTATTTTTACAGCAATATTGTAATTTATTTCCATATTACGTCACAAAACTACAAGATACCTGGTGTAAGCATTCAATAATCTGGTCAATTCGAGGGGTCGAATACTTAGATAATGGCAATTTAGTGACATATCTTCTCTAGTTTTTTCATTTTATTACAAAACCTACAAATGTTTATAATAAGGAATGACAAAATATGAGATGAACAAATACCGTCTGTACTCGCGTATAACTCAGGTCCAAATGCAAACAACATAGACCCAGATCTGCCGTCATATAATGCCCCGGCATATCAGGGTCTATGTTGTTTGTTCTACTGATTAATCCTTACAAACTGCATAGATCCAGATCTGCCGGTGCATTATGCGACGGAAGATCTGGGTCTATGCAGTTTGCAGTTGGCAGTTATACGCGAGTACACACGGTTAGTAATCTTTTCATCAGACACGAGACATTATTGAGAAAAGCCGCTGGACATGCAATAATTAAGCGATATTGAAGAAAAATACACACTTTACTGTAAAGCCACCTGTCTTGGAATGAAGATAGATTCCCACCTCAACTACGATAGTCTTTTTGTGTTCCTAAAATGAAGATAAGCCATATAAATACTTGCCATGAAAATCGCTGCCATGGGCAACTAAAAAAGGATATTATGGATAAATAACGCTAGCTGTCTTAAAATTTCTCACATAAATAGCCAAATAATACAAAAGTGAATTTTTGGAAAGGAGAAATTCGGCATACGAAATACTGTCATCCACAAAAGGTCAGAACAAAAGCAAATTTCCTTCGGCGTAGTTTATTAGTTGGGACACTATAATCGGCCTGAATAGGCGAATCCAGTTTATGATACAGTGTTCTAGTGTATTTCCTGATTGTTGATTTGGAATATCAATTGACTAGTTCAGACTTCTCTGTACATTTTGTGACTGAAGAAGATCCAGAACAGTGACAGTAGTCAAAATGGAAGGAGTGTCAGTCGCTTCATTTCAATACCTTATCCCCTTTCTGTGCATGAATTAAACTGGGAAATTTTTTAGGTCACCTTTTTCTGTCAAATCGGGAAAAATAAGTGAGTGAGTACACGAAGTCAGAATATATCCCAGAGTCTTGGGAAAAGCTAGATGTAGATTTCGTAAGCTATCAGACTATTCATATGTAGAATCAAAATTGCTGCTATGTATTTCCTATTTGGAGTTGACCAAATAATTGGCGAAAATATTTCCGGGGGAAGTAAATGTAATGGATATGACGTCATGTGAAAAGAATCTATATCACCGAGTGTTACGAAGAGTAGAAGTTCATGGGTCAAGCTCATCCGTTATAAATTGATTTTGTAAAATCTAAAATCAGTTTGAGAGGAGATCGATTTTTAAAGTCAGATGTTTAACCTTAAAGTGGGCCAAATATCAGTCTGAAAATCCTTCCTATAGATGATATACATTTCGCTTTAATATATGACATTGATTATCTACGTGTGTTACAATATGGGTGTGTTTTCAGTGGGATTAGGGGGTTTTCCTCTTCGTATGTTTTTTTCTTAAGTGTTTCAATCATTTGTTTTTTCTTTTACGTGAAATGCTAGTTTTCAAACTGTAAGCACCAGAAAGATTGCAGAGGTGACTTCATAGAGAAATTTGCGTGCGTGCGATTTTGACTGTTGAAAACAATCCTACGCTCAACATCTTGATTTAAGGCAAAGTACTGTTGTCATCATTGCCATTTCTCCGCTTCTTCCTCTTGGCATAAACGTTATAATTTAAAAACATAATTGTACAAAATATATGACTGAAATGAATAAGAAACCGATTTATGGTAGATCATTTGATTAACTGGTGACTATATCGATCGATCGATGGATTGATTGATCGTTTCATCATGAGAGAGAGACAGAGACAGAGACAGAGAATCACCTAAAATGCTAACAATCTCATTGGATCAAAGCCATAAAAAGCGGGTTGTCTGTTGCATGTTTGGACACTAGGATCAAGCGCAATTGTTGATTTTTTGTAAAAATTAACCGTTAAAATGTCTATAAGCATAACTACAAAATATACCTAAAAATACATACGTTATTTTTCTGATTATTATTATCTTTAATTGTATGCACACTAAATAACACACAGTCTTCGTAACAGCTGCACTATATTTGCTTTCAACATTAAGCTTATCTAACAATTACATGAGCCAGCGCTTTACTTGCAACACACTTACTTGGTTTGGTTTGGTTTGGCGTTGTATGGCACAGCAGCACAAATAGGTAATTTAGTGCCGAGGCAACTGAAGTAAAGTGCCTTCACAAAAAAACATACCACAGTAGCCGACCCGTACTAATCCCAAGGTAGGATTCGAATCCGCACCCTTGCTTACTTAACTCCTTAAAGTGTAAATCCCCAAGCAAATTTGCTGCTAGAAAAATCCCGTTGTACAATTCGTTTGCGTATTTCAAACAACAACATTTCGTGTACACCTTGCCAGTCACTCCTTTTTCGCGGTATATCATAAGGGTTATCGCAGCTTAGAAAAGAAAAATCTTTAAGCTAACAGAGTCAATACAGTGGATGTTTATTTGAGGTTTGATAACGAGTAAAACGGCTGACTGGGTCTCCAACAGAATGGTTTTTATCAAGGATTATTTCTAAGCATTAGCGGCAAATACTTAAATTATAAAGGAGCGGGTAAATAACTACATCTGGCACTTCTATCGATCCGAAGGGAGGCTGTGATTTTCTTTATAACCGTAATATTTTCTTCGTTCTGTATTGAGGACAGGGATTTCTTTCTTTCTATTAAACCTGATAATATTCACCCCACCCCACCCGACTACATTCATCATCCCTCCTCCACACCCCAACACATACCCTAGCCGATTAAATGGTCCGTTCATTTGGTCGATCCAGTATTAACATTTTGGGATGCTACTTTAGACTTGTTTCTGAGAGAGAGAGAGAGAGAGAGAGAGAGAGAGAGAGACTTGCTCTCTACAGGTAGAGTGGAGTGGAGAGGAGTTAATTTTACCTCAGCCTGACAAGATTCTTTTTTAAACACACACACACAGACACTGAAGAATATTAGTGTCACAACCGATCAGAAATGTTCGTGATGTCAAAATTATTTGAAATGATATAAATAACTTTAAATTTTCTTGACAGTGTTCAGATTATCTGGTAAATTATTAACAATCTCTATACCAGACAACAGGAACTCTTGAAAGGCTCTGTGTGTGTGTGTGTGTGTGTGTGTGTGTGTGTGTGTGTGTGTGTGTGTGTGTGTGTGTGTGAGGGTGACTACACCAATATGTGGAGGAATACTAACACGACGCTGGGCGGGGGGTAATGGATGGAAAATGCGCCTCGTCAACAATCATACACGAACATACATAAATGGATGTCTCGTTAACATTCACGCATGTCAGTGGCGTAGCAACCGTCCAAGCAACCCCCCCAACTGCTGGCCGGGAGGTGGGGGCAGACCCAGTGTGAGGATAAAATTCCCATCAAACAACTTTTTGTTATTGGGAGGGGGCCCCAGAATTAAGTTTTGTGGTGGTGGTGGGGGGGGGGGAGTGGGCATAATTTCTTGCTACGTCACTAACGCATGTAATAATGTCTCTTGCGCAGAATAGACCCTGATCAGCCGTCGAATAATGTGGCAGCAGATAGAATGAGTCTCCACTGTTAAGTTTTATATATATATATATATATATATATATATATATATATATATATATATATATACGCACACACGCACACATTAACTGCTTTAACAGCAGTTCTTTCCTGAATTTGATAGTAAAGTCAGGTTGAGGTGAATAATGCCATAGAGATATATTGTTCAATATTTCCGCATTTTCATTTCTCTCACATCCTTACAATGACGTCCGATGTGCATCGTTTCAGCTGCAATTACAAATATAAAATAAATATATGGCCCATTTTTACCTTTTTATTTTTTTAAACTCGAAAGAGCTAGATCAGGCCCTTTTGATATTGACTGAGCTAATATACGTTACCTTTATTTTCTACCTCAATATTTCTTTTTTATCTTCATGTAATAACATATTAAAATATGATGTATTCTGTCAAACATGAACTGATATAAGTGTGCTGGATGAACAGAGGGGAATATAATCAATATAACCGCATTCTGTTCAAAACATGCAGATACATAATAATTATAATTTGGAGGAACATTCTTTAACTGCATTGACGATGGGGGCATACATGCCGATCCAGTTGATACCGTTTAAGCCATTCGCAACTTCGAGGTCAATCCTACGGATTATACGTCGAATGTATGTCGATAGCATTCAGAATATCTTCGTCTCTTTCTGATGCGGTTCGAATAACTTCGACTCTCTAAGAGAGACTCGGAGGTAATCGTAGTGATACTTTCCAAATTGGTAGGTTTTGGGCGGACGAACATCCGGCTAGATGTGCGAAGAACAGATTCTTCCAAAATGATAGGTGTTTAAAAATAACACTGGACGACGTTTCAACAATCGATGAAATACGTGCACTTTTAATTTTTAATGTCATTCCTGCAGCTTTGTAATGAAAACAATGAAGAGATACTTCGGTTTCAATAACTTTAAACGATTACTTACGTTGCTGCTAGAGATGAAACGTCATCTAGTCATTGTGACATTATAAATTTATTATGAGGTAATAATAACCACAGGCTTGAGGGCAGTTCAAAATGGACATTATTTACATCGGAGGTTTTTTCTTCCATGCGAAGGAAAATGCCGAGGATATTCCTATTGTGTTGATAGCTGCCGTTCGGATTACTTCGTCTTTTTACGAAACAAGGATTGACCGCGAAGTTATGAATTATCTATTTTTTTAATTTGTAACCTCTCGGTCAATGTTACAATCGATCCAATCGCAGAAATAGCCGAGGTGATCTGAATAGATTGGGTTCTGTTTATTTTATGGAGAAATTTCCGGCGAACAAAATGTATGATTTTTCTGTAAATTACTGCCCCGACATACATCCAAGGTATATTTTAGTCTCGTAAAAATAGCAGAGGTTGTTCCTAAGGTGTAAACCCTGTTATTCCCATCAAAGAGTTTACACTTAGTTGCGGCTACATTTTCAAGTTCTTTATTAGGAAAGCACAAAGTCGGCTTTCACCTCATAACCTAACTTGCAGTGTGTGTACATCGAGAAGAGCAACCAACAAACAAATAATGAACCTGAACATTTACATACAAAAGGATTAAAAATGCAAAGTAGAATGTTTACAGTTCACACTAAGCGTTGCAACCGCTATGTAAACGGGATACACTATGTACATACTATATACACAAACCACGTATGATCCTTCGATTCCTTTTTTTTCTTTCTTTCAGTCCTCTGACAAGCATAGGTGAGACATAGTTATTACAAGTTTTCTGACATCATCTTTGTTGTTGTCATTGATGTTTTGTAGCCATAGGCGTCAACGTTAAACTTTTTCTGGTAGCTCCATATATAAACGTTGCATGGACGGTGGATATATTGATCTTAAGGTGTTCAGTTCACGGCGAGCAAAACTAGATCAGCTTAGATTACTTTCCACTCCTCAGAGTCAAAGATTATATTTAAGATTTTGTATTTGGCTCCAATTTCTCTGACGCTTGTTAAGTCATGAACCTGATAAGCACTAAGTTAGAGCACCAACATTTACCAATACGAAAAGAAGGATTCAGTGACCTATTTTATACCATTTGAATTCGATAATTCACTGGCGGAGTAGGCAAGACATACCATTTATTGGAATATGTGGATGATAATGACGACAGTGATAATGATGATAATGATCAGAAAATAATGTAAGCGACTTCCAAACAATGGAACCAAAAGAAGGAAAAAGAAAGAGCAACAACACCCCTAGACTAGCAAAAATAACGCGAATTCTTCGAAAATCGGTAATAAGTACCAAATGTTTAAAACAAATTCATTCTAAACAAAATGTTATGTTCAGAGAACACTCTTCTAACATTATATACACTGCTTGTGTGTTTGAAGAAGGCTGTTATTGAGCTTCAAATAAAAATTTAAATTCTTGCAAAAGAAATAACGTGAAAATTGATAATATAATAACGAAAGTGATTTCATATAACCAAATAAGTAACATATAATAAACCATGTAAATGTAACACGTGTTACTTATGTATACATTTGAAATCTTTATAAGCACTAATGAAAGTTTACTGTATATTGTTTTGACAGAAACAGGTACAAAAAATACCCCATTTGCAAAGCTAATGTGATTCTTGCAAGAAAAAATGCTTCAGTAACTGACAGCTGTACTGAAAAAAAAAGAAATATTATCGACTAAACCAATATAGCCTTTTCCTTACATAGCAACTTCAAAATGTTTGAATATGAGAATTATTAGGAGTATTCCTCAATCCTGAAATCCATCGACAAGAAAAAAAGTGTTCAGGTTGAAAAACAATAGAAGCCTTAAGTCACCATATAAATAATGGTTTTCCGTCTTCATGAGACAAAAAGCAAAGACAATCTAGAATTATAAGCATATCGAACAGTTCTTGTCTCTCTCGGATCAGTTGGGCAAGTAACACGCGAAGTACCAAGGGATTGTCAAGCCCGAAACCTTTAATGGTGAGTTGATCTGGTGGGCCGTTTAGGAGGCCATATTTGTTGACGATGTCTTGCGTGAAATCCGCATGAAGGTCGTAGATGTAGCCAAAAGAGCTGAGTTTCACCAGCATCTTCTCGAATTTTAGCCTCATCTCCAATTCCAGATTGCTGTCGAACCGGTTGCCCTTCTTCGATATCTTGTGCATCATTTGATAAATGGTGGAAATGCTGAAACCGTAGAATCTGTGATGAGGTTTGAACTTCTTCTGCAGGTACCTTGCTTCCGTGAAGACATGATCGAGAATACGACGATCTAGCTGGAAAGCGATCTCTCCAACCAACCTCATGTTGGGCTTCATACTGGACAGGCTGTTTTTCAGTGATCGGCTGATGATTGGGTACTGGCCACAAATCTTATCGATTGGGCGAAACAGAATTGAGTTGGCTGAAAGATATAATATGAATAGATGGTATATAGAGTTTTCACATGACGTCATTATATCTCTCAAAATTATATTCCTTGAAATCTCTGTTCCCTATATCTTGGATCATCCTCAGTTCTTCACACAACAAATGTATAGAAGACATTAATTACGTTAAATTTTAGATGACTTTATATATCCCACGTGTCTTCATCAAGCAAATAAGTGTGTAAGTGTGTAAGGAATACGCAAGATAAAAGTGTTTCTACAGCACTAATTTATTATATGTGACAAATTAGTATTCATAGAAATGATAGTTCCAAGAAAGGTCGACCCAAAAGATGGCGGACACTTATTTCCAAGGGAGGTAATTCTTACGGAAACTGAAGCCTATAATGTTGCTCTTCTAAATCCTACCATGTCAGAGAACCAGTTATAATTAGCGAAACAGAAAGGATGCGGTGATCGTATTAAATAACATCTTAAAACTTTAAAAAAATATAAAAAAAATCTTGGTCCAGTTATAAAACTTGCATACATGAATTTGAGTACTATGTATAAAATCTCACAATTGTTAATGAGAAGAAAGACGCATATACCAAATAAGTTTTATTGTTATATAAAGATACTTAAAACCGTGCTTTTGAAAAAAAAGGACAAGGATAGGAAAGAATGGCGAAATATTAGATTAATCTTCGACTAATCATCAATGCTATTATGCTATCAAATGGTTTGTTTTCTTTGTCATAGGCCCACGGTCACTCGTATTGGTCCCATTCTCCTACTACCACCGATTTAATCCTCTTACCTCATAAATGCATTCAAAGTAATTTAATTTCAGCCAATGGTAGTGCGAGAAAGTATTGGCCCAGGTCTAATTGTATTAAACCGAGACAACGACGAGCGAATTCTAACTATTTCCCCTTCGCTGCGGTACTAGTGCAAGGGATAATTCAAAGTTTAAATCAGAAAAAACAGTAATTTATGATATCATAAATTCAACGCAATTCATGATATCATAAATTCGAATATATGATATCATTAAGAATTTATATATATATATATATATATATATATATATATATATATATCATAAATTCAACAAGTTCATGGCATCATAAATTAAAGGGTATGATATCAAACATTCGTATATATATATATATATATATATATATATATATATATATATATATATATATATATATATATATATATATATTCGAATATGTAATATAATACATTTGAATGTAAGATATCATAAAATACCTAAATGATATTAAAGCAGCAAGCCATAACCGTGAACCTAAATAACCAGACACTAATCTCATGAGATAAAAAAAAACAACTCAAAATCATCAATTTTGTATAACGTTACAATAGCAACATATTTTGGTTCTTGTTGTTAAATGTAACCACCTAATGCAGACACAGTATAGCATGTGTATTACGCTTGAAAATAGCCTATACCGCAGAAGCAATCTTTATACAAAGCCTTTAAACGAGGTCAATAGGTGACGCTCTACAGTTTCCTGTTTTGTATATTTTGTATATCTTAGGTATTAATAGAAGAACTTTTAATTTCCTTTATTTTGGTGTATGATTGATGGGTGCAATTTGGGTTATAGAGTATACAACTTGGTCTTACTTCAGATGTGCATCTATCAAAACAATGCTAGCTCCGCTTGGTCCTTTTCACTTCCTGGACTTTAAAGGTCAATTATTAAAAAAAAAGCCGATAATTTTTTTACTTATATATATTTTGTAATTCATTCATTGTCCTTTCTGGAGCTGGTATTGACTACTCTGGCAAAATTCGTTTTCCCTATTTTATTCACTGTTAAAAATAGTGTACTTTGGACTAATTCAGGCTGATTTTTCGAGCACATGGGACCAGCCATTTTTGTCAGCTGTGTGCTTAGATCATGTACAATTTACACACGTACCATATGTAAAGAAATTTCAGCCACAGTAAATGAAAATAGCACAGAGGTGCTAACATGCTCTTCATTGTGCATGCTGCACATTCAACAACTTCACCTTACACCTGCCACTCTCTCAGAAGTACAAAATATCTGTAGAGCGCCTCCATACGCATTCGCAACTTCGAGGTCAATCACACGGATCGTACCTAGAATGTATGCCGACAGCTGCCATTCTGACTACTTCGGCTATTTACGAAACAAGGATTGACTGAGATGTTACGAATGATCGAACTATTATTTTCATTCGTAACCTCTCTGTCAATGCAATCGTAGAAATAACCGATGCGATCCGAATAGATTGAGTTTCTTTTTTTTGTGGAGAAATTTCCGGCGAACAAAATGTATGACTTTTCTGTAAATTACTGCGCCGACATACATCCGAGGCACACATTTGTATTGCAGAAATAGCCGAGGTAGTTCCGAATGGTCTATACGGCGCAATTTACTTCCTGTTTGAGTAGTATAGGTGGCACTCTCCAGTTTGGTACTTTGCATAGGGTTAGATTTTTAAAGAAAAAGAATTACCCAGGTTTTCCTCACTGGGTGTCCTGGCTATTTAAAAAAGACCTTGCATATTTTAGGTATTGTTAAAAGAACTTTGAATTCCCTTTATTTTGGTGTATGATTGATGGGTGAAATTTGGGTCATAGAGTATACAGCTTGGTCTTACTTAAGAACTTAAGATGTGCATCTCTCAAAAAACTGCTAGCTCCGCTTGGTCATTTTCACTTCCTGGACTTCAAAGGTAAATTTTAAAAAAAGAGCCGATAACTTTTTTTACTTTTTAGACATTTTGTAATTCATTCATAGTACTTTCAGAGGCTGGTATTGTCTGCTCTGGCAAAATTCGTTTCCCTATTTTAATAACAGCTGAAAACAGTGCACTTTTGACTAATTCAGGCTGATTTTTCGAGTACTTTGGAGCGGCCATTTTGTCAGCCGTGTGCTTAGATCATGTCCAGTTTCCACAAGTACAACATGTAAAGAAATTTCAGCCACAGTACATGAAAGTAACATAGAGGTATGCCAACATTCTCTCCATTGTGCATATTGCAAATGCAAAATACTTCATCTTACACCTGTTACTCTCTCAGAAGCATGTATTATCTGTAGAGCGCCCCCATAGGCCCGGTATAAGACCCCATAATATGTAGCTCTGTATAAAGCCTGCTTTGCGTGGAAAGGAATATGCTGATTTCAACGTATTACACTTAATTGATTATAATGAGCAATAATCCTCTACCCAGACCTTTGCAACCTGTAAAGAACATTAGACAGTAACAAAAAAAAATTTAATTAATAAAAGGCGACTATCAACGAACTTGTGCATTTTTAAGTGTGATATAGATACGTGCAGTGGGAGAATTATTGTTATAAATAAGGAGGTGAACCGAATTAAATATATATTCGTATATTTCAAATTGCATTTGAAAACTAGGACCACTCCCCATTTACAGTTTCGAAAGGTCATCGCCTAACGTAAAAAATGTAGTTAGACTATTCAGCGTAAACTGTGACAACCAAATTTCTAAATGAAAATTATATCTTCGTATGCCTGTAAAGTAACTACTTCAAAATTCTTTATTCACAATCTCAACGCATCCACCCTTATGTCATCTGATAATGGTGAACAAGCTGTTTTTCCTAATATGTTCGGTAATTGTGTCAATTGTCGAATTATGCCTAAATCATCATAATAATGATCTTCGTCATCGAAGCCGTCATAATCACCTGCTTGATAAATAATAGTCTGTGGACCATCTCGGCAAAGGACCAAAACAACTGCATTTAAGAGGATGCATTGGGGAAGCAGAATATTAAGAATGAAGTGGGCATTTACCTCTTTTTTTAGCGTCTTCCCCTTTGAATCCAAGCAATTGCTCCAGTGAATGCGTCGAGCAGACATCCATGAGAAGAACATTCTCTGAAAATAAAGGACAGATAACTGTATTTCTCACGTAAGAAGAAAGATTACAGATTACAATAAAGTAGTCTTAGAAAAGGATGATCATGTATTAGCAAACTTTCAAAAGTTTGTGAACTATTCACTTATTTTACGGGTCAAAGAAATGCAATTGATTTTATTTACATAGATGTCAAGAAATCATGTTACAGTATCCTTCATCAACGCTTTGAAATAAATATATTGGCATATGGAATAAAAAAGCAAAAATCATAAATGGATAGTGACCCTTTTGAAGAATTGGAAGCAGATTGTATTTGTGAAAGGAACGGCATAAAAAATCAAAATGATCAGAGGTTATAGGTAGCTTTCCACAAGGAAGTGTTTAGGTTTAGGTGTTTAGGAGCATTTACTTCCTTTTTTTTTTTTTTTTTTACAAATGATCAATCCAACGTTGTCTAGAGCATAGCAAAAACTATCTTCCGATGACGCAAAAGTTTATGCTGTTGTTAACAATGAGGAAGGAAATGATATTATACACGAAGATTTCAATCATCCCTGCCAATGGCAATGCTTGGTAACTGCATTTTAACACCAGCAACTATAGTCTCTGCATATAGGGTATCTGAAACAACTCGCATGTATTTTATGGAAGAGAGTGTATCCAACAAAGAGCTTACATAAGTTCAAGAGGAAAATAGGTTGGGCATGCCTTTGAAAATTAACTGAAATTTACCATTCTTATTGCACGCTGTATAAATAAGGCCAACACGAATTAATGTATTATTACTGGACATTTACATATATCGACAAAGAGATTTTATTTTTTCTGCAAAAGTCACTTGGTATACCACATCTGGTGGGTAGATCTGCATTCATAATGTTGTATAAAAAGATTATATAGTAATCGAAAACGTGCAGAGAAGAGAAACCAGAACTTCAAAGAACTCAGAGGAACGTCATACAGTGAAAGATTAGTGAAGTACGTATTACCAACACTGGAATACAGAAGATGGAGATCCGACTTAATTGAAGCATATGGGACTGTTAACAACATTGGTAAGTTTGCTGTCATTTTAAAATGCCAGTTATGTAAATATATTCACAACAAAAGTCTTGTCTTTAATGAGTTTGTGTTACTTGACTTCAGGTGAATTTGTTCGACTTTATAATAAACCGTCTACCGGGCATTTCCATCGCATACTGGTCGATTGTCTTCAATATCGGCTAAAACACACCGGTCGATTGTCTTCAATATCGGCTAAAACATACCGGTCGATTGTCTTCAATATCGGCCAAAACAAGTTAGGCAACCTACATGATAGAGCTGTAAGATGTCATGGATTCACAACACTCTCCAATGTATATTCTGTTGCTGGTCTTGAAATTAGTCTGACATTATATTTTTGGACTGCTTATCCCATCATTATAAAAGCTGATTAACCTTTAAAATGTTTGGACTTGACAACCCTTGTAGACTTGCAATATAAAACACATTTATTCAATATTGATCAATAAAGCATTAGACGACAGGCCATTGATTACAAGTAATCTGTCGGTAAAATGCGCAGTGTAACTGACCAAACGTACAAGTTGGTCACACGCGTTCAACAGTTATTTGCATAATAATAATGATAATAATAATGAAGAGCCATCCGTAAATTAAGTGTACGAACCATTTCGATAGAACTAATCCTTTTTCCCTACATAGGTTTATGTGAAATAACGGCTGAAAACAATAACAACAAAAGCAGATCTGTGGGATGTCTGTTTTTCTGTCAAGCAGGAAATCTCGTACAGAAACCAGTAACCAGTATCAAAGACAAGTAATAAAACTAATGACGAAACCATTCTAGGTTACGGTATGCAAGTATATGGAAGGAGGTGAATGATGGGGAAATGACGGTAACAACTAATACTCGCTCTCGTCTTGCCAAGTTTTAATTATAAATTTTGTTTTTATCTCAAATTAAGGACAGACACATTCCTTAGGAACAACTTATAAACATCCTGAGAATAATTACGAACAAAAAAATAAAATAAACCACTATTAAAAATTGTGCAAAGTTAAACTTTGAAATGTAAATACTGTTTAAGAATAGAAAGGATCGAGTATAGATACACTGTTTTGTACACTTTAAAGGGAATATCCGGCTTTCAGACCTGGTAATATTATATAAATCCTAGTTCAATTATTAGTTATTGTACTAATTTTCAAATTTGGCGCTGATCAGAAAATCAAAATATGGTCCGAAATTCAATTATCACAGGGCCGCGCCATGTTGACTCTATCCAGGTACGCTGAGACGAACTGAATTACCTCCCATTCTCTTCCATAATTTTCTATTCACAAAAGTTGTGTACACTATATTAAGATGGCTATTAATTAAAGCAAATATTTATGCATACTAATTCTACTTTATACGCGGTAAATAAACTCGTCTTGACGTATAATTTATACAAAACCCATACAAAATCCTCTTTTCTCAATTGAAATCTTGTAAATATCAGCGACTGCTTAAAAAAAATATACAAATATATATTTTCATTTCTATTCGGAGAATATACACAAAGTATAAATGTTATATTTCTTATATTTGTCTTGTTAGTTAGCGTGAGTAAGCCTAAACTCAAAAAACGTTGAATCGCATTTCACAAACCCGGTTAACAGATTGACCAAGAACGTGTCATTTGACACAGCTAGCATGTTTCGACATGCACAGCACGATACAAATTTTTTATTTTTAATGATCGTAGCTTTAATTTGTGGATGACAGTTGCTCATTTTTATATAACGTTTGTTATTTTATAAAACCACGTATCCAATGATTTGCAACTGAAAATTCCGCGAACTAATTTATTCGAACTCGCAATATTATTGAACATATGCTCTCTCTCTCTCTCTCTCTCTCTCTCTCACTCAATCGATCGATCGATCGATTGATCGATCGATCGAACACATACATACACGATAACCGGTTCGAGTTTGCCCTCATAGAGTTACGACAATAACAGGAAGTTCCGTTTATTCGTCACAAGCGCAGTGCCCTACACGAGAAATGGCGAACCCCACGAATCGAAACAATTGGGAACTTAAAGGCTGATTTCTCTTAAATTGTTGAGTTAATTGTGCTCAGATTTTACAGATGTAATAAATGAAGTGAACCCTATCGATTGAGTACATATTATACCTATGCTCGGATTTTTACTTCAAGATTGCAGAGAAATGCATGGTTTACCTATATGTTTATTCAGTGGTCCGCTTGTTGGTCGTATTGGGGTCGAAGAAACCACTGGGTCTCCCACTGCATCATAATATCCACCTTGTGCTGCTCGAAAATTTTGCGACTGGCTTGCATCATGGACCAACTGACTTACATAACCATCACTTCCGATGGAGGAATGTGTGACGGGAGCAGGATCTCCATAGTAACGGCTTGATGGGCTCTGCGAACGAGTTGATCCGACTGTTTGCGGCCCTTGCTCCTTATCGACAGTGCTTATGTCGCTCCTCAGTGGCTGAGAATTTACTTCTGCAACATCATGCTGATCATAGGAAAGTGTGTCTGCAAGGTTGATGGTACCAGGTGAAGTTTTGCTTTGTCTGGTATTCATGTTTTGAAAGTTAGACACACCAGTCCCCTGTGTCCTCTCAAAGTCTTGATTGAGTGGTGGCAACGCGTTGCTTAGTAAATCACCCTCGCGCAGTGTAAGCGGCGATGTTTTTCTGGAATATGATCTGTAGTAAGAACTACCTTCTGATGGCGAAAGAGATTTCCCCTTCTCAATTCTATCAATAAAGATGTCAATATTAGGAGGTACAGATTTTCTTCCATTCACATAAGTTCTGTTGAAGAACCTATCCATGGGTGAAACTCCTTCGGCAGCTGACAAATCTGTTGGACGGTGGGTAGTCGGAGCAGCATATATTGTGTTCGCTCTATCGACACACATGTCATCAGCGGTAGAGACATATTTTCTCTTATCAATGTTAGGCTTGGGTTCAAATAATTCTTGGGCTGGCGATATTTCTCGGATTTTTGATAATTTCCTTGGACTAACTGAACCTGGCGAAACGGATTTCCTTACCGCCATTTTACCAGTTAATAGGTTTTTCACAGGTGAAATCGGCTGTTTTCTCCACTCAAAAGACTTGGGACCAGAAGGGCTTCGAGAGAATGGTTTCTCCACTTCTGGAGTTGATGATTCTCTGTTTGAAGTTGGCATCATATATTTCCTGCTATCCAATCTATCAATCAACCTGTTACCACGGGGAGATATAGACTTTCTCGGGGGCTCCTGGTCCGACGGTGATTCTTCATGATCTTTTGGAAGGTCGGACTGGTACAACTGCGTGCGAAGATTTGATGTGTCATATTCTCTGAATGGAATGGGAGGGGGCTCTGATTCTCGTTCGAATTGATTTATATTGTCTCCACCAAACATGCCCTTACCGCTGGAGGAATTTATGTCGAAAGTTTCGGGAGTTACTCGACTGTTGGGTATCTTTGAAACCGCTGGGCTTGTGTTTTCTCGTGAAATCTGATAAGGCGATGTAGAAATAGGTCGGAAATGGTTTGCTGTACTTCTTTTGGAATCATAATTTAAAATGGCATCTGGAAAGAAATGTGTACTCAGGTAAACATATAAATGGTCAAACATTCATTTATTGATCAAAGATGACGTACGAGTCACCATCAAATATAAAATATAACGGTACAATATATGGACCCAAAAATAAACGCATCACTCTTTTAAAATATAAACATTTCATTCATACTTCTCACTTCCTAACAGTTAATAGCATAGGAAATGTATTGTTATTTGCAAATATTCCTGAAAGACGCTTGTTATTTTCTCTATCAGAGGCAAGCGGGTCAAGCCAGAGTTTATAATATATATATATATATTTTTTTTTATATAAAAATCATTTTGGTAAAATAAATGAATTTCCTACAATGATATGCTTCTTTTTTGGATACGTATATTTTAT
Organism: Margaritifera margaritifera; assembly: GCA_029931535.1. Taxonomy (NCBI): domain Eukaryota; kingdom Metazoa; phylum Mollusca; class Bivalvia; order Unionida; family Margaritiferidae; genus Margaritifera; species Margaritifera margaritifera. Next base: position 10,204,203 of record JAQPZY010001697.1, on the reverse strand, counting down.
CTACAAGATTATGCGCTACAAAAGCAATGCGTCTTGAAACAAATATTGCCAGTCGCTACCATGAATCAAAGACAGACAGACAGACAGAGAAAGAGCTAGAGAAAAGAAAAAAATAATAATAAAAATATAGCAATCTTCTCTATTTCACTGTCTCACATGTTTTCCCATAAGTTCCCTTTATGACATTATTATATGATTATATGAGCCACCCAAACTGAGAACCAGTTCATCATTTTTTTTTTTTTTTTTTTTGGTTTAGGACACATTGATTGGCATTGGCATTGATTTTTTTTAATAAATTTATTCATTTGCAATTGCAGGCAATCGTTTGCAGCGAACCATCATGGACCAACCTGATTACGTAAAAAAATTACGTCATAAAGTTATGCGTCTGTCCAATGAAACAAAACGTAAACTTTACATTCTCTTCAAATTCAAACCGTGGTAAAAGACTTCTCATGGGTAAGATGGGAACAAGAGTCTGAAATTCAAGTAGTTTTATAATGTATCACCAAACAAATTTCTAGCCTATGCAAAAATAAAACTATTATTTGTTCAACAATGATTTGCTTCACTAATCAATTGAATGTACTGAAACTGTTCAAACGTGATGCTGACGAAGCCAGCGGTTTGGAAGGCTGCGTTCTCGAATCGGTATAGTTCGATAAATCAGAGCCCAAACCTTGTATGATAAGTTGGTGGTTTCCCGTGATATTTAAGTGGAATAAAATATCGATTTCAACATGACATTGGAATCAACAGGACAACTTTATCTACAGATGATTACACAAAAGCCGCGACAAATTTAAAGCAAGTTACACAAAATGGTCGATAAGTCCTACGGACCAATCTTTTCTGCAATAATTGCTAAGTTTTATGAATAACTGAGACCATACCCTAAACCACCAACATATCATACTAGGTTTGGGATCTGATTTATCGGACTAGAATTGGTATGGTCCCAGTTCAATAACAACCACATTAAAGTACAAACAGAAGCGTGCAAGGGTAAGTTGCCCGTTGTTGATTAGTGCAAGAGGTCATCCGTCTGGTTTCCTCTACCTCAAAGAATACGCTGCTGAAAACATTTATCACCAGAGTAGTTATTCGAATATTTAGAAAATCCATGTTAATAAATTATATTAAAAGATAAAATATTCTTCCATGGAAGTCAGATGGGATTGTTTGAAATACGTTTACCTAACGTCTGAAAAGCGTCTGTTAGTGACATCCCTAGTAAGAGAAGCATTTGAGATATACGGTGTTCAATGTTCAGTGAATGTCTCAGAACCAACTTACCCTCTCTTCATAAAGCAATCTACAAATATCTGTCAAAAACTACAGCTAATAGTTGAATAAAATAGTTTATGCAGCAAATTAAGTATAATTTATGCATGTTCAATACAGGATTAAAGGAAGCAGTTATCAGGATAATGGACGTAATGGCATAAGCTACTGTTGAAAACAATTAGCCACAAAGATGATTGGAACTCGGCCATAACTCTTATATGTCACTAGATGGCGTAATTGTACTGTGGGATTTTCAGAAACCTTTGCTCATTTATCAGCAAAACTTCAGGAACAGAGAATACATAATGATATATTGAATGAAGGAGTAATGTGTGGCGAGTTCCATTTTTGAAGCGTGTTTGATATGCATCTGAAAGAAAATTTAGGCCAAATCATCATTTCAGGCCCCTCTCAATCGCCAAGGCTCTTTTACAAAGACTGAACAGTCCGGATAAAAGCTAGAGGGAAATATCAATGTTAAGGTCTTACTTTTATAAATGTTTATTATTTTCCATCGGATTCCAGTTTTGTATCAGGTTTTTTGTGTCTGTATCTGCATTTTAGACAGCCCAGGATTATTATGGCATATGCGGGGGGGGGGGGGGAGAGACATTTCACATTCTGCTATGCCTTTCAAATGTATTTGAACCCATCATTTTGTATTCTATGTTGTACCTGTTTGTAGTGGTTCTCACGACCGAAAGAGTTCAAAAACTGATAAGTATTATGTTGGTAAGTATGAACTGCCAGACTACTACATACCACAAGATTAATATATTTGGGGAATTACATTTGTATAGATAAGCTCTACGCGTGGTACAGGAGTATTTAGTCAAAATCGTTTACCCGTAATTGACCTGCGATCTATTCGTCATATGGAAAATAACAGAAGTTCATTACTATACATGGACTGCTAATAAAAACGAGTCACTACTGTTGACGACATTTAACTATTTGACTGTTTATTTTAATTAGCTCAGCTTGAAGCGAATACGTGACATTTGTTAACCTAGTAGTTGATACGTGTAGAAACGAAGACTATGATTTTTCTCAGCATTGACAGATTAAAACACGATGGAAGCTAAAGCTGTGTAGCTTTCAAGTAATCTGCTTTCATCAACTCAAAAAACGTTGTTACGACAACTGATAAACTTATGTCAGCCCTCGTGAGTTTTTCGAACTTTTTATACACCAATCAGTACAGACAAAAAAGTCTGCGTATAAAAAGTTCAGAAACTTAAAACAAATTTGAAACTTCTATCATGAAATGAAAATCTAATCAGGTCATTAACTGACTACCAAAGTTCATTTCTCTACCTAAAGTATTTTCTGCTTAATCTTTCTAACAAGGTTATCATCCAAAAAGTCGGTGTAAGTCCAAAATATATATTTTTTAAAAATGTGTAAAAAAAAGAAGAAAAATTGCTGTAATAGCCTGAAAATCTAAGCAGCTCATCTATATATGCATACAAATATGATTGCCAACGTTATTTTCTCACCGTTGAGCGTCTTTTTTGCGCAGTCTTGATAACGGGCTTCTCTGGACGGACAGACGGACATAACCAAGTCAAAATTCTTCCGCTGCAAGCAGTGGGGACATAACAAAACTACGAGCACTAGTACTTTTTACTTCTGTAAACTGCTTCTTTTTCGAAAGACCGTCAGTCAAAAGGACCATCTGCCACTATTTATGCAACTGATAGATGCTGCTCATTTCTTTCTCTTTCTTTTTCTTCTTCTGTCCGATAAATACGCTTTCAATAACGTAAAGTCCATATCACTATTTGTGCATACGCAATAAATGTACACATACTATAATGCAACTTAGGTGAGGCAGAATGTGTTGGTGCAAAAGCGGACAATGAGTACCCTTATTATATACTCAGTGAGTTAGTGTTAGTCTGATGATATGCAAGATTTTCTATGCATAAGCAACAACCTGTATTTCCTATTTATATTTTTTAAAAAGCTAATCTGCTATCTGGCGATCCAATTTACAGTTTTGTAAATTATCCCCACAGTTTGGCGGACACATATGCATTTTGAAAGTTCAGCAAAATAGTTTCAAACATCTGGCCTCTTTACTTTGTTGTGATGAATTACTAAAGTATAGTGATATATGTCTTGATTGTAATTTGAACTCAGTAAAATTCTTTATCATGTGTTTTTTTATAAGGTAAAGTTGCACATGCTCATTGGAGTACTTCCGTTATCAAGGTCTTCAGTTTTGGAGGGAAGTAGTTTTGGAGGCGCTCTACAGATATTATGTACTTTTGAGAAATTGACAGGTGTAAGGTGAAGTTGTTTGAATTTGCAACACACACAATGAAGAGAATGTGGCATACCTCTATGCTATTTTGATGTACTGTGGCTTAAATTTCTTTACATATGGTACTTGTGGAAATTGAACATGATCTAAGCACACAGCTGACAAAAATGGACGCTGCCATGTGATCGAAAAATCAGCCTAAATTAGTCAAAAGTACTCTATTTTTTAGCAGTTATTATAATAGGGAAACGAATGTTGCCAGAGGAGGCAATACCAGCCTCTGAAAGTACAATGAATGAATTACAAAATACATAAAATGAATTACAAAATATATAAAAATTAAAAAGTTATCGGCTCTTTTTTTTTCTACTTTTGAAGTCCAGGAAGTGAAAATGACCAAGCAGAGCTATCAGTTTTTTTGATAGGTGCACATCTGAAGTAAGGCCAAGCTGTATACTCTATAACCCAAATTGCACCCATCAATCATACACCAAAATAAAGGGAATTCAAAGTTCTTTTAATGATACCTAAGATATGCAAGGTCTTTTTTAAATAGCCAACATAACCAGTGAGGAAAACCTGGGAAATTCTTTTTCTTTAAAAATCTAATGCAAAGTACGAAACTGGAGAGCGCCACCTTTTGCAAGTTGTCAAACTCTTAAATTTCGGCGGTAAATAGTTCTTGCAAGAAGTCTGCATTCCATAATGCCTAAATTGAAGTGATCGGTTTGGAAACACACCGGAACGTTTGAAATTTGACAAGGGTCTGCTAAGGTTCCGTTCCAGAATTTCGCACTTTTGCGCAGGTTTAATATTTTGAAGAGAAACTATTCATCGGAGTTTTCCCGCTCGGATCTAAAATTTTCTTTTTTATACCTGAATGATGGGAATTGATTTGGGTTTGATAGTAAACATCTGGGATTTATCTCTGATGTGCATCTCTCCGAACATTGCTAGCTCTGCATGGCTATTTGCACATTATAAACTACAAAGATGAATTATATTCAAACAAAAAACAGCAAACAAACAAAAAAAACGAGCCGATAACGTTTTTATTTTTTTATATTTTATAATTTATTGTGTCCACTTTAAGTAAATAGTAAAGTCCTCTGTGAAATTTCGTTATGTTTGAAGAAAAGGCACAGTTAGTGTACTTTGTGTACAGGCTCATTTTTTGACCACACAGGAGCAGTAATTTTCATCAGCTGTCTGCTTTAGACAGCACATGGTGTTCCTAATAGCGATAAAAAAAATCCCAGTCTAAGCTGGTGAAAGACATGTAAGTGTATGTCAACTTTCTCTATTGTGACAGTTCCAGTCTTCAAAGGTGCACCAAAACCACGGAGCAGAACATAAAGGTCTATACAAACGAATGTAACGCACAAAACAAGGTATACCCCTAAGTCTAGTAAAAACACTGATTGGTTGGCACGTTAGTCAACGTTTTTATTAAAGACTTAGATCACATAATTGCACAGTTTTTCATATATGTGTTTATGTTTTGGACCGACCACATAAAATATATATAGGTAACACAGGCTGTTTGCACGAAAATCTTGCAAATTGTCAGGCTGTGATATTAACTCTCTGAGTATATAAAAGGGGCATGCATTGCCTGCTTTGTCGCCAATACAGTCTTCCACCTCTAAATTACATTATAAATATATTTACGTTCATCGCTTTTGCACAAATAGTGTTGATAAACTTTTACTGTATAGAGATGGTGTCTTTTTTTGGACAGAAAAAAGGAAAAATGAGCGACACCTATTGGTAATGTTTGGTACAAACTTTGATCAGACTCTCGGTCGGCGTAGATCTCTCTAAGTCACGCGAGAATCTACTCGAACTAGACTTTTGTGTAGACCTTTACTTGTCTCGTTCAACGAGACCTCAAAAAAAAGCTCTGAAAATATCTGCTAGATTCTATTTTACATTCGTAAACTTTGAGAAGGCGTTTAATAGAATAAATAGAGAAGCTTTGGCATAAAGTTCAAAAACTTGAAATTAGTTGTAAATATGCTTAAGCAATAAAAGAAGATTGTGTTAGGACCACCAAAGGACTGACACCTTCGATTGCCCGTCTGGTATACGTCCAGATTGCATTCTGTCACGATTACTTTTTTCCTTATTTTTATATGACCTTCGAAGAGCATCGTTTAATGACAGTTATGGTTTATATATTGATGGCATGTTGAAACTGCTCGTTTTGCTATATGCTGACGATCTAGTTATATTTGCTATATGCCGATGATCTAGTTATATTTGCTATATGCCGATGATCTAGTTATATTTGCTATATGCCGATGATCTAGTTATATTTGCTATATGCCGATGATCTAGTTATATTTGCTATATGCCGATGATCTAGTTATATTTGCTATATGCTTATGATCTAGTTATATTTGCTATATGATGATGATCTAGTTATATTTGCTATATGCTGATGATCTAGTTATATTTGCTATATGCTTATGATCTAGTTATATTTGCTATATGCTGATGATCTAGTTATATTTGCTATATGCTTATGATCTAGTTATATTTGCTGAAACACCTATTGAGATACAGCGCTTACTTAATGGATTTAAATGTATTGTGAAGAATGGTGATTAACGATTAATTTGGACAAAAAAATGAGGCTACTTACAGAAACCAAAAAAGGTTGTTTGGGAATCACAAATTAAAAGTGACTTCTTGTTATAAATACCAAGGGCTGTATTCTCGTCGCGTGGTGTTTGCTATAAAGGCAAAAAAAGTCTTATCTGAACAAGAGGCTCAGGTATTTTTATCATTCAAAGGCAAGTTGCTTTGGTTTCGAAAACTATCGATAAACACACTGTTTAAAATGTTGGTGGTACTAAGATACTGCCTGTGCTATCCTATGGAACCGACATTTGGGATTTTTGTAATGCGTGTGACATACAAGCTACTGTAAATATATGTGTTGAAACTTACAAAATCTACTGCGAACAGTTTTGCTATGGGTGAATTACTGATAAACAGACTTAAATTGACCTACATCATGTAGCCAATGAAATATTGGTTTAAAATACTCAAAATGTCCGACAGTAAACTTCCTATAATGTTTTAATATGCAACTACAAGGGTCGTACTCATCCGATTGTAAATTATGGGTTCATGAAATCAAACATTTACTAATTTCTTACAGTTTGGGGGAAGCTTGGTACAAGCAAGGATGTAACAGATGACCTAATGTTTATTAATATTTTCAAGCAAAGGTGTATTGATATTGATAAACAAACCTGGAATGAACAAAATTAATGAATAGGATAGATTAAGAGTTTACAAATTAAATAAGTTAAGCTTTATATGAGAATCTTTATAGAAAACCCATTGTACCTTAACTTATTTCGCAAAATGAAAGGTAGTTATCTGAATGTTAGAGTCAATATATAGACCCTGATCTGCCATCATATAATTTGCCAACAGATCAGGGTCTGTGTTGTTTGTTCTACTGAGATACGATCATGTTCCATACCGTGCAAAGAATATGTCTCATTTTTGTTAAAGTGATATTGAAACAGAATACCATTTTGTATGTCATTGTAGAGCATTTGAATTGCATCGTACTCTGTGTTTTCCTAAATATGTTCATGTACACCCTTTAGTGGATAAATTTGATCTGCTCTGCAAAGCAGAAGTAAATGTACATTGAACTCAATATGTCAATTATTATTATACACAATTAAACATAGAAGAGCACTCCAAGAATCTTGTAATGTAATAATGATATTGTTCATTATTTGTTGATATGCATATTTTATCTATCTCACTCAGATGCCTATTATTTTGTATTGTTACATGTACTTTGCACCAGTGGCCTACATTACCACAGTAAAGAAAAAATATTGTTCAACCAGACCTTTCGCGTCACTCTGAGAGATCTCGGCCATACGAGGGTCTGGGTCTATACCACACCACGATTGTAATTCTAAATGTACCTGTAATGTTCGACAACAGTTACATCTGGTAAAAGGTCTACTGCATTTGGTAAAAGTCTATACAAAACAATTGTAAAGCTAAAATGTAATTGTTGTTGTTGTTGTAATGGGTTTAACGCCATTATTCAGCACATGATACACTAATACATGGCGGCCAGTATATTTGGTGGAGGAAGAACCCGAGAAACCCCGGGAAGAACCACCGACCCACGGGAAGCTACTGGCAAGCTTTCTCACATACCCACGTTGGCTGAGCCCGAGACTCGAACCCACGCGGACAGCGGTGAGATGTCAGTGATCTGTAAAGGCGAGCGCCTTAGACCACTCGGCCACCCGGGGCCACCCTAAAATGTAATTGTAATGTTCAAAACAAATTACGTATCATTGTTGCCAACTTTCTAGTCCACTTCATCAGTAAGTTCAGCATATTATTACAATTACCATATTATATTGTTGCATAGTACCTTTTGTAACACCTTATGCAAAACAACTTTCTTTTCCATGTCTCCTAGTCACAGTGAACAGTCCATTGCGATCTTGCTAATTTATCTTGTCATTAGATGTTAATATATTTGACCTGACTTTATTTCATCGTAAATTGACATTTCTCAACAGAACAAAAAAAAAAAAAAAAAAAAAAAAACGCGTTAAGTGTGGATTTCTTTATAGCCTATCCATACAAATGATGATATTGCATCCATAAGACACTTGCATCATTAATCAGTCTGGAGATTCAATACAACTGATAAGTATATACATTTTTACAGCACTCATAGGGGATATAATGGAAGTTAAGCTAATTTTTCTTCATTTCATATATTCTTCCCGAATAATGAATAATCTTTATTCATTACATCCGTCAAAATAGGTAATACAAAGGTAAAACTGTCATTTCAGCTTTTATTACAACTATTTATTAGATGTCCAGTACGAAAAGCCAACACATCGATTTTTGTTATTCATTCTGTTAAATAAATTGGATTTCTAACCTCACCTATCGATGTGGGTAACATGTGGCCCACGGCTGCAGACTTTTAATTGTGAGATGATGAACAGGCAGTTCGTGACTACCAAATTAAGGGACCGCAGATTCATTTCGAATGTTCAACGGAGCACAGTTTAATCCACCCGGAGCTTTAGATATACTACCGAGACTTAAAACGAATTTTGAGCGATCCCGAATGTTCGAGCCAAACGGGTTCGAACCATTGATATTTAGTTGTATATTGTTTGTTTTTTATTTGTAAAAAAAAAATGTGATTTAAACACATTTTCTTTAATTTGTATTTGTATGCATCATAAAGCCTTTTCTTCTGCATCATTTGCATTTCGTACAAATACTTGGCACTCATACAACCAAGCGCGTGCAAATGTATTTTTTTTTCTGGAGAGAGGATAAGGAGAAGAAGCATGTACAGAAGTGATTACCTGTTATGAAATCTCTTAGCTTTCGGTCCCCAGAGCTAAGCACTGAAGTCATGGCTGTGGCAGTCTTCAGTTCAGCATTTTCCTGTAGCAGCAGAAGACATCGTCTCAGACGAATATTCTCCCCTGACAGATCTTCGTTTTCCTTTTGTAATGCATCAGCCGCTCTTCTGTGGTGGCCAAAGTATTCACTAGTGTAACTTTCTGACATAATGCGTGTATCACATCGCTACTTTATTGCATAATTTAACACAGCTATGTGGATCGGCATTGCTACCATGTGGCGTCGTCGTGATGGACGTATAAAGATGACGTCATAAACAGGCGACGTAATGTAAGACAACGGACGGTTATTCGCCTATACAATCTGTTGCTTGCGTAATCACTGCATACTGTATCTTTAAAACAACATGAAGTACGCGTAGAAAATGAAATGCAGACATAGTTTGAATATTTTAAACAAAATTCACACATACACAAGAAAGACAAATCTTAGCAGTCAAAAAATAATAGTGTTCAGTAAGTGACCTTTAGTAAGTTTCCATAAAAGACAAATTCCATAGACTTCTTTAGCAAGTGAAGATTTCTAAATGGCATGTCTTTTGACCAGTATAAGAAAATTTTAGATGAATTTTTTCCCGTATTTCACATAAAATCGAAACTTGTATTGAAAATTGAATATTTGTTTAACATCAAATAGTCGATTTTGATGAGGCAATTGAATAAATTGATTTTTTAATTTTGAAAAGTCTGATCACCCTAATCATCTATTATGGGAAGTTATATAAACCATATCCCGTTCAAAAGTTTGTAATTCACATACATCTTCATGTTTTTGTTGCTTTTATGAGAAGTTTACTCGAGAAAACTGGTGGAGATACTGTATTCTTATGTATGATATATGATTATGATCAGGATTGAATGTAACAAAATTTATTATTTCTGCAATCTTATTTAAAACAAAATATCAATTACTATGGATTTCTAAACGAGAAAAACTATGGCCACTTACTGTACATTACGAAGGCAAGGTGTGATAACGTAGACAAATTCTCCTATGATACATATGTAGATACTGAACTCTTCGTCTTGATTGCGATATAAAGGTGGGGATTTCCAAATGATTCGTGGGTTTTATCAAAGGTGTAGGTGACACAGGAGGAATGGAAGGAAGCAAGTTGAGACTAGATTTTGTCGGGGCACGACTAGAAAACATGGATTTGGTATACACTGTACCCACCACCTCCAGTGTTTCGCAGCCAACGTCTCGCGCTTTTAAAAATATTTAATTGAGCAAAATTGATTGCTTTAATTGATTTTTAAAACAATATTGGCCATATTTGATGATTGATTTTCATAATTTGTATAAATCAAAAAAAATAAAAACAGAAACATGTCAGGACAGTCTACTACCACTACCAAAGCAGCAACAGCAGCAGGTGTAGCAATTGGCCCTGAAAAAGGATTAAGACAGGTAAAGCTAATGATGTTAAGTCCATAAGTATTTTTACTATTTCTTATGGCATATTCTTGTGTAATCAGAATCAGAACGAAATTTCATACCACATCACAAAAGTCCGTGGGTTCGTCCTCTTCTCCTTCGGTTTATCTATTTGTCTTTCCTTTTTGAATTTCTTGACAGGTATGGGTTCTTCTTCTGTTTCTGAAGAACGCTCCACCTCCGCCTTCTCCATGTTCTCTTTTTTTTTTTATAGACACTCTGAAAACCAATGTCCATTCTCTTGACACTGATAACATATATCTCTACTTTTGTCTCTCTTTTCTCTTGTCTTTCCTTTTCTTTGACGTTGTGGACACTTTGGAGCCCAATGTCCTTTCTCTTGACAGACATAGCTTGAGTATATTGACTTTTCTCTCGAGTGGAGTAGTCCGTAGTCTTTATTGGAAGTGTACTTTTTAATGACTCTCTGTAAATCTCTGACGAGAAGGGCAATCTGTTTTTACTCTTCCATCTTCACATACTGAAAGCTGAATGATTATATTCTCTTAGAGTGAGGATATGCACTCTAGTCAAGTAGATTTTTTTAATCAAGAAACAATCACACCTTGCTGAGAAGAAATCAAAAGAGGCCAAGAGACGACGACTTTCGATAACGCCTTATACACTAAGTGGAGTGTTAGCACAAGTTCATGCTAGTGATTTTGAAGACGACACGAGTGAACCTGGACCAATACCATATACTTCTACCACAAGAGAAAGAGAATAAAGATCGGCTAAGAAAGAAAGTCGTTCAGTAGCTCCTGAAGGTTATTTTCATATTCGAGAGACAAAACGTGACTTCCAGAAAATTTAGAATGACAGCTTACACGTACACAGGGAAATTTAAAGAGTTAAAGTTTGAAGTACCATCAGAGAAAGCAGCGGGTTTGATTACAGATTTATGGGAATCATTATTAGAGACATTGAAACGACAGTGCCAAGCTAGAGATGACGATCGTTTGAGACTGTCCATAAATCACAAGAGTTTGAAGTCTCCTGTCCGGATCGAGTTTAGTACACCGGCAGAATTAGCACCTTCTAAAATTATCGACAAAAATCAACACGTACAAGAATCTAATGACGAGTGTGACATGACCTATGGAAAAGTCACTCTTCGTATGACACACGTTTCACCTCCCAGTGGTAGCAGACAGCGCAGATAAGTTTTATTGGTGGATGAACTTTGCAGTACCAGACATAGTATCGTCCAGATTAATAATCATCAGGACCAAATGTGCTTAGCCCGTGCCATCGTAGTGATTCGAACTTATGCCGAGAAGAACGATGCAGTGGAATGAAAGCGATCATGTTATAGTATAGTATGTTTTTGTGAGGGTATTGTGTGTCTAGAAACACTCCTACCCTTGCCTGCTTGTGTGATAGTATAGTATGTTTGTGTGTGGGTATAGTGTGTCAGCAAACAAAAGACTGTTACAGTGTAGACAACTCGATGTATATAATTCCTGGAAAAAGCTCAGTTGTAAATTTTAAAAATTATCAGCATCAGTTAAATGTTCCGTATGTTGTTTATTACGATTTTGAAAGTGTCATCGTACCACAAAATTGTAATAGTACCATTCAGCACCAAGATATATGCTGGACATTGCAAACATCTAATCATATTCCCTCATGGTTATGAACTACATACTTAAAGTCAATTCATGAATATTACAGACCAATTATTGACAAGGTGCCGATTGCATTTAGGTGTTTTACAACTGGTTGGGTAGGATCGCAAGAATAGTGTACGTCAAATTAAGGCTGAAAAATGCAAAACCTATGGTGTTCACGGAGAATGATGAAAAACATTTTACCTCAACAAATACATGCCATATCTGCGAGGAAAAAATGTTTTAGGACAAGATGCGTTATTGCGATCATTTATTCGGCAAGTACAGAGGGGTTGCTCATAATTAATATCATTTGAATTTCAGATACCCAAAATATATTCCATATAATTTGAATTTCAGATACCCCAAATATAATTAATATCATTTGAATTTCAGATACTCCAAATATAATTAATATCATTTGAATCTCAGATACTCCAAATATAATTAATATCATTTGAATTTCAGATACTCCAAATATAATTAATATCATTTGAATTTCAGATACCCCAAATATAATTAATATCATTTGAATTTCAGATACTCCAAATATAATTAATATCATTTGAATCTCAGATACTCCAAATATAATTAATATCATTTGAATCTCAGATACCCCAAATATAATTAATATCATTTGAATTTCAGATACCCCAAATATAATTAATATCATTTGAATCTCAGATACCCCAAATATATCCCACTAATTCATTTACAACTTGTCCGGTTATGACAGTAATTTATTCATCAAGAACTTTTGTCAAATAATGGTCCAGAATAAAGAGGTGAAAATCATACAGAACAACGACTATACATATATTTCGTTCAGCAAGGGTTCTCATAGTTCATAGGTAAGGACATAACTGTCAAAAGAATGATTAGATTTGTAGATAGCTTTCGGTTCACGGGGCAGTCATTATAACAGCTGGTTTTAAATTTCAGTGATGAAAAATTGAGACAAACATTTAAACATTTTGGTTACATGTAATGCAAAAATTTGAAGAAAGACATTTACCCATAAGAATACAGAGATAGTTTTGAACAATTTAATGAAACAGGTATACCACTCAAAGAAAAGTATTGCCCATCAATTAACTACTCAACATATTAAATGAAAATTACCAGCATCTTCATGATGTGACGTCAAACTTCAACGTTCATACGTTAAGTGATCTACACGACCGTTACGTGAAAAAGATACTTTAATGTTGTGTTACATTTTTCAAGGAATGTCTGTATGGCAAACTTTATGCTATGCAATACACATTCAATACACATTATTGCAGCGTCTCTAGCTTAGTTCATGATGCGAGATTAAAGATATCCGGTGTTGAGTCAGAACAATTGACAGATTATAACATGTTTTAAGTATACTGGATAGGAATGCTAAAGCCAACCACAAATTATATGCGGAAGATGAATGAAAATACCAAATACAGAGAGTTGGATGAGACAAAGCCAAAATCATATTCATGTACCTAGGTTGCACGAAATTGTATCGTGGGGAATGAGCCAGTATATGCCGGTAAATAGCTTTAGATGGGCAAATAATGAAAAATTAGATGGGTAGAAGAAAATATGTTTGAAATAACTGATGATAGTGATAGTGGCTGCATATTAGAAGTAGATTTAGAGATTTCATCACATCTCCACGATAATTATAAGGGCTGCCATCTAGCACTGGCAAAACTTGTATCATACGAAAATGATTTATCTCCTTTATAAAAAAAAAGAAAAATTTTTGATTACAAAGGTACAAAACCAACTGTACCATAACTATGCTGTAAATTTAAGAAATAAAAACAAGTATGTGATACATTACAGTATGAGATACATTAAAATATGTGATACATTACAGTATGTTATACATTACAGAAACTTAAAGCTTGACGTACAGTTAGGAATAGAACTGAAAAAGATACAAGTCTTGTTTGAACAACAGCCTGACTGAAATCTTGCATTTAATTGAATACAAGTTTGAGACAAAAAGGAACAAATGATTTCGAGGAAAAACAATTTTTTTCTTCTTCAAATTAATTAAGCTTCATTCAGTTATCAGATGGAGACTTAGACAAAAAGAACAACCGCTAAAGTACAGATATTTAAAAAAAATTAAAAAATGTTTAAAATGCTAGTGGAACAATTATTGACGATGATTTTGGTGTTAGTCAATCTGAAAAAAAGAAGAAATCAAACTAACTAAACCGATCTTTTGTGGATATAATGTGTTGGAAATAAGCTAGTGGTTGATGTACTATTTCTATTACAAAAAAAAAAAAAACAAAAACAAATATAGTGATAAAATGAGATTACTCATGACTGATACAGACTGAGTATGGATTCATGCTGAGACAGAAAAGCTTTACAGCGAGTTGAAAAAGAACATCAAATTTGATGACACTAGTGAATATCCAAAGGACAACGTGCTTGGTTTACCACATATGAATACAAAGACGAACTAACTAGAAACCCAATTAGAAAGTTTCGTGAGTTAAATACAAAACTCAATTAATTTAGGACTGATAAAAACGAAAAGAAATTCTGTAAAGGGAATAAACAAGGTGTGATTAAAAAGACCCTAAACTTGTATATATACCAATATTGCTTCTTTAATCACAAGAAAAGCTGCATGGGAATGAATTTACCAAGACCATACAATCACGAGCTGTGAAAAATAAATATCAAAATAAAAAAGTTGCTCTTTCTTTTGTTCTCTTTCAAAGTATCTACAGTCTCTCTTTGTACATCATCTGCAGTGAGATAATTTTCAGTGAAGATCGTAAGATAGTTTCCATTATATGTTTGTCCTTGCTATAGAAGATGACGTAAATACGTGTATTTTCTCTAAAATGTTTGATTACAGAGTTGAACACTATCACCCATACTGATATTGCAAAACGTTTACCATAAAAAGCCAGTCTAGTTAGCTTTGCTGCTTACTTCGTCGAGATTCCGGCAATCATCAATTAGAAACAAAGTATTGGTTCCTTGAGAGATATCAACAAGTAACTCGAACCACTTTGGTAATTTTGCACGGAAAAGTTGGACCGACGATATAGTTAAAAAATTGTTTGTATTCAGTCTCGATAAGATTTAGTGCAAACAGTGTTTTCCCACAATTAGTCACTCCACAAATTATCATGTTGTTGTTGTTTTCGATTTAAGTCGAGTTAGGCCATTCGGCCATGTGCGACTGATAACAGGTCAGCTATAATCATGTTATGAGATTCTTTTAAATACATATATCCGTATGGAAACCTATGCTATTTATTTATGCCTAAAGCATAACTAATTTTTAACTGAATAGTTTAAATATTTACCTGAGAATCAGACACGAAATAAATATACATTTGTGAACATCATCATTGTATTTTCTGCTGATCTGAAAATGAATACCTTGTTATACATTAGCTAGTTGAATACTGCTACCATGCAATCTGTTATAACGTATACTTCTCAATCAACCAGATACAATGAATGTCAGTGCAAAAGCGTTAACACTTACGATGCTGATTTCTGTGTAATTTTATTGTTTATGGAGAAAAAAATACTTACTGGCGTCTGTAAACTGTTGTCTTATCGAAAACCCTTGGGAATAAACCATGTTTGGAAGACATTCTATTGTTACGGAGATTTTGTTTCTATTGCAGAGTTGTAAGACTATTTAAGATCACTTTTCTCCACTCTTATTGCACAGTATCAAACACCCTTCAAGCTCATTCTGGGAGAATTAAGTGCAGTGGTGTACTGGCCATTGGGCATACCGGGAGAAATCCCGGTGGGCCGCCGCAAAAAAATCCGTTTTTACCTGTGTTTTACTGGTGTGAGCAAAACCCCGGGCCTGTCCCGGCAGATAAGTCCAGGGCCGAGTTGCTTACCCAGTACACTCCTGATTAAGTGTGAGGTTCTTTAAATTTGTACTGGCTGCTGTACCTATAATTCTCTCCTTAGTAGTGTAATTATAAACGAAAGAAAGTCCGTTTCTGTATGTGTCATTAACCGATTGTGCAATGGACTCTGAAGTAATCGTTTCGTGCTGGAGACAACTGTTTTCCAGTTCACTATCCTGATTTCATCCCTCTATCACTTGAGATTGCAAGTGTTATGTCAAATCTGAAATACAGCGAGCAATGATCTGTTAGAATCTGAAAGTCAAGTGGTATTTTTTATTTTTTACCATACACCACAAACTTAAACCACAAACTATACAGCGTGTGCGCCAATAATTTGTTCATTATTTGCCCCTGATCGTAACTTCTAAATGTATCACTCATTATAAATTGTTAAATACTATTTGTTTCTAACCGATACAGGTAATCACAAATCTTTGTATTTCATGAAAATGTTGTAGTCACATAACGTGAAAAAATCGCCTCTTTCTTATGATATTAAAATGTTTTTCACAAGCATTAAACCCAGATTGTATACCACTGTTAGCATACTATTTCACCTTATTATCAAACGAGACGAAAAGATACTCAGTAAAATAAATACATTGGTAGTTAGTTTTGGTATTGCTATCTGTAAAGTTTTTTCCGGTGTGTATGTGTTACAATGATGTGTTGGATTGTGTATGTGTTACAATGATGTGTTGGATTGTGTATGTGTTACAATGATGTGTTGGATTGTGTATGTGTTACAATGATGTGTTGGATTGTGTATGTGTTACAATGATGTGTTGGATTGTGTATGTGTTACAATGATGTGTTGGATTGAGTTATTTAACTCCTTGCGATATCCTTCTCTGCTAATGTGGAATTATGTATCTATGGTAAGTCGACATCTTCGCACATTATATGCTACAAATACGTCTCCGATCATTAGTTGCCGAAGACGAGATCGGGCTGGGTAACATACACAATACTACCCATCATAAGAGCAGTAGATATGTATCCGTATTTTACTTGATGATTAGAATGTTGGAGAAATGATTCAGTTTAGGTTGCCTTGGTTTTTCAAGCTTTATATTATTTCTGGATGAGTAGAAGCGTATAGATCAAAAGTATCATCCACGATGTTCAAGTACTGAGTCACCATCTCGATCAAACAGCTTCAACAAATAGTTGATTCCTGCAAATTATATGCCGTTAGCTATTGTTCCTCCAATCATTGCTGTTGCTGTGACCATTTATGGTATTGCAAACAGCGTAATCATCTATTGATGAGAGGTGTTCCAGCGGAACAACACAATAAAGTATATGCTTTTGCATACGCCGTTATCGCTTCGAGACGTTATTGCTACTGAAGAAGGATGTGTTCAAGTGCACAAGACTTGTCCTATTTTTTGTTGTTGTATTTATGAGTAACAGATTTTAATACTGCTACCAGTTATTATTTTAACTTGTGGAAAGGCTCCAGTTTTTAATTTAAATAGAAATGATAAAATATTATTCTCTTCTAGATATTTGTTCTTGAATTGACTCAGATTCGCCTTTAAGTTCTAATAAGCAAGCAACACATTGATCGCCTACGTCTACGTCTAAGCAATATAAAAATCAACGTGGTCGATAGAAAAAAATATCTTGTGTCGTCAATATGAAAATTTACAAAAATGTGTATTATTCTGATTATTTTTATATGATTGACATGTTTATGTAAAACATATATTCTGTGTTAAACATTATAGTAGTTAAACCCATAGCTGTTAACTAATGTATGAGGCGTAGTTTCGGGCATAAACACGTGTAACAACAATTTCAATTTTTTATATTCAGATAGTTCAATAAGAATTACATCTCCTGCATTAAAATCTATTTCAGTACCATCCAGACAGAGAGATTCCTGTACCGGTACAATTCGAAACTCGTAAAGCAATGCACATTCTGGAATAAGTTTAGTTGTTTCATCTAACTTTTTTTGTATTTGTCGATTGCCTTTTTTAATGTTCTAATTCTATCAAGTAACGCAATATTATTTACACCAATTTCCGTGTACAATTGAGTTTTGATTATCTCTAAATTTATATTTATTTCGAATGTAACATCTTTAATCGTTTTTATTTAATCACTCAAATCAGCAATATATGTAAGGTGTTTTCATTGATCTAATTATGCTTTCATTCACATTCGTTTTGTTTTTGACGTCCACTATCTTTTTGGTTGTCTCTGTTAAATCATTTTTCTACTTGCCGTTTATTAGTTTTATTCGCTGTCTTGTTTTTAATGTCAGTATTTTTTGTGTTCAGATAATTCATCAGCTTTTTAATCTCTTGATTGTTTTGCTGGATTTCATTATTGAAATCTCTCTATAGCTTTTCCAGTTTAAATTGTAGAGTACCATAGTCTTTGATTTTTAAAAACTGTTCTCCATTTTATTTTCTTCGTTTGGTTGTAAATATTGTTACATGTTAGGTATTTCTTCGCCTTTGGAGAGGTCTTCCTTCGGGAGAACATCTGCTCTTTCTCTTATTGATTGTAGAGCTTATATAGTAGTGGAAAATTAATTGACTCTCTATTTGAACAATTCCTTTGCATTCAAACAGTTTTGGTCTGTCATCATCAATCTGTTTTTATTACCCTGAGATATTGTTAGCCCTTTCATTAGCACTCTGTTAAATAGATGCTAATTTATTGTGTGCATTTTCTCTCAACGACTTGATATCTTTCAAATTGCTATTCTCCGATGTCTTGCGAATTTGAGTGCAAACTCGTTGTTGTACATCATTTCTATTAGTTGCATCCGATTTCTGTGTTGGATATGGTAGATTGGTAAATATGGTTATTGTTGAGGTTTAAGTCATTGTTAATTGTTTGGCCCAATGCAACATCTTTTTGATCTGTTTTTGTCTCACTACTTAAAGGTAGACCAAAGGGAAAAGCCTGTGTATAGCAAAAAGAGTACTGATAAAAAGTTTAAAAGTAGAGAGCCAACAACAGATGATATTTTGATGAATTCAAAAAAGAGTCCAATAAACAAAAATATCACAATGACCAGAATTTCAGGATTTCGCAATTGACAGGAAGGAGAATTTTATCTGTATTAGGACAAAACATTAAATCAGATACGACTTTGAAAATACTATGTGTTCCAGTAATTGACTTCTATGGAAGATGGTTACATTTTATAAAGTCTGAAGGAACCACCGATGAAGATTTAGGCATAGATCATGTCCATTATTTGATTTAATTGAACCTGAAGAGCAGAACAAATTAATTAAAAGTTAGGGGAAAATTAACATTACATAACAAATTGAATAGATTTTTCAAAAAGAATAGTGTAACAATAGCTGCTATAGCTACAGCAATAGCATTGACGTTATCAGCAATTGCTCTGTCTATAGGAATTATGTTAAAAGGTGTTGTTTTTCCTACTCCTTCTAGAAGCGAATACTTTTTGGACAAAATAAAAAAGGCTTGAAAAAACGCAGCTAATGTTTCGTTTGAGTTAACCAAAGAAAGTGTATCATCATTGCCTGGTATTATTGATAGTGTCATAACTTTGTTATTTAAGAGTACTGGCCAAATTGTTTCTTTTCTAGCTGAACATGTTATTTTCCTTGTTTTGGCGTTAGTGGGTTTGTTATTTGCATTCTTGATCAATGTGTAAACAAAATATATAGTAGAGTTAGAGATGGTGTAGTTGAGGTCTTTCTTTGAAAGAATGTCACCTTTTTTTTTCTTCATGTTTCTATGGCATTTCTCGTCGTGCCAGAAATGCACGGAAGCACAGTAGCATTGGCAGATGTATCATGCACAGGTTTCGCGATTCTGAAGGTAAGAAACGGCAAAGGTTGTGTTAAGCACACCATCTGCATCATAATCAATCTTCTTTACTTCAGTTTTACTCACTTTGTCTTCTTTTCTGTCGTCGGCAGTTTTCTGTCGTACTGTCGCATATTGTTTTTCAGCCTTTGAGATAGCGTTCTTTGTTACCTCGGTATTAATGGTAGGGTTTAAACTGGTCATTGGATTTCTGTAGATTGTTTTTTTGTTTTTTTTTTAATCCGACGACACTACCCATTTTCACTACTGTGTCACCATAATTGTTCATATGTGTCGTAACCTTGCTCATTAAAAACTAATAACTTCATTAGCATTTTAACAATGTATGATACTTCTGCAACAGACTGTGTGATAGATGTTCTATTCTGAACATGAGCAGCTAAACTACAGATTACATAAGACCTATACTTTGATTCAATCTAGATCTTCCTTCATCAGTCAATCCAATATTATGTTGCAGAAATAAGTATGTCCAGATAGTAGGTTCATTGTTGGCAGAGCCAACAAGGTGATGCACACCGTGAGTGCATCATTATTTAAAATGAGGACCAATGGTATATTTTTGTCTGTCATATATGCCATATACTTCATTTCATCAACTGACAATGTTCTCCAGTATTCGGTGCACCATAGTTGTAATGACGTTTGTAAGCAACTAATATAACAGCAGGTGTATCCTCCCCAAAACCACAGTGTACAGTTGTATGTTCTTCTGGGCCATTGTCAATCAAGTATTTGTTTTTTCTCTTGAGGTATCTCTAGTCATGCTGTAGTGGAATTTTTAAATTGTTGCAGATCAAATTAGATTGTTCATATAAACGCCATTATTATTTGATTTGGATCCATCGTCATCGTGTAAAGGCATTTTACATTTAGACAACAGTTTTAAAAGATGGAAATAAACGTGAAATGTGTATACTGATTTCGCTAACTCTGGTACATTTTTGTCCATTAAATGCAGTAAGAAATTCCACAACCCGCTGTTGCCATCCACACTGTCAAGTTTAGTTGATTCTGCCAGAATCTCATGTCACACTGTTACCTGTATCTTTCACTGAAAACAGTTCCAAATGTAGCTATAACAAAATGCCAAGTGTTTTTCATGTGAAAAAAGTCTTTTTCAGTATAGTAAATTTTTTTCATAAAATATTCTTGCAATATCATGGGCCACTCAATGTTAAAGTAAGTCACAGGACAAGAGTAAGATATTGTACCTGTTATTTTATTTTACTTTTTTCATTTCAAATTTGAACTCCATTTATCTGCTTGCTAACACATTATTTAAGTTTAAAAATTTTGTGTGTTGAACATTGTTCATCAATACTTCGTTAATGAAATTTACTGTTCTTATGTAAATACATTGAACCTCTATATACTATTTTTCCACCTTCACGTGTAATTATCTGTTGATTTTTCTCTCTTATTTTTTCATTTCCTCGATTGTAATACTATTTTAATCTCGTTTCCTTTACACATTCTTTGCATCCCTGGTATTTTGATTTCATTTACTGTAATTCCTCTATCACTTTTTCTCTGTTGCATTTCTATTATTTTACAACTACTGATTTACCATTTATTTGTGAAGATTAACTTCAATTATTATCAAACAGAATGTTCTGTGAAAACTGAATCTTCAAAATCTTAATATCTGTACACTGTGAAAGGTTTTCTCTTACTTCATCCATCTCTTGTACAAATTCTTCCCATATCAACTGATTTTGGTTAATTTTGGTAATTCATCGTGATTGAAATGTTCTATGGATGTTTTAAAATTGTTCATGGTAAAAATTAATTCCAGGAAAAATGCATTGTTGACTGAGCTTTGGCGTGAATCGCTGCTATACCTTTTTGGAATGAAACTTCAAAGAAGTTTAAATATTCTTATTATAGCATCAACGTGTGTGATTTTCATTACAGTTTATGTTGCTCAAGGTCTAGTATACCAGCTTGTAGTCTTTACTATTGTATTGAAAACCGACTTCATATTTTTCAATGTTATATCTTTTCATTTCTTTTGTGATGTCATTTACACAGCGAGGACATTATATATATATATATATATATATATATATATATATATATATATATATATATATATATATATATATATATTGTAATCGCCTTTGCGCGTTTTCATGTGTACCATTTTATTGCTGTTGGATTTACTTTTCTTTTTCGCTTTGTGCTTGTCTTAACTCCTTCATGCTCTAAAGTGCAGTTTTTTTTCTCTCCACATGTCACATTCTAAGAATGTTTCATCTTCAAAAGGAAAAATGTTCATACTCCGTAATTCTGCTATTTATGAATTCTTCCTCAGTTGTCACCGAAAGATATATTATTATTTTAATGTTATATTTTCAGTTAGTCCCTAACTGTTAAACGATTCCTCATATCCTCTCCATTTCACTATGTAATACTTTTTACCGTTCATCCGTTTTGTTTTTAAAATCTTTTCAACTTTTGTATATACCATCTCGTTTCTCATATATAGATAACTATTCTTCGTAAAACATGCACTCGAAATACTCTCCCTTCGAGATTTCCAGTTTGTAAACGTTTGGGTCCCCTAAAATTACTAGCTTGGTTTTAAATATTTCCTTATTGAAGTTAGGAACGTAGTCCTTTTCAAACATTGTTTGCATTTCAAAATTCTGTTTCACTGATTTTAAATTCAGGTGTTCCAAGTGTATCAGTTGTCAAGTAACCGAATAGATTGATCCATACTGTTGTGTTTCTCGATTGCTTCTATTGGAGTCATGTCTATTGATCTGTGACAAGTGTTGTTGTATCCCTCAGTTAACTGTTGTAAAATGTCAACCCATTTTCAGGTTTCATTTTGTGTAAAATACTTCCACATTATTGTCTTCAGGTTTCTGTTAAATTTTTTCATTACATATGCCTTTTGTCTGAGTAAGTTGAAAAATATTTTTTGTTTTCCTTTTCCAACAAATCCTTAACAATTTTGTTGCAAAACTCTTTTCCTCCATCAAACTGTATCTTTTGGGGTTTTCCCTCTTTGAAGATTTCTCTGAAAGCATCAAGAATATCATCTCCCTCTTCTGTTCACTTTTTCAGACCAAGAGTATTTTGAAAAAAATATATATCATTGTCAATATGTATTTGTATCTAGAGTTGTATTTTCATATGCTTGCAGGTCAAAAATGTCTACTTACCACTGATCATACACGTAACTTACATAGAACCTTCTGTAGGGAAATCTTTTTCTAGCTTGCTAGTGTAATGTGTAGATAGATTGTTCGTTTAACCATTTTTTCAACTCATTGTATTTTGTTTTAGTTTTGTCCTGTTTAATTTGGTCCTACAATTGACTAATACTGGTGTAAGAAACTAGATTTCAAGAATCGTAGTAAAGATGTCTTAAATACTTCTCTCTATCAGCAATTTAAAATGGTATAAAACATCCAGAGAATATGTTACACTTGTTAAATTGTCTTTTGGTGTTATCAACAGGCCAAAAGGACATTCGGCTACAACCAATACTTTAATTTTAAACAATTTGCAATGTTTTCTTGATCCTTTCAGGATTTATTGTAAATTATGCCATTCCTATGGTACTTTGTATCCCGAGTCACCATGTTGTTTTAAGTCTAACTTTGTGCTCATTAAATTCCATCTCTGTTTTTTATCAAATCATTGTTGATTCACCTTGCAAAGTTGATAAAATAAGGGGTCAGACCATTGATTTTCCTATATACATGTATCACATACATACATTTCTCTATGATGAACTCAGAGTAACATTCCAATCAGACTACAGTTCCTGGGGTTGAATGTGCTATTATAGACCATTACACATGACAACACTTGACAAGCATATTTACATTTAACAGCTGATCAAAAGCTATTGGGGTCAAGGGACATGTTTCTGGGTGAATCGGGACACAGGCTGTGACCACATCACACATTGACTTTGCAAGTGCACTTTCGCCAAACCACCTTTGCAAACACAATGAAAAGCATCTCAGAATATAGAATGATTCTTTCCCAATTATTCCATTGTAAAAGTCAGTTCCTTTCAGGAATATTTCACTATGAAAGGCATAGCCAAACAAAACCTCTATATCTAGATGTGAACTACTTAGCTTGGTACTGACCTGGAGCATTTTTTCCTGGTCTGACTTCATCATCAAGTTGTGCTGTAAACTTACCAGCACACAAATTTGTGTATTTCTCCATATCAAATATGTAATTTCTCAGTACTGCACCATTTTAACCATCTTACTTTTGAAGCTGTTGCTGCTTATTTCGATGTTATCATCACTGAATGTAATTTGTAAATCTGAATCTTTCCAGAAACATTGAAGGATATCTTTTTTATGCTTGAAATAGAAAAATCAAAATTTTTATACTTTTGTATGATATTGTGTAACACGACTAGCTTTCACCACACATTATTCCATCCAAACTTGAAAACAAATACACATTATCCCTTGTTACCAAGATTGTTGCTTTTATGATAAACCTATGAAATGTTTATATCAACTCTCTCAAAACTGTTGAGTTTATTATAATGTAGTTCTGTGGTATCATTCATGTTGTGTAATATAAATTCAAATTATTACGTGTTCACAGGTGGGACCAGCACAACAAGTACTTCATAAATAAGAATGTAGTAATTTTAAATTTATGAGTGGATAATTTATATTTTTTAAATTTATTGATTTTTAAATTTAAGGAAAAAAAGATCATACTAACTAAAAATGTATAAGTCGGCTTGGAGTCTTGTCATTGCACTTTCGGTGCAATTAGTGGCGGCACAAGGGTTTGAGGTGCCCGGGGGCAATGCTCTTTAGTGGCACCCCTACTTTGCCACAGATAACTTTTTTTATGTCAGTTGTCAACCTCCAACCAACCCCCCTCCCATTTAAGCTCTGAAACCGGGGGCTTAGATTTGGGGAGTGGGTATAGCTGAAAAAAAAAAAAAAAAAAAAAACTCCTGAGGGCGTCTCCTCCACGTCCGGGGGCAATTGCATTTTGGATAAAGTACATATCAACAAAAATGTTTCAGTGGTCACTCCATGTCAATACAATTATCAATCCAGGAGGAATAGCCATAACAATATCTTCAAGATTGCCACCATTGTGGCCCTTTTGTGAGGTCAAATCAGCATACATATTTCAGTTGATAAAAAACATGTAGTAAGAAGTGCTCAAGTGAAAACTCCATGACCAGCCATTCAAGAGGAGTAACAATAGCAAGATTTTCAAAATGGCTGCCATAGTAGCACTATTGGAGGTCAGTTTGGAACAATTTTCATTTAGGACCAACAACATATTATAAATAAGACTTTTAGTGAAATCCCCATGTCCATATGGCCATCAATTCTGGATGAATAGTGATAACAAGCTTTTCAAGATGGCCTGCCATGGAAGATATGTTAAATTCAGATCAGCACTATTTTCATTTAGGATCAACTAGGCATCACAAGAAGCCTTTTATTGAAAACCCATGTTAATATGAACATTCTTTAAAAGGAGTAGCAACAGTAAGATTTTCAAGATGACCACCATGGTGGTTTTGCTGGAGGTCAGAATGGTAAAAGTTTCATTTAAGATCAACTATATATCATAAGTAGTCTTTTAGTGAAAACCCATGTAGATATAAGCATCGATTTAGGAGGAGTCGCGATAAGATTTTAAAGATGGCTGCCAAAGCAGACATATTGGATGTCATATCAGTACTGTTTTCATTTTGTTCCAGCTTAATATCATAACAAGTCTATTAATGAAAACCCTATGTCAATATGACCATCCATTTACGGGTAGTAACAATAACAAGATTGTTATGTTGGGTATCAGATTAGCACCCTTTTTATTTAGGACCAACCACAGTGAAACCCTGATACAACACAATGGTTGAGGTCCAAAAAGTGCCATCATGTCATGAAATGTATCATGCAATATTAAGACAAGTCATCTGAAGAAACTATTGCATGTGTATCCTCCTTTCTATGCAAGAAAGGTTGGGGTTGGAGAGGGGTGGGAGGTGTAGGGCACAAAACTACGAGCCTTAGTGACTCATTAACCAACTTTTATTGATACATATTAAGCCAGAAATACTCAAAACAGTGATTACATATTTGATATTTAATGTTTTGCAGAGAACCATGCATTGCTACTTGCCTTGTATAAGAAAATTGACCACTGAACACTGTATATAATTAAAGTATGTGTACTTACCAACCAATCTCATTGTATCCATTACTGTAATTCCATTCAAAATGTGCACAAGGAAGCATAAATTCCATTCAAATCTGAAAATGTAATTTCTTGCTAATAAACTCTGCTGACTTATGAAACAGTATAGAGTATATTTTTGGTAAGATTTATATATAGTGCACAAGAGACACGTCAAACAAAGCAGATTTTTGACTGACAAATAAATGCCCAAATCGGATATCGGGAGTTTATATGAAACTTGTATTTAGGCTTGAATAATATTTTAACTGAAACTTGTATATTGATATTGACCTCATATTGTACTTGCGATGAACATATTAACAGGTGTAATACTGCCTCCAGGATTCTCTGTAAATAGTACATGTGACTTCTATACCCAAGTTTTCAACCAAGTTGGGGACTAATCATTGTATTTCATGGATATCATGGATAAAATTGACCTCCAACAAAGGGTCAAGTCATTCTCTAAAAGACAGAAGAAAGAATAAATGAAATAAGCCCCATATTGATTTGAATATATGTTGATAACTTTTTAATACTAAGACTTTGCACTACTGCACAGTAAAAACAGGGAGTAGCATATTTAATTATAACAGTAAATCCCGCCATCCGTACAATTTAAAAGGTTCTGTTCCAGTCAGCATCCACCTACAGTACATGTATAGTCTTAGCATTAGAATAGTACATGCTCTGTGTATATCAGTGTTCTGAAGTTGATGTCAACATTTGTGACTTCACTTTTAGGAAATAAAAAGGATTACCGTATATACTCGCGTATCAGCCAAATAATTTTGGAAAAAATAAAAGCCTGGAATAAGGGGGGGTCAGCTTATCCGTGGGACAAGGTCTATACTTGAGAATTTTTAAGTTTTCTTGTTGACTACTGGTATATATTGCTATTAGCCAGGAAACCTTGGTACACGAGGTCCTGGGGATTCAGGTTAGGCAGAAGCCGTCAGGAAACCTTAGTACTGGAGGACCTGGGGGTTCAGGTTAGAAAAAAACGGATGCTGTTTTATGGGTTGGCTTATCTGCGGATCATGCACTCTTTAATCTTTTGACCTAATCAGTTTGCGGGGTCGGCTTATACGCGAACGGACTTATACGCGAGTATATACGGTGAGTCTGATTCTAAGTATATGGGTATAGCCATATGACGACTTCAAAACATGAACAACATAATGTGAGGATATATTTATATTTATGGAGTTAACTGAGGTGACATAAAGGGGTGTGGGGGTGGGTGAGGGTACATGCATGTGACAATAGTCAACCAATTTTGCTGATCTCAGAAGTACATTTATACACATAATATCTCACTCCACTTATTATGGGATATACATTGGGAACAGAGTTTATTGTTTATGAAAGGAAATATAAATTAGCATGTGATAATTGGTTGACAACAAGACCAAGCCAAATGTGCATGAAAGTGGCTACTTTTGATTGTTAATAAAGCAGTGCCGTATAGTTGCAACTATCGTTTGCTGTGGAATTAATGTTTATGATTTTGCAATTACTTACAGTATTAGGTAGGTAAATTAATTGGTCAGTTTGTCTGATGAACTTATTTCAAGAATGGCATTGTTTGGTCTACAACTGGATATGCCAGTTTATTGAGCATCCATTGGTGGTCTACTGTTTGTAATGTATTTCACAACAATTTACACAATGCATTTAAGACAAACACAAAGAAGAATTATAAGCATTATTGTTGATAGTTCAATATGAATTAGGTTAAGCTGACGTCTTTTAAGAAAATACATGTAAG
This sequence comes from Margaritifera margaritifera, assembly GCA_029931535.1. Lineage (NCBI taxonomy): Eukaryota > Metazoa > Mollusca > Bivalvia > Unionida > Margaritiferidae > Margaritifera > Margaritifera margaritifera. Next base: position 10,176,453 of record JAQPZY010001697.1, on the reverse strand, counting down.
CTATCAACAGAGTGCAGTGATGGACTATTGACATATTTGCAATGAACATTCACAAATAGAAACTTTTATCATCTGTATTCATTTAAACAAAGACAAATTTGTTTCTTCAAGAATACAACACATCTAACCAGATTAACAAATCAAACTCTCATTTACTTTGGCAATAAAACTTTGCAGTAATTAAAAAATCAGTTGGGAGAAACTAGTGTACAGGTCATAAAAACTCAGAAGCCATGCCAAAACCATGTTACATCAAAATTTGTGTTACAGCCTTGCATGTTATGGTAAGGTTTTCACTGTAACATATCATAAGAAGCCATTTAGTGAAAACCCTATGCTGATATCACCATCTGTTCTTCTTCTGTTGTGATAACAAGATTTTCAAGGTGATGCAATAACAGCAATGTTGGATGTAAGACTGGCACCATTTTCATTTAAGACCAACCAGATATCATGAAAAGTCTTTTTGTGAAACACCATATTGATATCATCATCCAAGCAGGAGCAGAAATAACAAGATTTTTAAGATGGCTGCCATGGTGGCCATATTGATTGTCCGAGGGTCAATTTGCATTTAGGACCAACCTGATCCTGGAATAAATGTGTGTAAAGCTTCATGGCAATCCCCACAGAAGTTTAGGATGAGTTGCGATAACAAACTTGTCCTAACAGGCAGATGACAGACAACAGGCCATTGCACAAACTTTTCTAGTCTTTGACCAGTAGAACTAAAATAAACAGACAAGAACAGATGGATGGACAAAAAACAAATAGACAAAAACGCACAATCCAGTATATCCTCTTTTGTATACTTGGAACAAGGATGGGAAGGATAGAAGGAACACATACAACATATGATAAATAAAAACAGTTTAATGGCTTCCCAGGAATCACAAAACAAAAGTGCTAAAATCCTTGTTCGGTATGAAAGAAAATGAATGCAAAATTTGTATTCTGTTACACTTCTTGTGACATTCTTACACTGCAGATATCACAGAATTTGCATGTACATTACGAGACAAGACAAGATCAGCATAGTTTATGCCATAAATCAGCATAGTTTATGCCATAAATATTATGAAACCCTGATATCATATAATTTTATCTTTTAATGGTTTAAGGCAGGTAAAATTAAATTACATAGCTATGAAAAGAACAATATTTAAACAAACTGCACATATTTTTCAATAAAATTTGAAATAAATTAAATTATATGGTGGGCACAATTAATTTGCAAAACATTACCATTGTATTCTTCCAAATAGTGCAGAATTTTTGAAGGTTATAAATTATCCCCCAAAAAAAGAAAAATATGATTTAAAAATTGTTTTGCATATCCTGAAATTAAACTTCATACTGAAATAAAACTATTCCATTTTCATTCTGATATTTATAATTAGATATTTATATAAATGTATTTTTAAGAGTATATGATTACATCATTATCTAGTTATTCAAAATTATGGCAGCTGTTAAAACACTATTTTGACATTCATAAAAACCATCAGAAAATTGTTTGCATTGTAAACACATCTTTACTGCAATAAACATGTTTCAACATGCAAATTTGGCACTTAACATCCCGTTCGATTTTTTAAAAAAAAATGTTCGAATAAATGCATATACATTAAAATGACACACAGAATACATGATATGCAAAATCAATGTAAATAATAAAAGACACTAACTGTAAATCACAATATTGTAGGTTCATTAAATCATAGTGAATCTTTGATTGCAATATATTAAAGACATAATATTGTATCAAATTATTCATAGGTCATAAATAGAAATCTTTGGAAGAGATAGTTTTTGTAGACAGACGGAATGAAGTATACTTGCTTTGTTCCAAATAAAAGGAAATATAAAACAGGAATTATTGCCAACAGTGACGGATGTTAAAACATGATGTTCATTATAAAGAACTCACACAGGTCAATCTTGTCACTCACAAAGCCTTTACAAAATGGTGGCTACTAATAAAACCCTGGCTACAAACTTCCAAAACCATCTTTCCAGATTAGTCTTTGGCATTTCAATTTGATTTAGTATGATTGTATCATCACAAAATTTGTGTGAATTAAGTTCACTCCAACATTCTATACAATTTTATGATCACTAACATTAAGTGACTTTTGGTACTGATATATGAAGAAAGGGTAAATTTGTGAAATATACTTGCGAAATTGACTTTAATGGTCAGTATATACAACTGTATTGCATACAGTTTCATTTGACTAAAACATATGGAAATTTCTGTATACCGTCTATATTCGCATATAAGCCCACACCAACTGCAAACTGCATAGACCCAGATCTGCTGTCACATAATGCACAGGCAGATCTGGGTCTATGTAGTTTATAAGGACTAATCAGTAGAACAAACAACAATTGACCCTGATCTGCTGGTGCATTATGCAACGGCATATCAGGGTCTATGTTGTTTGCATTTGGACCTGGCCTATATGCGAGTATATATGGTTATTGTTTCTTTGCCATAAAATCATGAGATTTAAAATTTCATATTGATCTCTGTCTGTCTCTTTAAACATGGTGAGCTGCACAGCTTGTCTTATTTTGCATCAATTACTTGATCTGCATACATTTTCTTTTTAATATTCTACAAACTATTGAATTAACAAGGTACACATCAGACAGTGTGTAATTCATCACAGTTTGAAATACTCAGTTACACATCTACATACCATTACATAAAATTACACATATACCATAGTAGTTCACTTACAATATATACATGCCAAGCCCTAGAGCTGTATAAGTGTAACCTATGTGGCCAAAAAGCGTAACCTGAGCATAAAAAGTGTAATCTATATATTACATGCCATAATTACAATAAACTATACACAAAATGTACATTTAGTTTTGCTACTAACCTGGATCTGCAGCTGGTTAAAATTCTTATCACAAATGGGCAAAATCCATGTGGATTAGTATCAGAATACAACACAAAACATATTGACAAATTATTTATATACAATACTCATTTTAACTAGTCTAGATGTCTAACTTTCGCTGAATGATCGTGAAGTCAAGTCCACAAATTCTGCAATGAGCATGGCGATGTGCTCAACCTGAGTGCTGTATTACATCACTCTCATATTCTTCTTTTTAAATTTGTACAGCACTATTGATTTGTCCCTTTTATGATGCAACATGTTTTGAAGTTTAAAAAGAATCCTCTCCTCTAACCTTTTTCAATCATATAACATCACGAGTCACATCAATATAGCCTGTTTTGATCAACATCTGGCACGATTTTGTTTAAAGTACAGACTGGTCTGCTACCTAATTATATTATCAATATATAAGGAATCTATGAGATAAGGTTTACAACTGAAGAAACCCATCTGTTTTCTTGGAAGTGTGTCATATACTGCTGCTATAAATAGAAAAATAAGGAAAGTACACGTAGGTCTCCGATGGAAAAACGTATTCTTATGCAACAGTCTCCTTTTTTTTATAGAATATTCTCAAATTTGTATGATGTGTGGGATTAAAGAGATCATAATAAAAATGACAAACACAGCTTGTTATTGCTTTTGAAAAAAAAATTATGTACCAAAAAAGCGTAATCTATATACAGGCGAACTCAAAACATAATTAGGTGAAAAAATCATAATTATTATGCCAAAAGCATAATGGTTGGCATGTATGACAATGGTACATTCAGGTATTTCTGAGATACTTTTTGCAGTTGATAATACACATACAGTAGCTTACTTACAATAGAATGTTCAGGTATTTCTGGGACTACACTTTTTGATGTTGGTAATACACATACAGTAGATTACTTACCATAGTATGTTCAGGTATTTCTGGGTCTACACTGTTTGTAGTTGGCAAACCATGGGTAAATACGGTATTTAGGAACAGATAACAGTACAAAATCACATACTTCAAACCTGTTCATTACATGAATTGACACTTTGCCATCATTACAAACAATGTTGCTTTTTACACTCTGAAGAGCTCCAAAGGTCAGAGGTCATTCATGATAAAACAATTTGTTTAGGAGGAATGTAGACAGTTATATGCAGAAATAATACATATATTAGGTAAAAGTTTACATTTACTGTAAACTGAGACCATATTCTTGCATTTTTTGTGCTTAAATAATTTTTTTGATGAACTTAAATGAACACTCCATTGAGCATAATTTGTACTCTCAATGACCTCGGACCTTATGCAAAGGGTCATCACTTGTATCTGTCTTTGGAGAAACTGTAGATTGGTGTTTGGTGTATTGAATTACTTTAAAATTTGTATATATATATATATATATATATATATATATATATATATATATATTATCTTTTTTTGTGTTTTTATGAGTTGTTTCTTCCTTTGATGAAGAGCTTGATTAGCTAGAAACATTGGGAGACTGTTTTGTAACTGCACCATTAATAATTTTCATGGCAACACACACACACACATTCATTTACGGTATATACTTGTATATAAGCTGATACCAACTGCAAAATGCATAGACCCAGATCTGCCATCACATAATGCGCTGGCAGATCTGGGTCTATGCAGTTTGTAGGGACTAATCAGTAAAACAAACAACATAGACCCTGATCTACCAGCACATTATGCGACGGCAGATCAGGGTCTATGTTGTTTGCATTTGGACTCAGATTATACAAGAGTATATACGGTATATATGAAAAGGTAGTACAGGGGACATAACATCACAGAGAAGTAAATGATGGTGAGTTAAGTATCTTCGGCAAACAATAATTTCCATCACAAATCGCTAATTTTTCTTGCTGCATGTATAACTCCAGTAGGTACACAAAATTAATCGTCACATGGCATGGTGTGAAATCTTGTATTTTCATGTGTGAAAATAAAAGGATATATTTTTAAATGTGAAAACATAGGAATGAAAGAAAAAAAGAAAAATATTTCACCAATAATTTTATTTCACACTTAGTAATATAATAAATATGTGCATACATGGACAATGCACCTTATTCTGGGCCTGTGTACCTAATAATTCAGACCAAGGTGGACAGTATATTCTGGCTGAGCACGCAATATTTTTAAAGCTGGTACAAATTTGCACCTAGGAAAAGAAAAAAAAATTTAAAACACTGACTAAATAATCATATCGTCAGCCAAACTTAAAAAGAAAAATGAAATTTAATTTAGTGTGCGGTCTTGAGAAGAAAAAAAAATGCATGTAAGTAAAGACAAGAATTCTGCAGCATGAACAGTCTCACCTGCAAATGGCAATAAGATGATGCAGGTAAGACAACTGGAATTGTGGCATCTCGAAGTAAGCATTTAGTACTGTACCAAAGTTTCAACTAAATAACTAACTGTTGCAGAAGATATATCACTTACAAACAGTAGACTTTAACATTGCTGACACTGATGGTGTGACTGTTGGAAACATGATACATATGTGAGAAAATAATATATACTAATTTATCTACAAATGGATGCGGGATCAAAGTAAGTTTAGTCTCATTAATTTATCCCCCTTTGAAAATCAGAGAATGATCTGTTCATTCATTTGTATTATCATCCCTTTGAGATAGCTTTATTCTTTCTGAAACAAAAATCCTAGCGACTTGCTTTTTTTTTTTAAGCATATGTGAAAATTTCATGAAAACTGGTCAAGTTATAAATATCTGCAACTGTATATGCACTGAAATCTAAATGTAGATAGATATCTCACTTGTTCATGTCTAACAACTGTACATGTACTGAAAACTACATGTAGAGGTATCAAACTTACTCATGTTCAACTGTACATGTACTGAAAACTACATGTTGATAGATATCCCACTTACTCATGTTCAACAACTGTACATGTACTGAAAACTACACCAAATATGTATTCCACTTGCTCATCCCCAATCATCCATTTGCATCTGTACATGTACTGAAAACTATGCATAGATAGGTATCCCACTTGCTCATGTCCCACCACCCAACTGTACATGTACTGAAAACTACACATTGATAGGTATCCCACTTGCTCATGTCCAACCACCCAAACAACTGTAAACTACACATAGATAGGGTATCTCACTTACTCATATCCAACAACTGTACATGTACTGAAAACTACATGTAAATAGGTATTCCACTTGCTCATGTCCAACAAATGTAAAAGTACTGAAAACAACACATAGACAGGTATCACTCACTCTGGTACAACCACCCAAACAACTATACATGTACTTAAAGCAACACACATAGAGGTATTCCACTTACTCATGTCCAATCACCCAAACACTGCCAGACTAAATGTGATTAAGTAGATAGTGACTTGATTTGTCAGCAAATCATTGATTGACAGTTGCTACCCATATCCAAGGGGTTAACTGAGCTCTCTGCAACTGTAAATTAACAGGTGTTTATCATTGATACTAGTGGGCCGCTTACCAATCATGATGCTGGCCTATGTATAAATCATTGCATGATCACTCTCTGTAATTGTTATTTGTCATAGCCCTGGCTAAGGTAACTTGGACTACTAAATAGTTTTCACTATATAACCTAAGCAAATATATACTTCTTTCACATTACTAATTTTCCTCCACTGGGCAAAATATTGAGTATATAATCACCAGCGCTATTCAAATGTTTTTAATAAGAAAATGTTCGATTGTATAAAAGATTATATCCTAGTGTCCGAGTAGATCAAAGTACAAGGATCATAGTGAATAGGTCAATAAACAATATGACCATGATCTGTGTATACTGAAGTGAATGAAAAGCCTTAACAAAACTTGACAATGACGCCATTTCCGTCACCATTATTACTGTCAAAAATGAGACTGCTGTGTCTTCTTTTCCACTAATGTCTCTCAATAAATAAATTATGTTCTCTGTGTACCAATGACTTGTTGTGACAACTGAACTCAATAGAGAATTAGCATTGATCTAGGGAGGCTCTTATGGCTGCTTGTAACATTTCATCATCATCTTGCTGATAATCCTGTTAGAAGAAAAGTGAGATGTCAGAAAATGGCGAATACTCCAACCACTTATTAACAGACCATATATACTTGCTTATAAATTGAATCCAACTGCAAATGGCACAGACATAGATCTGCCATCGCATAATATGCTGGCAGATCTGGGTCTATGCAGTTTGTTAGGAGTAATCAGTGTTACAAACAACACAGGCCCTCATCTTGAAGTCCATAATGCGATGGCAGATCAGGGTCTATGTTGTTTGCAGTTGAACTCAGATTATAAGCAATATATACGGTACTTTTAAATTCAATATTTTTATTTTTGAAATGATTCCTAGTGATTGACAGTCTTTATCAAGTATATGGTGACAAGTTCATGAAAATTTGTAGCAAAAATGTCAATTTTATAAAGATTTAAAATTGTATACTCAAGTTATACAGTAAATATTACTTTAATTTAGATGAACTACTTACTCTTATACAGCCAACCAAACAATATGAGATCAGGCATTGAATTTATCAAGGCTATTTCATAGTCATAATGCTTCTGCATGTCTGTGGTCTTAATTAAGAATGTCTGTGCCACGGACAGGCTGATAAATGGAATACACATGCCACTCCCTAGGTATGTAATAAACCATCAATTCATACAGGCAAATTAAAAAGGGACTGATGCTCAACTGGCCAAAATGTCTTTCCAGGAATCAGATATAAGACTATTTTTTCTTTTTAACTTCTGAATACTAAAACAATCTCTGATATTCTTAAGTGATAACAAGATTTTCAAGATGGGTACCATGGATGTAAGATCATCACCATTCTCATTTAAAACCAACCAGACATTATAAGACAACTTTTGGTGAAGACCCCATGTTGATATCACCATTCATTCAGGAGTAGCGATAATAAGATTTACAAGATGGCCATTGTGGTAACCATACCATAAGATTGGCACCATTTTCATTAGGGATAAACTAGATATCATAAGAAGTCTTCTGGCTAAAACTCTATGTTGATATGACCATCCACTCAGGAGGAGTAGTGATAACAAGATTTTCAAGATGGTCACCATGTCAGATCGGCACCATTTTCATTACGAACCAACTACACACCATGAGAAGTCTTCTGGTGATAACAAGATTTTCAAGATGGAACCATACTGGATGTCAGATCAGCACCAGTTTCATTTGGGACCAACTATACATCATTAGAAGTCTTTTGGTGCAAAACCCATGTTGATTCAACTTTGAGTTCAGGAGAAGTAGTAATAACAAGATTTTCAAGATGACTGCCATGGTGGCCTTATCAGCTGTCATATCAGCACCATTTTCTTAGAACCAACTAAACATCACAAGAAATCTTTTGGCAAAAGCCCCATGCTGATATGATCATCCAGCCAGGAGGAGTAGCAATAACAAGATTTTCAAAATGGCTGAGGTTGTGGCCATATTGGATTTAAGACCAGCACCATTTACATTTAGGACCAACTGGATGTCCATCATAAGAAGTCTTCTAGTGATGATTCATGCTGATATGACTTTCCATTTAAGATGAATAGCAATAACAATATTTTCAAGATGGTGGCCATTGCAGCCATACTGGAAGTCAGATTGGCACATATGTTGATATGACCATGCATTCAGGAGGAGTAGCTATAACAAGATTTCAAGATGGCCACCTTACTGGATGTCCAAGCAGCACCTTTTTCATTCAGGATCAACTAGACCTTGGGATGAATGTGCATGTAAAGTTTTATGGCAATTCTCCAGGTAGTTTAGGAGGTGTAGCAATAACCAGCTTATGCTAATGGATGGATGGATGGACAACAGACCATCCCATAAGCTCTTTTGGCATATGACCAGAAGAGCTAATAATGAGCATGATACAACAACTTTGTTTGGTACACACTATCACAGAACGTTACACAAGATGTACTTTCCACTAATCAATGTGAACAATCTAAATAATAATAATAATAATAATAATAGTGGTTCTATGATAAACAATATTTGCTCATGTGCTAGGTTAACAACTGCTGAATCGAAGTGACCTGTATTCCAACTAATCCCAGTAAGCAAAGCTGCAAAAAAATTACTTCCTAACAGACTACCTGTTAGTTGTCAGTGATTTTAATTCAACCTTTTAGGCCATTTCAGGCTGCTTCATTGGATCAGATGCAGGAATCATCTTGGTTACCATGCCCATTTGTTTTGCATTGCATGAATGTTTTAAAAACATCTTGTTACCAATTTCATGTCTTCACTTAAATTTGGAAGACATTAAGGTGTTATCTTCAAAACAGAAGAAATAGTGCAATTTCCTCATACAAGGAAAATCTTTTCTAGAAAAAGTCTGAGTGTGGGAGTAGAGATAACTAACAACCAAATCCTTCACATTGTACTTCCTGCAGATGCAAAACAACGGCCACAGCGACAGGCACTCATTTCTGTCAGTAATGTGCCTGCAATAGGTCTCTCAGATGAATACTCAAGTTAAAGAATAAAAGTGCAAATGACTAGTAATTATTCATGACTGCTGAAAATTAAAGAAACTTTTATAGGGTAAGTATCATTTTGTATCGATTCTTCAGCTCTTGTATTGATATGGGTATCGATATGGAAAAAGTATCAATACATTGATATATTGATTAATTATTTCACCCCTACCTCGAAGGGACTGACACTCTTCCTTTTAACTGCTGAGTGTTGAAACCATCTTTGATATTCTTTAGGGATAACAAGATTCTCAAATTAACTGCTGTGGTAGACATATTGGATGTCAACTTGGCACCATTTTTATTTAGGACCAACAAGGCATCATAAGAAGTCTTCTGGTGGAAACTCCATGTTGATATGAGTTTCTGTTATGAAGGATCAATGATAATAAGATTGTCAAGATGGATGCCATGGTTGTCATATTCGATATCAGATTGGCACCATTACTATTTAGTACCAACGAGACATCATAAGAAGTCTTTTGGTGAAAGCACAATGTTGATATGACCAGTCATTTAGGAAAAGTCATGATAACAAGATTTTCAAGATGGCCATTGTGGAAGTCATATTAGAAGTCAGATTGGCACATCAGCACCATTTTTCATTTATGATCAACTAGACATCATAACAAGTCTTTCAGTGAAAACCCCATGCTGATATGACCATTCAGGAGAAATAGTGATAACAAGATTTTCAAGCTGGCCTCTGTAACAGGCATGTTGAATGTCTGAATGGCACCATCAGGACCAACCAGACATCTAGACATCATAAGAAGTTGTTTAGTAAAAACCCCATATTGATATTACCATCCATTCAGGAGGAGTAGTGATAACAATATTTTCAAGATCAACACCACTATACATCATAAAAAGTCTTCTGGTGAAAACCCCATGAGAATATTGTTTTCAGGAGGATTAGCAATAACAATATTTTCAAGATGACCACTGTGGCAGCCATATCGGACATCAGATCTGCACCATTTTCATTTAGAACCAACTAGATATCATAAGATGTCTTCTGGTGAAAACCCCATGGCAACATTACATTTTGTTCAGGAGAAGTTGCAATAACAACATTTTCAAGATGGCTACTGTGGTGGCCATACTGAACATCAGATGGGCAACAGGGCACCATTTTCATTTAGGTTTGGTTTTGTGGGTTTTAACACCGTTTTTCAGCACATGGCTGCCAGTATATTTGTTGGAAGAAGAACCTGGGAAAACCCCGGGAAGAGCCACCTACCCATAGGAAGCTACTGGCAAGATTTCTGACATACCTGCTGAGACTCGAATCCAATTGGATATAGGTGAGATGTCAGTGATCTGTCTTAGACCACTCAACCACCCAGGGCCCCTTTCATTTAGGACCAACTAGACATCATAAGAAGTCTTTTAGTGAAAACCCCATGATGATATGACCATCCATTGAGGAGGAGTAGTGATAAGATTTTCAAGATGGTCACTCAGGTGGCCATCAGATCAGAACCATTTTCATATAGGACCAACTAGACCATAGGATGAATATGTGTGTAAAGTTTCATGGTAATCCTACAAGTATTTTAGGAGAAGTAGTGATAACAAACTTGTGTCAATAGATGAACGGACAATGGACAATAGACCATCCCATAAGCTCTTCTGGTCTATGACCAGTAGAGCTAACAATATTAAATCTGCTGAATCGTAAATAAAAAGGCACATCTGAACAACTAGTCCAATATGTTACCAAGTTTCTTAGAGATACCTTGAACAGTCTGAGAGTTATGCTCCATAAATGAAAGTGCTGATAATGGATGGAAGGACAGAAAAATGCACAAAGTCATAAAAATATTGACACGGAAGAATTCTGAATAGCAAATGGCACACCTGGACCACTAGTGTGATAGTCATACACAGGAAATGAAAATGTTTATAGACAAACAGATGGATATAGCAATAGCAATATCCACCCTCTATTACATATTGGGGGGGGGGGGGGGAAGAAAAAAAAAGTGCAAGAAGTTCTGATAAGCAACTTGGGTGAATGGTCTCAATTGCACATATGCTGGGGTGGTCTTATTTTAGGTGGAAGAAACAGGATAACCTGCAGGAAACTACCTCTGGTAAAGGTCTGAATCAGTTACTGAACCCTTGACTGCAGAGGTGTAATATGAGTGCATAACTGCTGTACTATCCTACACTTAGAATAGGTTGAATTTGTCATTCCAGTTGATAAGAGAGTGTGTTGATGAGTTCATGAAGGAAAATACAGTATTGGAGCAGGGTCTGACAAATCTTGATTCTGGAGTGCTGGATCTGAGCAACCCCATGGTGAATTTAGACAGCCCAATAGGTTACTGCATGATATTATAAGAGGTGTGGGCTACATGAGTGCTGGATCTGGGCAATCCCATGGTGAATTTAGACAGCCCAATAGGTTACTGCATGATATTATAAGAGGTGTGGGCTACATGAGTGCTGGATCTGAGCAACCCCATGGTGAATTTAGACAGCCCAATAGGTTACTGAATGATATTATAAGAGGTGTGGGCTACATGAGTGCTGGATCTGGGCAATCCCATGGTGAATTTAGACAGCCCAATAGGTTACTGCATGATATTATAAGAGGTGTGGGCTACATGAGTGCTGGATCTGGGCAATCCCATGGTGAATTTAGACAGCCCTATAAGGCTACTGCATGATATTATAAGAGGTGTGGGCTACATGAGTGCTGGATCTGAGCAACCCCATGGTGAATTTAGACAGCCCTATAGGTTACTGCATGATATTATAAGAGGTGTGGGCTACATGAGTGCTGGATCTGGGCAATCCCATGGTGAATTTAGACAGCCCTATAGGTTACTGCATGATATTATAAGAGGTGTGGGCTACATGAGTGCTGGATCTGGGCAATCCCATGGTGAATTTAGATAGCCCTATAGGTTACTGCATGATATTATAAGAGGTGTGGGCTACATGAGTGCTGGATCTGAGCAACCCCATGGTGAATTTAGACAGCCCAATAGGTTACTGCATGATATTATAAGAGGTGTGGGCTACATGAGTGCTGGATCTGGGCAATCCCATGGTGAATTTAGACAGCCCAATAGGTTACTGCATGATATTATAAGAGGTGTGGGGTTACATGAGTACTGGATATGGGCAATCCCATGGTGAATTTAGACATCCCAATAGGTTACTGCATGATATAATAAACTGGTCTATATTTATTCAACAACAATGACAACAGCAAAGTAAATAAGGGTAATTATTAATCACTTATTTCAAGACAAAGGACAAGTCCTAAGGCTAACATTCTCATATTAAAGTGTTTTATCTGGGCCACAAAACTTATGAACTTGTTTCCAATCCATTTGCAATTATAATATTTTATGGCAATAAAATATGTTTAAACTAAACTAAATTTAAACTAGACTACCAACTTCATTTCCTTGCAGCCCACTCAGCTATCATCTGATTTTGAAATTTCTGCACCCTATGTAGGAAAGAAGGAAAAACCTACCACATAAGTATCATATTCAAATCTATGTCTGGTATTTAGATGATTATTGAAGTTCCCACTCTTGAAGTTTCCATCCCCCCATGGCATGGAGGCACAAACTGGACAGACCTAAAACAATGACATAAAAAGATTACAGTGTAACAAGAATGAAATTATAGATTTAAGTGGTTTTAACACTGAAATAATATTCAGTATAGTGTGTAATTTTGTATGTGCATCTAGTCCTTCTGTGTTAAAAAAAGTAAACATTTACATCAGTTATTATACATATTTTACCTGGTAAATATAGTCATACATTAAAGGGAATGTCGATGAAATTATACACTCTTTATTATTTGATAAATATTAACTTCAAAAATTTGAAAAATGCAATTGAAGTTCAGAAAACTCTTTTATATGATAATATTCTAATTCAAACTTAAGAACATCTAACATATCTACTGTGTGTTTGGCACTGCCGTATTGCAGAGAAAAATGTACCATATATAATCGCATATAAGCTTACACTAACTGCAAACTGTATAGACCCAGATCTGGCATCACATAATGCGCCAGCAGATCTGGGTCTATGCAGTTTGTAGGGATTAATCAGTAGAACAAACAACATAGACCCTGATCTGCTGGCGCATTATGCGACGGCAGATCAGGGTCTATGTTGTTTGCATTTGGATCCAGATTATACGCGAGTATAGACGGTATGAACAATAAGATGGCATCAGAGGATCTCCAAATGGTTTGTTGCATCATGAGGTTGCGATTTTTTTCAGGATTTTTCACTCACTGTTACTTCCTAAATGGGATATTCAATTTTTAACATGGGCGGGTATAAGAGCAATATAATTCAATAACTTTTAATGAATAAAGATAAAACCTCCCGTTGTTTATCTTCATTATTGGCAAAACAGAAGAGATTGTGTTGTATGACAATGGCACTATGTCACTGCATTAGAAATGTGAACAACAGCAGAAACATTACCACTGAATACTGAAAACTACATGTTTGCCACTGTAAAACTTCATCAAGTGCAGTCTGGAAAATGCTTTTAATAACCATATAATCAATGAAAGCAAAATGTCACTCTTTATTCTGGCAGTTGATCTAGAAATCAAGTACTTACATGATGAGAATGAGTTATATAATATCAATGAAAGTTTCTGTAAAAACATGTATCGGATCACTTGCACTTATACTCGCTCATATTGCTGCAAATTGCCCAGACCCAGATCTGGTGTTGCATAATGCACCAGCAGATCAGAGTCTATGTTGTTTGTTTGAAGTGATTATGTGACGACAGATCTGGGTCTGGGCAATTTGCAGTTGGATCTGACTTATAAGTGACTATATCTGTTAAGAGGTTGGTTTAGATAAAATGAAAAGAATTTTATTGTAATTCTCCTCACAGTTTCTTAGAATATCACATTATTCTTATTTATCTCTTTGCAATTCGGTCAGAAATGTGATAGTCTCATTATATATGTATTCTCCTTGTGAACATTCTTGCACATGAAGTCAATATCATATGAAATTTGTGGTAGAAAGCTATTTTTTTCTCATAAGAGTCTTATATTTGACACAAATATGTATGGATTTTTATTAATGCTACAAATGCAGCAAGTAGCAAAAAGAGAATTTAAAGTGTTTTGTGTTTGTGAACAAAGAAAACAAAGAGAAATTTTACTTTTTAACAATCTGAAATTGAACAAAAAAAAGATTTGTGTTTGTAAAGCATGTATGACCCCCTGCAGACTGTCTGCTTACAATTTAAAGTCCAACCAACAGTGTACAAACAGATCATGACTTGCAGCAATAGTAATTGTATAAATGGCGAGATAAAAGCAGTGCTAATTGAAATATCTATAATATTACTCACCACAGCTGCAGTGTTTGTAGCATGCTCCAGATTGCAGTGATTACGCAAACCATGAATATCCAAATTCTTCAGTTCACAGTACGGACAGGTAAATGTACTCCTGTTTGGTAAATTACTGAAAATGAATATTGAAAATGAGGGCATCGTTTGATAAGACATATTTGAATGAAGACAACTGGATTTAGCATCAAACTGAAGTTTAAGGAATTGTCAACTGCAAATGTTGTTGAACTTGTATATTTTCTAAAAGAACTACATTTTAGCACTGTTCATACCTACAAACTGTGTAGGTCATATCCATTTATTTTCTCCCATTATGAATTTGAAATTACTCACCAGCATACATGAAACATGAACTTGACCCCCTGCAACCCTGACTAACTACTTTCTAGCCATTTAGTGCTGAAACAACTAGTCGACTAGTTGATTGTAAAAAAGTAAAGACTCAGAAGTTGACTACAAAACTGGCAGTTGACTAGTCAGATCCCTATCCCCACTTTGCATTGCTTTCCATAGTCAATATACTTGCTTAAACATAACAAGAGTACCATGAATGTTACGTTATATGCCAATCCATGTTTAATTGAATTCTATGTAGGTACTAGTAGGTCATGGTTGACTCTGTAGATTACTGACCAATGGGACTCAATGGTCTTGACTTTGGTCAATGTATACAGTCTTGAACTAAACTTACTTTGCAGAAGCCATTATTGTCTTGTTAACCTTACAATGACCATGACCTCTGATCTTTAGACCCCCAAATCAATAGGTTTTTTTTCTTACCCTAAGTGAAAACCATCCACAAAGTCTGGTCATTGAACTCACTCTAGAATAAAAGTTATTGTGCAAGACTCATTTTTCTTTGAGTCACAATGAACCTGACCTTTAACCTTTAGACCCCAAAATCCATAGGCCACTTTATCTTAAGTGCAAGCCTGCCACAAACTTTGGTCAAGGTATGTGATCCAGCACTTAAGTTATTATGCAAAAACCATTTTTGACCTTTACCTCTGACCTCAAAATCAATAGGTGTCCTTCTTATCTTAAATGCAATGTATCTTTGATGCTCTTTGTAATACTTAAACATTCAGCTCTGCCCACCTTTCTCCTTTAATTTATTCGAGCAAATTTCAAAACCTTTCACTAAATTTGGAGGAACTCTTAAAGTCTCTGATTTGAATTTTTTAAAATAAATTCAATGATAAGATTCTCAGCAATCAAAATTGTTTTGTATGCTAGACTGTCTGTGTTTTGATATGAGTTGCCCTTGGCTTCCATTTTCAAAAATTCTGCAGAAAGCCAGGTATATCACAGCATCAACTCCACAGTAATATTCAACTTCAGAATGAACAAATAGATGAAAACATATTGTTTATCTAAACAAGTGTTCTGCAGAAAATGGCTTATTGCCTATGAACAAAGGTATGACATAGTTTTCTGCTTAATTAGGCAAGACAAAAATCTTAATAATATGATGATACAAAACTTGAGGCATATTTTGATATTGTATCAACATTTCAGCTGAATGAAGCAACTGATGTAGAAGATATATGACTTTCAAGAACTTTGGCATGAACCTTATCATTGGTATTTTGCAGAATGTAATGGACAAACCAAAATCAAAAGGGTTTTCTACAAGTATTACTTTTCTATTCACCAATAAAGAGCTCAATCTATGTGTGCCTAGTTTGAAGTACATCTGAATATTACTATGTTTGAATGCCAATAAAGAGATCAAACTATGTGTGCCTAGTTTGAAGTATACCTGAATATTACTATGTTTGAATGCCAATAAAGAGCTCAATCTATGTGTACCTAGTTTGAAGTATACCTGAATATTACTATGTTTGAATGCCAATAAAGAGCTCAATCTATGTGTACCTAGTTTGAAGTATACCTGAATATTACTATGTTTGAATGCCAATAAAGAGATCAAACTATGTGTGCCTAGTTTGAAGTATACCTGAATATTACTATGTTTGAATGCCTATAAAGAACTGTATCCCTATTGTGAAATGTATCTGAATGCTACTATATATAGTAGAACATTTTTTGCATTATACATTATGAACAGATTCATCCAACAATAAGTTAAAATTAATTAGGTTACTTAATTTTCATAAAAATTAAAACCATTCTGACAAGAAAATATTTGTTAGTGTTGGTTAAATGCATACAAGGAATACAGTGTTCCAAGAACTAAAATGAACACTGTTCATTTTCTCTAGTTTTGTTCCATTATGCAAAATACCAATATCCCTCCAGGTAATGGCATTTTGTGAAATGGAATGGAATATTTACAAGTATTTAATGCAAAGTATGAAATTCCTTAATTGACTCATTAATATTATGCAACTGTGCTTGAAGATGCATACAAAAATAGTAAAATTCAGACACATTTTATAACAGTCACATATTGATTGAGCTCTTTATAGGAGAACAGAAAGGTAATACTTTGAAAAACAAAACAATCTGATCGTTGGTTCTGTTCCAAAATCCACCAATAGTCAATGATAATACCATTTGCGGCTGCTAGTGGAAAAGTGATTCCTATGTCTTGCAATTTGCAGGTGAGACAAAAATATTTTCCATAACACAGAATTACACTGATTTCCATTGTTCAAATCTTACCTTGGTATGCACTGAGATGTTTCTCCAATTGGCTTAAATTTTGGAACTGAACGGTCTGCTTTGCTACATTTTGCAAGGTGTTTACGTAACTTGGATACCAAAAACTGTAAATAAAACTACATGTATGGACTTAGGTTATCTTGAACAGGAGCTATGTTGAAATTGCTACTTCTACTGCATGGAATTTGATGTACACACTGAAACTCAAAACAAATGAATCTCAGAAATATTAGGCTAAACTCTGAGAACAAATAAAAAAAAAGCTAATTTAATGTCTTTAATCACAAGACACAAATTCATATTTCACTTTTTATAATGCAGTATATAAAAATACATACAATAAATTTTGCATACAAATAGAGACAAATTATTAGGATGTTCATCACATGGTCCCTTTTGGTCTTTATGTCTGAAATTTACTGTACATGTATTTGAGCATTTTTAATGTCATAGTGATGAAAGACACCGTACAATGTCACAAGTGTGTGACTTGCTCTTAATGGTAAGGGGGTCTTGCAATTAGGGTTCATACCTTTCACTCAAGTAAAATTCAAGGACTTTCCAGGGCCTCAAAAATATATTTCCAGGACCTCAAATATAGACAGTTGGAGTGAAAAGCATATACGGAATGACGAGTGATACAAATTGGAGATCAGCAACACAACATAGCAAGATTGTCAATTAACCGAGTATGAAGAAAATAAAAAAGTCCAAAATAATTTTAGAGGGAGCACACTCTTTTTCATTAAAACTCATTTACAAATATCCCATCCTAACCGGTGTCTTGATCATGACATGCCTTGTGTGTGTGTGTGTGTGTATGTCGGTGGTGGTGGTGGGATGGATGCTATATCCTGCTAAAACATCATAATTTTCTCAAAACCTACCACCATGCATATCTTGTGTTTCATAACCTGCAACTTTATGGGTTATATCAGTCTCAAAAACGGGTCTTACATGTGCTAGGAGAGAAAATAAGCTTCCAAAGTGGAGAGCTCCCAACGCTGATCAAACGTAACTCTTCTACTACATACATACACATAATGGGGACAATGTTTTTTTTTACATCATATGTGTGCACTTATAATGATGAACTTTCTCCTCATGAAATTTACCCACATAATTTTTCATGCCCACAGTGTGGTTATTACATCAAATACAGTAATGTTTGCATGGGAGATAGCAATGTTCCAGGAAGGCTCACACACCAATGTGGATCTAATAAGTGAGTTACATTTTTTACTTGTGAACAAATTAATCACTCTGTGTTAAACAATAATAATACAGTGTGAAACAGCATTGTTTTTCATCATGCAAAAGTGCTTTGCAAATTATTTACAATACTTTTCGTTATCATAAAGCATAAATCAATTGATCTTTATTTCAGTATAAAATTGAGCCAAATTTGGGTAAATTTAATTTACTGAAATATTTCAACCAAAGTGGATGTGGCATGTGGGGGATAAGTTTTAGGTTTGGTATGGAGTATAGGATCTGTTTCAAAACTAGAGAAAAAAGCTGTGAAAAACATTTTCCAAAATGATTTTCAATAAGTTTAAATAATATTTCTTTGCACTGTCTCTCCCTTCCCTCCATACACAAATATGGGGACTTTGTGGGGTCCTGGTTTCATTTTATTTTTATTTTTTAAAGGATTGAGTCACTGGAAATATCGGAATCCTTTGTGGATCATGAGGAGTTTGTTAAATACAGCTGTGTTACATATGTGAAGACTTACAATTTATAATTATCTCAGCAACCGGAGACAACATATGAAGAAACATGCAGATAAAAGTTTTGAATATCAGAGTTGCCACAAACAATTTAGTACAAAGAACAGCTTAGACAATCATATAAGAAAATTCATGAAGGAACTGAATATTTGTGCAATATTTGTACCTTTTTGGGGGTCATAGTTCCACTTGATGAGGCACCATCCAAGGTCTGACAGGCATTTTTTAGCCGCCCCCCCCCCCCCCCTTGCAAATTTTCCATGAAAAAATTGGTAACCATGTCTTCCAAAACCTTTTAGTTTTATCTCCACTGTCATTCATTATTTCATTATAAGCTTATTCAAATATCTTATTTATTACATTTTCTGAACAGGTAATAAAATGAAATGACTTTCTTCATGAAAGTACCGCATATACTCGTGTATAGTTGAGGTCCAAATGCAAACAACATAGACCCTGATCTGCCATTGCATAATACACCGGCAGATCAGGGTCTATGTTGTTTGTTCTACTGATTAGTCCTAACAAACTGCATAGACCCAGATTTGCCAGTGTATTATGCAATGGCAGATCAGGGTCTATGCAGTTTGCAGTTGGTATAGGCTTATACACGAGTACATACAGTACATTAAAGTGAAATCAGTAATCATAAAACAAAATTTTACCAACATAATGGGATCTATGACCATATCTACATTATAAAAGGGGCAGAGGTATACTGAGAGGTTTTATAGTGAAGGACCAATGTACAAACAAAATTTACATTCATGATACCAACATTTTCATAAATATGCAAGAAATCTGTATTAATGCAAATAATGCTTCGACTTTTACAGGGGGTGACAATTCCATTTTGACCTACGAGCCTGGCAAGTTTGATGCTGGAAAAATGGTAATTAAATTTATATTTGTATTCTTTTCTCTATGTAAAAATTGGGCTACTTCCATAAAATTTCACATGCTCAACACTGATTTTTATTTGTCTGGCATAGCTGGACTTGGGAAAAGTTGTCCCCTGCTTCTAGATTTTGCAATATTAGAAGTAATTATAATTAAAGTATGATATCTTGATGTTGTACCGTTCGTTCACACCAAGAGCATATAGTGTTTGTTTCTTCCATTGTTTTCATTAGGTCCACTGCAGTATTGATATCCTTTGGATTAAAGTCTTCTCGACACTCTGCACATTTTGGATCAAGTACTTCTGCATATTCTTCCAAACACGCTTTACAATATCTGAAAAAGAATGTATGGTCTTTTTATGATTATATACAAAACATTATTAAATAAATCCCACCTCAAAGGTCACCTCTGTATTAAGCAATCAATTATCTTAAACAGTCACTTTTTCAAAGTCCCTTGCACCAATTTATTGTAGAAATCAATCCTTATTAACCAACCATTTAAAGAGGGCACAACTCTGTAACTACTCCGGTACCCAGAGATAAGTGCTATTGTAGTAAAATCTGTAGCTACTTCAATGGCATGCATTGTCAAATTTCCATGCATTTTGTTATTCTGGACTGTGACTCAATGATAGTAACCCCATGTTTTTGCTATTCTGGACTGTGACTCAGGAATAGTAACTCCACACTTTTTGCTATTCTGGACTGTGACTTGGAGATAGTAACCTCATGCTATTTGTTATACTGGACTGCGACTTAGAGATAGTAACCCCATGCTTTTTATTATTCTGGACTGTGACTCACGGCTAGTAATCCCATGCTTTTGCTATTCTGGACAATGACTTGGTGAGAGTAACCCTATGCTTTTTGTTATATTGGACTGTGACTTGGGGATAGTAACCCCATGCTTTTTGTGATTCAGGGAAAGTAACCTCATGCTTTTTGTTATTCTGGACTGTGACTCAGGGATAGTAACTTCATGCTTTTTGTTATTTTGGACTGTGACTTGGGGATAGTAACCTCATGCTTTTTGTTATTCTGGACTGTGACTCTGGGATAGTAACCCCATGCTTTTTGATATTCTGGACTGTGACTCGAGGATAGTAATCCCATGCTTTTGTTATTCTGGACTGTGACTTGGGGATAGTAACCTCATGCTTTTTGTTATTCTGTACTGTGACTCACAGATAGTATGCCTATGCTTTTTGCTATTCTGGACTGTGACTTAGGGATAGTAACCCTATGCTTTTTGATATTCTGGACTGTGACTCAGGTATAGTAACCCCATCCTTTTTGCTATTTTGGACTGTGACTTTGGGATAGTAACCTCATGCTTTTTGTTATTCTGGACTGTGACTCGCGGATAGTAAGCCCATGCATTTTGCTATTCTGGATTGTGACTTGAGGTTAGTAATCCCATGCTTTTTGTTATACTGAACTGTGTCTCCGGGATAGTAACATCATGCTTTTTGTTATTGTGGACTGTGACTCGCAAATAGTAACAATATGTTTTTTGTTATTCTGGACGGTGACTCGCAGATAGTAACCCCATGCTTTTTGCTATTCTGGACTGTGACTCAGGATAGTAACCCAATGCTTTTTGTTATTCTGGACTGCGACTTGGGGATAGTAACTCTATGCTTTTTGTTATTCTGGACAGTGACTCAGAAAATGTAACCCAATATTTTGTACAAACAATATGTGTCCTCTTGGTATGACTGCATGCATGTATACAGTTTTGTCAACAATTATTTTAAAATGCCACTGTAATTGCAGTTGTTACATATCTGACTTTTGACCTCTTCAATGGATTCCAGGGGACAGGCTCACTAACTATACCCCCCAATGGTTACTATATGAGCAACCTATCAACCACTCTTGGTGAATTTCCACCCAGCAATTTAGGAGGAGAGTTAGGGACAGGACAGACAGTTGGATGGGCTAAAGTGTAGGGATAATAAATATTACCAACCTTCAGAAAGTTGATGTCCCTTTGTGACAATCAGTGGTTTATGCACAGCATCTGCTCAAAAACCTGGTTATTCATTACTTACTACGGAAAAGTACTTAATCAGACAATGCTAATTTCTGAGCGATACAATTAGAGAATAGACTATTTAAAGTAGCTAATGAAATGTCACAGCTTGAAATATAATTCAGATTTCACTAACAAAATCAGTGTTTAATGCAAACAGTAGGACACATCTCCATTATGATTACATCACATGATGTAAGTATGTGCACCCACATCTATAAATTAAACTAATTTGCCGACCACTCTGCCATCACAGAACTTAGTATTAGAAATCAGAAATAAACACAATTGAATATAATGTCATACAGTTATAATTACAATAGTATTATGAACAGCTAAACTATCATTTTAAAGCAAAAATAAATGTAATGAAAAGATAGGGGGAGATACAAAGAGAGAACGGTTATTCTTACACCTGAATGTCACTATGTGGGTGCCACTATGACAATATGTAATTTGTTATACAGAAATCAGAAACTAATCAAGCATGATTAAAGACTCATAACAAAGACATTGTGTAGTCCAAGCCTACATAATTAAGTGGCTATCCTTGATCAATGGTGACTCTAACAGATGTTAAAAGTTAATCACCTACCGGCACTAGAGCTGGTTGGATATCACTGACGCATCGATGAATCTCAATATTTATTCTGGCAATTGTGTATCATGACACAGACTTCAACTATTGATACAAGACATAGTAGAATGAAACATAAACTACCGTATATACTCGCATTCTAAACTGGGTCCAAATGCAAACAACATAGACCCTGATCTGCCATCGCATAATGTGCTGGCAGATCAGGGTCTATGTTGTTGGTTCTACTGATTTGTCCTTACAAACTGCATAGTTGGTATCGGCTTATACACGAGTACATACGGTAAATGATATGAACCCTCCAAAAGTATACATTTTATTGTCTTTCTATCCCTGAATGAAAATAAACAATAAGGACCCTTAAAACAAATCAACCCATATGGGATTTCTACTCTTGAGTTATATTTTACTGCAATTTTATTGTTCACTCTCATCGAAATCTCTGTGCAGGTTCTAAAGAATGTGTTCAGGAGAATTGTGCGCATTTGACCCGGTTAACATCTGAACTCATTTCAACATTGGTACACAAGTCTGCATCAGAAAACCGAAAGTTATTGTTAGATGAAACATTTTTCTCACAACTTCTTTCAATTTTCAATGTTGTTCTTACTTTTCTAGCAGCTAAATCCCTAATTGAAACAACCCTCTTATAAAAATCTACCTGTAGCACCAACATTTTAAGCACAGAAAAATACTGGTCATGTAGTCACATGATCATGTAAAACATGGTCACATGATCATGTAAAACTGGATGCACCAGGCATAACAGACAATGCATGATGGATGAAGGGCCATACCATAACTCACTTGGCCTAAAAGCCAGGTTAACTAAAAAATGTGTTACATAAGTTGCCCATGTACAACCATCTACAAGCGGGCTATGAGTTTTTGGGGCCCTGACCTGGAGTCCCCGTAAAGGGGTCAAAGGTCCAACATATAAAAATTGCCATAACAGTTGCATTTTTAAATATTATTTGACAAAGGCATATGCATTGATGGGAGGGGAACATATATGTAATGGTTTTTGAGTTATGACCCCTGGGTCATGATCCAGAGGACAGGGGGTCAGGATCCCAGCAATGGGGATATTTCATGGTGAGATAGGGAAGTAAGTTCTACTTATCTATGAGCTTTTTTTTTTAAAAAGCAGGGATTATGTTGTCCTGCCCATCTGTTCACCCATCTGTCCATAAGTAATATACACTGCAGTGTACCTTCTCCTACAATGTTGAAGATACAGGCTTGAAACTTTGGGATATTATTGAGGTGGTCTGTAGATGTGCACAGTGGGCTTGCCCCTGGGTCATAACTTGAAAATTGTTAAGATCCATACCCAATAATCATGTACACGTATTTATTTAACTGGCATTTGGAGATAAATACAACTATGCATCCAACACAGGCTTGGAAATTATCAAATCCCCACCTTATAACCATATATCCACTAACTGGATCAAAGCTGCGAAGTTATCCAAAATTATCAAATATGTACACTGTATACTTAACTGAAATCATGTCATTTAATTGAAAAGATTTGAAACTCAAAACCTTTTCTCTAATCTGCTTGTTGATAACTATTTATATGTAAACCCTTGCGATTGTTTCATTTATTGTAATCTTTTATCTCTTATTATGACAGGATTCAGTTTTTATGACATGTCTTTGTTGAATGTATCTGACAATTTATCATCATGATATTGTTTCATACTGCTACATATATGTACATGATGAAACGTTTTCATGCAAATGGACATACTGATTGGACATTAACATAGGATGCTTTTGCTGGCTCTACAATCACAAGGAAACTGTGCAGTGGCTTACAGACTTTAAATGGTGTTTCTGTAAAATATAATGTTACCCATCCAAGGTTCTGCTAATGAACATTTTTTTCAAAGGTAAACAATGTAGTTTAAAGAAATTTTTGTCAGCAAGGTCAGTAAATCAGCCTGATGTGCAATATTGTGTGATGTGCAATACAACCATTTCTCATCAACTTCAGCTTTTTACAAGTGATGCCATATTTGATGGGATGATTATCCATATTTCAAGAACATAATTAACAGAAAATTCTTACTAACAAGTTGTCTTAAGCAGAGATGTGGAAATAAATCAATGAACTGGAACAGGTAGTTCCCGTGTCACTGACATCCAATCTGATTAAAATGAAGATCTCCAACATAACAGTTATTATAAGCAGAACTTGATTTTAATCAAACTGATCCGACATCCACATGCAAGTTTATTTACACAATTAATGATTTTGTACATGTTTATAGGCAGTAAATTAAGCTAGGTCATTTACTTGTGTAAACACTTCATCCTTAAACTGGACATGAAGAGACCAATACACATTTCCAGTGTTGTTCCCTTTTAATCTAGCCGCAGGTAGCTTCAAAGGAACAGAGCTTGCCGACTCAAAACAAAGCGGCTTGTCAAAGATTGTTTTGATGCGTGTCGGAGATTTCAAGGTGTCTGGGTGATAATTTTTAATAATATAACTTGTGGGATTTCTTTGATAGGTGTGTTTGGAAATAAAAGGCAGCCATCTGGATTTCGTTAAAAGCGCACTCGATGTACCGGAAATTTAGCACCCACAATCAATGCTTATCGTCTGCAAAGAGGTTTATTACCTGTAGAACAATAACTATGTTTAATCCGTGGTACATAATGCCTCAGGGATAATGGGTTTGTTTTGTTGCACGATGCCAATTAATTCACTAATCCACACTGACTCTCTGATGTATTGTTTAATGAGATAAAGCAGGGGTCATGGTTTCTAATCAAAATCATAACTGTCATGCCTGCTTGAAGTGGTTTCGGGTGTAACGATGTCTACACTGACAACCAATCACATTTTTGTTAGCCGAATCAAGCTTGTAAAAAAAGATACAATGATAAATAATTATCCAATACATTTTGATAACCAGCCACCCATGGAAAAATTACATGATAAAGTATAAATAGGATACCCATTACTATCAAAAGTTATTTCAGTTCATATACTGGATAACTGTCGTTGTGAAACATAATATTGTTAGTACTGGTAATAATTTTGATGGATAAGTTTATCGTGCGTTATGCAACAAGCGAGGAGGCACTGCCGAGTTTGTGGAGTGACTCGCCCTTGCCAAAATCGTCTCCAAAGAGGCCAGTAGGCCGTCCACAGAATTTTAAATTATTTTAGTTCATGGAAGTTCATGATCACATTATATAATTGGCGACCAAATAAAGCGAACTTTGTTTGGTTAAATTACCGGCAAACACACTGAGAATTTTACTTGAAAACGACACAGCAGATATTCTTAGATTTGTGTCCGAAAACATAAGTTATAAAATAAACTATAGTCAAGCGATGTCCGAAAATTACAAGGCATTTAAATATTATTTTCTCCCCAAAAATATGGTGTCCGAAAACAAACCGTGTCCGAAAATATGCCGTGAATATGGTATATCTTTATATGTGATAATTTTATCGGACAGCTTGAAAAAAACAAAATTAAAAAATGCATCATATTTTTTTCTGTTATATGTTAGTCATCACTATTTATGAGTGTTTTATTGCAGTCACTATGCGTTTGAAAGAAATTAAATATATTACAGATGCAAGTATTAATAATACAGGGACATCATAAATGATCGATTTCTACACCTTTGCCTAATTGTCACATTCCAATCTTATGTCACATGGCCTTTATTTCAGGGACACAAACCATGGACATACACCAGAAATATACAAATTTTGACACGCTCAGAAACACGGTAGCTCGTAAAGAAATTGGAGAGTCTATAAACATTTTTCAACGATGAATAAATTAAGCGGATATAGTTGAACACTTTCTATGGCGATTTCAATAGTTTCTAGCAATATTATAATATAAGCGTTAACATTAACGTTGAGTGCACGAACCATTGCAACTCGAGGATAATATAAGCGTTAAAATTCACGTTGAGGGGACGAACCATGGTAGATCAATGATATACCGACACACACCTGCACATAATACTCAGAGGGTGTTGCAAGTAAATATATATATAGTCCCCAAGTGCCTGTGGTTGCACTATAGTTCTACAATGTAAGACGTCGACTCTGATGTGCATGACTCCTCCACCCTACCCATCGTGCATATCACTATCAGGGTCGACGTGTTATATTGTCGGACTCAATTATAGTTGCACTACTGCAACTTGTTGCGACCTCCAGTATTACAGAACCGAAAAGTTAAACAAGTCACTGAGTGTGATATAGCTAGACATACACATGACCATTTCCACAGCTAATAATGACTGGGTTTTCAAGTATATCTAGACATATTGGACAGGTATATTCACTGCTAAGTTCAGCGCAACTAGCCATTTTCGATACACGGAAGTAAATACACGATACATTCTAATATACAAGCCCATGCCGTGCAGTTACCTAAACTATCAAAGACACGGAAAATTTACAGAACCCAAAATCAAAAGTTCATTGCAAAGCCTTACAAAATTTAATTATTATATATACAACAAGGACAGACATTGAGGACAAAAATGAGCATTTTCTAAGATTAGAAAATATATATTCTAGCATTAGAAAAATAGACTAATATTTGAAAATCAAGCACATTTTGTAATATCTGAAAAGCATTTTATAATATTAGAAAATCTACTTCGTTTTCTTACATTAGAAAATCAATTTATAATATAAGAAAATGATTTTTCAAATATTATAAAACCATTTTTAAAAAAAAGAAAATAATTTTCTTATATTAGAAAATCATTTTTTTTCTAATAATAGAAAATACTTCTGATTTTTTCACATAATAAAATCATTTTCTATTGTACCCATATCAGAAAATTAATTTCTAATATTAGACAATAATTTTTCTATAATAACAACTGCATTTTTTCTACAGTGCTTTGCTATAGTCCAGACAATAATTTTATGCAACTCAAAAGCATTGTTTTGGATTTTTATGGCATTTACAAATCATTAATTACTCATTTCCATGCCTTAAAGTTCATTTTTTTCAAACCATATTTCATGTCAGAAAATTCCCAAAGTTCACTATATTGTAGTTTTATGCCTGAGATTCCATACAAATGGTTTTCAGCATGTCATTCAAATGATGTTCATCTAGCTTAAACAAATAAATCACTATATATGAGATCACAGATTCAAGAATTCCAATTTTTTATGTCATAAATTATTGTGAATATATTATATGAGATAATAAATTATAAGTTATAACATCATACATTCAAATTGCCATAAAATTAATTTTCTGCTATAAAAAATGAATCTTGTATATCATAAAATACCCAATAAATAGCAATGCCACCCAATTTGTTCTAAGAGAAATGGAAAATTCACATGCAGTGTACCTTCTTCATATACCATCTAGTCCCACTGACATGGAAATTAAAGGAATCATCACCTGAGATCAAAAGAATACCAGGGGTGATTGTGCTCACTGGGTATTAACTGAGACATGGTTACCGAGTGTCAAGGTTTATTTTAGTCCCAGAGAAGTGAGAGTTTTAAAAAACAAAGCTCTCAATATTAGAAGGAACAACTGATATAGAAATAGCAGATGCCTTTAATATATCATAAAATTCAAAGTTATGACTTATATATATAATAAAATTAAAAGTTATGATATCATAAATTTGATTGTTTTTAATATCATAAGACGATATCATAAATTTGGAATTTTGATATCATAAATTCTTGTATACATTCAATTCAATTTTATTATATGAATTTTAATAAAGAATACATTTGAATTAAAATAATAAATTAATGTATAATATTTTATATTGAAAATTCAATTTATAACATTATTGCACAAATTAACACAGTTACTGTTTAAAATTTAAAGCAAATAAATTAAAATTAATTGTAGATATGATAAAATAAATGTTTGTTATCATAAAATAAAAAATAAATAATAGAGCATCACCTTGGAAATACACATCATTAATTTTTTTAAACCACAAACAGGACATTTCAATATTTATCAATTACACCAACCTGCTTGACTTCTATAGGGCTCAGATGAACTTCTCCTGACTGATTACAGAATCTTCAAAGAGGGTTACAAAGTTGTGACCCAACCAAATTGTATATGAAAATAAGAGCTGAAAAGGATGTTCCATATCAAATTTGTGTAAAAATGCATGTACTATCATGGAACAGATGTGATCCTTTCTTAATGGAAATGCCTTTATTTCAATGGCAATGATTTGTTAAATTTAAGTTTATATTGGCCAATTTTATGAAGTACAATGATAATCCATATCTAATCTATGTGTCTGAAATCGCAGGTTTTTTCAATAATTCATTTATGAAAGCTGACCTTGGGGAGGGGGAGGGGGCAGGGTGATGTGAGACTGGACCTTCAACACCATCCCTGGCAAGTCACAAAAGGTAATTCTGTCATAGCAGCAATGTTTTTCTTTTTGTTTCCATTATTTTAAATGACAGATTATGGGTGTAAACTATAAGAGAAAACACAGCCTCTAAGGACCAAAAACCTTAAAAAGATTGTTTGAGGTTCTTCTAACAAATATAGGTTTCATAAAACCATGAAGAAATGTTTTCTCTAAATATTTACTTTTGCCATGATATGATGAACCAAATATAAAAAAATAAACAAACAAACAAATGAATAAAAAGAAATGAAAAGAAACTTTAAAAATCCAGTCTAAATGACTGTATATTTATCAAGAAAATGCATAAGAATGTTACATTTATCTGCTCAGCTTTGAGAGTTTAGGGAGAGAATGAAGGGCAAGTATGAAAGGTATAATTTAAAAACTATTTCTGACATTTTAACTTGTTTGGATCAACAAAAGTGCAGATCCCCATAAACGTATATACATTTTTTGGGCAGTAAATCTGTTAGTAGAAGTATTAAATATATAAATTTAGAAAATTTTCACTTCCTTGAGTTTCCAACAAACAGATGGTCTGAAAATATGAAAAAAAAATTGTAATGGTTGCCTAATGGTTATATGACCAAGGTTATACTTGTACCACAACCGCACCAAAGCTCACTGTAGCATTAGAGTGAACGTCCGACAGATGACACTTGTTATGACCTGTTAGGAAATACTTCCTGTGTCATTTTTGACGTCAGTTTCTTCGACATCATCAACAGAAGATAATTTGTCATTCACAGAATGTCGTACGCTTATTTATTTAAGTATATTATAATTGGAGATACAGGTTTGTATTTACATTTTATGGATGTTAAAAACAAATATCAGAATTTTGGCTCTCCTTTGTTGGGCTCCTTCTTAACACAAAACCGAGAAGACGATCAATGTTTTCAAAATGGCGATGGACGTTGTTGTTGTGCAGTCTATATATTAAAACTCGTGATATGTAGGCACTGCTTAATGTTTTATTTGCTTATTATCCCCCAGTTTTGAGAACTAATGAGAATCAGTAATTGCAGTGCATTGTATAAATTCACATGAAGGGTGAATAGTCTCTACATCATGGGCTTTTTTGCACAATCACCAATGTTTTGTCCACACCGCAGAAGAAATTTTTTTTTTATAATATTCCCCCGTTTATAATTTTTACATTTGAATTCTATATTTAAAAATGACAATTCTTGATTGCAGATCAATGTTTTATTCTGCAAACATGTCATAAGTTCAAAAGCAAAATGTTCAAGATCATGTTAGTATTGTGATGGTGGATGGAATAATTTGTAATTCCCAAGAAGTATTTCCATGATATACAATCCGGTTAGTTTAGGACTTATTCATAAGTGAAATTCAAAATTACCCCCCCCCCTTCTATAGTAGTATAGTTTACTTAGGCATCGTATGCATCCACCATGTGTGCATGTCAGATAGTCCAGTTGCAGCTTGTGTTTGTATTTCATATATATATGCTTTTTGACTGGTCCAGGGATCATGCTGGGCTTCGCCAATGTCGCAAATTGCGATTTTTTTCATGATTGGCAACAAAATTTACCATCTGGCGATTTTTTTGGCGACAACATTTTTGGCTGTTAAAACTTGTATATACAATCTTGGGCCTGGAGTGGAGGAACTCAAAGGCACCATGAAAGGAAACCGCAAACTTGGATATAAAATGCACTGGAATCTATCTATTGTTACATAAACAAATCCTTTGTTCATATTGACAAACCATCTTACCAGTGCATTGTTATATCATAATCCGCTTATGCTGACATCTGGCCTGAGTATTGTATGTTGTGATACGCTCAAATAGTCATGCTACTGGACTAGCTACAATTGACCAAATGACGGATAATCTTTTTTTCTTTTTTTTTTTGAAAAATGTACCAGAAAAAATAGTTTTGCTGAAACTTCAAAGAAAACTAATTACCTTTGAAGCACCAATTGTTCTGTATAAATACTAAGCAAATGTAAAAAAAAAAAAACAGTCTCAATCAGAACTATATACTGTCATGGGTAAACGTAAGTTAGACTTTTCATGTTCATCATCTCATCATAAGAGTACTGTATATACTCGCGTATAAATCGAGTAATTTAGGAAAAAATAAAAGCCTGGATAAAGGGGGATTGGCTTATTCATGAGGCAAGGTCTAAACTTAAATTTTTTTAAGTTTTCTTGTTGATTACCGGTATATATTGCAGGAGACTCAGAGCTGAGCAATTTTTTTTCATCTACTTGTCCAGGACAAGTGGTTTCAGAAGATTCACTTGTCCCACCTTTTCACTTGTCCCAAAATGGTAATCACTTGCTGAGATTTCATGAGATGTATGTACTTAATCCATAAAAAAAACAAACGAAATAATATAAAACATAATCGTTTCTTAAAAGAATTTAATTTTTCAAAAACATTGGTTGATATACATTTGACTACTTCAAGTACATGTATATATGTTTTAGCTGCTGGATTTGAAAAAATGTCCATGTACATGTCTGCCACTTGCACCAGCACTAAGCCAGCAGTTGATAGCTGTGTCTGGGTTAAAGTCCTCAAGCTCTGGTCCATTTGGTGCAATGTTCATTAGAATTTTTAAAATCTCTTGGTTTAAGGAATCCTCACACACAGTAGCAGTCTTACGTTTTATCCCTCCACTTTCACAAGAATTTTCCTTCTTCGATTCGTCCTTATTACCTTCCTTTCGAAAATAATTTAGCTAACTCATTTTATCCACATAGTTACATGTAGTAAAGATCAGTTTGCTTGACAACTACTTTTAAAGTGATCATAAACATTTTCTCTTTTAAATAAGAACAGAGACAGCTCATTAATTAGTGTAATTGTTTCGCTTCATAAGCAATATCACACGTGTAAGTTAATCCTCTGTATAATCAATTAAAAATGAAAGAATCATTACTGTCATTTAATCAGTTCATAAAGGAAACCAACACTGATGTCGGCAAAGTACCTTTAATTACGCTGACTCACATGATTAAAATCAGAGTGAGCCACTCGTGAGGATCTGGTTTGAGGAAACACAATGCAACAAAGCCACTTAAAACACTGCTAATTAATCATTCTAGCTTTGTTTTGTTTGACGTGTTTTGATTTGCCGATAATTTGGTTGCTTAGCCCAATATGCAGTCAAGTGTTAACAGAACGTGCACATATGCGATAGTTATCACTGACCACCTGTAGGTGTTATACAGGATGTAAATGTATACATGGAGAGGGGTAGAATCAAGTATTCAGTATGCCTGGAGGGCATGAATGGTCAAATAAAGGTAGATATAGTGATTAAACCACGAAAATAAGGACTTGCCCGACATTTTTAAAATAGGAAAAAAGCACTTGTCCCGGACTTCGAAAATGAATAGTCCGGGATGTCAGGCTATTGGATTTGCTCAGCCCTGAGACTGGATGGATAGATAGCTAGCTAGCTAGGAATAATAAAGACAAAACCAGTGTAAAATAGAATTAGGTATATTATCAAGTGGAGTATGTCACAAATAAATTGACAACTTACATTTTGTTCTTCATTGTGTCAAAAAATCCATATAAATCAATAATGATTGAAATTTTAAATCTGTTGATATGATAAATTTATGAATTCTATCATAGATCACATACCAGCATAAAAATAGTAGCCCAGAATGATCCAACTCACAATATCCCGTAATATGTTAATTCCACACATCTAACAAATAAACAATGAAAGTCAAGTCCACACTTTTGTGATTCACAGTATCCTATAACGGTAACTGTCTAATGTCATCTGGTACAAAGCACAAGAATTCATCCGCATCGTCTTAGTGACCAATTATAGTACTGAAATCCTCGATCGTTGTCTAGTCATCGTAAATATTGTCCGACTCCAATTCCTCATCTTTACTGTCATATGCGGGTGTTTTCGTGGAGACTGAGCTTGGGCTCTGTAAGTGACACTTCGATCATACAGTCTGTGAAATCTATTAAAGGATGTAACTGAACAGGTGTCAATTGTGTAGCAAGATCACAGGGAGTTCAAATAACCACCCTCTATTACTTGGCACTGAACAAGTATCAAATACGCGGCTTGATCAACGGGTTGTAATGTGGGAAAACAAAGAGGGTGCTGAGGGATTATGGTCAAACACGTATATGTAAGACATGTAGGACTTGGCGCCAAACAGTATCAAATAAACAAGGTATAGATCATAAACCAGAAAACCAGAGAGAGTAGCTAAGATTGCTGCTGGTAGTAAAAGTAAAAGTGCCATTATCAGCGACTGTGAACGTGGGTTCAGTAAGATTAATCTCATCAAAACTGACATCATGTATAAACTCTGCATCTCAACTCTGGAGAATCTAATGAGAATCGGCACATACAAATGTGAAGGAGGCTTCACTTTGAAACTGCATTCAGCAAGTGGGCAGCAGTAAAATCATGATGCATACTTGTGTGACATTCGATTTTATTATTTTTATGAAACAACATTTTAATAGTGCAAAACATTATAAATAAGCAATCAAAACAGTCATGCAGTGATTTATTCTGTAATATTGTGGTATTGTATTGTTTGTTGTCAATAGAGCAATAAATACCCCATCTTTTTCAATTTTCATTGCGTACACTACATTAATAGACTTGGAAAAATATTGACTCCTTGCTTGCCAACATTTTTTGAAATTTGGCAAAAAAATATTGAGGTTGGTGATTTTTTTGCAACAACTTTTTTAAAGCTAGCTCCATCCCTGCTGGTCCAGCATTTATTGAGCTGTTACATAATATTGCTTTGTGTGGCATTAGATCAGACTTGTTGGTTGGAAAGTTAATGTTACTGAGATGATATAATCATCTATGTGGTGTCTAATGTGGTAAGGAATCCAGCATGGTCTCGTTTATTCCAGCATTTATCAGATTATTTTATAGTTTCCTAATATCCCGCATAAGTTTTGTCTCCATCCATCAAAACCAGGCCCTTCATTGTAACTGTTTATTTAACTAATTATTTACTTTAAATGAACCTCATATTTTAATTGGAATGAAATATTTGCCTCTTATTTTCATTAAGTAGCAAGTTCAGTTTAAGGAAATGAGCTATCCTTCTTTTTCTTCTCTCTGTCTATTTCTACTTTTAGACCTTACTGTCTTTACTTATATTTCTCCAATATCTAAATTTGATCACCGAATACCAAATTTAACAGAAATGAACCTGGGTTAAAAAAGCTGAAATACGTGGGGATTATCTGAAGGCTTGACTCCATCCATTCATGTGCCATTATGCTACTAAGTTCACTGGCTTGCATTAGCACCCTCTCCCCTTCAGTCAATCATATTAACTGCTTATTGAGGTGCAGAAACCGGATAAAGCCCTAAATATAAGCTTTGTGAAGAATTGCCCCTGTTACAGTATTATATATTCATGACCTGCCATGGTTTGTGTCTTTAATGTAAATTTTAATGCTTGTATTACAATATTGCAAAAAACTAATAAAATTACTATTAAAGGTGTTCAGCTATATCTATATAGTTTATTAATCATTGAAAAATATTTATAAACCCCGTAAATCATTTGTGAGTTACCTTTTTTTAAGAGTGTGTCTAAGTTTGTTTATTTCCAGAAGATTGTCCATGGTTTGTGCCCCTGACAAAGCCACAGGGCGTAAGATTGGAATGTGCCAGTTAGGCCAAGGTGTAGAAATCAATAATTTATGGTGTCTTTGTATTATTATTATGATGCATCATTAATATATTTTATTGCTTTCAAAAGCATATTCAATTGCAGTAAACATTTATAAATAATGATGATAGAAATGTTAAAATTTAAAAAAAGATAAGATGCATTTTTTAAAATTATTTTTTCAATTTCGCAACAAAAAGTTTTACTCAGCATGATCAAGTGTGTGGCACTGTATTGTTTCAATCAACAAATAACTATTTTAACTTAAAATGATACTTGTTCACTTTTTACAAATTATATTTTATGCTTTTGCTGATATGGTTTCAGTGGACTGAGGTAAGTGATTTTTCACCTCGGGTCAATAATGCAAAGAACATTTGAAAAAAAATTCCACTATTCATATGATTATTGATGTGCCTCCTCATAAAGAAAAGTTGCAAAGATTGCTGTTTTTATTATGACACTATTATTTTATGTAGAACATACATGTTAGGAAAGTTTGAAGAGATACTTGATTAGAAAAGTGACCATAAATTGCATGAGAATATTAATCTTCATAGAGCATAATGAATGTTATATTCATCCCCTTGAAGGAAACAAAATGAATGAATTTGTCAAACCAATTTGTGGCCTTCTGAATGAATCTCTCTTAACTGCTTAGCTGGAAAACAATTAGAAAAACAGCAAGAATGAGAAAATGCAAGTTGCCAGCTAACTGATTAAGCTTGAAAATAAGCAAAACTGAGACTTTAAAATAATATGCAAAAACTATAATCAACAATACAGATAATCGACTTAAGAAGAGATGAGCACATCAACATGGTTTATGTATGTGGTTTGGGCAAAGTCCTGGGCAACATACTGTACTTTATAATACTATATATGGGCTGAAACTGTTACATATTAATTTAAGTAAATTACAAATTTATTACCAAAATAATTAGAGGAAGTAGACTCACTTTCGGTATATGTTCAATATATGTCACAACATGTGTGTTGTGTTCATTTTGTATCTTATGTTCATCATGTACTTTTATCTGTTGTATATACATGTAGGTAAAACTCTACTTCATGGTGTCCATCTGTACTGCATAATTTAAAGAATTTGCTGAGATTTGTTACAAACCACTTGTTTATGTTATTTTAGACAAAAAGTCGAGCATGTGCTCTCCTTGCTTCATTATTGGTATGTGATCACTAATCCTGATTGTGATCAATTGGTCATGAAAGGTTCTCTTTGATTGAGATTGAATTCTGTGTCAAGGATGC
This sequence comes from Margaritifera margaritifera, assembly GCA_029931535.1. Lineage (NCBI taxonomy): Eukaryota > Metazoa > Mollusca > Bivalvia > Unionida > Margaritiferidae > Margaritifera > Margaritifera margaritifera. The sequence goes on along the minus strand of JAQPZY010001697.1, from coordinate 10,140,380 downwards.
ACTTCTGATTGTTCTGATTTGGACGAAGCAATATTCCTGTAGTATTAAACCAGTTTGTATCATATGGAAGAAGACACTAATCTTAATTGCATGAATTTTTCTCCAGTGGGATATGGTGATGAATGAGAAAAGTTTTAAAATTAACTTCTTTGAAATTCTGGAATTGTAGGTGGCAATTCTGGTAAAATTAAACAGCAAAAAATCACCCGGTACCAGCTTTTATTAAAACTCCAGTCCTGAGAAATATTGTGCACTCAAGTGAAATTATTGGTTTTGTATATATTTATTTCCTAAATGATGAGTACATGAAACTCGTTGTTTTTAAGTACTCTAATATTTTCTTTTTCAGGAGTTGGAAAGTCCTGTCTTCTCCTTCAATTCACAGACAAAAGATTTCAACCAGTCCATGATCTAACTATAGGTAAAGTACCATATTTATTCTAGTTCTGCATTTTTGTTAACTTTGTTGTTTGTTCTTTCATTTAGCCTCCATTCCACTAGCAAGCCTTGATATATTCAGGTGTCCAACTCTTTTGTCACAGTTTACAAACATCTTCTTAGTCTGAGTTTAATCTTACCTTTCCCATCCCTGTCTTAGATATATGGACAAAATCTTATGGTCAGTTTTGTTGAAAATCCTAAATAAAAAAAAGATTGTGATCTATAAAATTTTTATGTTGCCATATTTTTGGAGCCAAATTTCTCCTGTAATTGCCTTAGTGTGTCTAGAAATTTGTTGGTTTATCTGATCTTTGAGTAGAGGTTGATTCTGCTCCTCACTGCCTATGTCAACAGCATTACTGACATCAGACAATATGAAAAATCCAGCAGCCTAGAGTCTTTGCTCCTTAAACATGGAGTGCTTGACATCATGTTAAGTTTTCTTTTCCCATTGTACACGGACCATAGCTGGAGAAAAAGTGAAGAATTTAATTGGAATTCAATATTTATCCAGGGGTCATGCTGGACAGAGAAATTTAAAGTGGCTTCTCCCTCCTTTCAAAATATAGTGCAGTGTGATGGGACAATAGGGAGAAGTGAGTCAGAGGTCACATTTTGTAATGGCAAATAAAAAATAATCAACTGTTTTTCTGGTTGTGCAAGTGAAATAGTATTAAAACACACAAACTAATCATCTTACTTAATGAAAATATCAAAAACATTCTATCTTGTATCTGAAAAACTGCTAACTTCATTAACAGCATTTGATTGTAACATTGAAAATGGGTAACTTTTCCTGAAAATTTGTGACTAGTACTCTTTTAAGGCAAATCAACTCATCTCACATTTTCAGTTGAAATATTGAATAAATTTATGAATCTCTTGATAGTATTTACTCAGAACTTCTATTTAGGATACAGTATTTGGTTTTCAGGTTTAAAATCTTTTGATTTCACTAACTGTGACTTCCTAGAGCTCCATATTTGAGTGGTTTGCAATAAAATCATAACTCTGCATATTTGAAACACCAGAAACTACTAAGTTGGCACAGTATTGATTTTAATGCATGTTTCTATTGTTTATGCTGATAAATGTAAGTTTTATAGCTAAAACCATCCAAAATTCACTATTTGGGACCAAATATCAATGGTTAAAGTGGGGAAATGGGGGGGGGGATATGCACTGATTTGAGGCAAGGCAAAGTAACTTCACTTTCCTGGCATGTTGATGCAAAGTTTCATGGACAATAACGACTGTTTTATGTGGATTACATCTATTGAGAACCCTGTTGTCCTGAAATTAAGCAAGCCTGATAAAATATGGTTGTCAAACTTGCATCTTTGTTGCCATAAACAGAAAAAATTGTCATTGGTAATATTGGTGACTGGACAAGGGAACCCTGACTTATGATGGGGTGGGAGGTCAGAATGCATCCACTGTAGAAAATGTGGAATTTACTGATATGCTGCCAGGCCACAGATCACGGAATTCTCGCAAATATAATCGAGACTCACACAACTTTTTAAACCCCAATGTGGGACAGATCATGCAAATGACCTGTTGTTCTGAGATTTGTTGTACCCAATGCATGTAAATGTTTTTAACATTTAGAATAAATGTTTACCAAATCATCATGTTTATGTGTTTGTCTATGATATTGAATTAGGTAGACGTGATTGCATGCAAGCACTTGTATGATTGAAATCTGGTGTGGTTTATGCTGAAACTATTGAGGTTCTGTTTGAATTGTTAAATAGAGGTGTTGAAAATTGATGCATTGATCTGCCATGCAGAAATTTATAGGGCATGAAATGGCAGTAACAGCCAAGAGTCATTTTGAAATGTCAAAAGTGATTACTTAGGGAAAGTTCTGAACATAAAGATGTCAGCTGAGGAAGACACAATGGAAGAGGATCAGATGTTGTTGGAACTAGTGACTGTGAAAAAGTATCTTCCCCCTGCTATGCATGATTCTCCCCTCCCCCTCTGCAGATAGATTGGGGAATTTCTAGCAGCATCTCAGTAGAGGCATAGGGTATAGGGTATGGCAGCGTCTCAGTAGAGGCATAGGTATAGGTTGACTGAGATAAATCGGCAAAGTGTTGATGTAAATATTATTGTAAACACAAGATAGTATGATCCAACTTTAGGGAGAGCAGGTTGTATTAATTTATTCTAAGTAACAAATATGTCAGAAAATTTTTGTATTTAATGAAGTAAAGCTCTAAACTCCTCACCCAAATGTTTTGGTAACTGCTCATTAGTGATGATATAGTTCTCAGTAATTATTTGAAATTCATCTTAATTGGTTTGTTTATAATCAACAAGTTTGATGTTTACATGTAAGATTGACTTGACCTTTTGTGTTTGTTTATTGCAAATTTATCTCAAGTGGGCTATGGTTGCTTTACACATGGGCTAGCAAATGAAGTGATCTTGAATTTAATCCTACATGCCTGAAATCAATAAGTAAAATATTTATCTTTTCAGACATAACAATTAAAACATAATTTGTAACTTGAATAAGCCGACATACGAACCGATTAACCAGTATTTACAACAGATTCTTCTTTGCGATTTAGAGGTGTAATGTTTCATTGATACACATCTGTATCCTGTCATGACATTTCCATCTGCCGATGTATGTACAGGCTGAGTCAGTTATTTCTTATTCATCCCAATGCAATACATTGGAAGTGATAAGGTCTATTGATGCAACTAATAAAACATGGCACAAACATTTAATAAAGAAGAAATAGACATTATCAAAAAAGCTGAATTTTTCTCTTCTTATTTCCAACAAACAGAGATTTATCTATAATTGGAGCAACAATAAATAGTAAACTTATACAAATAATGTTTAGAGAAGTATATATTGTAACATGTTTCATTTCATTTACTATGTGTTGTGATGCATATTGCGTAGACACATGATCTTCAAACCCTGTGGCCAGTGTATTAGAAATGCAGATGAACAGTCATTGGTATTTTCCATCCCTTCTAGGTAACTATGAATTAATGAACCCCACAGCATGGTCATGTTTGGGTAAACATGAATTTTATACATCCATAACAGAATTACAAGGGGGGGGGGGGGAGATAGACTAAATAAAATAAAAATAGAACCACTGTGGCATTAAAAAATTTGGCATGCTGCAATAGCTGGTTTGTTTTTACATTTTTATTATTGCGCCATCATGGCCAAAACAGTTTTTTTTTAGGTGTTATATGTATATATACTATTGTCAGTTTTTGCATTGTTGCATTAAAATTGTCAAAAGTCACCAGTAATTACATTTTTGACTTGAGAAGTTAAATACCTAACTCGTTAAAATGTGGTACCAGTATTAAAACAACAAAAATAGTGTTGGTTAATCGCTTGCATTTATAGTGCAGTAATACATTGTAATAATAAGATCAGATAGTATGTATTTGTGTGTGTGAAGCCTCTAGTTTCCCAGTCTTATGCTGAAAAACTAAATCACACATAAGATATTTTCAATAAGTAAACCTGATTTATTTTCAGGTGTGGAGTTTGGAGCTCGTATGATTTCTATAGATGGAAAACAAATCAAACTGCAGATATGGGATACTGTAAGTGTTATGTTTTGTACTCACTGTACTTGCATGGTTTCAGCAAAATTTATATCCTTGACCAAATGTTTTCAAATTTAATAGTAAGATGTGTCTATGCATTGTAAAGACCTGTGTGTAAATGTTGAGAAGAGAAGTTATTTGGTTAGTTGATAGCTTAAAAATAAAAAAGTTAAATTTTTATAAATATTTTAAGTCTAAACAAGTTTGTTAATGGACACTGCAATGGAACAGGTTCAATGAAACAGGAAACTATATTCATTTCCAGAAGGATGCTATATTGAAAAAACAACAATACAAAAAAACATGTCAGTAACAATAAGCTGGTCTGAAAATACCCCCTTATGATTCACATTCTGCATGCTACTATGTGTAAAAGTTTTTGTTAACCACTACATTATGAAGATATATTGTTATTTTTCAGGCGGGTCAGGAATCTTTTCGTTCAATCACCAGGTCTTATTACAGGGGAGCTGCTGGAGCACTGCTGGTTTATGATATTACAAGGTATGGATAAATACACTTGAATTTCTGTTTACATAGATGAACAACTAAGGTGCACAAAACACATGATTATAAACAAGAGTTGATGGGGATGATCTATTCAGTTCATAAGACAAACTGTTTTAATGTAGATGGTCAATCACTACATCCAAACAAATATAATTCATCGTGAAATATGACAAAATCAGCAATGCCTGGGCATGTAAGAATCTACCTGGTACTTAGAAATGGTGTATGTCTTAAGAAAGTTTCCTTTTGAAGAATGAATGAATGAATGAGTGGAGTTCAATGGCACATCAGCACATGAATGATTACTTGGTGCTGAGGTAATACAGTAAAGTACCTTGCCCAGAGACTCACCATAGCAGCTGACCTGGGCTGGTTTGAGCAAGATTTGAACTCATGACCCACAGATTGCGAGTCTGGCACAGTAAACACTGAGTCAGTCATGGTTCCCAGTCAAGAAGGATCAAATTCTAAATGAGAAAATGTTTTATATGGAGAATTCTGCATCGTCATTATCCACAATGTCTTCTTAACTTTTGGTTAACAATTTTTAAAGATCAATATCTCATATTTTCATCGGGGGATCATTATCAGATTTTGCCCATGTCTATATCTGGGGGATGGAATATCCCTAGAGATTGGCAGCAAAAGAGCCCAAAGATCAAGATCACATGGAGCAGTTGTTTAAATTTTAAGTGGGTAGTCAGTGGTTAAAGTTGCATGATCTGGCAGTGCTATCTATTATTTTCATAGATGAGTTGACATCAGACAAAGTAAAGATAAATATTGCTACTGGTGTGGAGGTCAAAAGCTCAAAGTAAAAATGTTAAGTTTCCTATATTGGTGGTGGGAGAACTTGTGTGTGTATTGATAGGCATTAGACTTCAAATTCACCATGGTACATGGTGTCTGCTTGGGGATGATGGGTTCTGGCATGAAATGTCAAGGTTATTGGGTGAATTGTTGTTTCGTTTTTCAGGGTAAATTATTAAGATCTGTATGAAGGGGCTGTATTTTTAGTTTCAATATTTGTATTATCAGATTTGTCACATAATAACAGACAAATGGAGTGGCAGAAGGGTCAGAGGTCAAGGTCATATGGACTGTTGAATCATGTGTTACTAGGGCTGCAGTTAAATCATTGCAGGCGAGATGATACATTTATGGATTTTTAAAGTTTCAAAGTGCAACATGGCAGGTTCTAGGTTGGCACAAGAATTTTTCAGGTAGTCGCCAAATCTTGCTGAGATAAATACTAATATGCTCCATTATCTAGTGTGCCAAAACAAGGGTTTCACTATGAAATTTTCCATTCAGATCTTGAACTTACTCAACTTTATTCATTACCCATTATTACAAGTGTTTTCTTTCATACATCCCCACTTTCTCTTGAATTTTTTAAAGCTTAAACAAGTTTTATGTATTGTTTAATTATGCATTTGTTATTGTTCCTTTGTTAAGAAATTTAGTCCCTTACAGCATTTATACAACTTTGAAGATACCTTATGCATTGTCTTATAGACCTAAATGTGCCTTGTATGACTTTTGTCTTGTCAAATCAATTTTGAATGGAGTTATGGCCCTTGACATTAACTTTATGTCATCACATGGGATGATGATTGTAACCAGCATCAGTCAAGAACCATTCCACATATTCTGATGCAGATTGATATGAACATTGTTTCATACACTTACATGTGCCTTTTATGGGTTTAGTCTCATCTACTTCATTTTGGACAGAGTTATGGCTCTTGTCAAGCAAATTCTTGTCTTCACATGGAAACTTGGAATGTTGTTTGCAATTAGCATGACTAAAAAACCATTTAATGTAATGGGATGGAATTTGGTAAAAATATTGTCTTGCAGACCTACATGTGTCTTTTATGAGTTGTGGCCCTTGTCAGTTAAATCATATCTTTACATAGGATGTTGCTTTTAATCAGCATAGCTCAAGAACCATTCAGCAGGTTCTGATATGGTTTGATTTGAAAATTATTTTTTAGACCATGATGTGCCTTGTCTTGTCTACTCAGTTTTGGATAGAATTATAGCTCTTGTAGATTATCTTCATATCTTTACATGAGATGTTGCTTGTATTGATGAGACATTGAAGGAGTTGGATCTCAAGCATTCTGTGTCATCATTTAGAGGAGTCATGACCCCTGAATGCCCATCTCCTAACTTTGTTTTCCCAATTCAGTTTCCTCTGTTTGAAGTCCTGTGGAGCAATTGTAGTGAGTGGAACCCTTGTGATGCATTCATCGTTTATTGCTCTAATTTTTCAGTTTACTGTTTAGGAATGCATACTTTCATGGTGGGGTATTTTCAAATAGAAACATCAGTAGATGTTTGATAATAAGTGTTGTCTAGCGTATTTAAAATGTACGGATGTACATCACAAAAACTCGAAACAGAGGTTGTGGTTGCTGTTTTGTAAATACATCCTGGAATGCATGCACAAACAATTTTGTTCTCAGAGTCCACATATTTGCATCACCATACAAGGACTATTGGTAGCTAATAGCTTCATGTTTTTTGTAGGTTTTCACTTAAACTTGGTCAAAAAATTTGCCTCTCTTAACAATAATAATGACAATTTCTAAAGCTCACATATCGAGTTGAATTTTCACAGCTCCTCAAGTGAACAAACTATGGAGAGTGACTTTCCTTAACCCTTTCCATCCTACCACTGAATAGAACAGCATGCCACCAGTTGGCTGACGGTATCCCAATAAGGCTACATAGAATAACCTGCAAATTGATATATGCATATTTATAGCTTTCATATTCAAGATTTAGTGCCTTTTGTTTCTTTGTAAAGTATACAATTATAAAACGTAAACATTCTTGCTTGCTTCTACATCAGGTGGCAAGTCCCAGGTTAATGTGCTATAAATAGAATCAGCGCAATGTTTGGTTTCAAAATAAGGGATCATTTTAATTGCTGTATAGGCAGTGGGGGCTTTTTTTTATTTTATTTTTTGTTTATAAAACAGTTTATAGCTCTACTGGTCGTAGACCAGAAGAGCTTATGGGATGGTCTGTTGTCCATCTGTCAGTTAGCACAAGTTTGTTATCACTGCTCCTCCTAAACTATTTGGAGGATTGCCATGAAACTTTATACATACATTCATCCTTTGGTCTAGTTGGTCCTAATTGAAAATGGTGCCACATGGACATCCAATATGGCCACCACAGTGGCCATCTTGAAAATCTTGTTATCGCTACTTCTCCTCATTGGATGGTCATATCAACATGGAGTTTTCACTTAAAGTCTTTTTGACATGGAGTTTCCACCAGAAGATGTCTTATTATGTATAGTTGGTCCTGAATGAAAATGGTGCCAATCTGATATCCAATATGGCTGCCACAGCAACCATCTTGAAAATATTGTTATTGCTACACCTCCTGAATGGAAAATCATATCAATATGGGGACTTCTTATGGTGTCTAGATGGTCCTAAATGAAAATGGTGCCGATCTGATGTCTAAAATGGCCACCAAAGTGGCCATCTTGAAAACCTTGTTATCTCTACTCCTCCTGAATGGAAAGGCATATTACCATGGGGTTTTCACCAGAAGACTTCTTATTAAGTCTGGTTGGTCGAAAATGAAAATGGTGTTGATCTGATGTCCAATGTGGCCATCACAATGGCCATCTTGAAAATGTTGTCACTTCTCCTCCTGAATGGATGGTTGTATCAGCATGGGGTTTTTACTAAACAACTTCATATAATGTCTAGTTGGTCCTAATGGTGCCATTCAGACATTCAATATGTCTGCCACAGTGGCCATCTTGAAAATCTTGTTATCACTATTTCTCCAGAAAGAATGGTCATATCAGCATGTGGTTTTCACTGAAAGACTTATTATATATGTCTATTTGGTTGGAAATGAAAATGGTGCTGATCCGACTCAAATATGACCGCCACAAAGGCCATCATCTTCTCCTAGATGGCTGGTCATATTGACATTGTGCTTTCACCAAAAGACTTCTTATGATGTTGGTACTAAATAAAAATGGTGCCAATCTGATATCGAACATGGTCACCATGGCATCCATCTTGAAAATCTTGTTAATCTTACTCCTCCAAAACAGAAAGTCATATCAACATGGGGTTTCCACCAGAAGACTTCTTATGATGCCATGTTGGTCCTAAATGAAAATGGTGCCAATCTGACGTCCAATATGTCCACCACACTGGATACATGTATAACACTTACTGTGTGTGCAGCAAATATCAAAACCAAATTTACTTTTTGTACAAAAAATAAATGAAGAAATTAAAAATCATGTTTACATCCATAAGTTTCAAACAGTTCCATAGGGAACCACATATATTTTTCGGGAGTTTAAATTTTTGTTGATTTGCACAAAAGACATTTTTGATCGAGTTAAAGTTGTTTGATGTGCCTTAGATGGAAGCGGGGACCTATTGTCTTAATAGGTGAATTATTTTGTGTTAGGTCTTTAAAGTAGTAGTTTGTAGCAACCAAAAAATCCACAGATTTGATACCACACAAATAATTTAGAGCATTTAGTTGTCTGAAAGAAAAGAATGTCATTGATTAACGTGATGTCTGTATCTTACTTTCAGGAGAGACACATTCAACCATCTGACCACATGGCTTGAGGATGCCAGACAGCACTCCAATTCTAACATGGTCATCATGTTGATTGGTAACAAAAGGTAATATCGCAAAATGGATGGGAATTCAAAGTTAAAATATATAGATAACTGCGGTTTAACAAAGGAGTTCAGCTTCAACATTTGGCAGTCCTATTACTGTCAGTTTAGGGGCCTGGGTAGTACATTAATAGTGCACTTCTTTGTACCTCTGCTGTCCCAGGTTTGATCCCTGTTACCAGGTCTGACTGTGCATCATGATCAGCAAATAATCATGATCCACTCCTTGTTTGCTGCTGCCTGCTTGCTTAAGAATTCCAAAGTGTTCAGCAGTCACAGTCAACCAGCCATTTATTTGCCTTTTTAATGTAAGATTCCAAACACCAAGATAACTATGACTACTTATTTGTATAGAATGGTTCCCTGTCACAGTAACATGACATAAACTACTAAAACAACACTGGATAAGGTCAAATGGACAGGCAATGATCGAGCTACAGGTCATACTCACTTCAAAGAAAGCCATCCATTTCCCAATTGAGTTGTCCCCAGCTGAATATAGCGCATCGGTTTGAGCAACATACATGAGTTATATTTTAGCTCAAATATACTGGCCATTTGCAGACCTTGGCAAAGGTACCCATTCTGTCACTACCAACGACTTACTCCTGCCTCAAATACATCTATTATAAGTCTTTGGTAGTACAAGTTCTCTTCATTTTTAGTATGGATGATACAGCATGTTAATCCAAGAAAGCAGAGAGAAGGGACCTTGCTCTGCCCAGTGTTCAACGAGGCAATGTCTACCATATATTTACCAGTTAAAAAGTCAAATTAGATTTACAACTAGTTTATTTTCCCCTACCTTTTGGTACAGCATATTATGCTATGACTCATTGATATCTGTCCATCTGTCTATTAACATTAACTTTCCTGCACAATAACTTTAATTCTACAGCACGTATCTTTGCAAAAATGTATAGGTTAGTTCTTCTTCAGCCATCTTGACAAAGAAAGAAGCCTATCGATTATGGGTTCAAAAGGTCAATGGTCAAGGTCACTGAGTGAAAAAAGGAAAATGGTTTCCACACAATAATATTAGTTCTACATCACAGTCCTGGGCCAAACTTTGTGGAAAGCTTGCACTTGGGCTATGGGTGAAGCCTATCGATTTTGGGGGTCAAAGGTAACGGACACTTTGAAGAACAAAAAAAGGTTTTTGCACACAGATTTCAGTTATAAACCTTGTACCTTAACCAAACTTTGTGAATTACTTGCATGTCGGATGAGAAAGAAGCCTTTTGATTTTTAGCTCTATTGGTAATAGACCAGAAGAGCTTATGGGATGGTCTGTTGTCCATCATCCATATGTCCATTAGCACAAATTTATTATCACTACTCCTCCTAAACTACTTTGAGGATTGCCATGAAACTTTACACAACACATTCATCTCATGGTCTAGTTGGTACAAAATAAAAATAGTGCCTCTCTGACATTCAATATGGCCACCACAGTGGCCTGCTTGAAAATCTTGTTTTTGCTTCTCTTTCTGAATGGATGGTCATATCAGCATGGGGTTTTCACTAAAAGACTTATTGTGATGTTTGATTTGTCCTAAATGAAAAAATGTTGCCAATCTGATGTCCAGTATAGGTAGTGCCCTACAGTTAGTATGTACTTATGAGAGAGGGACCAGTATAAGATGGTGTTGTTTGCATTGGCAGCGTGCACAGTGGAGAGAAAATTGGCATACCTCTATGCTACTTCCATTTACTGTGAGTGAAATTTCTTAAATGTATTCATTATGGAAACTCTGCACTATCTAAAGCAGACAGCTGATAAAATGGCTGCTCCCATGTGCTCTACAAATGAGCCTAAACTAGTCAAAAGTACACAAACTTTAGCAGTTATTAAAATAGGGAAAATGAATTTTGCCAGATTAGACAATACCAGCTTCTTGTTTTTTGCCAACTTACCTTTGAAGTCCAGGAAGTGAAATTGACCAAGCAGAGCTAGCAGTCTTTTGAGAGAGGCACATCTGAAGTAAGGCCAAGCTGTATACTCTGTAACCCAAATTACACTCATCAATCATGCACCAAAATAAAGGGAATAATAGTTATTTTAACAGTGCCTAAGATACACAAGATCTGTTTTTAAAAAACCAGGATGACCAGTGAGGAAAACCTGGGAAATTCTTTTTCTTTAAAAATCAAACCCTATGCAAAGTGCGAAACTGTAGAGTGCTACCACATCTTGAAAATTTTTGCTATTGCTACTCCCTCTGAATGGAAAGTCATATTGACATGGGGTTTTCACCAGAAGACTTCTTATGATGACTAGTTGGCCCTAAATGAAAATGGTGCCAATTGGATGTCAAATATGGCCACCACATTGGCCATCTTGAAAATCTTATTATTATTACTCTTGAATGAAAAGTAATATTGTGGTGGAGTTTTCACCAGAAGACTTATGATGTCTGGTTGATCTTAAATGAAAATGGTGCTGATATGATGTGCAATATGGCCGCCACAGTGGTCATCTTGAAAATATCACTACTCCTCCTGAATGTATGGTCATATCAACATGGGGTTTTTACTAAACAACTTCTTATGATGTCTAGTTGGTTGTAAATGAAGATGGTATCATTCAGACATTTGATATGCCTGCCACAACAGCCTGTTTTGAACATCTTGTCATCACTATTTCTCCTGAATGAATGATAACATCAGCATGGGATTTTCACTGAAACACTTCTTATGATGTTTAGTTGGTCATAAATGAAAATGATGCCATCTTGACAATGTATATCACTGCTTCTTCTAGATGGCTGGTCATATCAACATTGTGCTTTCACCAAAGACTTCTTATGATGTCTAGTTGGTACTAAATGGAAATGGTGCCAATCAGATATCCAATATGGCAACAATGGCACCAGTCTTGAAAATCTTGTTATTGTTACTCCTTCCAAACAGAAAGACATATATACATGGAGGTTCCACCAGAAGACTTCTTATGTCTAGTTGGTCCTAAATGAAAATGGTGCCAATTTGACATCTAATATGCCCTCCACAGCAGCTAATTTGAAAATCTTGTTATCACTGAAGAATATCAGTGGTGGTTTCAACACTCAGCAGTTAAAAGGAGGAAATGATCTTATCTTGAATTCCTGTAAATTCTTTTAAGCCAGTAGAGGGTCAGTTTCATCGAGGGACTTTTGTTTTTTAATAGTGATACATTATCTGATATTATTGCATTGCTGTCTCATTTCTGGTGCTAGTCTCCAGTCCAAATGAATATTCCCTTCACCAGCTAGAAGTGCAGAAAAAAAGAAGAAAAAACATGACCCCAATCTGATTAATTAGTTATTTCCATGATTTGGATTATTGTCCTTCTTTCCCTTTGGGTTTAATGTAGTTCTTACGTGTCTCTGGGCACTTTTTTTTTTTTTCATCATCTAAGTAGTCATTTAGTGTATCTACTGTCAGTCGTATGCATTATTGTGTTGTAATTGATATTTTCACCCCAGTCCTTGTGTAAATTTCATGTAACCCTTTTTGTTAAATTTGAAGGTTTCTAATACCTCGTTAGCAAAGTGGTGCTTCATATTTTATCCCTCTCTAAGTAATCAGTGTAAGCTTATCATCCACCCATATCTTATTCTGGTTGATTGTTTATTTTTTTTATTTCTTATGAGCCTTTCAATATGCATCAAGGTATGTGTAAATGTGACCATAAAAAGGCTGCTTGGAACACTCATCCCACCTGCTGGCATGCACTTCAAGTACATGCACAGATGGATGTCATTTTTGTGCCCTTTGGGCTGACAAGGTTTAAGACTTTGTGAAAGCTGCCATGCTTATAAGGACAAGAGGAAGGTACCCACTTCCTCCTCCTCTACATTGGAAGACCCACTCCATTCCCAGGAGTGTTCATGGGTACTTTCTGATGTACAGAAGTTGCCAGCTCTCATAAGGGAGGGGTCAGTGGCTCTATCTGGGCTATGGAAAATTGCCTGCTTCCACAAGGGTGGTATCAGTGACACTTCCTTGGGGAAGGGAGGTGTCAGCACCCTTGAGGGCAGGGATCCTCTGTACTTCCCTGTGTAGGGAAGTTGCCATCACCTGGTAGCAAGTTGTGCCTTCCCAGCATAAGAGAAGTGCAGTATTCTTGCTTAAGTAGACCTGTAACAACACACATCAAGGGGAACTCATTTGACTTAAAATTCCCCAAATAGAGACCTACCCTTCCTTTTCAAGTCTTCATCACCTGACTGGTCATTAGCTGGCAACCAGGCGCCAGTTGCCAGTCACCAGATGTACCGCCCCCCCCCCCCCCATCTCTGTGTGCCCAGTTGACCCCTATGGGACTTGAGGACTCCCACCACCCGGTGCTGGGCTGGCCATGTCTCTCTTTCTGCCCATGACACCATGGATCAGCAGACCAAGGCAGACATTAGATCCTTTCTATCCCCACCAGCTTTGTTATCAAAGAAAAAGGAATGGTTAATCACTTCTCCAAGGATAGAGAAACTGAAACTACGGGTTAGTCTCCAGTTCAAGGTGGGAGATAAGAAGGGATTATCCTGACTCACCTCAAAAGCAAACTTGGTTGATGAACTCTTGGTAAATGAGTTTCCAGAAGACCTGGTTGCATTGGGCCCTTCTCTTTTTGGCCCGCCATCTTTGTCCCATCCAATGGGTCAGGTGATGGAGGAGGAGGAAGTTTAAGCCTTAACAAGGCCTCCTTCCCTCAAATCTGTGTCCCAAGTCCTCAGGATCCTTGAACACTAGGATCCTGTCCAGTTTGGATGGGCTGTCTGGTGTGCAAACTAAAATAGACCTTCTGTTGCTTCCATGCTCAGCTATGGTTATGGACTTGACACATAAGGTGTCATGAGACCAAGAGGCAGCCCGACAGTAGGTGTGCTCTGTCCTCTCTTCAACACTTTGCCTTATGGTTTCTGACTCCACTTACAGGGTCTATTCGCCCACTTTGTCCATTTAGTGGACAACCCCCTCCCCTATCCCCATTGGAGCCTGCTTCCCAGGTGTGGATATCAGACTTGGGCCTGTCTTTCAGTTAAGTCCCTCAAAGCTTTACTATAGCCTTTTATGCCAATCTGTTTTGGCTGCCTCCATCAATTCATTGAATCGTCATCTCCAGCTGCATAGCAGAAATTGTTGCTAAGACATTGAGACGTGCACTCTGGAGCTTCTCCACCTCCATAGGGATGCTGGAGCACAGCAATAATATTTTGAATACCTGCCCGCTTAATATGGAGATGCTATTTGGAGGGCTAATTCCAACAGAGGACTTGCAAGATTTGAGGGATCAGCACCACCAGTCTCTGGCTGTGGTTCCAGGCCCAGCCTAACCAGCAAAGAAAAGCCCCACCTAAAAGGTCGATGGGTCCTCCACCCAAATGTTTTAAGCAGGGTCCCCAGCAAAACCAGCTGACCCAGTTAAAAACTCCCTTCGCATGACAAGGTGGCTAGAAGGGTCAGGGGAGAAAGTCTATGAACCCTTCTCCCTCTCTTCCTTCCCTAAGGATGAGGCAGTCAGCCTTAGAGAGTTGAACCCTCTCCTGCCAAGTCCCCTCTTCTGGACATTTCAGTAGGTGCCAGACAAGCCGTCTTTTTAGAGGCTTTGTTGGACCCCACTGATGATGCATAGGCCCTTTCCACAATAAAGGAGGGTTACCAGTTTTTCTTCCAGGACCCTTCCCCTCTTGCAGAGATTTCCATTTGGTTTCGTTGTCAGCCCATCTCTATCTCTCTCTTCTGAGTTGTGGCAGAATCAAGACTGGTTCCTGATCAGAGTCCAAATACATGCCTTGGCAACTTGCTCCTTTCTGCTCACCTGCAGCCAGAGGGGGTAGTTCTGCAGGGTTTGTTGTCTCTGGAAGAATCTTCCCTTCATATCAACAACCTACAAATGCACTCTGTTTTTTCTAGCACTAAAAGGGTGCATCAGCCGCATACGACATTCTTGCATCATGGTTGCCACAGACAACACGTCAGTTGGGGTGTACCTTGCTGTCAAGGAGATGCTCATGCCCTTCTCTTTGCTTGGAAGTCTGGAACCTCCTTCGTTGTACAGTCTTGAAGGAGTCTACCACATTCTGGGCAAGAAAAATATCCACGCAGACAACCTGTCCAGACAGGGTTGGGTGATCCTCACAGAATGGTCTCTGCACCATTCGGTAGCAGAGAAACTTTTTCAACTGGGGGGGGGGGGAAACCAATAGCAGACTTGTTTGCTATGAGGCTGAACACCAAACTCCTTCTTTATATCTTTACAGTTCCAGACTTGAGGGCATGGGTAGTGGATGCCTTCAGTTTGAAGTTGGATCATCTGTATGCCTACACCTTCCTACCTTTCAGAATAATCACTCAAATTCTTCAAGGAGTCAGGACCTCTGTGTCATGGTTCATCCTGGTAGCCTTCTGTTGCCTCAGTGGTCTTGGTTCCATGACCTCTTCAACCTGTTGGTAGATGACCTCAGGGAATTACTGCTGAGGAGGGATCTGCTGTTGCAGCAGAGAGGGTCCCTCCTATACAACAATCCACAGATTCTCCACCTTCATGCCTGGCTCTTATCAAATGATCTATCCACCAAGATCGGCTTTTTAGCAAGGTTGTCAACTTCATCACCCTGGCTAGAAGGCAGTTGACTTCCAAGATTTATGATGCCAAGTGGAGAATATTCTGTAATTGGTGCAGTAGGAAACGAGTTGATCCTATCTGTTCCCCTTTAACTGCAATTGGACCAATGGGTTGGGCCAACATCTTTCAGAACTGATCAGTTACTTTGAGCTTCAGAGATGAATTTGTCACTCTTGAATGCCTAGGTGGAACCTTTTGTGTGTTCTTTAGTCATTATCTAAACCTCCTTATGAACCCATGAGTGAATCTTTCTTTGAGAATCTTGCCTTTAAAACCATTATCCTCCTCTCCCTAGCATCAGCAAGGAGGAGGATTGAAATTCATGCTTTGTCAGTGGAAATGGGTTGTTTACGGTTCAGTGGTAACTATGATTTGGTTTCTTTTCTTTGACAACCTGGGTTTCTGGCCAAGAATCACCTACCTTCAGTATTCCCTGATTCAGTTGAAATTCCCAGTCTCAGTCACATCAGTGCTGTGGATTATCAATATAGCTTCTTTGTCCAGTTAGGACCTTACATTTCTGTTTGGCTGAATCTAAAAGGAAAAAAAAATGGTAGAAACCATCTCTTTCTCCCTCTCAAAGCCACCTCTGATATTTTGGCAGCCACAATCTCGAGGTAGATTACTGTAGTATCATTTATTTTCGTGGGGCTCAATTTTTGTGGTTTTGATAAAAAAGACATTTTCGTGGGTACTTAAATTCATGGTTTTGCCTGTCAAACTTTGCATATTACTAAGTGTTTAATTTCGTGGTTTAACCTCTACAAATAGCCAATATAAAGAATAAAAAATAAGAAAACTATGCCGACGCAAACGGCGGTCACTTGAATGTTTATGTATGAGCACATATCAAAGACCTGACCAGTTCAATTCTTACACCGTGTTTTTGTCCAAGTGAATAACATCAATGGATGCCGACGCAGCCAACAACGTTAAAACAATACTACCACCTCTATGATCACAAATAAAACACATGTCAAGATCAATCACTTACACCGTGTTTTTGTCTGAGTGCTCAACATCAAAGGAAGCCGACGCAGCCAACAACACTAAGTCAATCGGTTATTAAAGTACACCTGTATCATCTCTTACTTAAACCACTGTCCATAAGGGGAACAAAACACATGATCGGCTGCTTCTTGCTCAATGCAATCAGCAGACAATGGCAATATTTGATGTGTTTAGAACTCATCAATGTGAGAAGATGGTAATTAAATTGAAAGACAGGGGAATCACACGTTTGTTTCTGCCTGCCTCATGGACAAACCAACTTCAACCACTAGACTTGACAATAAATAAAGAGTACACAGAAGAATTAAAATCACACTTCCACAACTGGTATGCTAAACAGGTCACGAGGCTATCACGAACAAACGGAAGATGTTACTGGTGACGGTCACTGATTGCAACCTCATTAATCAAGTAAATTCGGGCTGAATGGATAATTGTGGCTCACGCAACAATGAGTGAAAGATGGGACCTAATTATCAGTGGTTTGGAGAAAGCCAGACTTCTTTAATTCTGTAATTTTGGGATTATTTACCTGACAAGCATTTGCGTGTATCTTGAGACTTGATTGACACAATGTTGATACAGTGGCTTTGTCCGAAAATCAGTGAAGTGTGAGCTTTAATACTCTGCTGTAATTAGTGTATATACATAGTGTTTCATTAATAATAGTACTTCAAGCAATAGTTCTAGTATTTTACAGGCTTGTTGTTCTTTGGATTAAAAATGCATGGATAAAATGAAATGTGGTTTCAGGAGGATTTAAATTTTTCAACAACAGTGTTGTACTCGAGTGAAGGATCGATTTGAATAAGTATTAAATTTAATTTTCATATACTAGTATTTTTTTTTTTCATTCATTTTGAGCATTACTAGCATTTGAATACATTATACTTTTTCTCTTTTCTCTCTATCCTTACTTATCTCACATGAATTTAAGGCAGTGAGTGGAAATTACACCTATCGGATACCTTACAGACACGTGTGCATTGAAACAATATAAAATGCTTTATAATTCTTTTTTCAAAGGGTTAAAATAAAACTAACGTGTAAAAGCTAATATTTTATTACCAAATTATAGTATTGACGTTGATTTATGAAATACTAGTAGGTTCCTTAATCTCTAGGAACGACACACAGTAAGAAAATGAACGGGGGGGGGGGGTGTCATCATCATATGTGGCTAATTGTTCGTTGGGTATTTAAATTCGTGGTTCGGGGCAACAACGAAAACCATGAAAATTGGTCCCCCACAAAAATTTCTGATACTACAGTACTCTGACTGTCCAAAGAACTTAACAATCTCTCACCAAGAGAAATCCTTCTTTCATGAGAATCAAAGCCCATGAGGTTTTTGGCTATTGCTGCATCTTGGGCCTTTTTTATTCATTCTTCTCTGCATGATGCCAAGAAAGCCACCTTGTGGGAGTCTCACTCTACCTTCTCTTTGTTCTGCATTCAGAAAATGTTGTACCAGAGCAAACACATTTATGCATTAGGTTCATTTGTTCGGGTTGCAGTAGAGCATTCTACTACAGCAAATGTTAAGTTCACTTTGACAGCTTATCTTAAGGCCATCAACCTCCCACCGGGCTGGTAAATGTGTTATTGCTGTTGCAATGTAATTTTATGGGGGGGGGGGGGGGGGTATTTTAATTATGTAATATTTACCTACTATTATTGCCTAATTCTCCTTCCTCCCTGCTCTGATAACCTTCAGTCTCAGTCCAAGTCAAAGAAGGATGCTATTCTGAATGACAGAAATAACTAAGGAATCAGACTGAAAACATGTCGTGTTTTGTTTGAGACTTACTAAATAGGGGAGGGAATATTGACCTTGGACTGGGGACTAATGCCAGGAAAAGATACAGGAATACAATAATAGCAGGTAAGTATTACATAATTAAACTAGTTTTAGCCCTATCTCTCCCCTCCCCCAAACTTAAAAAAAACCTACATTTTAGTATTCAAGCCTGTATGTCTGGATATTAATGCACAGATGGATACCCTGGTTGGATTGATGGGTTGATAAATACATGGATAGAAATACATGATTTTGTCTTGATCTTTTCAGTGATCTAGAGGCTAGAAGAGATGTGAAGAAGGAAGAAGGGGAAGCTTTTGCCAGGGAGCATGGGTTAATCTTTATGGAAACCTCGGCAAAGACAGCTGCTAATGTTGAAGAGGTAGAAATAACTGAACAACTGGTGGATATAATCTCATTCCTTTGATCATTGTTGGCTCGAGTACCTCCAATCGCTTGAACTAATATTTCATACACTGTATTTTCTATATAACTTCATTTAATCTTGTGGACTCAAAGTACCAAGCTCATAAATTTATTCTCTCCCTTCCTTGGGTGTTGGAGCTGTTGGGATCCTACTGAATTTCCAAGAATAGATGAAATAAATATGAAACTTTCTGCTAATGTTTAAAGTGGCATTCCCTCACAGAAAAATGGGAATTGAGATAGTTACACGACTTGATTCAGTCTCTCCCTAAACGAAGAATAAGGTAAAGTAGTTTGGATTATATTATGCAAAAGTTTAAAAAAGGGTAGAATTTGAAGGAAAACCATTTTTGTTGGCAGATGGGTTAGCATCAGAAGTAAGCTAGGGTGATTTCCAATGTATGATGACATCTACAAACTTATGGTCAGCTTTGCGTATGCAGCTGTGGACAGCCCACCCATAATTCAACTAAGGGTTGGTTTAATAAAGTGCAAAATGCATGCTCACACCACCCCTTTATCACTATCAGATGATTTACATGATTATCATGCCATCCATAAAATAATTGTCTAGTGGACCCAGTAAAAAACCAAAATAATAAGGACAACACAGTGCATGCTTACAGTCTGTGTACACAAAAAAAGTTCATCTAGTTATCAAAACTGTCATGTCCTCAAGTGTAATTGGTAAAATTTTTAGTCAGGGGTTTTCCAAAAACAAAACAGGCCAACTGAACAACCTGGGTGGATTTTGGTGGTAAAGCAAACATTGTAAATAGTTTAAAATTTATAATATCAGTTTAGGTTTTGAAAAGGATAAACATTTGACAAAATCCAATTTGATGATGATATATTTGTCAGGTAGATCTATTTTAAGACCAGGTTATAAGTAACATTTAGCCTTTAAGTGGAAACTTGGTTCAGAATATATTTTTGACGTTGATAATTTATGATTGTTAAATGATGTGCACAGTTCTTAATTAGTTTCAGAATGCTGAGGTCTTAGTGACTTCTGCTGTATCATCAACATTTTCAATTTCAGGCATTCATCAATACAGCCAAAGAAATCTACCAGAAAATCCAAGATGGGGTATTTGATATAAATAATGAGGTACATTTTTTAAATTCAGTACCCTAATATATTATTTACATAATATATGTGATTCACTGCATCATTGAATTAGCAATTATTACAACTCAAATTTTCACAAATTCTTAGAAATTGTTTAAATACACTCAAAAATTGTTTATTGTCTCCAGCCTTTATGTGAAAAGCAGGGACTTAGCATTTGCATTTCTGCCTGTCCATCTATCTGTCCATTCATCCATCATACTCATTTCTGTTCTCAAGCTATCAAGCCACTTGAGATTCAAGGGTGGAACTAGGTATACTTTTACATCATCATTAGATGGTGTGTCGTGTGCCACATTGCGGTCTCATCATCAGCGTCAAGGTCATGGCTTAATGTTTTAAGTTTTCCATCACAGTTTCCAATCTATAACTTTCACGCCATTTGAGGTTAAGGGATGAAACTTGATATACTTGTACATCATCATTAGAAGGTGTGTCATGAACCATATTGGGGATTCTGTCTTCAGATCAAGGTCACAGCTTAATATTTTAAGTTTTCCATCACACTTTCCTGTCTACTCTGTATCGTTGGCACCATTTGAGGTTAAAGGATGAAATTTGGTATACTTATTTAACATCATTAGAAGGTGTGTGGTGTACCACATTAGGGGTCCCATCTTCAATATCAGGGTCATGGCTCAACATTTTAGTTGTTTGTAACACTTTCCCTTACACTTTATGACTTTCAAGCTGTGTGAGATTTAAGGGATGAAACTTGGTGTACTTGAGGGTGTATCACATACCACATTTGGGATCCTGTTTTTAAGGTTAAGGTCTTGGATTATGGTATTAAGTTCTGTTCCACTTTAAGGCCATTTGAGATTGAAGGCTGAAATTTGGTCTAGCTATACATCATTATTTGATGTGTTGCATGCCAGATTTGGAGTCCTATCTTCAAGGTCAAGGTCATGCATCAATAGTTTAAGTTTTCCATCTCTGTTTCCTTTCAGCTCTGTAACTTCAGAGCCATTTAAGATTAAGGGATGTAACTTTGTAGACTTGTGCATCATCAGTAGAAGATGTGTGTTGCATTCCTTATTGGGATCCTTTCCAGTATGCTCTATAACTATCGAGCTGTTTGAGAGTTAGGGATGAAACTTGATATATTGATATATCATCACTAGAAAGTGTGTTGCTTCAACATTGGGGTACTGTCTTCCAGGTCATGGTCATGGGTCATTATTTTAAGTTTTTCATCACACTTTCTTTTACTCTCCATAACTTTATAGCACTTGGAGATTAGGGGATGCAACTTTGTATACTTATACATCATCAGTAGCAGGTGTGTTCTGAACCATATTGGGGGTTCTATCTTCATTCAGTATTTTACATTTTCTATAAGATTTTATTCCACTCTATAAAGTTAGAGCCATTGAGATTACATATCACATTCGAAGTCCTATCTTAAAGGCCAAGGTCGCTGGTCAATGTTTAGGTTTCAGTCTCATTTTCCCTTCTGCTCTATAGCTGAAAAAGAACTAGTCAGCGTAAGTGGCTGAAGCTTGGTTTACCTCTACATTATTCATTGTCACTTGGCAATGTTTTGCACTTCATATTTGGGGTCCTATCCTCAAGCTCAAGGTCACAGTTCAGTATTTTAAGGTTTCTTTTGTTTCTGCTTTGTACTAGGATTAACCATGTTACACTTATTTTTCTCAGTTTCATGGCATACCATGTATGACAGTCAAGAATTTATCTTCAAGGTCAAGGTTACTGATCAGTTTTTTCCTCCCCTTTTCTGCACATTTTCTCTGATGCCCTTCAAAATAGAGCCATTAAACTTGGTTACTTTACATATCTGCCCAGTAACTCTATAGATTTCTCTCAAAGATCACAGTCAGATTTCATCATTGCATACTTTGGTAACCTCACCATAGTTGGCAGGGGACAAAAATTCATTGAATTTGCTTATTAGATTGAAAGAATATATTATTTGGTAATTCATTTTGGCACTTACCGTATATACTCACGTATAATCCGGGTCCAAATGCAAACAACATAGACCCTGATCTGCCATCGCATAATGTGCAGGCAGATCAGGGTATGTGTTTGTTTTACTGATTAGTCCTTACAAACTGCATAGACCCAGATCTGTCGGCGCATTATGCGATGGTAGATCTGGGTCTATGCAGTTTGCAGTTGGTATCGGCTTATTCGCGAGTATATAAGGTAAGCTAAATAGCCATCACTTACAAATTATCTAAAGACAATCTACAATGCTTTAAGTTTAAAAGTTGATATCAAAACTTGGCATCAGTAGTCATATTGGAATTAGGTATAAGCTGCACTCTTCAACATTATGTTAACTTTGTGATGAAGTACAGCTTGATATCCAGTGAAATTTTGCATTAAAAAAAAAAGGTGCAAATGCATTGTAAAGTATTCAAAAATAAGCTAATATAGGCCTGATAAAGCATATTTTCACCATTATTCAGTACCAGATGGAATGAAACCTTTTTTTCCCTAAGTTTTCTTTTCTTTTTTCTCAATAGGCCAATGGTATCAAGATTGGGCCACAACACTCGCCTACTAATCCCAGCATGCCCTCTGGGGGTGGAAGTGCCGGACAGAGTGGTGGCTGTTGTTAAATGTTGTCATCAAGTGTAGAAAAACTGATAATCTCCTCAGATCAAGAGCTTCATCATTACAAATGTGACCACATTTCTTCATGTCTGTGATACTTGGGCATCATGTCATTCCTGAACTCGAGTTGAATTCATTTGCAGAGCAGATGAAAAGTCCGTACTTTTTAGAAAAATCTGTGTTGCATTGTGAAATCTCTCGTTTGATTTTTCAAAATGGTGCAGTCACATCTTTTAAAATGGATAAAAACAATTTACAAAAAATAATATGACAAAAAAATTTTCAAGTGTTTACCAATCCATTGTAAAATCATCACAGCTTTGAAAATAGAGAAAGCATTGTAAAAATGTTCAATTATTGTGGATAGATTGTATTCAGTTTATTATTTCTGCTCTAAAATTGTTAAGCATGTAATTAAAAAATGTAAACATTTGTTATACTATGCCAAGATAAGTACTACCAAAGTTTTGGGTATAAAATCTTCCCAAACATGCTTGTGGTTAGATGATAAAATTGCATTTCTGAAAGTTTTTGACATCACTACGAAATTAATTGCCTGCTTAGTGTTATTGTTCATGTACATCACTTGCATAATACTGTACAGCATAGCCTCAGAAATGACATATAAAGCACCATTAAATCAGGGTCTGTGTTGTTCATTCTACTCGTGATTTCTTCTGCATGTTTTGAGATGGCAAATCCGGATTTGCACTTGTTAGGGCCTTGCATTGACCTGCAGGAATGCTATAGTAATCAGCTTTTTCTGTCTTTCAGTCGATCTGTCATTCCATTCACACTTCTTGTAACCAGCATAGCTCTGCAGCCCTTACACATAATTGGGTGCCATTTGGTAGGTGAATTGTGTATTATTTATGTATATGTGCCATGTTAAGGTTTCATCTGTTCAGGTCTAGTTTTGAAGGAGTTGTTGCCCTTTTTCCATCACTATTACATCACCACTACAGCAGCTCCTTGTAACCAGCTCAAGAACCATTCAACATATTCTAATGCTATTTGGTGTGTATATTGTCACATAGACCAAGATGTGCCTGTACAGCAGATCCTTGTAACCAGCTTAGCTCAGGAACCATTCAACCTATTCTGATGCAATTTGGTATGTTCATTGTCTCATAGCCCTAGATGTGCCTTTAATGGGTTGTCAACTCCATCCTGGATAGAGTTATGGCAGATAAGGTCCCCAACATTTGATGGATTTCAATCAGATTTGGCATGAAGCTTCAAACCGACGAGACCTTGATTGAGTTATTTTTCCTTGTTTTTCATAACATGATTTATGGGAGTTATGGTCCTTTATTGCCTGTCCTCCTGACTTTGGTTTTCACAGCATAACTTTACTGCCCGTTGTTGCATTTCAATCGAATGTGGCATACAGCTATATTTTGATGAGACCTTGAATTTCATTTCCAGCTTTCCACATAATCATTTACAGGCCCTTGGTCTCCATCCTCCTGACTTTGGTTTTCACAGCATAACTTTACTGAGCTTTGTTGCATTTCAATCGAATGTGGCATATGGCTATATTTTGATGAGACCTTGAATTTCATTTCTAGCTTTCCACATAATCATTTACAGGCCCTCAGTCTCCATCCCCTCCTGACTTTTTTTCTACAGCATAACTTTACTAATCTTTTGGATTCAACGAAATTTGGCATACAGCTTTATATTGATGATACCTTGAATGAGTTTAATTTCAATATTCCACATTATCATTTAGAATTCCCCATCCTCATAACTTATCTTTCCACATGATAACTTTAATAATGAATATTGCATTTCAGCCCATGTTGTCATGCACCTTTATATTGATAAAATCTTGAACGAGTTAAATTTCCAGCATTCGTCATCATTTTTAAGAGTTAATGGCATCTGGATGCCTATCTTCTCCCAACTTTGGTTATCTAAGAGAATTTCTTCCGTGTGCGGTGAATGTGCGCAAATTGTGCTGAGCGGAGCCCTCTCCATCGCAGCTAGTGCTAGTTATAGTGTGGTGGGCATTATACAGGGTTTAATATGGTACACTGTTATTTTAAATGACCTATATGTGTAAAGTTAACTAGTTTTCTACCCGGCTTTTTGTTCAAATTTTACCCATCATGCAATTTTGTATATTGCAGATGTACATGTATTTTCATTGGAACTTCTTCCTATGATGTATGGTTGGTTCTAAATTAAAATGTTACTGATCTTAATCTTGAAAATCTTGATATGGCTGCTTCTGCTTATTGATATGAGGCTTTCACTAAAACGCTATTATAGCAATATGTAACTGGTTCTGAATGAAGATGGAGTTCATCTGAATGCCAACATGGCACCATAGTGGCCATCTTGAAAATATTATCGCTACTCCTCATGTGTGAATGATGGCATTGACATGGGGTTTTCACTAAAACACTTCTTGCAGTATTTTATTGGTTCTGAATAAAAATGGTGCAGATCTGACCACAAACTTGTCTGCTGTTTTGTGAAGGAATTTTGAAAACTAGACCTAATTGACCTTGGAGTCGAGTAAAACTAGTGGATGAAAAAGCAACTGTAATGAATGTGATAGATTTCCACTTTTCCCACTTATTTGGAGATGACCCCCAGTAAAGCATGGCTTTGAGTCATACCCCTCTTACTCCTTTCCACAGTTTCTCATTAAGCAGAGATCCAGGGTACCTGAGGCATTGTATCTAGGTTTCAGCACACGAATGAACATTCCCTATGGTCCTAGAATGTAGCACATTCATAGTTGGGACCTATTTGGCACAACGAGATGCTTATAATTTCAAGCTATGCTAATTAATGTAATTATTGTCCAAGTCCATTACATAATCATTCACTGTCTTGCATGGGTTGTTTATGAATGAAGGTCACTTGATGAAATGGATTAATTTGGCTATGTTACTGCTAACCTTAATTGTTTTGTTCCAAAAAACAGGTGATGAAATACCTTTGGGAATAGCATGACTGGTGCAAAGTTTTCTCTAAAATAACATCTAAGGTATTCTAAATAGGGCAGCTTTTTTTCTTGATTAGAATCAACAGTGCGAACATATCTGGAATTATGCACATAAAAAAACTATTGAGTGACAAGCTTGCATGCAAGTAAATAAATAAATAAAAAAATAAATAATTTAAAAAATATTTATGCAAAGCTCTTGTGAAAAAACTGCCTTCAAACATTCTTCACAAGATATGTGTGATTATCGCATCTTTTCACAAGTGTCAGGAACAAACTTTTTCAAAAGATTGTCATTCTTTTAACAATTATAAAATAAATGTGCAGCACTGCAGTATTTAATTTCAGAACATGAATAGATCATTCTGTTGTACTAGATCATGCAATTATTTTTCTTTCTGTTGACCCGGTAAAGAACATTTTTATACATGAAATCAATAAATATTTGTTTGCAAATGAAAATTACATGTATGCTTTGCATTTCATTCACTTCCCCATCAAACTTGCTCATCCCTTTTTTTCTGAAGGGTGAAGTCCTATGACTGGTTACTTTTGCATTTCTGGTTCAGAACAAAAGATAACTGCAGGACATAAATACAGACATAGCCTCAAAAAGCATGAAACATTTGTCATAACTAAATTTTTTAAGATTGCAGCAGAATCTCTGAGAGGACAGATGTCCACCTTGTCATATGTGTTATATTTTTGAATGGTTGATCAAGTGCACTCACCTAGGGTGGGCATGACGAACATGGTTTTATCACATGGACAAACTATATGATACCTGTGTATGAATGAGTTCAATAACAATCATAATGTACTGTGTTGTTCATCTCCACATCCCTCTTTCATCAACTTTGCTCTATGTGTTGTGAAATGGCCACATCTCAAGCTTGCATCATAGAATTCTATCAGTCCCATCACCTGGGCTGACAAGCAGATTTAGCAAATGTCACAAAAGTCAAAGGCATAAAGGTCAGATGTGAAAGTTACTTGCATGGTAGTCAAGAGGAGTGAAGTCCATTTATCACAAAACTCTAGGAACTGTTTAAGACTGGTCACTTACAGGATAGTGAGGAGGAGTGGAATCCATTTATCGTGAAACTCTAAGACCTGTAAAAAAAATAATTTTTTTTTATCAAATCATTTTTGTAAACCATACAAATATAAAGATTATTTCATAATTTAGACCTCGATAAGTAGTTTTGTGCTGTCTGAAAACTCTAAATATGGGTTTGTATTTAACTATCAGTTGCCAGCATGGCATTGAATTTGTCTTGGACCTCATTTCAGCTTTAAATTTTGACTCTATACCTTTTGTAAGAAGAAGTATCTATTGTAATGAATTAAATGAAGATAATTTTGAACATATTGAATGATTCAAAAAGGACATACAAATCTTTATTGCTTTATTTGATAGTGTTCAAATTAAAAAAATGTTTATGCATCATGCTGTATTTTCACAGATGTTTACTGTAATTTCATGTGTTGTTCAGATATTTATGTTAAGGTGTGGTCATAATTTATTTGTATTGCATTGAAAAATTTTGTGGAATATTTAATTATTTGTTAGTATGTGAGGCATCGGTGTATACCATCAACAAAACTGTTTTAATAATAATGTATATTAGACATCAGAACAATTAAAAGTTGTAACAAATTATGAATTAGTTTAATTAATTTTGTTTACATTCAAATTTAGCTTCTTTTGTCTATATAATTCTCAAAAAAATTTCAGTATTTTAAATAAATATTCAATAAAAGATTACTGTACATACTCACAAGTCGAGTCCAATTGCAAACAACATAGACCCTGATCTGCCATTGTATAATGCTCAGGAAGATCAGAGTCTATGTTATTTGTTCTACTGATTACTCATAGCAAATTGCATAGACCCATATTTTCCGGAGCATTATGCACCAGCAGATCTGGGTCTGTGCAGTTTGCATTTGGACTTGATGTATAAGCAAGTATATATGGTAGTCACTTGAAAATGAATTGCTTAAATTTACTTTGTTTAATGAGTATCTGTATCCAATTTACAGAGGCACCTTGCTATAAAGTCCCTCAATAGAAAGTGGTCTCATAATGCTGTATAGGCATCGATCCCATTGAATTGCTTCTTATTTTGTTTCACTTCATTTTTTTTCTTGGGTAATGAAAACCAATCTGTATGTGGTTTTGCATCATTTAATGGTCTATTTTTGTATATTTGTGTGCAAGTTACCCCATTACGCTTGTCACATACCTCATTGTATGGTGGCTACTGAACACTTGTATGTCTCCAATGGCCAGTGTTATAATGAGGGAGCACTAGTTTTTCTTTTGCCTCTTTAGACTGGTGCTTCATCATTTTGTCTTAAATGCTTTAATAATTTCATCATTCAAACTTTACATTTGGGTGCATGGTAAGCACATACAAATTTGATCTAATCTGATTATTATTGAGATATGTTTTCACTTCATTATCATTCATCATACAAAGGTATATTGTAGCAGAGAAATAGCTCTAACTTTGAAGACTGGTTTTATATTTAGTTTGATTCCTATATGCTGTATAGTTGGTTGGTTGGTTGGTTTTTAATGGCACGTTCAGCACTTTATTTGGCTATATCACAGAGGCACCTGACCTGGGTAGACAACACATGACCCTAGGATTACAAGCCCAACACTCTATCAACTGAGTTATTGTGGCTTCTTCTAAATGACATTATAGATAGTTTATTTGGTGGCTCATATGTTAAGACATCAAGTACCACGTTCAGTAAATTTGGAGGTTCGTATATTTTAAGACATCAAGTACCGCATTCAATAAATTCAGTTTTTTCATAGCAATTACTGGTGTTACAGACCAGACTAAAACTGACCAAACAATAAACAGAAATTGTTACATTTATGTAAATTTATTCAGTTCATATTGCCTGCTGATGATATTATGTTTCATCTACCAGAGTTTTAGGCTGCGTTCAATAACGAACACATTAGATGGCAAATCTGTAACAACTGGTTGTTACCATTGTGGCTGAAATTTCATAACAAAAGGAAACAAAGCTAACAGTCATTGGAGGAATCTCACCATACAAAAATTATGCAACAGTTGTTAGCTCACTGAAGAATTTGTCCAGGGAAGGTAATTTGAAGGAAACTTGGAAAGCAAATCTCATACTTAGATTTTAGTTCATCCTGAACATATTGTTAACAGCTATTGAATATTTTTTACTGTGCAATTGACATTTTCTAAGTGTAAATGTGTATTTCTCCATTAATTTTGTATGCAGTTTAAAAATTATCAGAATTCAGTGCATGGTTAATGTTGTTGTAAACTTCTGAAGATATCAGGCCATTTGTTAGGACCTTACTGCCTTCTGAACTGACAGTGCCAAGTATGTAGTATTGAACGCAGTTCTAATACTGTTTCATTAAGTTATCCTTAGTGTGAAACATTGACATTGATCATGAGATTGCAGTTTGTGTATTGGTGTAAATAGCTTACGCATTATATTTATCATTTACTTTTCATTATGTACTATGTGCAATTCTAAGGGCAAAAAGTGAGAATGTATTCTAATTATGGCTAGAAGTTGTTGTGCAAGCCACTAGATATTTTTTTACATCATTTATAATTGATATATTTGCTTGTGTATATCATGCATCCAGCTGCAAACAGCTAGGTGAGATCTAATGTTAGATAATGAGCCTGCAGATCATGGTCTGTATGTTGGTTTTATGAATGATTTCAATCAAGCAGCTTAGACCCTGATTTTGCTTGTACATTATGTGAAGGCAGATCTGAGTGTTATACACAGCTAGATGAGATCTTCTGTTACATAATGAGCTTGCAGATCATGGTCTGAATGCCAGTTTTATGAATGATTTCAATCAAGTAGCCTAGACCCTGATTTTGCTTGCACTTTATGTGAAGGCAGATCTGAGTGTTATACACAGGTAGATATTATGCTTATTCAAGAACGAATATTATTCTATGTTGAAATCCTAACTATAGGATAGAATCTGCTATACATAGAATGTAGAAGTACAGTCAATATAAATGCATTCATGTAAATTTTGGTAGTTCTATTAAGTCCTGCAAAGACAAAGTTAATTAATTATTCTCAAGCCTGTCCTGTAAACATTATTGGAAGTAGAAGTTTGTAGTAAGAGACAGTATACAAATGAACCAATAAATATATGTCAATCCTATAGAAAAATGTTGTTCTTTTAATTTAACAATCCTAAATAAAGTTAAGAGCTTATGTTAAGATAATATTTACAAGTCTAATAAACTTTAAGAAGGGTAGAATAGTGGTTAAAAAAAAGAAGAGAAAGAAGTCCTGCTTAAACCAACATTTATTGAGATTTGTCAGTTACCTATTAGCTCAGTAATTTCTGGCAATATATTTGCAAAATTATGTTTAAATGTTCATGACAAGGGTTCCAGAGAACTTTATGTCTTGCCTTTTTTCTGCCTGTCCTATTTGGTTACTACAAAATGAGTTATGGGTTTGCATAAAAAATTAAACACTAAGTTGAAACTGCTGTTGTCAATAAAAGACTTATTATGATGTCTAGTTGGGCCATGAATAAAATGGTGCCATTCTGACATTCAATATGGCGGCCACATTGGTCACTTTGAAAATCTTGTTATTGTTACTCCTTTTAAATGATGGTTGTATTGACATGGAGTTTTCACTGAAAGTCTTCTTATGACATCTAGTTGGTCCTGCATGAAAATAGTGCCTCTTGGACATCCAATATGACCGCCCTGTGGTGACAATCTTGAAAATTGTATTTTTACAACTTCTCCCAAGTGGATGGTCATGTCAACATGGGGTTTTCAGTAAATAATTTCTTATGTCTTCTTGGTCCAAAATTAAAGTGGTGCAGATCTGATGTTTAGTATGGCTGCCATGGCAACCATCTTGAAAGTTTTGTTGTTGCTATTCCTCCAGAACAGATGGTTGTATTGACATCGGCTTTTCACTAAAAGACTTCTTATGATATCTAGTTGGTCCTAAATGAAAATAGTGTGACTTGGACATCCAATATGGCTACCACGGTGGCCATCTTGAAAATCTCATTATCACTACTTCTGCTGAACAGATGCATACTTGCCATAACACGACGTGTCACACAAAAAACACGATTTTGGACTCCCAAACCCATGACACGATTGTGTTTAGAAAAACACGATTTTCAGCAATCTTAGCAACAACAAAAAAATTTACACCCCAAAAAAGAAAAAAAACAAAAAAAATATTTCTTGATCACTATTATATATGCCCGTAATCTGTGGTATATATAAACAGTAAACAGTACTGCTCAAAGCTCATGTAAAACTATCCTCGGGGCAGGTTTATAAACCTGTTTTAGAGGCAATTAAAAGGTAAGGCAGTCCGAGATAAACAGCCACCTTTCAGAGATTTACTTAATTGGCTCACAATAGCTAGGGTGATGTGTCGTGTCAAATCCTTTTGAGCACTGCTGGGGGAGAGCATATTAGGCTAATATGCATAGGTAAAGTACATTAAGTGGAACAACCCAATTTAAAGTTTAGTACATCAAAGAGATGCATGTTGAAGAACAAACTGATTGCATTGAATGAGAATGTTGAAGCCATCTTTATTAAAGTTTGTGATCAGCGGCACCGTTTCTTTGAGAATGTTGACGACATCTTTTTTAAAGTTTGTGATCAGCGGCAACGTTTCTTTGAAGTCGGATTTTTACTTCATATATAAAATGGAAAAGTTTACAAGTGTGATTCATTTTCGAAGGAAAAATGTCGAAACGTAGTAGCGATTTAGGAAATATGGAGCCATCTCCGAAGCCAGCAAAGCCCAGCAAAAAAAATTCCAGAACTCCTGGTTGACGGAGTTTGACTTTGTGAAGCGCAGCATCAAGGGGGAACATTTTATTCTGTGCACATATTGCAACCACCATTTTGACATTAGTCATTCTGGAGTGTATGACATTTGTCTACATAGCAACACCACCCAGCATCGTGACACGACAAAAATGCAGTGCTCAATACCCAAATTAAACAGTTTGTTTGAACAGTCGTCGACAGACAAATTAACTAGAGCTGAACTACTTTTCTGCAATTTCGTTGCTGAGCACAATCTGCCATTTTCAGTAGCAGATTATTTTACAGACCTATGCAGGTGATATTATTTGACATTGCTAAGTCTACCATTTTTTTGTTTGTTAGTATATTAAATGCTTAAGAGAAAACAGATGGTATTTTCTTTTATTCAGATTTAAAATTCCAGTCATTTGCTATAGGCTGATTTGAAAAGATAGCTTATTCTCATTTGTATGACTTTTTTGGGGGGGGGGGTCACGCGCACTGACCCTCCTTGGGATCCGAAAACACACTTTTTGAGTCTCCAAAACCCCCCAACACTGTCTGGGAATATGGCATGTATGCAGATGGCCATATTGACATGGCATTTCTACTAAAAGACTTATTATCTAGTAGGACCTAAATAAAAACAGTTATGATCGGACATCAGATATACCAACCACAGCAGCCAACTTGAAAATCTTGTAATCACTACTCTTAAATGGATGGTCATATTGATATGGAGTTTTCACTAAAAGACTTGTGCTGTCTAGTTGTGCCTTAAGGAAAATGGTGCCAATCTTATCTCCAATATTGCTGCCACAGTGGCTGTTTTGAAAATCTTGTTATCGCTGCTCATTCTGAACGTGTGGTCATATCAACATGGAGCTTTCTGCAAGGCTTTTTATGTCTAGTTGGTCCTAAACAAAAATGGTGCCGATATAACATCCAACATGGCCACCCTTGCATCAAACTTACAAATCTTACCACCTTTCCTCTTGAACAGATGGTCATGTTGACATGGGGTTTTCACTAAAAGACTTCTTATAAGGTCTAGTTGGTTCCAAATCAAAAAGGTGCTGATCTGACAGCTGGCTATCTTGAAAAATGTGTTATTGCTACTCCTGAACAGATGATCATATTGACATGGTGTCTTCCCTAAAACACTATAACATAATGCAGCTAGTTCTAAATGAAAATGATGCTCATCTGTCCTCCAAACGAACACTATTGTGTCCATCTCAAAACTTGTTATCACTACTCCTCTTGTATGAATGGTGGCATTGACATGGGTTTTTCACTACAACAAATCTTGCAATATTTAATGGATTCTGAACCAAAATGGTGGAGATCTAACCATTAACATATCTGCACTTTTGTGACAGAGTTCTGAAAACTGACCTAACTGGGGTCAAGTCAAAGGTCATTGCTTGCATTTTTGTACTTCACTGATCGTATGAACACAATGACATGATGTACAAGTGAATTTTGACGAGACTTTGTATTTAGCTTCATTCCAATAAACAAGTAGTTAGCATTCTCACATTGATTTTAAGGTCAAAGGTCTTGACTTGTTTTTTTTTATAGCTGTACTGGCTTGTGAGCATAGTAACACAAACAAGTATGAACGGATTTTTATCAAAGCCAGTTTTGTGGATATGGATGTATTAGAAGAATATCTTCAATGATGCCACTAAAATAACTTTGTTTTTTTCCCTCCAAAAATATTAATTTTAGATTTCACCAAACTTAGCATGTGAATATATCTTGACTTTGTCTGAGACAAGTTTAGTATGTACATACAAGCGTTTAATGGCACCTCAGCACAATAATGCTACCGGTATATTGTACCAATTAAAAGTAAAGTTCTAAAAAGTTTCAAAATGAAGAATTGTACAAAACCTTTAAGAAGTTAATCCCTTCCAAATAAATGTAAACATGAAGTACAAGATAAAATATAAAAGTTAAAGATGTTAAACTTCTGTAATAGGTATATACAATAAAAGATAAAGGTAAAACATGAAAAGTCCTCAAAACACATGGTCAAAATTTGTTATATAAACCGTATTCCCTTAAAAAGTCCAAGATTTTCTAGGGTGCTACATGATAAAGTTTCTTCATTGAGTTCACATCAAAATACTTCTTTTTCACAGGGTGGAAGTTGACACACTCGATAAAAATGGCAGGGTATGCACTCTGGTCGAGGTTCAACCTTCTGGAGATACATGCGAGTCGGGTATGTGTGTCCGACACACGATCAGCACAATACCACCTCATCTCTGCGATTTGTTCTAAACAAGGGATGCCAATTTCCAATAGTGGGTTTCATGTTCTGAAGCTTGTTTGTGGAGTTCCCATTCCACATATTTTGCCGAGTATGAAGAACATGCTGATTGATAAAATATTTTAAGTTGGTATATGGAATCTTCCATTTGGAAACAGATGACTGCAGGGCAGCTTTATCTGCCCATTTAATACCCCTAATAACCATTGTGACTTGGCAGCCAATAGAACAGAATACTTTTTCCAGATTGTATGAGCAAATCATGTTTCTGTAAGATCTGGGATATTAATGGGCTGATTTAAAGTTTGCAAGACTTTCAGTGTGGAAAAAGAATCCCAAAAGATGATGAAATTTGTTATTTGTGGGGTTTCAAAGTAGTTCAAAGATCTGAGTATGGCTGTAATTTCTGCTGTAAATATGGTGGCTTTATCCAGTAACTGGCTTGAGATGGTGCCATGGGGTGTTGAGTTTAGTTATTTTCTATCCATAATATCAGGTCCAAGTCCATGATAAAAACTTTGTATTGCACTTACATGTAAAATTAAAAATATATATATTTTTGTTACCAAATTTGGTATGTTCAAGTTTCTCAGAAACAACAGAGATGGTTTCAATACTGAGCAGTTAAAAAGAATAATGGGACAGAAGAAATGGTCTTAACTTGGATTCCTGGAAATACTTTTCAGCCAGTAGAGCATCAGTCCCTTCTATATACTGCAATTGTCTGGCCATAAATGGTGAAACATGCATCACTTTTCTGGCATTGGTTACAGTGGCATTGACATGAACTATGTTAGGGTGCCGTGATATTATATCTTGTACACTGTGGCTGTATTTAACTGCATCATTGGTAAAATATTATTATGTGTCAGAAGTTTCTACCCTGACAAGCTGGGAGTTCCTGTCTGGCTTGTGTGAAAAGAATCATAATACCATTCAATGCTGCTCCATGGAATCATGGTTTATTTATTACGACCTTGTATCAAGATGAGGGAGCCCTATAGAAATCACTACTGGCCATTCATCTGTCCATCTATTCACAATTCTTGTGATCTACACAGCTGAGTGACCTTTGACATAATACAGTGACATAATTCTTTCCATCTTTATGTCCATCTGTTGACACTTCTTGTAACCATCATAGTTCAGAGAGCCTTGTGCAAAATTACATAATAATATCCATCCATCAGTCCATCCATTCACATTGTTTTATCAAGTGCTCAAGTAAACTAAAAACATTTACAAATATCTGGTTCACCTTAAAAGAGCTGCATGATGGAATTTTCTGTTCTGGATCTTGCTTTTATTGAACTTTAGTGTTAATTTATTATCTGCCAGCGTTTTATGTATTAATTCCCATATTTTCTGCATTTTTTCATTGATTAAATACCAAACTGAGTATTTCTTTAAGTTTTTAACACCCAAAATTTAGTCCCGTTTGTTATCGATTCAGCCTCGAGTCTAGGATGCAGTACACTAGCAGCTGTCAGTGACTTTGCATTGCAATTTGTCCAACTACTTCAAACATTGCAAACAACATTATTTTAAAGTGGAAATGAACTGCCATCTTAAAGATTTTATTGCCTTTAGTGACTTTGGCCATTGCTAGACTCAACATAGATGTGGACAGATGCACACTAAAGAAAAATACTAGGGGGACTTGTTGATTTTTCCCTGATGAAAATGAGCACCCAGGGTGGTGCACACAAGTCAAGATTTGGTGGACATGGGACAAAAATAGCAGGAAACCCATGATCCCACACTGAAGGTGCAACACTGATTGAAGGATATATATATATATATATATATATATATATATATATATATATATATATATATATATATATATATATATATATATATATATTGAAACAAATAATCCAAAGTGAAAGCAAAAAATGTAATTTCTTTGATTTCAGGAGACTAAACCATATATTTTCAAGCCATTAAATGGATAGTTATTCACCCCAATATGCCCCTAAAATATTGAAACATTTCTAACGTTTTTTTGCAAATAAAAATCAAGATGAATGAATTTGCATTTGTTTGTAAACAATATTTAAAGGGTTAAAATTTCAAATTAATATGGATAGGATTAACTTAACAGTATTTATCACTTAAAACTAGAAGTAGAAAAAAAAGGCTTACAGGATAACAGTGTAATTTGTTTTCATGGGAGTGTTCTCTGCATTTTTTCTTATTTGTCAGTATTTAACAATTCTTGCAAATTATTCATTTTATTTTGTCATATGATGTTTTTTCCCCATATTTATTTCCTAACTTTTACATTAATTATATAAGGATAGACTATATTCATGAAGAGTAAACACAACTATCTAAGAGAACTGCATTGTTCTTTCTGTGAAAATAATGATAAATTAATAACTGACCAATGTTGGAGAAAAAAATTATGAAATTAGTTTTAAATTTATGCTTAATTTGTTAAATGCAAGAGCATTTAGATGATTATACACATATAAGCAATGTTTTTGACAAGATTTTTTAACAGGTTATAACCTTTTTGTGGAAAAGAACACGTGCCCAATGCAGCTGCCAGTAAATTTATATAGTCATATTTAACCCCTTTCAAGCTGATTGAATGAAATGTTCATTAAAAACAAAAGTAGAGAATTTCAGGAATATAACATCCATTCATATGTGCTATCAGTAATATTTTATCTTAATTATATTATGTGTTTGTAATAATAATCCAAATGATATATAAAACATTATTATTATTTATTTGTCTCAAAATTAAATTTGTTTTAAAATTTAACTAATAGCAAAAGTTACAATGTTTTAGTAATTATTGTCTTAAGAAGGCATTGATAAAGATTCAGATACAAATATCAACATTCGGATGATGTTCATATAAAGGTCAGGAATTAAAGAAAGTTTCTTAATAAATTATTTGTAGGTGTATCTTACCAATTTACCAGTATTGGTGTTATTTTTCATTACAATTATTTATTTAATATATTGCATATGCCCTAATTATATTAATTTCCTGATAATAGTCATTTATAAACAAAATATGAATGATGCTTCTTATAAGTCATTTTTCAACATTCAACTTCACAACATATCTTATAATTCACTTGAAACTAACAAAAGTATAAAAAAAAGTCTGCTTTACCTCGTGCTTTAATTTTGAAAGCTTTGCTTTAGGATTGTCACATTCCCATCAAGAATATTAGATACAAGGAATATGATGCAAGATATTTTATTTAATGTCTGGGCAAGATAAAAACACTAGCTCTAAATGAGCTATTTTACTGATATGATGTAAAACAAATAGCATATGTACTCGTGTATAAGCCGATACCAACTGCAAACTGCATAGACCCAGATCTGCCATCGCATAATGCGTTGGCAGATCTGGGTCTATGCAGTTTCTAAGGACTAATCAGTAGAACAAACAAGATAGATCCTGATCTGCCAGTGCATTATGTGACGGCAGATCAGGGTCTATGTTGTTTGCATTTGGACCTGAATTATACGCGAGTACAGACAGTCCTTTCACATTTCAGCAGACAGGTATACAGATAGTACTTATTTACAATAAAACATTATATACATCAGAAATATTACAACACCAACAGTGCCATCAGATTAAAACCAAGACAACGATATATATATGCTAATATAAATTTGTTTTTATACAAAAAGTGTATGTACATATATGACACAAGACAGAAAGGCATACATTCTACAGTTTTGTTATTAAAAGCATGCACAAAGGACATATTTATTAATTAAGATATCAAGAAATTATTGTGCTAAAAGTTAAAATTAAAGCTTAATTTTTTTTAAAAAACTCCAAGTAAATAATTAAAATAAGTATTATGGGAGCAGGATTTAAACCAGAGAAACTCGGTGAAAATGGTAACCTTGAAGCTGAATTGGTGCAGACCAATAAACAGAATGACATAGAGCACATTTGCAGTGAAGTCCTAATCTGATGTCTGAATCTGCCTGCTGGATTCTTTAAAATTGAGGATTGTTTTCAGTTCATTTTGCAGGTTGTTCTAGACTCTGGGGGCGTACAATTTGAAAGTAGCTAAAGATTATAGTTACAGTTTTTGAATGTGACCAGATTACTTAAGTAATTAGGTGCTTTCTTGTGAATCATCATATATACTTTATCGCCTATGTATCGTAATCTACAAATATGTAATGTTGAGTAGAAGATTTGCTTTTCTTATCAGAGAGTAACATGAGCTATTAAAATCATCAAATACCAACTTAGTGCCATGTAATGTATTTGGTCAGAATTAACTGCACTATTTACACACTGCCGAGTCATAGATTTATTCGTAGTTGTTTTGTTAATATCTTTGCCCCTGCAGAATGTTTAAAAACTCTCTCTGTCAACTTCTCCCATTGTCAACGGACATAAAAAAAAAAAAAGCTGATGCTGAACCTTGCGCTCATATCTTTCTCGAGAATGAGCGTGATAACTCGGGATTCCAAATTGAGGCGTTATTCCAAGTTGTCGCCCGGCGTGATTTAGCAGAGAAGTAGAAAATGTTTATTTCTACAGAAGATAATACTTCACGGAATTTTGAAGAACAGACTTTAGTTTTGGTATAGTAAAGCATGCTGTGATATGCCCTGAATATATAGCATTATTGTCTTATAATGTATTTCCAATAAGGATTACGGATTTTCGAGGAATAAACTCTTGGTACACCATTATCCAGATCTTATTGTTTAAGAGGCAAGATACAACACATTTTATTTAACGTCGGTGGTCTGGATAAAAATTCATAAAACACTCATTTGGTGTGATTGTACGTACTCTCTTACACTCCATATTGACGTTGTTCTCAAAATTGACCATAATATCTCGCTTACATTTAATAATCCCTTGGATCTGAGTTTGCCTGACTTCCATTTCTGCTGCAACTACAAGACTACTTTGCCCTCTGTCCAGCAAACGAATTGCTTCGATTCTCTCATTTAAAGACAAAAACCGATTTGCTTTTGAAGCCGACATGTTGACACTTTTGAGTTTGACTGACAGCGTGATTGGAGTACGGTAAGTACAGTCCAGATATGAAATGCTTAAACATCGATTCACATGATATTCCTTTATCTAAACAATGCTTTGGTCATCAAACAAAAGAAGTGTTAAATTTGCATACTTGGAGTGGTCACTGCTGATACATTCCAGTGACCGCTTAAGGCAGGGTGAAACCATGGTTTGGTTAAGAAACACCTGGCCGCTGACCGTTGAAAGCAGGTGACCATTAAATATAAAGTATTTATATAGGAAATTTGCAGGGGGGGGGTGAAATTAGAATGACCGCTTAACACAGGTGACTGCTTGGACATGTTTGACTGTGTATGTAACCAAAACTCTAACAAATTAAACTATAGCTGCTGTAGTTGGTACTGCATGCCTACACAACCTGTATGACTTGTACTTTGGAAGAAACAATCTTTTTTTCATAGTTTCTAAACCTTTTCCAAAAATCAACCAAATTCAAAACATTCATATGCCTTTTTGATTTGACCACTTAAACATGTACCATATATACTCGCGTATAAGCTGAGTCCAAACGCAAACAACATAGATCCTGATCTGCTGTCACATAATGCACCGACAGATCAGGGTCTATGTTGTTTGTTCTACTGATTAGTCCTTACAAACTACATAGACCCAGATCTGCCAGCACATTATGCACTATCCTGCAGTTCATATTTCAAAGTTGCAGAGGCAAAAGAAAAGCGGTTGGAATGGGTGGGTGGGTGGTGGTTGCTTAGAAGATATATATTCATATCCTGTTAGAAAGTGGGGAACCATAATGTTTATCCTCAATTATCTATGTTATCCATGGTACTAATTTTCCTGTATTCTATGCTGATTCCATTATATTAGTTAGTTTTGCTAAAGCCTTCTGTTATTTCGGTATATTTCCATATATCATTGTTAGAGTCTTACCTGTTGTAAACCCAGAAACAAAATGCTGGAGATAGGTGGAAAACAAAATACTGAAGATTTGAACAGAAATGCTGGAGATTTTTCTGTATTCAATTTCAGCTTTGTCTCATTTAAATTTAACAGAAGACGGATTCATCTATATACCCTGCCCCACCAAAATGTCTGGTATGTCTGTGTTAAAGACAGATGGAAAAAATCTTCAAGATTTTGAAGTTAACGATTTTGAAATATCAAAATTCACATCTGCACACATACACACATATACAGTGTTCAAAATTAGCAGTAGTCCATTAGCCCAAGGCTAGTAAATTTCCTGTTGGACTAGTGTTTTTTTTAAGTTTCAGATTTGTCTGACATTATTTTGTGGGAAGGACTAATGAAGATTCAGCAGGACTAGTAAATTCTTCTCAATCTTCTAGTCCTTCTGTGTGTGTGTGTGTGGCATGATGCCATCATATGGTCTATAATGAGGAGAAAACAAGGTCATTAATTCTTCTCATTTTAACATTAGTGAACAAATCTGTATCTATTGGTTAATTTTTCAAAAAAGGGGAAACTGTAAACCTGTAATAAATTTCAGAGTACTGGCCTGTGAGATCTGATAAAACATTTTCTGAGATTTGACTGAAATTTGTTTTAAAAAAAATTTCTAAAACTATCCATATGCATTTAATTATGTGAAATGCAAAGAAACTCCTATTTTTTGGCACTTGTACCAAATTTTTTAATAATTGTCAATATTGCAAGGAAAAAAATCTTAGCTAAAGAAATTACTTATTCTGTGAGAATTAAACTTGGGGACTGAGACAGATATCCAAAATTCTATGAGATATCACAGATAACCCATTACCACACCCTCATATGATGAAAATCATATTAAGTCACACAAGAGGTCTAGTTGAATGAGAATAGGTCTTTCACAGTTAACTGTGTCACACTTCTGGTACTTGTGAGGCTGCAGATAACTACCATTCACCATCTTAGTGAAAATACGAGATCTCTGTACTATTGCCCATGATGCACTGCACTGATGTGAAGCTACCAACCAATTACTGCAGTTCAGGGGGAAGTTTCTAAACTAGCCTTCATGGGAATTACATCACTGTGGTGCAAATGATGTCACAGAATTACTAATCAGGAAACACAGAATTTACTTGTTACCTGCCCATGATATTGGCTTGCCAAGTTAGACCGATAGCCAGCGAAGAATAGGTCTTTACAAATGGTTGTTATGCTCAAAATTAGGCTTGACAAAAAATAAACAGGGAATGTCATTGATTGGTTGGCAGGTTAGTAAACATTCCAGATAAAAGCTTAGATCACATATATGCACAATTTTTATATTTTGGGCTGATCACATAAAGTATGTATAGTTAATACAGGATTTTTTTTCTGCATGAAAGTCATCAGACCGTAAAACTAACTCACTGATTACATAAAAGGGGCATGCATTACCTGTTTTGGTACCAATAGTCTACCATCTCTAAAGTACATAATAAATATGTTTTCATTCATCATTTATGCACAAATAGTACTAATGGCCTTTTTGGTATAGATAGTGCATTTTTCAGACAGGAAAAAAAAAGAGAAAGAAAAACAAAATAAGCGACAGCTATCGCTAACAATCAATTATACAGTCCTTGACCAGATTTTTGTTTGGCATCGTCTCTCAGAGAGGATAAGGTTGAACAAGACTAACCATTGACAGAAACACAAGAGTTTAGAATAAAACTAATATTTGAGCCAGATCCAATAGAGACCCAACAGATGACTTCAACCATAAAAATGTTTTTACAACATAGTACACCTGAACAATTGAAATGTGTTCTTATTCTTGAAATATGAAGCTGGGTTTTCGACTGTCAAAATGTCACAACATATTTAAACATACAAAATTTGCAAGTATTCCCATCTCTTCATACTGTGGAAATTTCTTGAGATACAATCTGTAACATTTACCTGTCAAAATGCACAACTATTCTCAGTATATGAATACTGGGAATTTCCTCTCGATAATTACTATTCCCAGCAGGCAGAGTGGAATGTGGAAGTAATTTTGAAATGTAAAATGCAAATTTAAAACATGGAAATATATAACAACATATGAACAAAAAAATGTACATCGATAGTCATAAACTTGACCTGTGCTGTGGTAAATTGGATATATGAAATGCAAAATTAGACATGATAATTGTTTAACTTAATTATGTATGTCTGCAATTCAACATGGAAAATATCTGTAAATCTACTTTTGTTTCCTATGGCATCTCATAAGTAATGGACCTGGATATGTCCACAGAGTAATAATTTGCTTCTGATTGGGCTGCACAAATTCAATTCTTCACTTTTTTTTTTATCAAAGATCATGAGTGAATATTTGGTGGGAATCATAGATAGCAGTGCAACTTCTGGCATTTAAGATCATCAAATTAGCACCAAAATTGACTAACTAACATAAATACCCACCTTCATCTTCGAAGGGAAAATTGACACAAAAGTTTGACATTTTACAATGCATTGTATTGAAATAAATGGGCAGGAATGGTGTGAAATCAAGCAAGGTGAAGTGACTATACTTGACTATTTCACTATTCTCACTCCATAGCATGGACCCTGTAGTGTGATCTTATATTATGATGACTGGTCAGGAAAACTGACCAATGCATGGATACAGGGTATGCACGCTACATTTAAAGGCAAGTGTGTTTTCTGATGCATATTTAAAAAATCAATGCGACTACTGGGTTACTCATTGGTAACATCAGTGACCACCATAGTCTGAATACAGGACCACTCTACATGCATGTGCTGTCCTGTACATTTATTGTTTTCTTTTTTTCAAAATACATGTAACATTGAAATATTTTGGACTTGGTGAAGTGTTAGAAACTAAACAACAATAGATTATTTGTTCTAGTGGGAGTCTATTAAATATTTTTACCTATTTGTAATTACTATAATGTAATCTAGGTACTACCAGCAGTTAGAATTCATTATAATGTATAGTTTCTGGTGTGTTCATATAAACTTATATGCCCAAAATACATGGTATAATGACCAAAATGCTATGATGAACTGTAAGTGCTAAAATCTCAATATATGGAAGGTGTAGAAAATAACTGAGAGAGGTGTAGAAAATAAATACTTCATTACCTATCAGACTTACCTTTGTTCTTTTCAACCCTAATGAAATGGAGACCCAGGATGTATTTTTTAACCCTGCAACAGATGTGAAATTTGATCATCCTCTGTGTATAGGAAGGTATTTGATTGGAAATGTTGCTGATTATTTCTTTTTCACACCCTACAATCCTCACTTCATTATGCAACATGCAAACGATTCAATTCAGTTGAAATCAAATGCCCTTCATTATGGTTTTAACAAGTTCATACATTTTCATGTATAATGCAAAGGATTCTTACTGTTTGGGTCATCTCAAAAAAGCATAGTTTGTGAACAATGTATTTATCTTCAGATGTTAAGATATTTCCAGATTTACTGAGGTACTACTGCTGTTTTTATACGAACAGGCTCCCTGTATTGTATCTAATCTAACTGTTTCTTTATTATTCATTTCAGACCAGCATATCTGTTGGGAATGTTGGACAGTTGTCAGCAGATCTCCTCATCTCCACACTGTTTATGAAAAGAATCGGCTATATCCATCATGACAGCATTCTTCCCATGGTTGGCAACGATCCCTTTGCTCATGTGGATGCTACCACATGTAAAATTGTCACCAGCTGTGAGGGTAAAATGTGTTCATCTTTACAGCATCTATTTTACAACAGTAACTATAAAAGCTTATGGGTAGATTCTAACCAATTTTAATTTTTACATGTGCATGAAACTTATAAATATTAGGTCATAAAACTGATTTTATGACTCAACTCATCAAAGACGTTACTAAATGTGCAATTATTAAATTACATTATAAAGTATGTGCATTTTAATTATATGATAGAATTAATTCATTTCATCTGATAGAATTTAACAATTTCATCTGTCTGTATTTCCTTCCATGTGCCCCAAAAGAGCTCTCGAGTCCAGTCGGCAAAATAGCTTTAAAGAGTTACATCCCTTGTATCATTGGTACCCAGCTTCAGGTATGGGTGATTTTATAACTAAATGATCAGTTTATCAGTTTCATATATACACATTTTGATCACATGACTTCACTTCATATTGATGAAGGTGTTTTAAGCACAAAAATGTATTAGTTTCAAATAGTTATGTCATGCAAGATGATGACCTTACATCATAATTAGATAACTATGCTTGCTATTTGATTTCAGAAATAAAAATAAGTTTATTTCTTTGTGTTACAAGCAGCTCATTTCATATTAACTTTGATGAGCTGGATGAACAATTTCAAAGTTTTATTAGGGCCCTCATCGAGATTTTCTGCCTATCCATCATTCAGTCTGTCTATACATTCCCACTTATTGTGACCACCAAAGCTTTGCAACCCTTGTACATAATTGGATGCCATTTTGTAGGTGATTTGCATATGGCATGTAGATGAGCCTTTTAAAGGTTTAACTTTGACAGAGTAATGCTATTTTTCAATCAATTTTATGCCTCCCATGCACTGGTCCTTGTAACCAGGATACCT
Organism: Margaritifera margaritifera; assembly: GCA_029931535.1. NCBI lineage: Eukaryota > Metazoa > Mollusca > Bivalvia > Unionida > Margaritiferidae > Margaritifera > Margaritifera margaritifera. The sequence continues at coordinate 10,095,938 of JAQPZY010001697.1, read as the reverse complement.
CAGGAATCATTCAACATATTCTGATGCAGTTTGGTGTGTGCATAGATCTAGAGGTACCTTTTATGGGTTTTGTTTGACAAATCCATTTTTTGGATAGAGTTATGGCCCTTCATGATTACCTACATCTTCACATAGGATGTTGCTTGTAACCAGCACAGCTCAAGAACCATTCAGCATATTGTGATGCAAATTGGTATAAATATTGTCTCAGTGCTCTAGATGTGCCTTTTATGGGTTTTGTTCAATCCATGCCATTTTTGATAGAGTTACGGCTCGTGACAATTAACTTTTCATCTTTACATGGAATATTGTTTGTAAACATACATCAAGAACAATTCAACATTTTTCTGATGCAGTTTAGTATGATCATTGTCTCATAGACCTAGATGTGGTTTCTATGGGTTTTGTCTCATCAACTCCATATTTTGATAGAGTTATGGCCCTTGACAATTAACTTCATATCTTCATATGGGATGTTATATGTAACTGGCATAACTCAAGAACCATTCAATGTATTCTGATGCAATTTGGTACGGACATTGTCTCACAGATTTTGATGTGCCTTTTATGGGTTTTGTCTTGTCTCCACCATTTTGGATAGAGTTACCCCCATCAAATCAACTTCATGTCTTTACATGGGAATGTTGCTTGTAATTAGCATAGCTCGAGAACCATTCAATATATTCTGATGCAATTGATGTGAATTTTTTTTCATAGACCTACGTGTCTCATCTACTCCATTTTCAACAGAGTTATAGCCTTTGTTGATTGACTTCATGTTTTTATCTTTACATGGGGTTTTGCTTGTATTGATGAGACTTTGAAGGAGTTGCATTTCAAGCATTCTACATCATCATTTACATGTGGTGTTGCTTGTATTGATGAGACCTTGAAGGAGTTGCATTGCATTCCACATCATCATTTACATGGGGTGTTGCTTGTATTGATGAAACCTTGAAGGAGTTGCATTTAAAGCATTCATCATCATCATTTACATGGGGTGTTGCTTGTATTGATGAAACCTTGAAGGAATTGAATTTCAAGCATTCCATATCATCATTTACATGGGGTGTTGCTTGTTTTGATGAGACCTTGAAGGAGTTGAATTTCAAGCATTCCACATCATCATTTAAAGGAGTGATGGCTTTGAATACCCATCTCCAAACTTTGGTTTCCCAAGACAAGTTCTTCTGTTTAAGGCCTTAGAAAACGAGTTGTGGTGAGCGGGAACTTTTGTGATTGACCCATCACTAATAGCTCTAGTTCCTGATGCTTGCAAAAAGATATAAATTATGCAACACATTTGCTAAATTTCTTGGGTACTGTTTGGTGCCATACCTCACTAAACTGTGCTAGAAACACAACTTGTGACTTAGAGACTACATTTTGAAAAAGATCAAGCTTTTTTAAATTTTGGGTGATTGGTTTAATGGTTACTAGGAACCACACAACATTGCTAAATAGAACAGAAAATCCTGTTACATGTGTAATTCTTAAGTTAATGATAATTTTAATAATTCTATTAAAAACAGATTTACATGTACACTTGTTATTCCACTGCACCTGTTTCTACACAAATATACAACAAAATCAATTAGTTCTAAGATGTTGATATATTTTAAGTGTTTATAAGCTGTGAATATTAATTCAATTTATTCAGTTCTTTTACCAAAAATTGCATGAGGGAGAAACTCTTTGCTTTTTTTTATATCAAGCTATTGTCATTTATCTAATCTGCTTGCTCGTTTCAGTTTATGAAAGTGTGAAACAAAAGCTTGTAGTTGTTCAGCAGAGAGCACCGTTTATAAAGGTAAATTCAACTCTCATATCTTAACATTTTTCATTGTATCAGGAATAATGGATAGATTTTTTTCGTATCAACTTTATATAAGATAAACTCATGAAATACTGATAATTTCTTGTACTTGGAACCATTTTAAGGAATTTTTTAAATTCCTGGGAAGGTGAGATGAGCACTAATGTCCATCATAAAACATTTCTTTGTATCCACCCTTAATAATATATGTTTGGATTAACTATTGACTGTTTTCTCTACACCATTGGAAAAGACTGCTGTACTACTGTATATACAAAAGGAAATTATTTCTAGCAGTTGTTTCTCCACTAAGTACAGGTACAAAAAGGTGTACATATAGTCAATTCCCAAGTTAGTACTGATGGTGGATACATGTAGATGTAAATTAGATTATGCATTCAGGTCCCAAGCACTGACTCAGAAGTAATGACCCTCACAAGTATTAACCTTTGTTTGCATTGTAGTAGTTTACCTATAGTATATACCAGTGTATAAGGTGCCCAGCAGCAAACATGATAGACATAAATCTGTTGTTACTTGAAGGTCAGGTTTTGCTCCAAGTCATCAGTAGAACAAGCAGTATAGCAAATATCCAGGGTAATTGTAATCAGTAATGGTAATTATCTGTACTTTATATTGACTTTGTAAGTAATCACAAGTAATTGGGAATCATACTTTTTTTTATTACAAGTAATGTAATAGAAATTTAATCAATTACAGTCTAAAATATTATTTACTCAAGATTGTTTTAATTACAATATAATTTACATTTTCATGAAAATGATTGATATATATAACTGTGATTATAAAGTTTATATATTAAAGGAAAGAGTATTTGAATGTAAGATGAATACAAAAAATATTTGTGTAATTGGGCTTTTTTCATGCATGTGTTTTATTTACAAATTTCAAATATCTCTAGTCATAAGGACATAGGTATTACTTTAAAAATATGAACTACACAGATCAAAATATATTTCTGACTTTAAACAGAAATATACTCAAAAGTAAAATCCAAAAGTAATTTATTACGTCTGAAAAGAACTGCAATTGAAACAACAATTTCTGCTCAAAAGTAAATATTTGAATCAAAATTTTAAAAAGTCATAGCTATTTAATATATTAAATTTTGAAGTATAGACCCTGATTTGCCAGCATGTTATGCAGCTGAAGATTAGGTCTGTTGAGTTCACAACTGCATATATTTCATGTACGAGGAGCAAATACAATATATTTAATTCTGCATTGTGTTCGGGTTTTCAGGGCAAGCGGGCATCCTTCAGGAATTGGTTGGTGCAGTGGATTAAAGACAACAAGTTCAAAATGGTTGTCATTTTGACTAGCACACATGCCCATGAAAGGATAGACGTACAGTTACAGGGGTATGTCACGGAGAATTATGCATAATGTACATGTTACAGAACAAAATAGTTGTGTGTAGCAGAAAAACTTTAAATGCCATTGCAATCAAAAGTTTATGGATTGAAATGTTATATTTTTATAAAGTAATTATTTATTCAAAATTTCTTTTCAAAATTTCTTTTCAGACTTGAATCCTAACAATCCAACTATCAAATGATGTAGATATGGAGAAACTGATAGTTTGAATGAGACATTTGCATTTGCTTATATCAGTTTCTTTCCTGGGCCAAATAAACGTCGTAGTAAAATCAGTTCTGACCAAACACACTTATCCTGTTTGAATCATAACATGTATTAGCCTTCTTTGGGAGACAATACTAGGGTACAGTAAATCACAAAATATTAACAAGTACAACATTTTAACAAATTTAACATGTGAACTTACTTTCACTGACTTTTTATTTTCATAAAAATTCTTGTAATGAAAATATGATAATGTATAAGCATCAAATGCCATCACTATCAAGGCAGATGGTTTTGGAATCGGGAGTTTTTTAGTAGCCACCACTCTGTAAGCACCATGCTAAAAAGTGAGCAGATGGAATTGTGTAAGTTTTTAAGAAATATTGTACATGATTATTTGCATATAATTTTTGTTGAGCTCACCTTTGTGTGATATCCATACGTCCATCCATGCCATAGATTGACCTCAATGTTAAAGTTTAGATTAACTTAAATATAAAATATTTTACTTCACTAAATAAAAGGTGGGCTGGACAAAAAGGGTGTCTTTTGTCTCGTTTGTTGAGCCCAATTTGGTGAAAGTCAGACATAGTGATCACTTTGGCAACCATGTGCATGTCATTATGTATGCCCATCTGTAAGTTTGTCCACTCCGTAAATTAGTCTCACTGTTAAAGTTTATATTAATCTCAGTGTTGAAGTTTTTTACTTTGCTAAATAAAAGGTGGCTTCATGTCTTTTTAAGTCCATCACTCTTGGCAGCAATTCATGTTATTTGTAGTTTGATAATACATTGTTTTGGAATACAATAATTACACTTCATTTCATTTTAATTCATATAGCAGAGTAGCATAGCATAAGAGTAAATTTGCATTTCTTTAGATATTGTAATCCAGTAGCACTAAAAATATTTTTGATCGGCACTAATTTGCTAAACTTTTATTTCACTTGCATGTTGAAATTAAAGATTCACTAAAATGTAGTGATGATAAAATATTGTGATTTAAAGTATAGAATGCCTCATCTTTGTCATTAATTTCATCATATCATTCATACAGGGATAACATTTTTGCACATGCAAGATAAGATAAGAAAATAAACCTGTATTACTACAATTAACCTAAATATTCCATCACGCCAATTTTCCAGACACCATATCTACAAAATTTTTAATAATTTTCAATAGTACACAATTTCCAGACACCAGGTAGTTTTTTTTAAAGCTAATGAAAAACAAAAATATTCAGGTCAGAACTTATGCTAAGGAGTGTTTTAGCTGTACTCAAAAGGAGCCACAGTGGCTCAGTGGTTAGCGTGCCGGACTCATGACCAAATGGGCGCGGGTTCAAATCCTAGCATCAGACCAGCATGGGTCAGCTACCATGATGTGTCCTTGGGCAAGGCACTTTACTCCAATTTCCTCGGCACTCAATAAGTTAGCCAGTTTTGCAAGAAAATATGAATTCTGACATCTTACTAGCTCACTTGGATACCCTCAATCCAATGGCAATGTTGAAAATGCAGAGTGTATCTGACACAAAAAACCAATGAGTAGCTGAAGATATCTATGAGATACATGAAGATGACAGAACAATGGCTGAGAAAGACAGAGAAAGGAAGACCATGCTGCAGTATGTTTCCATCTTGGAGCCTGGAATAGCAGAAATTCAGAGACAGAGACAGAGAAAGATGCAGAGCTACAGAAATTGATCAACATAATCAAGAAGGTTTGCCAGATGCAAAGAACATTCTCTCATCAGATTTGTATTATTATTTTCCATTCTGAGATGAATTATCACTGCAAACTGAAATAATATTCAAATAGGGTGGGTGGGTGGGAATCATTATTCTACATGCATTGAGACCAGCAGTGATTGAAAGAATCTATGAAAGCCATATTGGTCTACAATGATATTTAAATAGGGTATGTGATTGCATTTACTGGCTAGACAGGAACAAGCAGATTGAACATATTGTCTCACATTGCGATACATGCAACATCTGCTTAAGTGAGTAGCAAAAAGAACCACTAATTAGTCACCAGTTACCATCTAGACCATGTGAAGAAATAGACTGTGACCTTTCTGAGTGCAGCAATAAACATCATGTCATCACTGTGGACTACTACTCCATAGACTGCACAATAAAATGGCCCATGACATTATGTCATTACTGTGGACTACCACTCCATAGACTGCACAATAAAATGGCCCATGAAGTGATCACCAAGCTCAGGTCAGCAAGCTGATGTCAGACAGTGGACTTTCATATTGAAGTAAAGAGTTAGCCAATTTTGCAAGAAAATATGAATTCTGACATATTACTAGCTCACCTGGATACCCACTATCCAATGGCAATATTGAAAATGCTGTAAGAATAGTCGAGAGGCTGACAAGAAAATCATTACATGCTGGAACAGATCCTTACATAACTTTTTTGGACATTATTCACCTGCACAATGTATATTTAGCCAATGAACCAAAACACTGCTTCCAACCACAATGAAACTACTCTTACCAAAATCACCAGACCCAGGGGATGTAAAATTATAACTAAAAGTTGGAAAGCAAAAACAGGAGAAGTATTAAAACAGGTACAAGAAGTTAACAATCTCTATACAAGGGAGATATCAACAAAATGAAGCCATATGATCACCAGAAGGAGTGGATCAAAGCCAGAGTCAAGTCAATAACCTTGTAAAAAGTTGCTACAGAAGACGGGACACTACTCCACAGAAATAGGAGACACTTGCACTTGACTAAGGAATTGCCATTGTAAGAGATAGCTGATGCAATGAATCTCTATGATACTGCTCCTCACTTGTCATACAAACCTGACAACACCCAACAATTGTGGATCAACACAGCCCCATAGACACGGACCCATTAATAAGCGATCACAACCCAGAAGTGGACCCATGCATCAGAGTTCACTGACCAGAAGTGGACCCATTAGGCAGTAGTCCCCATATATGCAGACAGCAGACCAATGCCCAGCATGACGAACATCTAGTGGGAGACCTGTGAAAAATCAACTTACCTGAAAGACTATGCTACTTGAAAATGAACTGTTACAGTAAAATGTTTGCTAGTGCAAACCATTATTTTTACAAGAGTACCGTATATACTCACGTATAAGCTAATACCAACTGCAAACTGCATAAACCCAGATCTGCCATCGCATAATGCACTGGCAGATCTGGGTCTATGCAATTTGTAAGGACTAATCAGTAGAACAAACAACATAGACCCTGATCTGCCAGCGCATTATGTGATGGCAGATCAGGGTCTTCGTTGTTTGCATTTGGAGCCGGTTTATACACGAGTATATATGGTAATTCTTGTCATTGATCCATTTATTTCTAGTCCTTTAGGCCAAGTAGTGAGTTAAGGAAATTAGTTTATTTTTTGTAACTGCAGTTGAGGTTCATGTGCTAAATTTTATAGTCTCGATCGAGAGAGAGAGGATACTTAAATGAAGAAAATGTTTGTTTTCCTTTGTGAGTGTGACAGAGAAAAGACTCAGAAATATTGATTTTGTAATGTATAACTTGAAGACAGGGATGTAACAATAGTAGAAAATGCTATACCTTCCACACATCCAGTTATTATATTTTTGCCGATCTTGTGTGTTTCTTCCTACAGAAACTATAGTCGGTTCAATCTTTCTATCTAAAGTATCATTACAAATAATGGTGTTATGTAATTAAATTCCTGAACCAGTCTAAGTGATTTGGGTCATTTACATATTTAAAGCAATCATCGCCATATTTGGAGTTGTAGTGTCAAGGTCACTTCAAGCATTTTTAAAGGAAAATCCAGATTATCTTTCAGATAATATGAATAGATGTACATGTATATCAGTTTTGTGACACATTCTGTTGTCAAAGACAATCTTTACATTATAAAACAATATCAATATTAAAACTGGCTCCAATCAGCAATATGCATACATTATTATAATCAGGGTAACGTTTGTCGATAAGTTCATAGCGATGATTGAGACTTGTTGGACTTTATCAATTGATTTTGCTAATACTTCAATCAAAGACAATCTTAACGTTTTATAAAACAATATCGATATTAGAACTGACTCCAATCATGAAATTTGCATATATTATTATAATCTGGGTCATGTTTGTCGATAAGTTTCTAGCGATGATTAAGACTTGTTGGACTTTAATCAATTGATTTTGCTAATACTTTAATCAAACAGAGTAGGCAACATGATATCTTTCCCGTTTCATGAATTTGCCTGAAGTTCACAGAAGTTAAAGTACAGAAAATATATCATTTAGGGCCGGTTCACACTTATCACCAGCAGCAAAACATATGATTGATGAACAGGCTGGCATAATTTTGCAAACAAAAGACAAAAACCAGAAATGCAACCAGAATTCGTTATTTGTAAAAGAAAACACTGAAACATTATCATGAAAGTGTTATTTATTGGCAGGCAAGGTTATAATGCAACCTATTTTACCTACCTATGTCACTTCTGACCAGCATTGAATTTGCCCAGTGCATCAATGCATTGGCAGTAAAGATATTAATTTTCCAGACAAAATATTTGGGGAAAATTGATATATTCAATAGTACATGAATTATCCTGACAGAGAGAAAAGGAATTATTTATTGTTTAATGTCCAGATATTTAGGTCAATGATGCTATATTGACATCTGCATCACAAAAAAAGGCAAATTCAGATACAAGACCTTTACATATAAAAACACCTGACTGCAGTCGGCCTATACCGTATATACTCGTGTATAAGCCTATACCAACTGCAAACAACATAGACCCTGATCTGCTGGCGCATTATGTGATGGCAGATCAGGGTCTGTGTTGTTTGCATTTGGACCCGGATTATACACAAGTATAGACGGTATATCACTCTAAAAGTTTACATAACACAAAATGTCCATAAATATAACACTAAACTTGAACTTGATGTGTACATGCATTAATGAATTATTAAATGATATAATGAGCAAAAAGTATTGTGTGCATGATATTGCATACATTTGTTAAAAAAATTAAGTATACAGAATGGTCTGCCTTCTATACATTGATTGTACAGTAAACTTAGCAAGTCCTCTATCGATATTGTTCATTAGTAATGTTAATTTTTCAAGATCACTGAAAGTGGGAAAATTTATATTTTTCTCCTTAGATTTCATGACAAAATTGTGTCTGAAATTATTATAGATAGGACAGTAAAACAAAATGTGACTTTCATCTTCAGCTTTGTTTTGATCACACACACTTGGCAGAAATTTACCTCCACTAGTCATAGATCAGAAGAATTTATGGGATGACCTGTTGTCTGTTATCCATCATCCATCAATCTGTTAGAACAAGTTTGTTATCACTACTCCTCCAAAACTACTTGGAGGATTGCAATGAAACTTTACACACACACACATTAATCCTATGGTCTAATTGGTCCTGAATGAAAATAGTGTTACTTGGATATCCAGTATGGCCACCACAGCAGCCATCTTAAAAATTTTATTATTGCTACTCCTCCTGATTGGATGGTCATATCAGCATGGGGTTTTCATTAAAAGACTTCTTGTGATGTTTTTGTTGGTCCTAAATGAAAATGGTGCCGATCTGACATCTAATATGACCAACATGGCAGCCATCTTGAAAATCTTATTATTGCTACTCCTTCTGAATGGAAACTCATATTGACATGGGGGTTTTCACAAGAAGACTTCTTGTGATATCTAGTTGGACCTAAATAAAAAGAAGTCATGTCATCATGGGGTTTTCACCAAAAGACTTCTTGTGATATCTAGTTGGACCTAAATAAAAATAGTATATCCATTATGGTTGCAATCATGAAAATCTTGTAATTGCTACTCAACAGAAAGTCATATTGACATGGGGTTTCCACCTCATGGGGTTTCCACCTCATGGGGTTTCCACCAGAAGATTCCTTATGATATATAGTTGGTTCTAAATTAAAATGGTGCCAATGTTCCCTCCAATATGGCTGCCATTGTGGTCATTTTGAAAATCTTGTTATTGCTTTCCCTCATAGATGGTTGGTCATATCGAGATATGATTTCTTATGATGTTTTGTTGATCATAAATGAAAATGGCGCTGATCTGACATCCAATATGGCCACCATGACAGCCATCTTGAAAATCTTATAGCTACTCCACCTGAATGGATGGTCATATTCACATGGGGTTTTCACCAAAAGAGGTCTGGTTGGCCCTAAATGAAAATGGTGCCGATCTTACATCCAATATGGCTGCCACAGTGGCTAATATCAAAATCTTGTCATTGCTGCACAGTATCAGTCGTCTTATCTTGAATTTCTGGAAATTCTTTTGGCTACTAGAAGGTCAGTCCCTTTGAAGGACTCTTGTATTGTTTACACTTAACCCAGAATATCTATGGGTTTCCATTCTAAGTGGGAAAATGCCACAACTAGATTGTGCTAAGTGTGATCTTTCCCATTTGGGCATACTTGATTGAATGTATTTTTCAACCTAATAATCTGACTCAAAGGTAGTACAAGTTCAAAGTTTTAACACACACCAAACTTTCCCAGACCATACTGTATTGTAATTTGATAACAAATTTGTTTCTAAATCCTTGACATTGACTATGAGTTTGTTTACATATATGTCTGCTAAATCTACATGCTGAAGTATTGCTTTCATTCCCATATACCAAGTTTTAGCATCAGCTTTGAAACATATGCTGAGCAAAGTAAATTTTAAAAAAATAGTGATCATTTTAAAGAATACGAATCCACAATTATTTGCAATATAAATATTGTTTATCTGTAATTTATTGGTGAAACAAAATTAGCTCACTTCTACAAAGTAGAGGAGAGTTATTGTACTGGCGTTGATGTCGATGCAGGTAAAAAAGCATGTACATATATACAGCCTCTCTAAATCACAACCATTCTTTCTACCTAGGTGGAGCTGTGGTAGTTTGGTTGGATGAGCATCAGACTCATAATCCAAGGGTCGTGAGTTTGATACCTACCCAGCCCAACACGGGTCAGCTGTCTGGGTGTGTCTTTGGTAAAGGCACTTACCTCCCATTTCCTCTGCATGATATAGCCAATAATGTGTTAAAAGTGCCATTAAAACCAACAAAAGTAAAAACATTCTCCCTAGGTCCTAGGCAACAGTTTGGAGTGGGCTTCAGAGCACCTAGTCCCTGGGGTGGGAGTTAACTTTGTACATACATGTACGTAGTTGTACATTCTTTGTTAAGTGTTTGTATTTAGCTCAGGTTTTTTTGCACATTGTATAAATACTGTTATACCTGGAATCATGAAGCTTTGTGAGGGTACACATCTTGATAAGTGCTACACCCTTATCACAAAAGTAGGTCACTGACCTAAATATCATGCTTCACTGACTTTAGTTAGATTTTGTGTGTTTGATGTTTATTTCTCAAGATCAGTTCATGCTAGAACCATCAAAGATGATTTTATGCATCTCTTTTAGTACCACACCCTTACAACAAAAGAAGGTCAGTGTGACCTCAATTTCACATTTTTCTGCCTTAGGTTATTTTTTTGCATTTAGCTCATGACCAAATAGGTTTTTTGCACCCTGTATATATAATGTCATACCTAGAATCATGAAACTTGGTGAGGGGATGCATTTTGATGAATACTCCACCCTCGTCACAAAAGTAGGTCACTGTGACTCATTTTTTACATTCCACTGACTTCGGTTCAGTCTGAAGCACTGTTCATACCAGAATCATCAAACTAGATGATTGTATGCATCTCTGTTAGTACCACATTGTTGCAACAACAGAAGATCACTGCAACCTTCATTTCACATCTTACTGGCTTATGTTAACTTTTTGCATTTATCTCATGACCACATAGGTTTTTTACCTACTGTTTAATACTTTTATACCTGGAATAATGGAACTTGGTGAGAGGATGCATCTTGATGAGAACTACACCTTCATCTGAAAAGCAGGTCACTGTTACCCATATTTCACACCTCACAGACTGTTTAAATTTGGTTGTATTTATTCTGCATGCTTGAATCATTAAAATAGATGATTGTATACATCTCTCTTAGTACCACACACATACAAGAAAAGGTCACTGTGACCTATATTTCACATTTTGCTGGCATAGGTTAAGTTTTTGCACATAACTGATAACCACATGGGTCTTTTGCTTGCTGTGTACATACTGTCCTATCTAGAATCATGAATTTTGGTGAGGGGGTGCATCTTGATGAGCACTCTTTCATTTCAGTTGTAAGTTATTATGGCTGATATTTAACACTTCACTTACTTGGGTTAAATTGTTGTGTTTAATGTCCATTTCTCAGGCACTGTTCATGCTAGAATCATGAAACTGATGATGATGTGCATCTCTATTACTACCACAACAAAAGTTCATCGTGACCCATATTTCATCTTTTACTGGATTTGGTAAAGTTTTTGCATTTAGCTCATGACCACATGAATTTTTGGCATGCTATATGCATATTATCCTACCTAGAACAATGAAACTTGGTGAGTGGATGCATCTTGATAAATTTTACATCCTTATAAGAAAAAGAGGTCTCAGTGATCAATATTTGATGCTTCAGTGACATTGTTGAAATTTTGTGTTTAAAGTTTATTTATTGGATGCAGTTTATGTCCCAGTAATGAAACTTGATAATTGGATGCATCTCTGTTAGTACTACACCTTTGCAACCAAAGATGGTCACTGTGGCCTACATTCTATATTCTACTAACGTGGGTTAAGTATTTGTGTTTATGAACACACAGATGCGTCCATCCTCAATGCATCCTAGCCACAGAAGGCCCTTTATGACCAGTGCAGTTGAGAGTAGACATAAATATGTTTATTCAGTTTTAAAGATTCCATATTAATGACTATACTTTATATATTGTGATAGGTTACCCTCAGCAGGTTAACTGTGTATTGTACATGTGAATGAGTATAGGAATTAGATGAGTGGGCTGCATGCTGCATACTTTTCATGTGAGGCCTCATCTGTAGTGGCTAAACAAGAAAACAAGGTACTTAATGATGCATGTACTATGCTTGTGCTACTGGCTGTCACTCCAAGGTCACTCAAAGCCTGTGACTTTCACTGTCAGATGTTGCTTCTAGGAGTGAACAATGACATTTTAAGAACAGTGATTTAAAAAATAAAAATAAAAACGACATTAATCTCTGTTTTTTATTAACTCGTTAAAGTACCTCCACTTTGATATCATAGAAAAAAATGGTTCTTTATTATTGTTTTATGTCTTTTATGCTCAGTCACAGTATGTATGTAGGTAGGTAGATAGGTAGTGATGGGGTTTAACAGTAAGTGCAATACTGGCTTTATAGTGCCAATTATAAGTTTAAATTTTAAATTTTAAAAAGATTTCAAGTTAAAATGTCAAGAGAAAATAATTGAAAAAAAAACTTTAATTAGAAAAGATGCCAACATTTTACTGTCAAGATCACTTTAGTCTGAACTTATTTGCTGCACAATAATTAATGTTTACAATAGCTGCTGGAGACTACTAAAAGCTTTATAGAGGTGGGCTATATAATTGTTGATTACACTCTACTTTGAAATGGTATTGCTCTAATTTCACAATTTATTTTTTCTTCATTCCCTTTGTCTTTTAGACAGCATTTCAATTCAGACATTCCTATGTTTAACTCACTTCAGCTCTCAGTTCCGATATGTAGCTTCCTCACAGATCGAAGAGCAGTTTGGAGATGTATTTAGGAACCTATACAGTTGGGATGCGTTAGAAAGGAGGACCAAGTTTCCTGCTCCAAGTCCTGTAGACGAACCAATGGGGGAAGCCAAGGAGCTGTACCTCCCAGGAGGGGGCATTGCCAAGTCACTGTTCGAGGATCTGTGAGTATTCCTCAAATTACTAGGTACAAATTACAGTGCAGATGTTTACGCATGGTACTTCACTCTATCATGGAAGAAAAAGAAATGATTTAATCATTGGCTGTATTGAGTGAGAATGATATTTTGCAATATTGGGGCAGAAGACAGTCTAGCTCTTGTGATCAGCCTCTTCCTGGTAATTTTCATCATTGCAGGCAAAAGCGTAGACTGTGTCCACATTGCAGAGACCAGTGAACAGTTACATTTAAATGTTAGGAGTCACAATTAAGAAAATGATTAATCCATAAAAAAATGTATCGGGGGCCTTTTAAGCCTCTGTGAATTACTTTCTCCAGCAAACTCTTCTAGTACTGAAATAATAGTGCATATATTTGTTGCTTTGAGCTACCCCTCTAGGCTGTAATATTTTGTCTCACTTGTCTTCTGATGGAGCTAGTGACTGAATTTTCTGAATTAGCATACATGTGACAGAACCAGGCCATCAGATCAGTAGATTGATATATTTTTTACATGTTTTAAGGGGATTGAAAACAAAACAAGTGCATTTTTTTCCATAATATGTATTCTCTTCATATTATAATAAAGCAGCTGGTTTTGATCATGAATCAGATTCTGATGGCAATGTTACAATAATAATTAATTAATTTGAGTCAGGGTATTGTCAATTAAATAAAAAAAGGAAGAATTGTATATCTCACAGTTCACTGAAAAGATTTTTTTCTAAAATCCACAAGCATTTTTAGTTTCCTTCACAAGTTTACTGCCTGTTGTCCACTGATAATATTCAGTGTGATTATTAAGTTTCACACTTAACAGACTGTCAGTAGTTTTCTTGTCCAGACTTCCTCTATGCGATGGCATCTGCATATGTCTGATATCATTTCTTCCATCTTTTTAATCAAAGACAAGCTATCATGAACCACCTTTTAATCTTTATTACTACTAGCACGTCAAATAATAAAAATAATAATGATTACTTAGTACAGCGCTTAATCTTTAAAAGCTCTTAGCACTTTACAATATTAGTCAACATGTACGGATATATACATAAACAAGATTACAAAAAAACACGACACCATGGAATGACAAACAAAGCATGGTGAAAATAATTAAGGGTAAAGAAATGTTGTTAAATCTTGTTAAGTCTGTTCTTACAGCTGAAAGAGATGAGTTTTTAGAACACTCTTGAATGAGATCATGGTGTCATTGTGTCTAAAATACAATAGGCAGTTCATTCCATGTAGCTGGGCTCTGATATGCAAAAGAATGTTGTCCATAGGACTTGGTTTTAATGACAGGAATAATGAGAATACTAGTGTCAGAAGAAGAGTGTAAGTTTCTAGAAGAGGTATACACATTGGTGAGGTCAGATTGGTATTTCAGACTGTTGGCAGTCAATGAAATGAAGCAGAGAAGAGATTTTGTGTTTGATTCTGGAGCAAACGCTAAAACAAAGATGAACTGAACTGGAATGTATTTCATTTACAGACACAATTTTTGTCCTTTTGTTTAAGTATGACTTAAACCATAGTAAGTCTGTATCATGAATACCAAATACATGTTGCAGATGGTGAAGTAATAAATCATGGTCTATTGTGTCAAATTATGCAGATAATTTAAATAGGGTGAGAACTGAAATCTTTCCACCATCCAAAGCAGAGAGGAGGTCATTAACTACTTTTGAGAAGGGTGGTTTCTGTGCTGTGACAAGGTCACTATGCAGACTGAAAATTACTAAAAAGACTATTTAAATCCAGAAGAGATACAATTTGGGACATATCAAATTTTTCTAAGATTTTTTGACAGAAATGGGTGGTTGGAAACAGGGCGGTAGTTTATTTAATTGTTAGGGTCAAGCGTTGGTTTTTTCAACTAAGGCTTTACAATTTCAATTTTGAAAAATGATGGGAACACCCTAGATGAGAGAGAAGTGTTAACAAAATCAGTTAGTGAAGGCAATGTAGAATCTAAGCACACAAGTAGCAGTGATGTCTGAAGAATCGGATCAAGTTCATATGACTTTGGGGCACTCTTCATCAGGATTGTATGTAAGAAATCCATAGAAACAGTCTCAAATGCTGTTAAAGGGAGCCTTTAGAATTCCATATCACATCTGTAAGATCCCACCTTTGGCCTTAAACTCTCCAAATAACAACAATAAGGTACCGTATATACTCGATTATAAGTCGACTCGACTATAAGTCGACCCCCCCCCCTTTTTAGGGCTGCAAAAAGTGAATTTTGCTATGACCCTCCTATAAGTCGGGGTGTATTTTGCAAGTCAGATCCGTCTAAAGGGGTGACTTCTTAGTGAGTCAGAAATGCACTTTGGAAATATAAACAAGCCAAACTGGATAGATAGATAAGAAAATAAAGACAAAACCAGTGTAAAATACAATTATATTATTGAGTGAAATATGTCACAAATAAATTGACAACTTACAATTTGTCCATCTTTGTGTAATAAAGTCCATTGAAATCCATAATGCTTGACATTTTAAATCCATTTATATTATAAATCCACGAATTCAATTATAGGTCACATACCGATATAAAAATAGAAGTTCCGAATGATCTGATTCACAATATCCCGTAATATGTTAATTCCACACGTCGTACAAATAAACAATGAAAGTTAAGTCCACTTTTTGTGATTCACAGTATCCTATAAATGTCACTATCTAATGTCATCTGGTACAAGTCCAAGAATTAATTCTCATTGTCTGATAAAGTTCTGAAATCCTACATCGTCGTCTAGTCATTGTAAATTGTCGTCATCTAGTCATTGTACATCTAGTCCAACTCCGATTCCTCAGCTTTACTGTCATATGCAGGTGCTTATGCAGAGACTGAGCTTGGGCTCTGTGAGTAACACTTTGATCATCAAGTCAGAAATCTATTAAAGGCTGCAACTGAACACATGTCAATTGTGCGGCAAGATTAAAGGGAGTTCAAATAACCACCCTCTGTTTCTTGGCACTGAACAAGTATCAAACTCGCGGCTTGATCAAAGGGTTGTCACATGGGAAAACAAAGAGTGTGGTGCCTTTACAAGCTAAGGGATTAAGGTCAAAGTATATGCAAAGGAAGTTTTAGAACTCTACTTGGCACTGAACAAGTATATATTCGCGGCTTGATCAAAAGGATTGTCAACTTGAAAACAAAGTGAGTCCCTTTAGACGCCAAAGGCTTATCAGCCCACGTGCGCTGGCAGATTCCTTGGGAATTAAATCTGACTTGTAGAAAAGGAAAATACAAATTAAATCAAAACTTTTATTGCATCAAGCACAGTCTTCATACAGCAAAACACAAATATCAATACAAATACAGGTTGTTCGGACTGGCACGAAAATGGAGGCAATATACTTACTAGTAAACACCAACAGTAAACATTGACGGACACTTCACTTTGCGGTAGGTAGTATTTAATTTACTGGTAATATTTTCAAATTATTAAAATCCAAATAAATGTAGATACATGTATTGTGTAATGAATACCGTCATGAAATGGATAAACACAGTGCATACCATATATGCATTACTGCATAGGAATAGTGACATTAAAACATAAAAATATATGAATTGACAGTATTTTTATGTACTGCAAATATCTAGAGTTTCCAACATTACCCCAAGATTTATTTTTTTTTTTAATGTCGCGCTTATAAGACGACCCCTACTCTGCATGAATCAAATTTTAAGTAAAAAACGTAGATTTATAAGCGAGTATATATGGTAATCAATTTACAGCTTGCGTACACATGTCAGCCGTTGTGTAACAATTCTTAATTGGATTACTCAGCCTGCATCATTGCACCTGTCATTGCACTAATGGAACAGTTCCAGTCCCCTGTAGACTGGTTCTGACTGGTTTCTGTAGTGTGTGGACAGAATGCATAAAAATACTGTTGTTTGTTCTTCAATTCGTTCTTTTTTTGTTTAATGTTTTTATTTTCAAAAGTTGTAGATTTCAAGTATAAAATGGTATGTGCTGTAGATGACCTTTACAACAGTATTTTTGTCTTATTGTCTGTAGAATCACATATATGAAATTGGCCACATAAACATGGCCCCAGGGTTGAACACAGACCTGGTTAATGATGCCTATCATTAAAAGGACATCATCAGATAGTGACATCATTAAAAGGATATCATATGATAGTGACATCTTTAAAAGGATATCTGTTGAAAAACTGTTGAAGAGTTACATATTCACAGTCTATATAAGAACATCTTGTTGAGACTTTTATTGACCTTCCAAAAAAGATTTAAATTTTATCTTCAATTCCAAGTGCACTATGTGAAAGCTTGGATAGGGGACATTGGCCACCTACCCTCCAAACTTTTGTCATTTTGCCTTGCTTGTAACAAACATTACACGGACAAAACTTAGTTGTTGGAAGTCACAATTTTGTCCAGCTTCATCTTTCTTTTTCAGATATTTTACCTGATTATAATACATTAGGAGTACCATATATACTCGTATATAATTTTTTAAGTCCAAATGCAAACAACATAGATCCTGATCTGCTGTTTCATAATGTGCTGGCAGATAAGGGTCTATGTTGTTTGTTCTACTTGTTAGCTCCTACAAACTGCACAGACATAGATCTGCCGGCACATAATGCGACTGCAGATCTGGGTCTATGGAGTTTGCAGTTGGTATAGGCTTATACATGAGTATATACAGTACATCCACTACCTCACAAATCCAGCTGTCCAAGCTAAAAGAGACATTTGCAACAGAAGTGCTAAAATGTCATCTGCTTGCCAAAGTGGAAGTCAGATGAGAGTGGTCTTTCCATGGATAGAGGGATTGGTGTCAAATCCTGTCCATCATCAGTTACTACTTCCACTCATGTTTGGAAGCATACTCATTCTCCAGGCCTTGCAAATGCTGAATTCACTTGTGCCTTTTCACCAGTTAAGTGAATCTTTGGAGTTTTCTCACATCTGGAAGTATACTCAACTATCCTTTTTGTCCAATTCTTGCTCTGTCTAACATTGTCTAACTTCGTCATGTATTAAGCTTCTTGGCGCCATCGTAATGGTCTATAATACTTTCACTTGAACCCAGGGCTCAACCTTGTTTGTGAATTCTGTTGAGTAATTGTTCTGTTATTACATGTTGTAATGTCATGCATGTTATTTTCCTGGGCATTTTTCTTTACTCTTAGTGTCCCCTTGACAGTAAGTTCAGCAAGACACTTGACTGATTTCACATGTGTATGCCATTGTTTAGCTTTCTCTATTTACAGGTGTTAACACAGTGAGCATAATTAAGTGCATGGGGTGCAAACAGTTCAAGCTGGATGAAGACAGTCACTCTGTAAATTGTAAGGGGTGCAATTCAGGCCATACATGTGATGTATGTTCACGCTGGTCTGAGTATGTATGGATGACCATCACTGCCAGACAACTAAAATAGGTGAATGAGAGGGATAAGAAGCGCATGATCATGGATGCGGACACCATCACTATTGTCAACGCCTCCATCAACAACTTCCTTTTATCCGAATCCATGAAGGCAGAAAGCTCACCCATTCAGAAGAAAATTTGGCAATCTAGACCATCACAAGCCTCGTGCACAGCACGAGCCCCACTGTCACTCTCATTGATACAGAAAGAAGAGATTTTCACTGCACTACCTATGGGACCAGTACCAACTTGGTGCAGTAGCCCATCTGGACCAGCATTGAATATACTAGCAACACAGGCACAGCCCACTACTGGCAATGGTGATCTTTCCCAGAATGGCCAGTACTAGACTTCAGCATTAGATGCCAACCAGCTATAGACCAGACCAGCTCCAACACAAACTTGATCTACACCTTTGATTTCTGGGACTAAGTATAGTGATATATTTTCCTAGTATACCCAGTCCCTGTTTCAATACAGAGATAGTGCCTGACATTTGGTAATGTTCCAGACCTGGCTCTGATTTGGACACTTTGTATAACCAGCACCATAATCAGTGAACCATCTCACACTATGCAGTACTGGACTCCTGGAAGTATCACTGACTGGTACTGGACAGGCCTATCACTAGTACCAGCTCCTCACAACCCAGTACTGAATATGGTGACACCCATTCCTAGATGCTCAATACCAGTCCTGGCCTGTTGATGATAAACACAATGGACATCTGGAAATAACTGAGTCCCAACATGGCCAGACCCCAGCCTTGTTGACCATCCCACACAACCTACTTTGTCAGCTTGGTTGTTGCATGCATTGCAGGAGGCTTCTCTGTCACTCCACTCTTCCATGTTTGGAGATTCACGCTTACAAGCACCATCTTCCTTGCTTGATCCAATGATGTGCAGAGAAGACTCGGCCTTCCATGCATAAATCGGAGAAGTTTCTGGCTTCTGCCTGTGGAGTTTTGTCTGCCTCAACCTACTCCGTCTGTGGTCACATATAGCCCCCGTATCCATTGATCTATTAGTCAAGAACAACCAACCATCATTCAAACAACTACCCCAGTCTGGTTGAATCACTGATATTCTACAGTGTGATACATGTCTTGTCAGTCATCCCGAACTATCAACAGTTCTGCCATGATGGTTCAGTTTTGTTCATGACAGTACCTGCTTTTATTGCCAAGAACAGCTAGGGAGGGTGTGCCTGTATTATGAAGTCCTTTCCACATTTCCATCCCTGGATGGACATGCAAATTCTCTCCAGTAGTAACTGATGATTGACAAGATTTGGCACCAATCCCAGTATCCAAGTGGAGATCACACTTGTCTATCTTCCGCCTTGGCAAGCAGATGACTTGTTAACACTTTTGTTGCTATAACGAGCCGAAAGATTGAGCAAATGTCTTTTTTAGCTTGGGACAACTGGATTTGCAAGATACTGGATATTATGATCTGTTAAGTATTATCAAATTTGTTTTACTCTAAAATTTTGTTTCTTGCTGTGTTGGAAAATTCATAGCTTACTTTCAAAATTTTTTTTATGGATTTACTTAAAATTTAATGTTTGACTAATCACATGGCTTGTAACTTTTGCAGATAATTTGATTTTGTTTTTCAGCTGTGATGCAGGTATTCCAGCAGCCGTGTTGTTGGTGTTTTGTGCAGAAGGTGACAATGTCCAGGAGGCCATTACATTAACAAATCAGCTCAATATGTGGCTCCAACTCATTGATTTCCATGTAAGCATGTAACTCTGAGGTATTTTTTAGTGCCTGTCTTATTGTATATACTCGTGTATAAGCCGGGTCCAAATGCAAACTACATAGACCCTGATCTGCCATCTCATAATGCGCCAGCAGATCAGGGTCTATGTTGTTTTGTTCTACTGATTAGTCCTTACAAACTGCATAGACCCAGATCTGCCGGCTCATTTTGCAATGGCAGATCTGGGTCTATGCAGTTTGCAGTTGCTATCGGGTTATACGCGAGTATTACGGTAAGTTGGGCATATCATGTTATGGCATTGTCCGTATTAGAGAGATTTTTTTGAAACTTTGTCCAAGTGCATATGACTAGATGGTGTATCATGTACCTTCCTCAAGGTAAAGGTTACAGCAAAGGAAAATGTAATAACTTTTGAACCACTGAAAATATTTTAATGAAATAAAGTTTATATCATTGCTAGACAGTGTGTCACATACCATAGCCTTGCCCTCTACCTTGAGGTCAAGGCAACAGCTGGGGAAAATATAAATCAGTGACATCAATCCATGTAAGGTTATAACTTTTGAACCACTGAAGATATTTTAGTGAAACTTGAGCTTGTTATACATTGTATCTTGACTTGACAGTTCCTAGTGTATTTAGTCATGCCTTAAAGGTAAAGGTCTAAACAAGGGATAATGGAAGTCAATGGCCTGTTTCCTTATCCAGACTGTAATTTTTTAATAATTACGGATATTTTGATGAAACTTTACCCAGGTGCCTTATCATATAGTAGTCAAGTTCCTAGCTCAGAGGTCAAAGTCACTAGTAGGTAAAGGTCACGAAATGGGTCTATCATGTGCCATTTGTAGAACTTGTTTTTGTTTCCATTATCCAACACTTTTGAAGAAATGCATGGTACACCTCCTCCTACGCTGTTTAGGATAGAGACTTCAATCTTTCTGATATGATTGGAGGTCAGTGATGAAGTATAAAAAGTGCAAAAAATTGGCAGTGGGTGCAGAGGCTGCCTAAGCTCCCCAGTGGGATCGAGAGGCATTGCTTTGGCAGGGTTTTCAGGGGAGCTTTGGCTGAAGTTAAATTTTGGGCTTTATCAACTAAATAAAATGCCTTTTACTGATAGTTTTCAATACAATTATCTTCCCACAAATTGCAACTAATGGACCTAACAGTCTTTAGACATATAAAGGATATTTGCTTGTAATGAGTGAACAATGGATATATTTCATTGAGTGGGTGAAAAACTCAGTATTTTCACAAGTGGTGAAGCCACAAGTGCAAATACTTTAGTTTTTCACCCATGAGATGAAATATATGTTATTCACTTGGAACAAGCAAATTTTCTTCTTATTTTATGTTCAAAATTATTGGATAGCAATATGTATATTTTATTGAAGTAGCAGATTTTGTATGGTTATCCCACGCGATAATGTCAGCTATGTACCGTTCTGCTGTGTTTTGTGTATATTCGCACTAAAAATATAAGTAGTAACATAATTCTCTTTCCTAATTCAAGGCAAAAAACACATAAGCAAATAAAAATTGAAGAAACAAATATAAGCATGTTGCAGAATTTGAACCTGGTACTCATATATGAGAGTTGGCCATAATTACCACTAGACCAACGAAGTGACAAAATGGCATGTCAAATTTTTTTGTCATAATGTTATTGATGTCTAATGAGCGCAGTGAAAAAATATTTTTTGTATTCATTCCAGGGAATTATCAAAATTATTTCTATTGGAAAATCCACTAATTCATGGGCTAACATAAAATAATAATGAATATTTAATGTTCACTTTAATCTCTTAAGTAGAAAAGTATGCTATGTACTGAATTAAGGGAGTGCAAGTAAAAAAAAAACAGAAGATATTAACAATATTTTCTTCAGTACAGTCCTATGTCACCACTACAATAAAAACAAGATTCCAACAAATGCAGATTCAGTTCTATAGCATATTTTAGAGCAGGCTTTTCCAGATCTATGTTGTCAATTTGTCAAAAAAGGTCTCCAATATCAGACAATCTACTAGTACTAATATTTGTGCCCTACCTCCTCCATTGCCGGTATCCTCCACATATCTAAAATATTTGTAAAAGCTACAATATCATATCTATCAACTTTTCTAGCAATTCCCGTCACTAATGATTCCAGATTTCAGCATCTATTTTCGCTACAGTGTTGGATTTATTGTTCACTACATTCTTCCTCACCTTCACAAGGGGCCTGTAACATACTTCACACAGCCACAGTATAGTGTATATATAAAAACATCACTATTGACCTTTTCAGTAACACTAAATTAGGCATCTAGTGAGACTCTTCAAATTGAGCCAAGAGGAATTTCTCCATGTATGTAATATGGCCATAACTAGTCAAAAATGTTTTCTGTCTTGCAAAATGGATGTGTTGACAGTAAATATTAGTGCAATTTTTCCAAATTAAAATAATGAAATATAGAAAAGGCAACATAACAAATCTTTTTATAAAATTAAAGTTCATCCAGCTTTTATTTTACAATACTGTATATACTCGCGTATAAACCGATACAACTGCAAACTGCATAGACCCAGATCTGCCGTCACATAATGCGCCAGCAGATCTGGGTCTATGCAGTTTGTAAGAACTCATCAGTAGAACAAACAACATAGACCCTGATCTGCTGGTGCATTATGCGAAGGCAGATCAGGGTTTATGTTGTTTGCAATTGGACCCAGCTTATACACGAGTATATATACGATAATCTAAGTTTTGTGAACAAAGGCTTTACCTTTTTCAACCTTGTCTGTCCACCAGATGGCTTACTTTTAAGAGAGGCCTATTTTCAAGGCTGGTTTAACAAAAAAATTTGAGGGAGTGAAGACTAACAGTTACTATTACATGGCAGTTAACTTGCATACATTGATTTTTATTTGCTCAGACAGTCAGATGGAATGCTCTCCAACAATTGTTACACATTTCAACCCCTTGTGATAATAGCATTCTTTGCTGTGTGTGACTGTGACTCCAGTTTGTTGGGGCATATTTTGGAACCATCATTTTATAGCTGAAAAACATTGCAAATCACCAAATTTTAGCATATTTAGTTTTTTAGTCCTTAATTCCAGTAGTACCATAAAATCTTAGCAATTAATAATGGGCAAAATTACTTTTTGTGGTAAAGGCTTTATACTTTCTAAACCAAATGGAAGCAAGCTTGCATGTGATGCTAAGTTGCCAGACAAAAAGAAGTGGGAATGTTCAAATAAAATTAATGACAAGCAATAACTGCATGGTTTCCTTTAAAAATGTCCATAGGTTTGTCCTTTTACCCATTTGACATCTATAATATGGCGGCTACTAATACCTAACCCACTTTGCAAACTTTTGGAACCATCTGTTTTGGTATATATCAATAAATCATATACATTATGATCTTTTAATCACAAACCAGTAATTTTAGAGTGAATAAAATGTTAGCTTACTAAATTTGTAGGCTTGCTAATTTTTTGTTATTTACAATAGTTATATTTTCAGGCATTAAAATGGAATACGATGTTAGGACCTTACACAAGTATGACATCTTGAAAAAACTTAGCTACACTAACAATGTTACCAATGATTGCTACACTAACAATGTTACCAATGATTGCTACACTAACAATGTTACCAATGATTGCTACACTAACAATGTTACCAATGATTGCTACACTAACAATGTTACCAATGATTGCTACACTAACAATGTTACCAATGATTGCTAAGATTTGTATTCAAAAAGTGATTTGCTCAGCTAAGTCTAAGTTCACATGTTCTTACAATTCCAACTTTTCAGAAAAAATCCTTGGATAAGACTTCGACCATTGCAGAGCAAGGTTTGAATAACTGGAAAATACCAATGTCCTGGAAGCTATTCTTCGGATCAAGAGTGGATCAAACTTTATTTCACTGACTATAGGCAGAAATGTTCCCCAGTTTCTTTGCAATAAATTGATACCTGTGCTGAAATGGATTCACCTCTATTTTAACAAATACTGATGTATGAATGAAAGTTTTTTTTTCTCCACAGACTGAAAGTGCATTAATTTTTTATACAGAATGTATTGTTATATTTTATACATTTTGTTGTACACATGTACAATATATTAATATCATAGCTATGCTTGATGTCACACTAACTGTATTAAATATTCTTCAAAAAATATTTGAACCTTTTTTTTTATTTTCATCTACCCATGAACAGAGGGTTGTAGTCTTGATAGTAATGGAGGGTCAAAGATAATGATTTTTAATTGAAAAGGAAAATACTAGAGTTGCCAGAGAACAGGAACTCCCAAGATATCCCCTGTGGCTTGAGTCAGGTTTTTATAGGTAATACTGAACAAACCCAAGAATGTAGATGTGACCCAATTCTGGTGCAGAACCTAACTCATGTTATATTAGATGTAATGACATTGGAATAATAGCCTAGTCATGATTTTTAAGCCAATTTAATAAACCCAGAAAGAAGATCCATGTGATCCCGTATAGTTATGTGAAATCCCTTCATCCCAAACTGCCCTTCATTTCTAGTGTGGTCTCAATAGATATAATGAACTATGAGTTATAGCTGGACTGAGAGGATCTTTGTATACAGAGGCGTGGATGAAATTAACCATATATGTACTTGATTCTCAAAATGGGAATGTAATTCTTGATTTTGCAAATGGCAATTTTGTTGTACAGTCAATTCTGAGAAGACCAGACACATATTCATTGTATCAAATAATTCTTCTTTTTATATGCCTGCCATAAAGCAGAGTGCAACATGTTATGATGATGTCCATCCATCCATCTGTTCCCATTTTCATTTCTTCTTCAAATACATTATCCGATCATAATGTTAGGAGTACATACACTACCATGCAGATCCATCCCTCTCAAGCTTGCAGTAACAACAAATGTGCTAAAAAGTCAGCTGCTTTCAAAGGTGTTTCAAAGGTGGAAACAAGATGAGAGAAGTCCCCCCATGAATAGAGGGATTGGCACCAAATCCCATCCATGTATTAGTTACTACTCCCACTTGTGGTAGCAAGCATGCTTTTTTTCAAGAACTTGCAAAACCGATATCCATTTGGGGCAGTATACTCCTATATTTCTGTCTATTTCTCATTCTATCTTCATTGTAGACAAATATTTCACACTTCATTTCATTTAATTTTGTCATATGATAAGTGTGTTAGCACCATTTAATTGCCTGCCCTATGGTCCATAGTACTTCAATCAATTCAACTATAGTTCTCGACCTCATCAATGAATTCTGTCAAACAATTGTGTCATTACATGTTGTAAGGTCATACATTTAATTCCTATAGGCATTTTGTTCTGTTCTCTTCTCTCAGTAAGGTTATCATGATGCCTGACTGATTTCACCTGTGCATGCCATTGTTCTGCTTTCTAATTTTACAGTTGTCAATACAAGGGCATGATTAAGCGCATGATGTCAGTCATGCTACAAGTATTTCTATAGTATGGGGTGCAGTTGGGTTCATACATGTCGTATGTACTTGCTATGAGCAATGAGAGAGAAAATGCACGATCAAGGATGCGGGTTCCATCAATCTTGCCATAGACGATGACACTTCACTCCCCGTCACCACAGGCAGTTTAGATTTTTAACAGTACAGTGGGCCAGGACTGACATGGTATAGTGGCTCATCTGGATCAGTAGTATGCAATCAACACAGACAGACCCCAGTACTGGCTATGGTGATCTTTCCCTGGAATAGCCAATACAGGACTTGTGACACCAGACGCCAAATGGCTAGTGACACCAGACGCCAAATGGCTATGGACAGCACCAGCGCCAACTCAGTCTCAACCCACATCTTCCGTTTTTGGGACAGGGTATGGTGATTAATTTTCCCAGTATACCCATTCCCAGCACCAAGACAGATAGCACCCAGCACCTGGTCATGACAGTTCTAGCACTGGATCTGACTGGGAGACCAATTATATAAAGCATATTTGGCACCGGAATTGGGGGTATAGTGGTTGATTTTCCTGATGCAGCCAAATTCCTGACTCCAAGACAGAAAGCGCCTGGTACATGGCAATGACAATTCCGGCACTGGCTCAGATCCAGATGCCAATCACGTTAAGCATATCTGGCAACATAATTGGTCAACCATCTCACACTTCCCAGTACTGGATCCTTGGAAGTGTAGCAGACCAACATAGGGCAGTTCCATCACTGGTCCCATCTCCATCACAACCTGGTACCAGCTACAGCGACACCCCATTCTTGGATGTCCAGTACCAGCCTCAGACCATATGTGACACACATGGTGAATGCCTGGAGATAACTGTGTACCATCATCAACAAGCTCCCACCCTTTGTTCAATGTCCCATACAGCCCTGTTTGCCAGCTCAGTCATTTCACCACTCATAGAAGGCTCACTTATCACCCCACTCATTCATTGCAATGATTCACATTCACATGTACCATCTTCCTTTATCAATCTGACGATGTTCAGAGAAGACTCAGTCTTCCACGCATTGATTGACAAGGTTTTCTGGCTCCAGCCTACATAGTAGCTCTCTTTGCCTCTGCCTTCTGAGCCAATTACCTCATTAATTGATTCTTAGTCAAGAAGATTAGCTGTTCCTCGAGCAATTAGCACAGTTTGGTTGAGTTGCTGGCATACTTTGATGCTTTGCAAGTCCACTTCAAGACCCAATTGTCAACAGGCTGTTTCTTCTGCACCAACAATGGCCAGCAATTATAACCCTTCTTGCTCTAAGGCACACCCACCGACCTTTCACCCTGTAATCCCAGCTGTTGACAGAAACATTGTTGGCCTGGGACTGACAAACTTTCCTCTGTGCATGTGGACCAGATATCCTTCCTCAATGCGCAGCAGTTGCTTTAAAATGACATAGTGTGGTTTCCATGGCTATTTTTTCAGCAATCTGAACATAGTTTAAGTCTTTTTGTTGAAAATACCAAATACTTATGTTTGGGATTTAATCTCATATGGCTCGTATGCTAACAGAGCAGCTCAACACTTACTTACCTAATGTCATAGATGTGTCTGTTAATCTTCATCTCATGGAAAGAGATGAATTTCTCTATTATCAAGCAAATGTGACAAAACCATATTTAGATCACAACGTGCCACCAAAGTGGCAAACCTCACCGGCCCAATGATCCATAGCCTTGCCTTCATTTCCTAGGAGAGATCAGAGAAACAGGAAGGACCCCATGGGCCACTGAAGATTACACATGGGGGAGATGAGGTCCAGTCTCATCCCAGCTTCTCTCACATACCTGCCAGATTACATGTCACACAAAAAATACAAATGTTAACTCTTAAACCACCCTACACGGTCATGTTTATAAAACATGACTTTCAATAAATTGTAAAAGGAGAGCTTTCTTGACACTGCTGTATATGCCTGTAACCTGTAGCCTGTTAAACAGTAAATAGTCGTGATTTGCATAGCTTCACATTAATTGCTTATGGAAAACTATCACCACAGGGTAGTTTATACAGTTAATTCTCATAGAGGCCATTAAAATATAAAGGCAGTCAGAGATAAACAACCACCATTCCACAGATTACTCAAATGATTGACAATAGCTAGGGTGGTTTTGTGTTTGATAATCCTTTGAACATTGCTGTGGGAGAGCCCATTAGGCTAATTTGCATTGGTAAAGTACACAAGTGGAATAACCCAATTCGTTTTAAGTTTTTTTATGTAATGTCTATGTGGTTGTGATTATGTGTGTGCACATGTGTGTATGTATGTGGTAATAATATATGACAATGCTAAGTCTACCAGCTGGGTTTTTTTTGTGTGAAAGTATTAAAATGCTTAAAGAATTTTTTTTCTTTTATTCAAATTTGAATTTGCAGTGATTTTCTATAGGCTTATATGGGTAAATAATAATATGGATGGACAGACAGGACAGATCCCTGTAACATGGCATAAATGACAGAAAGGTCTGCAGGTTTATGTTGTTATCAATGACCATTGATGAAAATTAGCAACTTGACGGCTGCTGGTGAGCCAGCACAGGGGCAGACAGCATAGATGACCGGTGCCAAGGGCTGAAAACTCTAGTGAGGTTGGTATAAAATTCCAATCTTTGAGACTTATAGACACTCCAGACCTGCAGGAGAATTTACACTCACTAGGCTGCCAAAAAGAGGGAGCAAGTTTTCTTGTCATAACCGTGTCAGTAGTCAAAAGGTGGGAAGAAAGGTGAGAAAGAAAATCCTATAAAGTGAACATGTGCGACATGGTCTCTTGGATCTTCTCAATCCTGTGTTTGACAACTTGTAAATCCACGTGGAATAACACAACCCTAACTCCTGTGGCCATTTCTAATTTTGTGGCTACATACTGCTGTTCCATCAGATATACAGCAACCAATCCAATGCGACTATTGCTCATTTGCACATTTGAAAGTTTCCGTTGCTCAACTTGAGCATCCCTGGATTTTGTCAATAGAAACTTTAAAAGGAGCAAATGAGCGGAAGTCGCATTGGATTGGTTGCTGTATTTGATGAACAGCAGTATGTAGCCATGAATGTAGACTTAGCCACAGGAAGTAGGTGTTATTCCACATGGATTTACAAGTTGTCAAACGTAGGATTTGATCCGGAAATATTCTATACATATTGCTTAAAGTACCCTTCAGCCAATTATCATGCGAGTTGTGAGAAATTATGGTGTCTAAAATGTACACCAATGTGATGCAGAAACATTTGTCTGCACCATTTGCATGATCTAATGAATAGTTGATATCAGATCCAAACACCATCCATCAGTATCGGCACAGGTTTGGAGGGTTGATTTATCGGACTATCATGCATTTTATCGTGACACCAGGCCTGAACTAACAACCCTCCTGTTGGCTGTAGCTAATGAGATAAGAAGATTCTATGTAAGGTTGATTCACATGTTGGAAACGGATATTGATCGCTAAACAAAGATCAGTGCTTTCCCCTGGGTTCCTCCCCCTGATATACAACACTACACCAATATCTGAACTGTCAAGAGTACTAAGTTAAAGTTACAACTTGATGACATTTAGTGAATAACGTTAAAACCTTAAACAACTTTTAACCGTATTTCCATTCCTTCTGCAATAATTATGTGCCTTGTTATTGCAACTGATATAGAAGATATATGACTTTCAAAGGCTTTAACATAAGATCTTAACACTGTTGACTGTGCCATCACTGTCACCACCTGGAAAGTGATACCTATGTCTTGCCATTCACATGTAAGACAAAAAAGAGCAAGAAAATAATTATTTTGTATTAAGTTTATTATGAACATAAATCCATTACACATTTGAAGCTATAAAAGTAGTGCAGATTTAACGTATATATTCGCGTATAATCCGATACCAACTGCAATTGCATAGACCCAGATCTGTCGTTGCATAATGCGCAGGCAGATAACTAGGTCTATGCAGGTTGTAAGGACTAATCAGTAGAACAAACAACATAGACCCTGATCTGCCGGCGCATTATGCGACAGCAGATCAGGGTCTGTGTTGTTTGCATTTGGACCCGGTTTATACACGAGTATATATGATAATCATAACAAGAAGTCATGAGTGATCTTGCTACACTCATTTCAAACTAGAACACAAATTAAAAATTTAGATGAATACCAGAACCTACATTATTTTCTCGATTGATGATTCACTATAAATCAGGATATTAAGTTGAATCATCTAGGACAAAACTAAAATATATGTACAAAAAGGCAGAGCTTATTACATCATGTAAGATGCAGTGATTATTGTACATGTGTTAATGCAAAATTCCAATTACGAACATTCTTTCATTACAATATACAAAATGTACAAAAAGTTCTGAAGACTGCAGTCATATAATGATTGTTTTGTTTTGTTGTTTTGTTTTGTTTTTTTTTTTTGGGGGGGGGGGTTGGCTAAATATTGGAGGATAGCTACTTTATTTGGATATTATTACTAATTTTGTCAAACACTATGTGTAATTAGTTTATATACTCTTTATTCATGTGGCACTACCAGTAAGCCTTAGTAATTTCATTATTCATTATTTCTGACGTAACTTATCAAGTAGTTCTTTATGAAAATCCATCCTAAGCTATGTGCAGACTATATCCTGGATCAATTCTACAAGTTTAAATAAAAAATCTTCAGAGCAAAAAGTTGACAAAATATCACAAAATAATTTTAATCTCTTTTAATTAACTTTAGAGACTGCAAAACAAATATGATAGATGTTTTTCTACTGAATACAAAGGTAACAAATATTCTACAGCAAGATAACTTCTGAGGAAAATTTGTGTGTGTGTGTGTCTGTGATTTAAGTGTAAATGTGATGGAAAGTAAAAATACTTTGGAACCAAAGGACAACATTGTTTAATTGAATGACCTTGATCTCTTGTTTGAATGAGTAGTCCATTCTTTCTTTTCACTTGTGTATATAGACATATACTACTTGTACATTATATCACAATATGGATACAAAGTATATACAGTTACTTCTACACATCAGTCATTACAGTTCATGTTGTGTTGACAGATACAAAAGACACTCTGGGATTAAAACCTGTATCAACCTCATTCTCAATCTGAGTATATATGCATATAGTGGATATAGATTGTAAATGATACAGAACTATTAACCCTCAGTAGGCTTGACAATGTAAATCAGGCCTGATGTGCATATTATAATAGATGACTAATGGAGGCAGCAGTCAAGGTGGTTCAGAGGTTAGCGTGCTGTGCAACCGAAAGGGTGCAGGTTCAAATCCCACCATCGGATCAGCCCAGGTAGGTTACTGTGATGTGTTATGTCCTTGGGCAAGGCACATTGCTCCAACTGCTACAAAACACTAAACACACACAGAAATAGTATACATGTATAGAAAGAGCGAGTAGCTACAGAACAATATTCACAATATTACACCATCAACCAGCCAGAATGGTTAACTGCCTTGCTATAATGTCAACTTGAAGAACCTGGTTTCACTCTTGAAAATATTGAACATGTCATCATTTTAAAACAAAGTCTTGATCCAGATCATTGGACATACAAATTTGGATGTAACTAAAATGCATAGCAATCTCAAGTAACTGATGATTGGCCTAACTGTTGATCTTTATGCAGTGACCAAAGGTTGTCAAGATCTATATGCAGAGTCCTTGGATGCGTACATGTTCTAATGTAAACTATGATATAAGTAAAAGATGTGTCTACTGGCAAATATTGCAGTATGAGATGTAATATTACAAGGATCCTAAAATTCCAGTTTGGATGGCAGCAGTTTTAATGGCTCACTGAGTCAACTAAGATTTATTTTCAGTGAAAATTAATTCTCGGATTTAGATTACCTATATTTTGTTGGTATTTCTCTTTGAAATGAACATTTTTTTTTCCATTATCCAATTTTTATGGATCATATTTCATCAGGCATGAAACAAGGGTTCATTTTGAAAAAAGATGAAAATTGATTATTTCTGATGAAATGTAATTTTAATAAGATATTCATCTATCGCTGTACATCATTTATTTTCACCCAAAGGGTATCAAATGCACTTTTGAGGTTTTTAGACTACAAATCCTTACAACCATGAAGCAACATCTTTATAACTTTGCTGCAACCTCTTGCATATGAACATTTGAAACCTGTCTTAGCAAACACTGCAATATAAAGAACACCTGTTCATAAAGCATTTAATAACTTTTATATATCAAACACCTGCTCATAAACTTCTATATATCAAACACCTGTTCATAAAAGGCATTTAATAACTTTTATATATCAGACACCTGCTCATGAAAGTCATTTAATAACTTTTATATATCAGACACCTTCTCATAGAAGTCATTTATTAACTTTTATATATCAGACACCTGCTCATAAACTTCTATATATCAAATACCTGTTCATAAAAGGCATTTAATAACTTTTATATATCAGACACCTGCTCATAAAAGTCATTTAATAACGGACACCTGCTTATAAAGGCCTTAATTTTGTCATCCCTCAAGTGTTCTCTTTAGATGGGTTTCACTTTATCTTAAATGAAATTGGTGACAACAAAAAACTGCAAGATTTTCTCAAGAAATGGCTAGATGATATTCAAGGAAACTTTCTTTTGACTATTTTTAAAATTGCATACGATAATAAAATGTGCACAAATAAAAATAAAGGATGCAATGTATGTTATGCATTTGACAAATTATGATTTCTGCTAGATTGCAATCTTTCATCTGTCTTGAATTTTGGAGTCACGGGCACTGTGCATGGTTTGGAACTCCTTCTTACTTCCACAGGTTTGTATCTTTTAACTGGATTAGCTTTGTGAACTGCCTCTTGTCTGAATTTTTCAATGGCTTCCCTTTCTTCCTCTTCCTTTTCCCTCTCCCGCTGTCTTTTAGCAGCCTCGAGCTCTGCCTCATATGCTTTTCTGTGCATGTCAAATGCCTCTCTTTGCATTGCACGCTTCACTGTACTCAGTTCTACATTGCTTACCTCTGAAATAAAGGAACAAAAGTAAAAGGGTGACCACACTTAATGTAATAGTTACAATTTCTTCAGATAAACTTCCCTAAACTGGACACTGCTGGGCCCAAATTTGTGGCCAATTTATGGAGGTGGCCAGTATACAGAGGTTTGATTACCGTTATACCTGTTTACCCTGGAAGATGTCGTTCAGTAGTTTCCTCAAGTCCAGTCTGTGATTATAGTCACCTGTCCATAGTTTGCCATACCAACACTGACAGCTGGTGTAAAATCAACAGCTTTGAGAAACTCACAAAGTATGCATGTTGGTATTTCTAGCATCAGTGATAGTCTAAATAGCTGCCTCCCTCCTTATACCAACAGAAGTTTGCACAAATTGACTGATACAAGGTTCAAATCCTACATTGTCTATTATTTAGGTTCAAATCCCATCTTGTCTGTTATTTAGAGCTATCATAAATCCCATCGCTTTATTTTATTTGTCAACATGTCTGTTAATTCAATTAAAACTACAGTCTCCCAACACAGACATACAATAAACCAATTAGTCTACCTCTATATAGTGGTCAATTGGTTAGTGCTGGCTATACAAAGTAGTCATTATTTTGTACCAATCAAAGACAGAAGAAAAATAAAACCCCAAAAGTTTTGTGAGTATTTAACCAGAACTGTAATTAACAAGTCAATAGCCAACAAATGTAAATGTTTTAAACCCTTGCAAAGAGAAGCAAATTCAAATGTTGCTCACCTTCTATGGTTAAGTCACTAAATGTATACAATTATGAAATCAGACTGTGACCCTTGTGACAGAATTGTAGTAGAGTTATTAGGCCAACATGGAAGGTAATAAAGTTTCATGTTGCTCAGAGGGCATTAGTGTAAAAGTGCACAATTGGGGAAGAAATTGATCAGTAACCTTACACTTGAAGATAAAACCTTGATTGTGATACAAGCAATGCCATCAAACAGAGTAACATAAGTGTATCACAGTTCATCCCTGAACCTCAAACAGCTTTTAAGATATAAGACAAAAACAAATGTGAACATGAAATATATACATGTGACCTTGACCCAGAAGATAAGACCCCACATGTGGAATGTAATACATCTTCTAGACAATATACAAGTATACCAAATTTCATACACTTTTCTTAAACGGCTCACAAATTATTAAGCAGCTGGAAAAATGTTACAGAAACCTTAAAAAAAAAACTGGCCTGTGATAGGACCCCCAGTATGGTAGACAACAAATATACCAGGCTTCATCCCGTAATCCTGAATGGCTCTAATATTACAGAACGTAAAGAAAAGTATTAGGAACAATGTAAAATATTGACTTAAGACCTTGACCTTGAAGTGAGGACCCCCAATGTAGTATATGACAAATCTGCTAATGATGATCTATAAGAATACCAAGTTTCATCTCTTAATCTTAATTGATAGAAAGAAAAGAAAAACATGATGGACAACTGAAAATATTGACCCATAATCTTGACCTTAATGATAGGATCCCCAATAGTACATGTGACACTTTTTAATGACTATATTAATATCTGAAGTTTCATTCACAAAGATGAAAGAGCTCTAAAGTTATGAAGCAGAAATTAAAGTGTGAAGGAAAACTTAAAATATTGACCTTGATTTCCATGATTAGAACCCCAACGTCATGTATAACACCTTCTAATGACATACAAGTATACCAAGTTTTGATCCTTTAATCTCTAACAGATCTGAAGTTAAAGGCCAAATAGGAAAAAGTGACAGAAAACTTAAATATTAAGCAGTGACCATGACCTTGAAGATATGATCTCCAATGTGGTACATACCTCATAATGATGACATTTAGTATAAGAAGTCTCGTCCCTTAATCGCATACAGCTCTAAACTTGTCCAGCGGAATGGAGAAGTGTGATGGAAAACCTACAGTATTGAGCCATGACCTTGATCTTGAAAATAGGATTCCCAATATGGTACATGGCACACCTTCTAATGATGTATAGTATACAAGGTTTCATATACCAGGTGTATTTGAACAGACAGATGGAAATGCAGATACTGTATACTATGTTCCTTGCTTTTTGTGAAAAGGCAGGGAACAAAAATCAGATCAGTTTAATAAACCCTTCCTTGCCAAAACAATTTTGAATTGGAACCAAATTGATGATAGTGTGATACAACATCAATGGACAAGTTCAGATATGCACTCAACCAGCTTTTTTATCAACGCTCTTTTACGGTGTATATGCCATTAGTGGATTTTAGACCATACAGGTCCAGATTCAGATGACATAAAACTTGCAGAATTCACATGTATTGGCTTCACTCATATTTATATAGATGCTTGAAATGATGGTATAGCAGTATAGGTTCCGCTCTACAGTTTCGTACTCTGCGTAGGGTTTGATTTTTAAAGAAAAATAATTTCACAGATTTTTCTCACTGGTAATCCTGGCTATTTAAAAAAGACCCTGTATATCTTAGGTATTATTTAAAAAATATTTGAATCCCTTTATTTTGGTGTACAATTGATGGGTGTACTTTGGGTTACAGAGTATACAGCTTGCCCTTACTACAGATGTGCATCTCTCAAAAAAGGTCTGCTAGCTCCACTTGGTCATTTTTACTTCCTGGACTTCAAAGATAAATTGGAAAAAACATGCCGATAACTTTTTAAAACTTGTTATATATTTTATAATGCACTTTCAGAAGCTGGTATTGCCTACACTGGCAAAATTCATTTTCCCTATTTTAATAACTGCTAAAGTTAGTGTACTTTGGACTAGTTCAGGCTCATTTTTCGAGTACATGGGAGCAGCCATTTTGACCAACTGTCTGCATTAAATAGTACATGATTTCCATAATTACCACATGTAAAGAAATGTCGGTCACAGTACATGTAAGTAGCATAGAGGTATGCCAGCATTCTCTCCACTGTAAACAACTTCACCTTATACCTGTCCCTTCTTCAGAAGTACATAATAACTGTAGAGCAGAACCAGAGCATTCTCAAGCGCTTCAGTGATAGAGCTGAAGAGCCTAATAAATTAATAGAAGTATGTCATGCAGCATCTTTGCAGAAAAAGACTGACATTAAAATCAATACCTTGAACCATAGCCCAGATCTTTGTTAAAAATATGTTGAACTACAGTAATATCATAGCAGTAAATGGCTCTGTAACATCAGAATGACCTTATTGGTAAAAAAATATGTGGCCAGTCTGCAGAAGAATCCAGGTTACAGAAGGGCTTGATTTAGGGAAGTTTCACTGCCAAGATCAATACAGTAATGTTTTCTATGATATTTTCTTGATAAAATCATTGGAAAACACTGACATTAGGGGTACACAAATTGGTAGTCGGTGCACCCAGACTACCAAATTTTGTTTTCGGACTACCAGCCTCATGTTTTTTTTAAAATATTATTTCTTATTAGGCAACTCCCCTCCCCAAGTAGTTTGTACAAAAAGCCTGAAAGATATTTTTAAAAATGCACAAAACTTGGTCATTTCATTTATTAATTTATAATTTCCAACCCAATTATTGTCAGGGGATCCCTAACAATGTCATCCCTTTGTGTTTCAGACCAAATGGAAGTTTCCAATTTTAACGACAAGCATGATCAGTCTTTTCCGGTTCCTGGAAAAGTCCATTTCAGTGAAGGGGTGGGTCTTTTGGACTACACATACATCGAAGGTAAACACTGCATTGTCTGCATCCATTATTTTTAACTTCTAGTTCTTATATTTGCAAACAAAATTTTAAAAAATAGAAAGAGAAAAAATATCCCCTTAAATTTGAAAATATGCACAGTAAGTAGCTGAAAAATTGTACATTTATTGCATAAATTCATCACAACGGACTTGCTCAAGTAAATATGGATGCAGTGTTAGCAACTCCCATTTTGTTTGAAACACAAAGATGACAACGTTTGGAACCCCCTGGCGACAATCAGGATTGAAATTATAAATGAATGAATGAAATGACTACATTTTGGTCATTTTTTTTATCCTTCAGGCTTTTTGTTTTAAAATCGGACAGGGGTGGGGGTACACAAACTGCCTGGGGGGAGAGGGGTTTCCAAATACAACAGTATAGCATTAAGTATAAACTGCAGCACCACATTGTGGTATGAAGATCAAATTTAGCCTTTTTATCCAGGCTTAATATTTTATTTTCATTGGATTTATAATTTAAGCTACATTGTTTATTTTATTTATTTTGCAAAACTAAAAACAGACTTGTGCCAAGCATGTGTACTTTCTTGTAGTCATAGGGCAAAAAGTTTCACTTGACTGTTTGTCAAGTTAAAATTACAAATATCTGAATGCTAAATGTAAAAATAATAATAATAATAATAATAATAATAATAATAATAATAATAATAATAATAAAAAACATAATTACATAAACAATTTTATGTACCTGGAGTGTTTGTCTATTTATTTTTCGGAACCTTTTAACACCTTACAATTTTATCTGTCTACATGTTTTTAATGGCGTGTTAAATGGAAATGTTTATCCATTGATAAATGTGGGCTACCATAATTTCCCTTTTGGTAGCCCATTGGACTACCACACATATTCGAGATTTGTCCACCCCCAGGATATACATGTAGGTAATAAACTTTCTTGTGGTATTCCTCAGCACAAATTTCAAACAGTTGCATCTTGATGTAAACAGGCTAATTTGACTATCATTAAACTTGCAATGCACTTTTCATATCAGCACATGCCAAAGCAATTTCAACTAAAGTTTCTTAATTCTTGATTTCTGAGGCACTACTTTGAGTATAAAATGATCTTATTTGTCCCAACTTACATTTCATATTAAAAAAGTTTAAAAGTTTAAAAGTGTGACCCATTTTTAAATATCAGCCACCAGCAGTATTCATTAGTACTGGTAGTGTTACACTTCGTGTTTCTGGTCACTTCTTTTGCCCCATCAAGCTAGGGCAGGCATGTGCAACCTACAGCCTGTGGACCACATCCGTCCCATGACCTGGTACATGCAAACATACACCCACACACGTATGACGTAAGACCTATTTGATCACCAAAGAAAGTTTTGGATGATGTAAGGGAATATGTAAAATCTTATGTTTTAAAAAAAAAGTTTTGGTAAACTGAATTCAGTTGTCTGTATAGATTAAACCAAATGGTGTAAATCAACAATGTACACCATCTTTTAATATCTAGTCCTTGATATAATAAAATATAGGTTGTTTTGTCACATATGCTGGGCTTGAATTTAACCCTTTTTACTACTTGCATTTTTTTGTGAGTGGAGGAACTTGCAAAATCCTATTTCTACTTGCAATTTTTTCTTCTTCCCCCAGTTACTTTTATTAATTTACACCGTAAGCCTGGAGTTTTGGAGTAAGAAGAAACTATGAAACTTTGCTATCAGTTTCAATTAGAATTGTTATTATCATTTTGAATATAAAAACTGCATATATAGCTAGAATGATTTTTCCTTGTTTATAGCTAAGTCTGCTTTTGAAAGGGCACAAAAATGGGGTATGTAATTCCAACCCCATTTTAATGCAATATATAATGTAAATGACAATGAAAATCTATTACAAGAGTCCGTTAAAGGGACTGACACTCTACAGACTGAAAAGAATTTCCAGGAATCCAGGATTAGACTGTTTTTCTTTTTTTTTACTGTTGAGTTTGAACAATGTCTCATATTCTTCAGCGATAACAAAAAGATTTTCAAATTGGCCACTGTGGCAGCCATATTGGATGTAAGATTGGCACCATTTTCATTGAGGACCAACTAGACATCATTAGAAGTCTTTTGGTTAAAACCCCATGTCAATATGACCATACATTCAGGAAGAGTAGCGATAACAAGGTTTGCAAGATGGACATTGTGGCAGCCATACTAGATGTCAGATCGGCACCATTTTCATTTATAACCAATTAGAGATCATAAAAGGTTTTCTGGTAAAAAGCTCTATGTCGATATGACTTTCCACTTAAGATTTTCAAGATGGCTGCCATGGTGGCCATAGCGAAGGTCATTTTGGCACCATTTTCATTTAGGACCAACTATACATCGTAAGAAGTCTTCTGGTAAACCCAAAGTTGACATATTTTCCATTCAGGAGGAAAAGCGATAAGATTTTCAAGATGGCTGCCATAGTGGCCATATTGGATATCAGATCGTCTATATTTTCATTTAGGACCAACTAGACATCATGAAAAGTCTTTCAGAGAAAAAGTCTTGTTGACATGACCTTTCATTCAGGAGGAGTAGCGACAGCAACATTTTGAAGATGGCCACTGTGGTGTCCATATTGGATGTCCGAGCATCACTATTATCTTTTAGGAACAAGTAAACTTTGGGATGAATGCGTGTGTAAAGTTTCATGGCAATCCTCCAAGTAGTTTAGGTGGAGTAGCAATAACAAATTTGTGCTAAAACAGATGGCAGACAACAGATGATAGACGAAAGGCCATCCCATAAGCTCTTGTGGTCTAACCAGTAGAGCTTAAACTTAGAATGTCATTAGAGGTCACGCTATCAAAGTGGGCAACTAAGTCACCAAAAAAATGTAACTTTGCTTTCATCTACATGTATTAGGAAAGCGAAAATGACTTCACCCTGTGATTATTTAGCTGTGCAGTGAGTGAGAGTATTTTATCGCTTTTGAAATGTTCCCTCAACCCAACAGAGTAGTTACAGTGTTGTAGCCCCAGGCAAAATATATTGCAGCCTTTGCTGGTGTTGATATCAATCGTGCTGACAAAACCAACTCTTACACATTCACAGGCACGTGTCTTAATAGCTGACTGACCATTAAAACAGTGCTTATTAATGGAATGTACAAGTATCATCAACAGGAAATACATGAACACACTTCCAAATATGAACATGTTACTTAAGGTTTATGTGCCCTTCTTGGTCATTATACCATCTTTTTTGGCCATATGACTTCACATGAGCACAGCAGAAAATATACATTGTAATTAATTCTAACTGATAAGAGTACCCAGATTACAGTATTTTAATTACAAATAGGTATATATATTTAATCAACTGCCACTTAAACAAGCAATTTAATTCTTTTTAGTTTTGACAACTTCACCCAAGACTGACAGTTCAAAAGATTCATATTTGGTTTGAATGAACCCCCTCAACATGTACTTGTAAAGTTGAGGTTACTCATCCATAAAATCAGTGACCACTGTGGTTTGAATAGATGAACACTATGGTGTGAAGACACCTGTGCATGTGCTATGATGCACATTTATAAGGGTTGTTTCCAACTAGTCTGTAAATGTTTTCGACTGTCACATTATGGTGAAGTTTTAGAAACTATAAAAAAAAAATTGCTTATTAACATGGCAACCATTTCGTTTTTAAATCTTACAAAACAATACCAGCTGAGCAAGTTATCAGAGTAGATATAGTAAAAGATTTTACATAAAGGAGGATAATATCAGAGAAATGTTTCCGCATTTGTGAATAAAATTGTTGGCCAGAAATGAGATATCCTGCTTCCCCTTGAAAATATAATGGCTGTGCCCTAGTCTAAAACTTAATCTCGAACCCAGCTAGCACAAAATGTGTTTCTGCACTAGAATCGTACCCTTGTGCATACCAAAATTTAATTTGTGTATGTTGTTCAGAGTAGTTTTTACAAAATCTTGCTAACAAGCTTCAAGAGACAGATGGACAGACGTGATCTCAAATTGGAACAATTTTGAGAAATTTAGTGAAACCAGGGCCACATTTTGGATTTATTGGTATTATAATGGTCCTAAAATTATGAAGACCATGTGACCACACACAGTGATACAAATACCTGATCATCACCATCAGCGATGCAATTAATCAAATTATTTCCTACTTTATGAACAGGTAGCTTACCTGTCAGCACCTTGGTGGATTTTTTGGGAATAAAAGGTTCTTTATGAACTACTGTGCTGGGTAGAGCTTTGAAAATGGCAGCCTCTCTCTCTTTGTTCAACTGCTCCTCAACCTGCAATAAAGATACATAGCAGATCTTAACTGAGCACACTTTTTATTTAAAATTTATAAGGCAAGCTCAATAATTGTATCTTTTCCAAGCCATAGAGAAAGATTTACATTATACAGTTTCCTAAAAATTAGCATAAATGTAAAATTCTATTTATCACATAATGCAAAATGAAAATATATCCATATGACATAGATGCAACTGCTAATATGATGCAATTTAAGGGCCAGGTCAAACAAAATCAATTTGGGGACCAGGTTGTAAGTCAAACTGAGGCAATAACTCTATTAAAGTCCGTCTGTAAATGGTGAAAACTGAACTTGATCTGGGTCTTCTGAATATAAAGCCAAATGTAACAAAACAATTTTCAGTTATGGTCAAGGACAAGAATGTACCTTCTCACCTTTGAAGTCATCCACCATCAAAATAAAGTTCCATAATCATTAATTTGAATACATTTTCAAACTCCTCAGAGAATGGAGAAACTTAATCAGGAATAAAAACTGGCATAATAAAACTGATACTATTGTGTACCTCATTTTGTGTCAGACCAACTTCCCTTCCCATAACACATGAAAATCCCTAAAACTCCCGATTTTCAACCCTATAAATAACCTATACTGAACAAAATGAGAAATATTTCATATATAAGGTGGTGACAATTATGTCCCTGATATCACTTTCATGAAGAGGAAAGTGGACCATGAACAGACTGATTTCCCACAAAATCAATATGAAAATTATGGTAAACACATAAAAATAGCTATCAGAAAATGGGCAGACACTCATACACACTGTAGGCCAAAACTTAATCTCGAAGTCTGTTAGCACAAATGTATTTCTGCAATAGAATTGTACCCTTGTGCATCCAACATGAAATCATGCATTATGGAAACAACTGTAAATAATGAGGGAGAAATTTGCAGATAATGTATGGATGTCTCTTCAATAAAAAAATGTCTCCATAGTCAATCATATAAAACTGTTTAGTGCTACCACAAGGAAAATGTCAAAGTTTTGTCAAATTCTCCCTATCTCTACCATGTGACAAAATAGTTCATTATGAATAATAGGGTACATATTTTTCCTTGCTACATGCAAAAAATAAGCTACCTATGGATGCATCTAAACTACCATTTATGAGTGCATTTATTACATTGTATTACCCTTGTATGGAAAACCTCAGTTGCATATCAGCACCAAAATCTGTGACAAAAAAATGTGAAACATGCCAATAAAGACAATCAATTAGCCCACTGAATACATTCTTTCTTATTTCACCATAAAAAATAGTATTTTTTTTCATTCTGAGCACAAGATTGTTTAAGCTGGTACATCACAAATTTGTATGGCAAATAGTGAAAATGGGGGGGGGGGAGAGGAGGGGGATAAAACTAATTTTAATTATGTAATACTTATCTGCTAATATTGCATTACTTTTACTTTTTCAGGACTCATAGTCACCAGTCCAAGCTAATTATTCCCTCCTCCAATTAGTATTGGAGGGCCATAATTCAAAAGAACCTGATCCCAATCTGCCTCCTTAGTCATAAGGAATATCTTCCTCTTTTGACTTGGACCGAGAGTACAGGACATCAGAGCTGGGTAGGAGGGAATCTTTGCAATAGTAGCACAAAAGTATTACATAATTTAAGTTAGTTTTATTCTCCAAAAACTATAATTTAAAAGCAGTAATACAATTCGCTGCTACTATTGCATTGCTTACTTTAACAGTTAGGAGTGAAAACTGATGGCCTCCACAAAACTAATATACACCTCTCCCTCAATAACTCACACCTGGATAACTCACGAATCTGCTTATAATGCGGGGTCAGGCATGGATCCCATTTTTTTTCTTGTAGAAAATACCAAAAGATATGGCCCAAATGTGAAGAAAATTGCGATAAAAATTGGTTTCATTCAAAATTATGAAATTGATAACTTTTAATAAAAGTAATATATTTTGTTAAATCTTTCAACAACAAAAATTCACAGTACACTGTAAACAACAATATATGACAAAATACAAATCAATTAAAATGTCAGTAATGCCTGCTGGTGACAATAAAGTGAAAAATACCTATTAAATAAGTCTTGTCAAGTGAAATTCCCTTTTTTTTTAATTTTTTAATTCAATTTCAATGTAATCATCATAAATGAGATATGCCCTCTTGTATTCAAATGTGAAAAGTGTCAATCAACCATCACAGCAATGCCCGCAAGTGTGTCTGCCAGAACCTAATTAAGTACCAGCTGTGTTTTGATCTCAGACTTGCAGAAATGTTGGTTGCCTTGTTACAATCAATTAAAAGTTGACTTGCATTGTGATAACACATTAATTTGTCTTTTGTATCAAAACAAGTAAATAAGGCTGAATAAAAAGTTAAAAGGCATGCAAATTCCAACCTGCATAAGAACTAGACTAGCGGTAACGGTAGTGTTAATTCAACTCATTTCAATTTACTATTTGAACACTGAGAACACTGCAAGTACATGTAACATAATTAAAGTATCTAACATTAATCAGTGGTTTACCATACTCATTCACAAATGAGATCAATGATAGCAAAGGAACCGAGCAAAAGGTGTACTAGGTGCATGAAAAGCTTAGTTTCACAGATAGGGTTCATTATGGAGAAAAGTTTATAGTGAACTTAAATTTCCCAAATTGGCACTCAGAGGTTTGCTCAAAGATGAGCACAAATTTTGCTATAACTCGCAATGAAATCCCAGCATCAGTATTTTGCTAATATAATTTTTTTTTTTAAATCAAGTATTAATGTTGTTGTTTCTCTAAATAAATGTCACTCGTTTTTGAAATAAAGAATCTGGTTTTATTCTGAACCTGCAGTAACACTATAATGTATCCACATTCACATCCAAAAAGCAGTGATATAATACACAATGTTTTTGCTGATACGCATGTGATGTGTGTTGAAACCACTTGAAGTAAGGTTTTAAACCATCTTTCTGAGATTGGATATATTAAAAATAAAGGTAATTTAAGCAGAAAAGCGAAGAACTTCATTAGAAAAAGCTTTTTACTAACAATTATTCCTAACGAAATTATCAAACGAGTATTCAACCATTTAACCTGGCCCCACCACCACCACCACTTCTCACTGTCAATGTCCATCGATTTTCCATTTTTCAGAGGTTCCTCAGTAACTCTCGCCCTCGCTTGTGTTGTGGTCTATGTTTTTTTACCCTGCTGTGCACAAGTTATCGAGGGAGATGTGTATAAATCAACTGCACTTACCATTACAGCAGGAGTGTTCACTACTGTAGCCTGGCAGAAGGTTGGGCCAGATGCTGTGCCATAACTATAGGACCCAATGAAAATAATATGTCTTCGCTCTGGTGTGACAAAGATCAAAAGTAAAAGGAAAAGAAAGTAATGTGATACCGCCAGAAGGCAGCTCTCATAACTAATCCAAAGAGGAGTGATTCAAGTAGGTTCAAGATGTAGCAATAGCCTAACTTCATGAGGTTTAATTCTCATGAAAGAACAGTCCCTCTCTGTGAGGAACTGACAAGCTCTCTTAATAGTGAGGACAATCCACCTGGAAATGGTGATCACTAAAATATCAGTGGAACTCTTGAGAGGTAGAAAGAGATGATTCCAATCCTTACTTCTATCTTTAGAGGAGGCCAAATCAAACCTGAAACCCCTAACTGGTCAAAGGAGCCTATCTTGGTCATTCCCAGCACAGATAAGACTGAGACTGGGGATCTCAATAGGAAAAGGAACAACTGAAGGTAGCTGCTTGTTCAGCCAGAAACGCAGGTTGGCAAAGAGAAACTGAATCATAGTTACCATTGAACCGCAAACAACCCTTCTCCACTGACAAGGCATAAAATTCACTCCAAGTTCTCACTGATGCTATTGAGAGCTGGAAACAGTCTTCATGGTAAGGGTCTAAAAGGAAGCTTCACTCAAAGGTACATAAAGAGGTTTTGACAATGCCCAAAGAACACACAAAAGATTCCATCTAAGCATTAGAAAACAAGAT
This sequence comes from Margaritifera margaritifera, assembly GCA_029931535.1. Lineage (NCBI taxonomy): Eukaryota > Metazoa > Mollusca > Bivalvia > Unionida > Margaritiferidae > Margaritifera > Margaritifera margaritifera. The sequence continues at coordinate 10,050,983 of JAQPZY010001697.1, read as the reverse complement.
ACCGGTCTATGAAGCTCAAAATAACTGATGAGATCAGAAAGATGAGTGTCCAACTAGAGAACTTGAGAGTGTCAAAAAGGACTGCCCTAACGCCCTTAACAGTGGACATCTAAGATTCTTTATCCTCAAAGAGAAAGTATGCAACTGCACTTAAAGGGAGATAGCTAGGATCAGTGCATTTCCTACTGCGCCAATTACAGTAGATTCTCCACTTTGCATGGTAAACCCTGGAAGTAGACTACTTCCTAGCCTGAATGAAGCAGTTTGCTACCTTGCTTGAAAACTGGTCCTGGTGGATCAATCACTTGAGAGGTGGAGAATCTACAGGCTGTTGTGAAGGAGAGACCACCTGAGCTGTGACATCAGGTCCCTCCTCTGTGGTAATCTCCTAGGCTCATCTACCAACAGGTCAAGTAGGTTGTTGAACCATAACTGTTGGGGCCATAGGGGGCTACCAGGCCAAGCAGAGCAGCGGAGATCCTGACTTGGTGGAGCACATGTGGAATTATTTTGAAAGGTGGAAAAGAGTATGCATAAAGACGATCCCACTTCGCACTGAAAGTGTCCACTGCCCAGGCCATCTGATCTGGTACTGGAGAGACAAACAAGGGGAGCTTGTTGTTCAGTCTCGTAGCGAACAGGTCCACCAAGGGTTTCCCCCACAGTTGGAAAAGTGATTCTGCTACCGACTGGTACAGACACCATTCTGTGAGGACATATCTCAAAATTAGCTGTAGTCTGCTAGCCCAAGGCTAGTAAATTTTCTGTTGGATTAGTATTGTTTTCATATTTTCAGTAGTCCAATGACTAGTTCACTTTCAGTTGTCACCTATCAGCTAATGAAGAAGGACTAGTAAATATTCAACAGACTAGTAAATTTCTCAAGCTAATAGTCCTTCTGGCTACAAAGAAATTTATGGTAAATTCTAGGCCTGGAAGACCACACAGCCCCTTCTGGGGAGACTGTCCTCCTGGATATTCCCTCTTGACCAGAATATGGTGGATCTGGAGAGAGGTCTCGTCTGAGGCTGCCCAATGAAGAAGGTTTCAGAGTTCCATGCAAAGAGACAGAGCAAGTGTACCTCCCAGATGCCTGAGGTACACTACTACTGACATGTTGTCTGAGGAGACCATAACAAAATGACACTTTATGAGATTGATACAATCCTGTCAGGGTAGGAACAATGCCTGCATTTCCACGTTGTTTATATGAAGGGTCCCTTCTTCCCAAGACCATAGTTGCTGAAGAACAACCTCCTCTGGCTCCATATGAGCACTCCATTCCGGATATGTGGCATCGGTGTAAAGAAATTAGTTGGGTATAGGTGGTTGTGAAGTGGGACGCTGGTCAGAAACCAATCCTGATATTGCAGTCTCCAGTTTGCTAAAACCATGATAGATAGGACAGCATCGTCCTAAGCCTGCTCCCGAGGCAAGACAGAACTGTCCTGCCAAGTATTTCTCTCCATAGAGGGAGATGTTGAAATGGGGTTTCTGTTATCCTAAAACCACTTATGGGGGCTGATGGAACTAACCCTACTCACAGTGAGTGTTGGCACCTTGTTTTATTTTGGACAAGGCCAGAGGTGACAGTATTGCCACTAGAGCATGTCCATGGTGTATCGCATCTGCCCTACCTTGAAACCAAGGCAGGGGCATCAATGGCATCATGGAGGTGGGGAGAGGAAGACTTACTTCCCAGTAAGGGGCGGGGGTGGGGGTGGGGGGCATGTCAATCCGATTCGCATCCTTAGTCGGGCAGGTACAGCTTGACTCCCTCTCCCCTGACGGATTAACCAGTAACAGAGGAATGGGGGGAGGGAATGTGTATGGTAATTGACCCAATCCCTGTCTCCAGACTGATAATCAAAACCTGGTGACTGATGGATGACCGGTGTCTGGTCACCTGTCAAAGACCAGTCTGGTGATGAAGATCTGATGGACAAGCCCACATCAGATTTATTAGACTGAGATACCTGCTATTCCCTCTCAGGAAGGCATGATTGACTTATCTCTGTCACTGGGACACCAACCTTGGAAGGGCGCTGCTCCTCCTAGCCAGGAGGCATGACTCACTCTCAGGTGTTTTCCCTACCTTGGTACTGATGGCTTTGCAAGAAGTATCAGGGATCCTTGGCTTCTGGGCGATCTCCTAACCATGGAGGTTGCTCTAGTACGTTCCTGCCCCACTGGTGGAGTTAACTTCCCAAACCCAGATAGAGATCATTCAAAGGAGGGACTGTCCAGTGATGATAAGGAGGAAGAGGGAACTTTCTTCCTTTCTCAGTATGTCTGGCAACTTTCCACACTTGATCAGTCCAGAGACAAAAAATGGGCATCTGTCTGTGCGTGCACAACCAGTGCATGATATGCAGGTGAGGTGCACATTCCATGGGGCCTTCCTGTGCCCACACTTACCCACACTGTGCAACATAATAATCACTGAAAGAGTAAAAAAAATCGCACAAAGCAAAAAAAATTCCAGGAATCCATACAGGGTAGGCAATACTTACACTAGCACTGGAACTATGAAGGGTATTACCATTTACTAAAGCACCATTTGATACAAAAACCCTTTAAATTTAACAAAAGGAACACAGAAAACACTCAAATAAAGCAAGGACTGAAGAGATAAACACTCGATTAACACAAAAAGGTTTGTGATTAGCCAGAAAGAAGTATAAAAAACGAAAATGAAGGCGAATTTCGATGAGTGATATAGCACATGTGTACTATGCACGTCATCCAAGGAAAGAAGAGGAAAATATTCTGTATGTTGGTTACGACTACTGAGTCAGACTGGGATCAGGTTCTTTTCAATTCTGGCCCTTCAATACTAACTGGAGGAAGGAATAATTAGCTTGCACTGGGGACTATTAGTCCCCAAAAAGGAAAAGCAATGCAATATTAGCAGTTATTGTATTACTGCTACTAAAATTATGTTTTTGCACTTTATGACCTTTGACCCTGGTGGTCGTGCAATTAGTTTTCAAAGGTCACACTGTAATATTAATCTTAGACATATGAGGGATAATTGGTGATAGTTTCAGATTTCCATCTATAGTTTCAGATTTCCATCTACTACCATTACTCATGTTGCTATGGTGAAAAAGTGAAGCAAATATATACAATTGCATTTATCTCAAGATTAATTCATAGTGACAAAAAAAAAGGGGGGGGGGGCATGTTTCACGAGGTAAACATTTTTTAATTGTACTTTTAATTCAGGGATATGAGTAATATCAATAATTTAAGTATGAAATTAAAAATCTGAAGAAAGCCTGAACAGTATGTAAATGCCCATTAAGGCAGCACTAAACGGTTTTCCTCTATGGTGATGAACAAGGATGTAACATCTCACATATGAAGCTATCTGTCATTAAAATAAAGTTCCGCAATTAAAATAACGTTCCATAACTATTAACATGTATACACTTTCAAACTTGACAGAGAATGGAGAAATTAAATCAGTAATAAGACTGCCATGACAAAGCTGATCCTTCCATGATTACCCCCTTTAGAGTCACACCAATCCCCTTTCAGAAACAAGTGAAAATCCCTCAAATTCACAATTTCAACCCCATAAGGAAACTATACTGAACAAAATCCAAGATATTTCACATATAAGGCAGTGACAATTGTGTCCCAGATATTATTTTAATGAAGAGGAAAGTGGACATGAACAGATTTCCCACAAAATCACACACTATGAAATTTTGGTAAACACAAAAATCAGCTAGGAAAAATGGGCAGCCGCTATTGAACCACATATGAACTTTTATTGAAACCAGTCCATAAAGTTGCAGCATAAGTAAGTTCTGATGATCTTGGCACTAACAGTGGCTTAAAAGTGGTGAAACAGAAGTTATGTAGATAATGTCATCATTGCATATGTGAACCAAACACATGACCAAACTGTCCCTTGCTCAATACATTCAGCAGACTGTGTCAATCTTTCACGTGTACAAAACCATCAAAGTGCGAAGATGCTACCTAAACTAAACAACAATGGAATTGCTCTTTTGTTTGTGCATGCCTTGTATACATACAAATTTCAAACATTAGACTTGGCAGCATACACTACAAAGAAGAACTCAAATTGCACTTCCATGACCGATATGAGAAACCATGGTTCATAAAGTCACAGAGAGTTGTTTTTCAAAGAATTTTCATGGACTTCCTAAGTTTTCAAGGAGTATTTTCTCTTATGAAATTAAACTTTCTCCATAACTAATTTTTTTTATCACTGCATAAATGGTACAAAAGTAGAAGAAAAAACACATACCTTATTAGCCTGCCACTACATCAAATTGACTACCTCATCTGGTAACTACCCGTGTCATATGTCATTTGATCAACCAAATTTTATCCCATTTTATTTATTTACTTATTCATTATATTTCGAAAATAAATAACAACAAAAATTCCGAATTTAAAAAGTTATATGTCTTCCCTGTGACAAATTCAAGGAGTTTTGGGAAATGTTTTATGCGTTTTGAAACAAATTCAAGGACTTTTCAATTCAACCCCAAAAAATCCAGGATTTGTCAACACTGACCATGAGTAGAAAAGGCAGACATCACTGGTGAAAATCAATGGACTTTATCGGTGGACCTTCAAACATAATCACTCATTCATGTTATATGGATAATTGCAGCTCATGAGAAAATGTCCAAGAAATCAGACCTAATCATTGTGGCTTTAAGAAAGCTAGACTTGTATAGTTCTGCAATTTACAGATTATTTACATGACAAACATTTGTGCGTACCAAAAGACTTGATCGAGACAATGTTTATTTAGTGGTTTTGTCTGAAAATTAGTGACGTGTAAGTTTTTGTATTCTGCTGTAATTACTGTAAATAGTGTTTAATTAGAATTTGTGCTTCAACTTTACAGTTTTATTGTTCCTTTGGATTAAAATTTTGTGGATAAAATGGAATGTGTTTTCAGGAGTTTTTAAATTTTAACAGGAAAGTTTGGTACCTGTACTCTTAAGTATAAGAATTTGCATCTATCTATGCTTTATGTAGATTATTCATTCAGATGGATCACGACTTTAGTTAAATCTTAAATCGCAGGGAATTGTAGAAAATAAAGTGCCATTATTTCATACAAGTATTTTCAGCAGCTGAATGAAGAAATTATGTAAATAAGCATTGAATTAAATTTTTGTATATCATTTCATTATGCATTCTTTCATTTTCAATAATACTTGCACTTAAATATTTTTTGTGCTTTCTCTTTTCTCTCTATCTTTACTGATCTCACAACACATACTGATTTAGGCAGCTGAGTGGAACCCACAGTTACCAGATACTGTATATATACATGTGGATTGAAACAATATCAAATTCAATATATTTCTTTTCTTTTCAACAAGGTTAAAATAAAACAAACACATATAAAAGATAATATTTAACACAGTAATCAAGTTGAATTAACAAAGAGCTGAGCTTTTTTGATTGCTAGGAATGTATGGGCAGAAAATGTGTTGTGTTGTGAGTTGTGTGTGTGGGGGGGCTTTCTGCATCACACGTGGCTCATTTTTCATTGTCTTTAAATTCCTGGTTTGAAGCAACAATGAAATCCACAATATATATATTGCAGGTTTGTTTTCTTTAACCACAGTACTACTAACTCGAGTGTTACATAATGGTGCAATGAGTATGGTTCAATCAGACATGCGTCCTGACACTATGGCAAATCAAATACAAGGATTTTTTTTATTGATATGGCCAACATGTACATAAGTCTTCCCTTACAATGCTAATTCAGATGACTGTGTCAAAAATTTTCAAAAAGCTCCATTCTTAGGTTCTTCTCAAAGTCTTGGGCAAGTCAACAAGCCCCTTTGTACATACCATTATTCTGATCACATGGTGTCCCCCAGTGTAAAGTAAGATTGGTGGTGATTCTTGATATTGACATGTGCTTTTATTAATGATTTTGCAATTCACTGTAATTCTATTTCACAAAAATATGCTAAACTGGAGATGCAGTCATGAATGAAATATATGACTTTTTACCATGTCCATACTTATTAAATGGAATATTACTCTGTTGTCCCCGCTTAAAATGGATGAAGAGATAAAAGTGTTTAATTGTGTCATTTCGGTCATGAATGTTTATGAATTTGTGGGGTCTTGTGTAGAATGAAATTGGATCATAGATGATTCAGTTTTCTTTCTATGAAAGTAATATTTGGGATGCATTTCTCACCACCTTTTATATGAAATATACCAGATTTTGTTCAGTATAGGTTCTTTGGAAAGTTATAAATCATGACTTAGGGATTTTATGGAAATGGAAGGTGTTTGGGTGGAGTGGACAGAGTCTATTCTAGGATGCGTAATTACGGGATTAATGCTAATTTTTAAAAAATCTTGCAAAAAAAATCAACAGAATGTTTGCTTATCATATTTTCAAGCGCTATTTTTATTTGTTCATTAAAACCCTCCTATATTCATAAAATTCCCCTTTTTCAAATGGAGATGGGAATCTACCCCCCACCCATAATTTTCAGTTCCAGAATGGACCCTGGGGTGTGATGTGGTTGGTGTGACTGTAAAGCAAACAATCATGCAAGAATCAGCTTTACCATGCAAATCTTCTCACGGATTTGGTTTCTCTGTTCTTTGAAAAATTTGAAAATGTATAGCTCTTGGTGGCTATGGAAGTTTTGTTCTGTCAGTGCATAGGCAGCATCAAAAGTGAGTCTTTCTATCCTGAATCCCTACTGAAGCCGAACACTGTTTATTGCTAAGCAAAACTTTTGTAAACCAAAGAAACATAATTGTTAGTCTTTAATACAGGGAAGAAAAAAGATGGAATGTCCACTGTATATCAATAGCTATCCTCCAGTATTTTCAGCATGCATGTGATCTACTGCACTGAATCCCGTTTTTATTGTTCTTAAATTCTATTTTGTTTAGTTAGGAAAACTAAATAATGTGTCTAGAGGACACAGATACCTCTGCTGGTGTAAATGAAGGAACCATCGCTCAACATAAAATCTTAAATTTCTTAGTAAAACAGGGCTATTACTGTCAAAATCTGAAAAAAAAATTCAACATGAAACCTGACCCCGCATTTTAAAATATCAAGTCTGATATAAAAATTTTGACAAAAATATGAGAAAATTACAAATATGTAGCCCTATACTAAATTTGATTTATTCAATTAAGTCTTTCAAGATTTATGAAATGGATTTGGAATTAAAGATGCAAGGGTAAACAAGGTCTGTAACTTTAATTCTGACATAAGAATAGGTGCAAAAACTTGACATAAATCTTCTTAATATAAAGATCAATACTCAATTTAGATCAATCCATGTAGTGATCAAAAGTTATTGAACAGAAATGCAATTCATGATGAAAGGGGAAAGTTCCAAGTCAAACTGGGGCTGCAACTCAATGAAATTTGGATGGAAATAGTTGAAAATCGAACCTGACCTACAATCTTCTCTGTGTAAACTCCACTTTTATGTTTCAATGCATAACAGCCTTCACCAGTTATTGAGTGGAAACAAATATTACAACAGACAGGACAGTATAGGATGGACAGACTTGGGTAAGATTACATGTTATCGGAAGGTGGCAGGGGAGAGGGAGGGGCATAAAAAATGCAAAAATGCTTATGTGGAAAATTGAGTTAATGTTGAGAATGGTTCAGTCTCTAAATTTACAAATGTACAGCACACAAAAAATTATGAAAATGGTTGAAAAAGATTTTAATGTTAACAAGATTTGGTGCCGCTCCTCAAATGATGAATACCATACTCTAAGAAATGAAAATGAACTCATTACTGACTTGTATTATGTAATTATGACTAAACTATATATATATTAAAAAAATCAACCTGCATATTTCAATGACAATCAAATGGGGACAATTAATAGACATCATTTTCACTCACTTTCTGATGCTGCCTTGAGAAGGAATCATGTCCAGAAACAGCAAGGTTCTGAAAAATTGTCAATGGGGTTTATCGTATTTTTATTAACCCTCAGGATCCTTACTTATTTCATGTTGCATAAATAACCCTCATACTAACAAGGGTTCCTTGTAACAGCATGGCTCCCCTGTAATCAGTGCTATGATTTAGAACATAACTTTAAAAATTATCCAAACAAAACTGTAAAATCAATTATGGAAATATGCCGCAGCTGTCCCTGCCTGCATATAAGTAACACCTATATCTTACTTATGCTTCATAAGCACAAACAAATCTGGTCTTCAGAAGATAAAATATAGGTCAAGAGATAATATTCCTTGCAACATAAACTCATTAGGTATCAAATTTCATTTAGTGTAGGAACTATAGATGTAGAGAAATGGTCTTAAAAAACTGGTTGTAGAATAATATGCCTTACCTTTCAACTGCATTACAATGTATGGTTTATGACTTTCAAAAAACTTAAAAACAAAATTTTCAGACAGTTGATGACAACAATGGTGTCACTGCTGCCACAACCATCACAAAGTGATACATATGTTTCTATATTAACCATAACTGGAAATATAATAACTAGTTAGGATTTGTCATCACCAATAACAGAAAATTTCTACCAAGACAATTAGTGTTATGTATGAAGTGAATAATAGCTCTTCTGCTCATTTTTCATCAAGAAGAGACTATTTTACCTTTGCCTTCCACTCAGCTGCCCGTTTTGCTCCTCTTGCATCAATTTTAAGATGGGGGCTCTCGGGACGAGTTGGTGGCCTGACCCTCTTTTGGGGCAGAACATCAGGGGTGGGGCTGGGCAGTGGGTTGGCAACAAAATCTCTTGCCTAAAATTATAAATAATGGCAAGTACAGATAAGAATTTCATTTCATTCAATCCTGAAATTAATATGCCCTAATGCCAAACCTGAAAGATATCAGGTTGTCAGGCCATTTATTCAAACAAGAACCCCAAGGTCTAAAGGTATAGCAAGCATGTTGCAGAATGAATTGTCTTGGCTTCATAATGATTCATCGAATGTATTAACAAAATCCATCAAGGGGTTTAGGAAATATAGCAGGGTTGATCACATCCCATAGCCTGATGTTACGGACTATTCATTTTTAAAGTCAAACAAGTAAACTTTTGCGAGACACAAGTCCAGGACAAGACATAAACTAAACTCTGTGGGAGCAGAACATGTCAAATAGGACACCACTGAGACAGAGAAATTTTCAGTCACATTGGATTGATAATTATCCATGGCTTCGATCACTGAAGGAAAGATGTTTTGCAGTTATTGCAAACAATATCCCAAACTGGCACAGGTTAGAAATTCAACCGGTGTGTTTGTCAATGGAACTGACAAATCCAGGATTTAACCAATCATGTCTCATTACAGCTCTAGACCTCATAAGGCCCATGCAGCACAGTATATGCATGACACTAGCCAGCATGTGCAGAAAATCCATGAAGTAAGAGTTACTGACACTTCACCAGGAAAGGACATTTTAAAATTAAACATGAATGAATTTTAAAAAACTGACGTCTCTCTTTATCACAGTCTACACCCTACCCTGTTATGGAAAACCGGTGGAAATGCTGTGTGCACTTCAGAAGAACGGTGTTGTACTTGGTGTTAATTACAAGAACAGACTTGGGTCATTCAACTTTTGTTCTGTTATTTGATCAAGTCTTGAGAGAAGAAGTTAGGGAAAGTCTGAATTCCAATAAATTCCTTTCCATTCTTGCTGATGCAAGTGCCATACCTGCCAACTATTCCGCTTTTGGCGTAATCATTCTACTTTTTTTCACCTAATTACGTCTTACGCTCGCCTGTATATGGACTACGCTTTGCTGGTATATTAAAAAAAATAATAATAAAGCAATAAAAAGTTGTGTTTGTCATTTTTATTATCATCTCTTTAATCCCACACATCACATAAATCTGAGAATATTCTAAAAAAAAGAAGACTGCTGCATAAGAATAACATAAGAATACATTTGTTATAGACCGTATACTTTCCTTATTTTCTATTTATAGCAGCTGTATGTGACCAATTTCCAACAAAACAGATGGGTTTTTACAGTATACAATTTTTTTTCTCACAGATTCATTATATTAATATACTGAATATGGTAGCGGACCAGTCAATACTTTAAAAAAATGGCAGCAGATGTTATGTGAAACAGGCTTTATCAATGTGACTCTCGGATATTATATATGACTGAAAAATGTTAGAGAAGACGGATCTTTTAAACTTAAAAACATGTCGGATCAGAAAAAAGACAATCAATAGTGCTTTACAAATTTAGAAAGATTAACGTGAGAGGGGTAATAAAACACTGAGGTGGAGCACATGGTAATGATCATTGCAGAATTTGTGGAGTTGACTTTACGATCACTCAGCGAAAGTTAGACACGTGGACTAGTTAAAGTGAGTATTGTGTATATATAATTTGCTAATATGTTTTGTGGTTTGTATTCTGATACTAATTCACCTGGATTTTGCCCATTTGTGACCAGAACTTTAACCAGCTGCAGATCCTGGTTAGTAGCAAAACTAAATGTACATTTTTCAAACCATTTATTGTAATTATGGCACTTATAATATAGATTATACATTTTATGCTCAGATTACGCTTTTTTTGCCACTTAGGTTATGCTTATACCTCTGTAGGGGTTGGCAGGTATGAAGTACTGATGCAACTGTATTGGAGCAAGATGTAGTGTATATTAGACATCTTGACAATCAAAAACTGAAAAATAAAGCCTTTTGAGGAAACAAATATGTTGTACATTATTTCTTTTGTTCTTTCTATGTATTAAAGTGCATACATCTCATCAAATCTTATTAAGTTATTGAAATTTTTTGACAAGTGAAATGGTAGGTGGGACCAGTGAATTTTCTGCAACCACTAGTCCTGGACAAGTGGTTGAACAACATTTTGACGAGCCCTGTATAGGCAAATAAAATAAGAGTACCATAAACGGCCAACCCCACGTTTCACAGTCCTCTATGTAGGCACCAGTAGGGTATGATTGACTGGAGATTACTGACCAATGGGTCTGAATGATCTCGACCTATGATCAAGGTATGCGGTCTTGAACAAAACTTAATGTGCAGAATTTTTTTATTAGACTCACCATGACTAAGACCTCTTACCTTCAGACCCCAGAATCTATAGGTTTCTTTATTACCCAAAGTGCAGGACATCCACAAAGTTTGGCCAAGAAACTTACTATAGAACAAAATTTATTCTGCAAAACCAATTTTTCTATGCTCCACAATGACCCTGACCTTGGGTCTTTTCATCAATAGGTCTTTTCTATAACTAAACAAACTTTGATCAGGATCTAGAACAAATTTGTTATTTAAAAAAAAAAAAAAAATTCTTTCTTCAGTCAGTGACCTTAACCTTTGACTTTTGGGGGCCAAAATCAATAAGCTTCTTTTTCAACCAATGCGTAAGTCATCCACAAACTTTGGTGAAGGTACATGGTTGATAACTTAATTCTTTTTTGCAAAACCATTTCTCTCCTTAGTCACAGTGTCCTTATACCTTTGGACCACAAAACGAATAGGCTTCTGCCTTACCTGAAGTGCAAACCATCCACAAAGTTTGGTTCAGGTCTGTGATGTAGAACTAACATTATTGTACAGAAGCCAGTGACCTTGACCTCTCTACTTTTGACCTCCCCAAAAACAAACTTCTTTCCTACCCCAAGTGGAAGCTATCGAAAAAGTTAAGTAACTGTAAATGGTGGAGAACTCAAGTTATTGTGTGGAATCCATTATTCTTCTTTCAGTCAGTGACATCAAACTCTGACCCCAAAATTGATAGGGTTCATTTTTATCCCAAGTGCATGCTATCCTCAAAGTTTGGTGACTGTAGATGGTGGAGAACTCTATTTTTAGTGTGGATACCATTTTTCTTATTTCAGTCAGTGACTGTGACCTTTGACCTTTTCACTCCAAAATCGATAGGGTTTATCCTTACCCCATGTGCAAGTCATCCACAAACTCAATTGTGTGGAAACTAAATTGTAACAGAGCGACAGACAGATATAACAATATTCTCTGCCTTGCAGTGGGCCTAAAGGTTTATTAACAAAAATCTTAACACAAATTTTCTATGACAGTAACCTTAACCCCAAATTCAAAGGAGCTTCATAATGTTTAATGCCACTAAGTATGATACAAATCTATCAAGGGGTTAAGGAAATGCTAGTAAATGAAACAAGAGCACATTATATGCCTGCCCCATGTTTAATAGTTCGTGCAGAAAACATATTTCTTCTTTCAGAGTGACCTTGACCTTTGACCTTTTGAGTAAACACTCAATAGGCTTCTTCCTTACCCTAAGTGCAATCCATCCACAAAGTTTGGTGAAGTATATGTAGAACTTGTGTTACTGTGCAGAAACAATTTTTCTTCTTTCAGTTGCACTGACCTCGACTTTTGACCTTTTGAATCCAAAATCAATAGGGTTCTTCCTTATCCCAAGTGAAAGCCGTCCACAACGTTTGGTAACTGTAGATGGTGGAAAACTAGAGTTATTGTGCCAAAACCATTTTTCTTATTTCAATCAGTGACTTTGACATTTGACTGTTAGACCCTAAAATTGATAGGGTTGTTCCTTGCCCCAAGTGCAAGTCATCCACAAAGTTTGGTTACTGTAGATGGTGAAGACATTGAGTTATTGTGCAAAAACCATTTTCCTTCTTTCGGTTAGTGACCTTGACCTTTGAGCTTTTGAGCGAGACATCGATAGGAATCTTCCTTACCCCAAGTGCAAGTCATCCACACAGTATGATAACTGTAGATGGTGGACCTGTACTAAAGTTTTATTGTGTGGAAACCAAACTGCTAACAGATGGACTGACGGACAACATCATAACATAATATACTCTGCCTTATATCAGGAGTAAAACCTTAATGCAAATTTTCTATGACTTGGACCTTGACCCAAAGGTAAAAGGGGCAAGCATTTATGTCATAATGATAAGTATGATGAGTAGATATCAAGGGATTTGGGAAATGTATGCAAATGAAAAACTTTAACCAAAACCTTTACAAACTGTTCACTACAGCCCTGCCATCGGAAAAGAGATAAGGCAAGGATTTTTTAAAATAGTTTTATATATATTCCCAACAAAGAGACAGACTCAGCCACACTCACATGCCTTATGATCTGGTTGAAAGAATCAGCGAATAAAAGCGCCCAAGGAGTTTTTTTGATATTCATTTGGAAACTTGCATGCAGTGTGCCATCTAAGATTGCCTCTAACAATGCAGAAAGCATGTATCCACTGCTGTATCCCCCCGATTATGTTCCATTGCAAGAGATCTTCATTCCTGTTGTAAGTATGGCAGCGTTTGCCATGAGTGTCTATTACACTGAGATTGATTGGGCAAGGCTAAGAACAAGGAGATGGCAAGCTAAAACTTAGATGCATGGAGACAGAAAGGACACAGCACTGTTGGAGGGATTGGAAATGCATCAGTCTTGATGGAAATATGGTGTGACCTGAGAACCAATATTTTGTTATATCCAAATGGTACCAGTTTTGAAGATCATTTTATGAAAGTACTTGCAACTTTAGTGACATACTAACACAACATCTTTTAATCATATTTTAACCAACTGAAAAATTGCTCATTGAATGTTAGGGATATTATATAAATCCGAACTGATCTCAGCCTCAAGTGGACAATATAGATGTACAGATAAAACACACTATAGACTTAAACAAGATGCTGAGGTGAATAAGGGGTTCAACATATCAAAATTTTTTCTTCAAATAATATGGTTCATACAGATATTTCATCAGAAATTTCAAGCACTTTTCAAAGACTTTTCAAGGACAAAAATTTAGTTTTCAAGCACTATAATTGACTGTGTATAAGCTTAGGAAGAATGTTGATTATGGCATGTACAGTGTAAAAAAATTTCAGAATTAGGCGTTTCATTCTTAAACAACAACTCACGAATATTTGCTGTCAAACTACCATATATACTCGCGTAAAAATCCAATACCAACTGCAAACTGCATAGACCCAGATCTGCCGTTTCATAATGCGCCTGCAGCTCTGGGTCTATGCAGTTTGTAAGGACTAATCAGTAGAACAAACAACAAAGACCATGATCTGCCAGCGCATTATGCGCCGGCAGATCAGGGTCTATGTTGTTTGTATTTGGACTCGGCTTATACATGAGTATATATGGCAGGCCTAGGAGAAGACACTGATGGACTTTGGGGCATGGGGGTAGAGGTGCAGTCATCTCATCTATATCAGTTTGGGAGTTAGCACTATTATTTGCCAGAGTTTCTGACTCCTTGAGTTTTCAAGTTTAAGCAAAATATATTCTAAATTAATTCCTATTGTGGACATTTAATTCTTTTTCGCTTTTTCACTCTTGCCATGAGACTTCAGAGCATTTTCACAAACTGATCTAGTTGAGTTACCATAGCTCTATAAGTCCCTAGTTATACTGATGGTTGGTACTTTAGAGTTAAGGTCAAATGCATTGACATTTTCAGCATAGTTGACAGATCCCGGCAATCTAACATTTTGTGCTCGTTCTATCGATTTTAACTGAATCAAAAATAACACTGTATTCTATAATCAATTTTCCACTAGTCTTGAGTGATTTCAGGTTCAATAGGGCCAGAAACATACTATGTTGAGACTTTTTGATCGATGCCTAAGTCGATGGTATTGTCCCCACCATCAGTAAAACTTGGGGACTTACAGAGCTAAAACAACCTCAGCTACCGCTGATCCAATGTCTTTTGACAAAGACAAGACATGGCACTTAATTTATCACTTGGCCTTACCCATATATACAGCATGTATGGGAATCTGGTTTAAAAATATGCTTCCAATCATTAAGTACTTTACTGACTTTTGTTTATCAGCCTTAACAACCCTATCAACACAGCATTAATTAATTTTACAACAAGAGATGGTTACAATCCCAAATGAGACTAAGTACTAATAAGCATATAAGAAACCCAACCAGAAGTCTTACTGAATATGTAAGCGACCCAACATGGAAGTAAAATTCTAGGAAGATCGGGTTTCTAACTTTTTTCAAACAGATCTTTGATTTTTTTTCTTGCTATATATATCAGGAAATTAAAGCTTATCAATGAAATACACTCATCTCGAAAGTCAAGCTCTTTTCAAGAACTACTGATTATTTTCAAGCACTTTTCCAGTACTTTTTTGAGTTTACCTCAAATTCAAGCACTTTTCAAGGTAACCACAAAAATTCAAGATATATTTATATCATATTACATCAAACTTCTTGTCTCCAGAAATCCAATGTGATGCTGAAACTTTTGATGTTTGCTCTTACCCTTTTCTCCTCCTCCAGAATTTCCTGGATCTTTTCTTCTTTTTTCTGTATCATCAGTTTGTCTCTCTCATCAAAAGTGAAAGGCTGAAGAACTGTGGCTTTATGTTCCAGGCTTGGTTGAAATGGGATTCCTGCATGTGGAACTGGATTTGCCCTGATAATCTTCTCTTCCTATGAAAACAAAGTAAAACAAGCAAAGATATTATTCTATTACAACATACTGTAAATCCCCCACAATTTTTCCATAAATTTTTAGCAAATTCAGCACAGTTTGAAGAAATAATTTTCAAGTAGAAGACTATGAAGCAAGCAAAGCCAAAAAATTACTGTCTCCTCAGTAATTTGGGGATCCTACATGGTTTGCTTGGCACAGATGTTTGCCCTATGTAAAAACCTGTATGATCATTATTCTTACAATGATCAATTACTAAGAGTTTCAATTATACAAAATACTGTGAATTATCTATTTTTTGTGGGGTACCAGTTTTTGTGGATTTCAAGGTTGCCACAAACCCCAAATTTAAAGACCCAAAGAACAATGCTTTTCTGTGGAAACAATAGCACCCCATTCTTAATCCAGGAAATTAAATACATTAGACAATCAGACCTCTAAATTCCCATACCTTTGTTTACTTCATTAAATCTCCCCTCACACTTAGAAAATCCACACACCCACCCCAACACTATTCAAATGGATGGGGAATTTCCCCTTAAATTTTCAGCCGAAGGTGGCTCTTTCCTACCTCTTCAAGTTCCGGTTGAGTCCTGGTGGGTAACCTAGCTCTGTGTTTTAGTGCAAAGGCTGGAGACTTAGGGTTGGTAACTGGTAGTGGTTTTGCTGGTTTCACACCCTGAAATGAAGGAAGATTGATTACTTTATGTACATCTGTTGATTACTGGCCAGAATTTTGTTATAAATCTCGAGCAAAGGTGCATGTAGCTGCATTTTTTTCCCATCCATTTCTTACTGACTAAAGTCCAACAACTAAAAATCCACCCCCACCCATCCAGTGGATAAGTAAAGTATATAAAACTTATGCACATCTACCCATCTCCTAAAATTATACTTGAGGTATTCAACTTTATATCTGCAACTAGAATGACATGATATTATGCACACAAACTCTTTCCAGCAACACTTTGTGAAAAAGTGGGGATAAAGTAGCGCTACTTTTTAAAAAAACAAAAGATAGGGAAAAAATAGTGGAGTATATGGAAATTTTTAAAAGAAAAATAGTATGAAATTTATGTAAATTACTGAAAATATAAACCTTTACTTGACTTACCTTCAAAAACTTGAACAATACCATGCTCTTACTCAGATACTAGCTGTTTCTTTAGTCCAGGTTGCCTGTATGTTCTTAAGCTGTATGTGCCCAATTTGGTCATGATACCATTATTTTGGCCACATGACTTCAAATCAGCACAGAAGAAACTATACATTGTAATTAACTGCAACTTACAGAAGTACTATATATACTTGCTTACAAGCTGACGGTTTTTTTTTTACTGAAAATTTGATTCATGCAGAGTAGGGTTTGTCTTATAAACGCGACATACAATTTGATAAATCTAAGGGTAATATTGGAAACTCCAGATGTTTGCAGTACATACAAATACTGGTGATTCAAATATTTTTACGTTTTCATGCCACTATTCCCATTCAGAAATACATATATGGTAAGCACTGTGTTTAGCAGTTTCATGACAGTATTCATTACACAATACATGTATCTCCAGTTATTTGGATTTTAATAATTTGAAAATATTACCAGTAAATTAAATATTACCCACTGCAAAGTTAAGTGTCCATCAATGTTGTTTACCGTGGGTGTTTACTAGAAAGTATACTGCTTCCATTTTCGTGCAAGTCTGAACAACCTGTATTTGTGTCTTGCTGTTAAAACACTGTTTGTGTTTGATGCAATAAAAGTTTTGATTTGATTTATATTTTCTTTTCCATCAGCCAGTGACATTTTGCAAGTTATCTGCTAGTGCACATGGGCCAATAAGCCTTTGGCAGCACTCTGTTAAGGCAGCACTTTGCTTTCAAGTTGACAATCCTTTTGATTGAGCCGCAAATTTGATACTTGTTCAGTGCCAAGTAGAGTCCTACAACTCCCTGTGTGGATTTGACCTTAATCCCTTAACACCCTCTTTGTTTTCCAAAGCGACAACCCTTTGATCGAGCTGCAAATTTGATATTTGTTCAGTGCCAAGTAACAGAGGGTGGTTTTTTGAATTCCCTGTGATCTTGCCGCACAACTGACACCTATTTAGTTGCATCCTTTAATAGATTTCACAGACTTTATGATCAAAGTGTCACTTACAGAGCCCAAGCTCAGTCTCCACATAAGCACCTGCATATAATGGTAAAGATGAGGAATCAGAGTTGGACGATATTTACGATGACTAGACGACAATATGGAGGATTTCAGCACTATATTTGGTCACTCAGACGATGAGGATGAATTCTTGGGCTTTGTACTAGAAGCCATCAGACAGTGACATTTATAGGATACTGTGAATCACAAAAGTGTGGACTTGACTTTTCATTATTTATTTGTGCGACGTGTGGAATTAACATATTATGGGATATTGTGAATCGGATCATTCTGGGCTACTATTTTTATACTGGTATGTGACTTAAAATAGAATTCATGGATTTATCATTTAAATGGATTTAAAATGTCAATCATTATGGATTGCTATGGATTTTATGACACAAAGATGAACAAAATGTAAATTGTCAATTTATCTGTGACATATTCCACTCAATAATATAATTGTATTTTACATTGGTTTTGTCTTTATTTTTCCTATCTATCTATCCATCCAGGTTGGCTTGTTTATTTTTCCAAACTGCAACTCTGACTCACTGACGACAAGTCACCCCTTCAGATCGATCTGACTTGCAAAATAGACCCCGACTTATAGGAGGGTCAAAGAGAAATTAGTTTTTTGCAGCCCTAAAAAAAAAAGGGGGGGGGGGGGGGTTATAACTGAGTATATAAAGTACCTATATTACATTATCAAGATACAAATAGGTAAAAATATTTTATTTATCATTTTTTTTTATGTTTTAAAAACTAAAAAAAATTAAATTGCTTGTTCTAGTGACGCCTAATAAAATATTTGTACCTATTCGTAATTACAATAATGTAATCTAGGAAGTTCTATCAGATGTAATTAATTATAATGTATAGTTGCTGCTGTGCCCATATGAAGTTATATGGCCCAAAAACATAGCGAAAATCTAAAATAATCATATAAACCTTAAACACCCAGCTTCACATCACAGAGACCATACCTGAATTCACTTTGCTATGGCCGTTCATGCAGTGCATAATTGATTTTCAACATACAATTGAAAACTAGAGTCCCTCTACTGGGCAAAAAGAATTTCCAGGAATTTAAGACCATTTCTTTCTTTTAACTGCTGAGTGTTGAAACCATCTCTTTTGATGATATCTACTTGGTCCTAAATGACAATGGTGCCAATCTGATATCAATATGTTCAACACAGCAGCTAATTTGAATTTGAGATGGGTTCAAGATGTTCTTCAGCAATGACAAGATTTTCAAATCAGCTATTGCCCATCTCATATTGATCATCCATTCAGGAGAAGTAGTGACAACAAGATTTTCAAGACAGCTATTGTGGCAGCCACAAATGATGTACGATGCACCATTTTCATTTAGGACCTACTAGGTAACGTAAGAAGTCTATTGGTGAAAACCCGATGTTGATATAGCCATCCATTTGGGAGGAGTAGACATAGCAATATTTTCAAGATAGCCATATGTTGGTGGCCATATTGAGGGTCAGTCATTTTCATTTAGAACCAATTAGACACCATAAGAACTCTTCTGATGAAAACCCCATGTTAAAATGACTTTCCATTTAAGAGGAGTAGCAAAAACAAGATTTTCAAGATGGTCACATACTGGATGTCAGATCAGTACCATTTTCATTCAGGATCAACAAAAGATAATAAGTTTTTTAGTCAAAACCCCATGTTGATATGACCATCCATTCAGCAGGAGTAGTGATAACAAGATTTTCAAGAGGGCCACTGTGGTGGCCATATTGGATGTCCAAGCAGCACCATTTTCATTTAGGACCAACTAGACCATGGGATGAATGTGTGTGCAAAGTTTCATGGCAATCCTCCAAGTAGTTTAAAAGGACTATTGATAACAAACTTGTGCTAAGAGATGGAAGATGGACAACAGATCATCCCATAAGCTCTTCTGGTCTATGACCAAAAGAGTTAAAAATAAGGAATAGTAGGGCCAATTTGGAAAAAGTAGGGAAAAAAACGGGTGTCTGACAAAAAAGTAGGAAAAAGTAGGAAAAGGAAAAAATAGGACCACTGGAAAGACTGCTCACAGTGAAGCACTCACAGGAAGATTACATTTTCCTCATCTTTCCTGTACAGCTTGGATGGTATTAGTACATAGTAAAACAAAGAGTTGACCAACTTATAAATGACACTACAAAATACTGAAATACTGGAGGGTGACAAAAAGTCATTCACGTAGCATTCAAACAGTTGCTCAACCCATGAATGACACAACCAAGTACTGGAGGACATAGCATTCAAAGACTTTCCCAATCAATCACACTACAAAATAATGAAATACTGGAGGGTGACAAAAAATCATTCACACAGCATTCAAAGAGTTGCCCAACCTGTGAATGACACTACAAAATAGTGAAATACTGGGTTGGTGGGTGGGTGGAACAAATATTCATTCACACAGCGTTCAAATGCTATCATTCATTTCATGATGGTTTTTTCCTCACCACTGGACCTTCCAAGATTTTCCTTGGAACTGGCTGTGCATGAAATTCATAATGTTCATCAGTATCATATTTCATGGTCTCCCTAGACTGAATGCGTCTGTCTGTGTGCAGGTCAAACTCCTCTGCTTTTGTGGGCTCTTTCTCAGAATGCTTTATACATGGTTGCTCTGTGAAAATCTTGGTGTTTAGTGGATGGGCCTTGAACTGGTACCTGCAAAAGACACATAAATCAAAGGGATTATGTTAAATAATTTATGTTAATACTAACCCTCCCAACTTCATTTTACTATGACATTTTTTAATATGCCTTATTATGTCTAATGAACACATAGGACTGGACAAAATTTATGTCAGTCAATTTGCTCAAGAAAAATTTATCTTAAAGTAAACTTGCCATAGCAATTACATCTGTTTCGCCTGCCTGAAAGGTAACTTGCCCTAGCAATTACATCTATTTAGCCTGCCTGAAAGAAAAACTAGTGTTTTCAGCTTTGATGTGATATATATATATATATATATATATATATATATATATATATATATATATATATATATATATATATATATATATATATATATAAAATGTACCATTATTTCTGTTGTATGATTTTTACCTGTCTCTAACAATATATCCCCAATGCCTGTAATTCTTCATAACAAGAGTACAGCAACTGGCACATTATATGCCTGTCCCATGTTTCATAGTTCTCTATGTAGATAACTGAATATTTTGTGCATAAACCACTTTTCTTCTTTGTCAGTGACCTTGACCTTTGATCTGAAATCAATCGGCTTCTTCCTTACCCAAAGTGTAAGCTATCCCCTTGGTCCAGGTCTGTGATGTAGAACTAATGTTATTGTGTCAAAATATTTTTTCTTCAATCAGTAACAGTAACCCTGACCTTTGACCTTTTGACCGTAACAGTAGATGGTGGACAGCTCGAGTTATCATGAAGAAACAGATTTGGTAAGACAGACAGATGTACAGACACCAAAACACGATACACTCAGCCTTATGGTGGGTGTTATCAAAACTGGATTTGGGGTATCTGAGCAATTATTGGTAAAAGTATTAAAAAGTTTAATAATTTTCAAGTATAAATATTTGAATAAATCTTTTTGAGAATCCAAATTTATCTGTACAAATATTAAAGGACAAAAAGTATTATGGATTGATGGTGCAAGAAAAATTCAAGTCTCCCCCCCCCCCCAAATTTACAAACATAATCATAAACTCTTCTGAATATCTGGCAAGAAATATAAATCTGATGTTGTCCGACTTAAAGACTGCTTTGGTTTTAATACTCAAACATTCAGCACATCATCAGTAAATTAAGTGCTGATAAAAAGGCTAGACTAATCTTGGATAATGCTGTTACTATACTAAGTCAGCAATACATGATGTTAGCCTAATCATTTTTTCCATGCCAATTACAGATTGGTTTTATCCAAATAATTGGTGTTTGTATAGAAAGATTCAAAATATTTGATTCTCATTTAGAAATGAAGATTTTACTTTTTCATTTCTTCAATCTCCATTTCCTCCAACTCTTTATGACTTGGAACTGTAACTGGTCTAGATCGGGATCTAGTTTCAAGGTTGGGCGTGTGGGGAACTGTCAATCCTGGCGGTGATTTAGACCGACCTGTTGTGGGCACGGAACCTGCAAGAGTAATTTATGATAAATTTAGATAGTGTTGAAACTATGATTTTAAATAACGGGGAACTCTGTGTTACCATGTCTTCCAAATCTGGAGGACATACAAAATTTTCGAGACCAAAACTGGAATTTAACTTCTTTTTCTAAGTGCATTTGTTTGCAAAATGATAAAAAATCTACAAGCAAAATTCCACTTTTACTTGCAATTTTTCTAACCTGGTTCCCAATATACCATAAAATGAAATTTTCAAGGAAAAGAAGAAGTATATTTCTTATCAATTTCAAATGTCAGTTTTAATCGATAGGATATTTAACCAATCAGCAATGGCTAAGTCTGTTTCTGATATGTATGATTTAACTTCAAAAGAACAAAAGGAAGAATAGGTCATTTTCTATAATGTTATACATCAAACATTTAAGTTCCTTTTTCATCACTTGTTGCAAACTTGAGATCCGATTTCTCTGGATTGGGAATAAGACTTGTGGCGAGTCACCATTGACCAAGAGAGGGACAGGTCCTTCAGAAGAGAATCTCTGAAGACGTCGTGCATCAATCTGTTGTCGATACTGGAGGATGGGGATCCCTAAGGACCTCAAGTGGGCTGTTACTACCCCCATTACACTGGTAAAGGCTCTGGGGGTGGTGGCAAGGCCAAATGGAAGAGCTCAAAATTGAAATACCTCCTGGTCGAGACAAAATCTGTTTCAGGCAGAAAGGTCAATTATGCACCAAAACTTAACACCAGAAAGACCCAGGAATAGAAACGCAGAATCTGGTTATTGTCCATCCTCTTGACTGCACCCTTCCGCAGAAGGGTGTGTACCACGTCCCTTAATTGAACCAGTTTGGGCTTGTGAAAGAACATGTGGGTCCATGATAGGTGAGGATGTTCCTGGAAACAAATCTGGTAGCCGTCCTTTAAAGTGGAATGGATCCACACATCGTCTGTGATGCTTGACCATACCCCTGAAAAAAGAACAAGAAGAGCATGTACTGGGATGCTGGGAAGAGGATGGAACTGCAGGAGAGGATGCAATTCCCTAAGGCCTACCCACTCCCTCCTTTGGGAATGGGGAGGAGTCCTAAGACTTTCTCCCTTGGCCTCGCTGACCGCCTCACCTAGCAAACAACAGGCAAGAGTGAGCTCTGAACTGAGGCTGCTTGTTAGACTGTTGAGCTGTGCCTGCTTTAAGAACTTGAGAGAAAGGGCGGTCAGGGTGGGCACACTGCTTGGCCTGTTTCAATGGGCCCACCGCTACCAATGACCTGTGTAGCCGCTAAATCTAATACTATGATGCTATGGAGGTGATGATGAGGCCTCTAAAGAGCATCTCTGCCTCAAAAAGTGCAGACTTTAAAAGGTTCTTGCTGTGGTCCAGCAAGACGTTAGAATTCTTCAAGTTGGCATCCCTGAGGAGGTGAAGAAGCTCCACCGAGAACACCATTGACATGGAAAGTGCATGACACGACATCTTCGCTATGGCCTCCAGCAAGTGCTAAAGCGCCACTGGAGACAATGATTCCTCCTTAAGAGATTGAAGGAAGAATCAGTCTACAGCAGTGCTTGTCACAAAGGTTTTAATATGGAAAAGGGGGACTTAAGAGGCCAAGCCCGAGAATGAACTCAATAGCTTGATGCAGAAACCAGCAGCCCAAGTGTAGAAGGGGGACAGATGACCCTTCTGCTGCCTGGATAACTCCTGGCCATGGGAAAACTTCTGTGTAAGCTCTCAAACCATTGCAGAATGCAGGAGCAGCAGAAAATCTGGATGATATGAGGCCCCTGAAAGCCTCTCCAAACATGAGAGAATCTTCTTCTCCTCAACACCGTAAGACTTAGGACAAGTCTGGGGGATGGAGGCAGTAAACTTCGTTCCTCCTCCTCCAACACCTGACCTGACAGGTGGGAAGGAGCAGGGGACCCTGGCTCCTCTGAGAATTCATTTGAGTCTACCATGATGGAAAAGAAGAGTCACTTCCTGGAACATAGGGAATGGGAAAGCTGTTGATCCGATCCCCCTCCCAAGTTGGGGATGTACAACCCGACCCATTATCCCCATAAGGATTAAATGGTAATATAGGAACTCAGGGTGGGGGTATATTGATCCATGTCCCAAGACTGATAATAAATACTCGTGCCCAGTGACAAAGATCTGCTGGACAAGCCCACATCAAAATTTATCCAATCAAGATCACTGCTCTTCCTTCTTAGGAAGGCATCAGGACACCGACCTTGAGAGGGCCCTGTTCATCCCTTAGTGGGAGGTGTAACTGACTCTCAGGTGTTTTCCTCCCTTGGGCGGAGCCAAGGATCAATCCCTCACCAGCACTGATGGTTGTAACGAGTATCAGGGTTCCTTGGCCTTCAGGTGATCTCCGAACTATGGAGGTCGTGTTACATTCCTGCCACACAGGGGCAGCTGTCTTTCCCAACACAGGAAGATCCAGACCCCTCCTAGGAATGGAGAAAATTGTCCACTGATCATGAGGAGGAAGAAGGGCCCTACTTCCTCCATCTGTAACTGTGGCAACTTTCTTCAAAGTCCCACACTTGGTCAGTCTATAGACAACAAATTGGATATCCATCTGTGTGTGCACACCCAGTGCACGATAAGCAGGTGGGATGAGTGTCCCACGGCGCCTTTCATGTGGGTGCACTTGACGACATCCTGTGACACAAGAAACTCTGAAAGAGACAAATTCGCACATCAACAAAAAAATCTAGAACCCAAAAAGAATAGACAATACTTCCCCTATCAATGGAACTATGAAGGTGAATACAATTCACTGGAGCACTGCATGCTAAGCACGGCACAAAAACCCTTCAAAATTAACAAAAGAAACACAGAAAACACTCAAATAAAGCAAGGACTTGGGAGATAAACACTCAATCGACACAAATAGGTATGTGATAGGTTAAAAAAACATTTAAAGACAAAACAAAGGTGAATTTCAATGAGCAATATAGCACACATGTACTCCACATGTCATCCAAGGAAAAAAAGAGGAAGGTATTCATTATGTTGGTTGTAACTATTGAGATAGACTGAGATCATGTTCTCTTCAATTCTTTAGTTCCAATACTAATTGGAGGAGGGAATAATTAACTTGGACTGGGGTCTATGAGTCCCTGGAAAAGGAAATCAATGCAGTAGTAGCAGTTATTGTATTACTGCGATTAAAATGGTCCTTTTCTTCTCAAGACTGTCTCACTATATTTTAAGTCATTTTTAGCTCAAAGAAATTGGTGCCTTGTTTTCTCGATCATCCCATTTTCAAGATTTGAGGGGTTTTGCTATTAAATACAGTGAAACTTCCCTAAACTGGCCCCTCTGTAATCCAGCCTCCTCTACGGACTGACCAGAAAGGTGGTCTTGAACCTCCATACACTGGCCACCTCTATAAAATGGTCCCCAAAAATTTGGTTTTTCACTGTATTTACAACCAACAGAGCTGACTCGTAAAGAATCTGAATCAGAATTTACAATAACACTGCAATGTTGCTTGCATTCAGTACAATCAGCCTCTGTAAGGATGTGTACAACAATTTCAGATGTGACTATTTTTGGAACCACTGATTCTCCCATTGTCCTAATGATTTATCAATTTGCACTAACAGATTTCACCAGCAAACAATATTAAGCTGCCCTTAATCTGAAAGTACAAAGTAAGGTTACAGAAAATCTAACATGAAATTCGTTTACAGTGATCTCCATCTTGGCCCCCCACCCCCCAATCTCTTGGCACCAACGAGTTTGTGTCTAAACTTGCCCATCGAGGGTGGCCACCACTCTAACATGGCCAGCGGTTGGCATATTAGTGCAAAAACTGTCAAATCTACCCCTCACGAGTGGCCACATTACGGGATTTAAAGATAGAAATCTCACAAATGTTTGTTGATTTCTAAATTTAACACATTGATATTTAATCCAACAACACACCGATAAAGTATCCAACTTTAATCCATTCAAAGAGGTAAGTAATCTGATTATCCTTACTGCTGTGTGTTCCTTAGATGTTTGGTTTTGCCACTTTGATAATTACTTGCTATAATTACTCCTGATAATTATCACGGTGACAAAGGCTAACTGCTGAGAATCACAGTATTATTCAGCTCGTGTCAGCATGATATCCAGTCACCATAAGTAAAAATGGTATGTTAGCCATAGTGGTTTTCACTGTCAGATTATGAAATGTATATGAAAGGGTACCAGAGTAAAACCAGTTGATCATGTGACAAACTCTCTTTCTTTGTAAACCACGAGCTATTCATGGAATAACTACAAATTGCCAGTGAAGGAATAACTTGTTACAAAAAGTGCAAAATACCATCAGACATTCTCCGTTTCGAAGGAAAAGTGAAAGCAATTCAACTAAACAAAAAGAGGGAATGTCCATTGATCACTGCTGAGAAATTTGATATGAGAAAGATTCAAATAAACATCATCAGTTATACATTCTACAGCAGTGGAAACACTGAATGGATCGACAAATGAGTTACAGCTAGATATGTATGATCTAATTTTATTTACATGGTTGTTTTCCACCACAATCAATTATTCTTCTTAATTACTTTAAAAAACGTTAATGTAAGTTTTATCACATTGAATCCATAACAAGAATGTGATTTTTAAATGAAAATATATTATATTTAAAAATTAGTTATGCCCTTCATACTTTATGTAATTATTACAATTATTACTCATATATGTGTGTGACACCTCGGGGGGGGGGGGACCAAGTGGTCTAAGGAGCTGGCCTATACAGATTGCTCACATCTCACCTCTGTCCACTTGACTTCAAGTCTCAACTTGACCAACATGGGTATGTGATGCTTGCCAGTAGCTTATTGGTTCTTCCCAGGTTCTTCCTCCACCAAATATACTGGCTGTCATATATAGCCTATCATGTGCTGAAAAATCATGTTAAACTCACAAAACTACAACCCAAACCCCCCTGAAAGGACACCCCTCTAATAAGACCATTTTCTTGCTGCAGAAGGGTTGGCCTTATACGAGAAGGACCACTGTTGTAGGAAGTTATTTCCAATGCCTCACCTTTAGGTGCAGATCTAAATCTTTCTGGGGTTGCTTTATGAAATGCTGTCACTCTTTCTGCCATTGATTCATACTTTTGTGGCAGGGTCTCTTCCGAGCCATCTTGTCTCTTCTTCTGTTTCTCATCAAAACTGAATGGCACTGGTTTAGTAGGACCCTTTGGACCCTCCTTCTGAAAACAAAGTTATTATTGATGATTTTATATACAAATTAATATCTTGGTCTTGCCTGTGCTTTCCCAGTGAGACAAAAGCACTTAGTTGTTTTCCTTGTAGAATAGTTGGTGCTTGAAAATAACACATTAAGAGACAATACATTAAAATTGTCTTCCTATACACATTTGCAATACATGTATTCAACAAAAACACATCCAAAAAAATCTATTGTTCAAATCAACTACTTTTTAAAATTTTGGATTTGCATTTTGAGACACAGGTTTATAGACAGTTATGTTCATGAACCAAGTACTCTCATATTTAAACCTTTCACGAGGTAGACTTTTGCAAACTATCGTAATACAAAATAATCTAATAAACCCTATTTTGACCTTGCCATAAACAATATGTTTGACAATTATTTGTTTGAAATCAATTACGTGTGCTGCAAAAATTATCACTACTTAGTATAAAAATAAAATAAGACTTGACAGTTTTGACATGCATGTGAATATTCAATGAGGTCACAAAGAGCAATGACAACAAATACGGAATTTTAGAATGCTTTATATTAAAATTTGTGACTGCTGTTGTTTCAAACAATGGTATGGCTACCAAATCAAATGCTACAAAATATACTTAGCAGGTCGAAAAAAAGGTAATTGGATACAAGGAACTACTGGAAAACAGCTGAGCAAGTCTGCATGCACTTGTCGAAGACATTAATTACAAAGAGAGCAGTGTTTGAGAAAGGGACTAATGCTAAATAAAGTCTGTGCAGGGACGTTAATTACAGGTCAAAATGACCCACTTGTAGCAAATCGATAAAGTGACTTTAAAACACATGTATACCTTTCATGTATACTAAAAATGTTTCCCCTAAAAAAATACAACGTCAATGATTTGTAATTAAACTAAAAGTCAATCGGGCAAGAAATGAAGCTGATGAAGGCAAGCTGAAAAGGTTACTTTTCTCCCATGTTCCTATACATGTATGATTGTGTTCCAGTGTAGAACACTGGTGGAGAATATTTCTATATTTCATCTCTTGACTATTGTCTTTCATCACATGACCATCTACATAGTGCACACAAAGTGGCAAAAACTTCCTGATTTCCATCATAACTGGAGAATTCTTTAAAAATAATCAATATAAACATTAATTGCAACACATTTACATACTAAAACAAGCAGTGGTTGAAGTTAGTGCCCCACAAACAGGATGTTTTGCACTGATTGACCTAGCTATATGATTGTACAGCTTCTGTAGTCCGATTTAGAGTTGAAAAAGCTGTTCCTGAAATTACTTTTTAAAACTTAATATTCTCATTATAGTTTATAAAAAGTAAATCAATTGTAAATCAAAGTTGAATCAAGAACTATATCATTATTTATTGTCTGTCTCAATTATTCTTATGGATAGGAGTGGATTTGTTCACATTTGTATTATTGTGCAAGATATATGCATTACACAATTCAGATGCTGTGTATTGCCATTATCATAGTGGTCTCAACCACTGTAATTTGAATGCTGATATGAGTTTAAACATCATTTCAAGTTTACACTGAAAAATTCAGTGTAAACCTAACTATAAACACTCTACCTTAAAGTGAGTGAATGTTCAATGGGTATTTTGATGTCTGAAAGTTACATTTGTATTCACTATATGCCATTTTGATTTAAACCCCCATTTTGCTTTCAGAAATGTGAGAAGAAAAAAATCCTTCATTAGGCATCGGTGCTGGATAGGAAAATTCCACCCTCTGGATAAGAATTTTTCGTCCCGACACTCAGCAAAGCCTCGTGTTGAACACAAAATTCTTACCATTGGGTGGATTTTTCCTATCCTACACTAATTTACATTAAGAATCTATTAGTCTATTATATATCCACCTCTTATTCAAATCTATTAGTCTATTATATATCCACCTCTTATTCAAATCTATTAGTCAATTATATATCCACCTCTTATTCAAATCTATTAGTCTATTATATATCCACCTCTTATTCAAATCTATTAGTTTATTATATATCCACCTCTAATTCTACCTCAACTGTGAATGTAATGTGTCATCTGATTGGTTGAAATGTCGATACCATTGTGACAGGACACTTGGTAGCTGGTAATTTCCAAAAGGAATGAAGTTTTTCACAGCATTTTGACAAAATATTGTACATGTATTAGAATGGAAATGACAGTTCTGTATTTGATTATTGGAGGATGTTTATGATTGTTTTACTGAAGATAAAAAAAAAAAAAACAATTTGTGGGAGTAAAATAGGTTTCTTCTTGCAAATCCAGCTCTCCCAAGCTATGAAAGATGTTCACTATAGATGTCAGCTTATTTTAGCAACAAAAGTAGAAATAATTTACCCGCTTGCCGAGATGGAAATCGTATGAGAATGGTCTCCCCTTGGATACAGTGATTGGAACCATATCCCATCAATATCTGTTACTAAGTGGATGTGCACACTTTTTCATTGATATAACTATGGAGAGGGCCTGAGAGGGTGTGGACATATTGTGATTGAGAAAGTATTGTCAAAGAAAAATATTTTACTCCAAATATTATCTTTTTCAAATATGCTACCCAATCATAATACATTAGAAGAATAGGTAAAATGAGGAGGGAGTTACATCCCCTTACCCCAGAGTTGACCCTGTCTCTAGTTTTCTACTCTATGTGCAGCATCTTTGAGTCCCTGTCCCCATACTAATGGGGCTCTAATAACTGGTACTTAGACAATGACTGGTCAGGTGACTCTAATTTGATGGAGAAGCCCTCCTCAGAACTTACAGAGCAAGATCGCTGCTCTCCCATTCCAGGGTGGATCAATCTGCTCATCGCCTTCACTGGACTAAGGGTTTTGAAAGGGTGCTGCTCCTCCCTCACTGGGGGAGGAGGGGCAACTCACTCTCAACCCAAGTATTGGACTGAACCCTCACAGGCACTGACTGAGTTGGTTTGAACATCAGGAGTCCTAGGGTTTTATAAAATTACAAAGAGAAAGCTCCCATACCTCCTGGGATGTAGGAGTGTTCTTCTCTAACTAAGCGGTCATCTTCTTCTGAGCCCCTAAGGACCCAGAGAAGGATCCCAAACTTTCCTGGGATCAAGGAGATGAGGAGAAAGAAGGGCCTTTCTTCCTCCCCTTATATGTGCAATGACTCTCAGCAAGGTCCAAGACCTTGTCTGACCATTAACAACAGAACGGACAACCATCCATACGCTCACAATCACTGCACGAAAGACAGGTGAGATACGTTCACAATCACTGCACAAAAGACAGGTGAGTGTTAGTCCCATGGGGCCTTCTTATGCCCATACTTTGCTGCATTTTTATTCCTGCAAAGGAAAATTTTCTGAAACAAAAAGTAATTTGAGACCTCCATCAAATATAATACTGAAGATAATAAAGTGTGGTGTGAGACCTCCTAAGAGCATCTTATAGATTCATTATATAATATTAGTCAATGAACCATATATATATATATATATATATATATATATATATATATATATATATATATATATATATATATATATATATATATATATATATATATATATATATATATCAGGTCACAAAAATTGGATGCCAATATGAATAGCTATTACCTACCCTATTGCCAAAGGGGAAGAATATAATAGTAAGGGCACAATAAGGGGAAGAATATAATAGTAAGGGCACAATAAGGGGAAGAATATAATAGTAAGGGCACAATAAGGGGAAGAATATAATAGTAAGGGCACAATAAGGGGAAGAATATAATAGTAAGGGCACAATAAGGGGAAGAATATAATAGTAAGGGCACAATAAGGGGAAGAATATAATATTAAGGGCACAAAAAGGGGAAGAATATAATAGTAAGGGCACAATAAGGGGAAGAATATAATAGTAAGGGCACAATAAGGGGAAGAATATAATAGTAAGGGCACAATAAGGGGAAGAATATAATAGTAAGGGCACAATAAAGCCCTAAAACTCACAAGAGAACTTATACAACTCCTAATTATACAAAGGACTGAGGAATTATTACTCTAGTAATACAGAAAAAAACAGATCTGAATGACAGAATGCATCCTGGACACGAGAAAAGACAGTTTCTTCTGAAAGTGATCTGAACATCAAACAATTCACAATGGTGTCCACAAAAAAGAGGATGGATACTGAACATGGGTCTATGACATGCGAATCAGACTGGGACGGTGTTCTTTATGTTCTAGACTTTCTGGAACATTTTATACATGTGAGGACATTTTCTTATGTGGACAAGGGTAATTCCATCCCAGTTAAGCAATGCAATAGTCACAGGTAATATATTACTGCTATTAAAAAACAGTTTACCAGCAGCATTTACACAACAACCATAAATCTATATTAGTGACAGCAGAACCACAATTAACATCCTAAATCCAATGACTCATATCAAACAGTAACTTTTAGGGAAGATATTCCCCTATTACCTGTGATGCTGGATTGGACCTAAGCTGATGAACAAAGTCCTTTATTGACATATCCGCCCTTGTTTCCATGCCATGCTTTTTTACTCGTTTATCTGTCTCAAACTGGAACTGCATAGGCTTAGTTGGCTCCTTAGCTGCATGGTGAGGCTCCTGGAGCACTAACTGAGTCAGTGCCACTTTCATTGACTTTTGAGCAAGTTCCCGCTTCTGTTGCAGCTGAGTTCGGAAATACTGAATCTTCTCCATCTCCAGATCTTCAGACTTTTTCACAGCATTTGCTGGTAGAAGTGGTTGTCTTCTGAATAATAACAGTAAAAATTTTAAAGATTAAATTAGTATCAACACATTTTCCATGTAATTGTTCTAAACTAGTAATTGTAAAATCACTGACCACTCAGACATCACAATTTTGAGTAAAAGAGCATGCTTATCAGGACTCCTGGCACCAATTTGTTTAAAATATAGGCATCCTGTTTGGAATGGATAACATCAGAGATGCCAACCCCTGAGCATACTTATTGGGAACCCTAGTGTCAATTTTCAAGGCAACTGTGCTGGAAAATATAACATGTTCATTAAAAGTAACAAATCTATACAATCATATTGCATCTTCCCACAAGCCTATACATGTGCAGTCATAAACAATGAAGGTACACTGATAATAAATGGTGAATCCATTCCTTCAGTTCCAGAACCTTAAATTCCATAAAAATTTATTGACCAATACAATAATCATAACCATTAGTCCTCACAAATAAACAGCATCTTTCTTTTCTCATCATCTCTGCAGCCATTTTTCACCTAATTAGTCTAATCTACTGATTCTTTGTTATGCACATATTTTTTTTTTTACATTGAGAAACTACATTCTATGTATCAGCCCATTATATCGGTGCTGAAGTACTTCTGTCCCTACTTGTGCCCACATAGAAAACTCCTGTTTAAGATTTTGATTTTCTGAAATTTTGTAAATATAATTCAGAATGCAGAATTTTCACTAAAATTTAAAACTTTCTAATATATTAATAGGCAAAGCAGTCATATCACAGCTATGAGTTGTGGGTCGACTCCTTGTCAGAATTATTTAAGTATTTGGTTTTATTATATACTTAAGTGTAAAATACAGAAATTTATTGGCAAAATAATTTTCATATTTTTTTCATTGCTATGTTTATACATGTGAAAATATATCCTTATATTTTCACATGTGAAACTAAGATTTCCCATCATGCCATGTGATGCCTGATTGTGTGTGCCTACAGAAGTTATGCCTACAGCAACAACAAGTACTTTGTGAGCTAGAACAAATAAATAGAAACTGCATTACATTTCAGACACAGAAATTAATTTTTTCTTAAGAAATATGACTCTACGCCGTTCGCATCTCTATGAAGTTATTTCCCCTTACTTCCTTGACAACAGTGATAAATCTGCTGTGAAGCATTGCTGAATCAGACTTGCTTTGTTGTCAGATATGATCAAATAGTTTACAAAAATGTCAAAAATGTAATTTACTGTGACACATTAGATCATCCCAATCTTACTGCTCTCTTAAGTCACTGATATTTATATAATCAGTCTATGAAAGTGAGGTGAATTTACTACACAGGGGGTGTTGTGTTGTGCTGAAGAGTGAGTTTAATCTTCTAAGCTTCGATTCTGGAGCAAGTTTGGTATATAATAAGCAGAAAATGTTCTTTTCCTGCAAAAATATATCGGATATATTTCATCTTGTGGAAAAAAATATATATATTTTAACTCGTGACTTCGCCACTCATTAAAATATCATATCTTTTGTACCACACAATGAAATATATCTGGTATTAACGTAGGAAAAGAAAATATCCTCTATATATAAGGTATAAAATGAATGCAAGTCTCTGCAGAGCCAAGTCACCTCTTGTAGTTTCACTGCCAAGTGAGGCTGAGATATACACTACAGAGTGTCAGTAGTCAATGTGTACAATAAAAAGTTATGATACACAAACAGCAGTGGGTTATGATGTACAAACAGCAGTGGGCTATGATGTACAAACAACAGTGGGTTATGATGTACCAACAGCAGTGGGTTATGATGTACCAACAGCAGTGGTTTATGATGTACAAACAACAGTGGGTTATGATGTATCAACAGCAGTGGGTTATGATGTACAAACAGCAGTGGGTTATGATGTACAAACAGCTGTGGGTTATGATGTACAAACAGTAGTGGGTTATGATATACAAACAGCAGTGGGTTATGATGTACAAACAGCAGTGGGTTATGATATACAAACAGCAGTGGGTTATGATATACAAACAGCAGTGGGTTATGATGTACAAACAGCCATGGGTTATGATGTACAAACAGCAGTAGGTTATGATGTACCAACAGCAGTGGGTTATGATGTACAAATAGCAGTGGGAAAAATTAAATTGCTACTGACACCAACAGTAAGACAACACTAGAGCTACTTCGATGGAAAACTCCCACAATTTATTATTACATGTCCAATCCCCCAACCCCTCTTCCAGACTGTGACCCAGGGATCGTAACCTAAAATTCATTTAATTCCTTTCATGTCATCCAGCTATAAATGTACAAAATTCTGATTAAAAAAATACTAAAAACTGTCACCATCACAATTTTTGTGCATTTGATCTTTGACCCCTTCCCAGGGTAACTAAGGAGAAGGTCCACAAATCTTATCCCTACTGCTGATGGTTATCACATGGGCAACCTTTGTACCAACGTACAAAGTTTATTGAATTTACAGTCAGTGGTTTAGGAGATCGAGTTACAGACAGATGGAGCAGATCACAATATACTGACCCTTTTTAAACAGTGCAGGAATAACCTGAGCCATTTCTATGCTTTGTATTAAATATTACCCCCTCCTCCCCCTGAAGACGGTGATTCTTGTCATAGCCCAAAATCTGTTATTTATATTAATGTGTCTTCTTAATATGACTGCATATATACAGTTTGATCAAGAAATATTGGATAATGGCACTGTAATTATCATTTTTGTACAATTGACTTCAAATTCCGTCCATCCAATGGAGAGAGCAAAATATTATACTTCCCGTGCAGATGATTATCATATGGACATGATAGCTACCAAGGTTCACTAATTTTCACCTTGTAGCTTAGAAGGATATGTAACAAAGAGACAGATAGACAGAACGTATCACAATATTCCACACTTGATGCCAAAGTCTGGGGATTATAAATCATCCATTAGATCATTTAATGTTTCAGTACAGAACATTGAAAAGAAATAAAAAGGAGAGTTCCACAAACAACATATGATTCACCATTTCCCTACTAATGACCTTGACCTTTGAGTTAGGGTCTTGACTATTGTATGATAAGGTGTGGTCCTGGATAAACTTTTGTCATAATATCTGTAGAGGTTAAAAAGTGATGGTCTAGATAAGGAAATAAGCCACTGATTTACATTATACTTTGATGTGACCTCGACCTTGTGGGCTAGGGGTATGACTGAGTGAAACACTATCAAGATATATTACAGCAGGGTTCATTTCAGACTGTGCCCTTGTGCCAATGACCCTTATTTTTCATCTTTGGCTTAAAAAAGTTCCCTCTAAGGTACCCATAAAGTGCATGCAAAGACAGAAGATAGAAAGATATAAGATTGTTACAGTAGATTTTAAACTCACTGAATTGAGAGCATCCCAAGCTTATGGAATAGAGTGCACTCATTGCCAAAGAAGCATAAGATGATCTATTTCATTGGCTGACAGAAATGTTTTACTGATTTTGATTAGCTTGGGCACCAGTCGATAGCACATAGCTGATGATCATTGACAGAAACT
Source organism: Margaritifera margaritifera (assembly GCA_029931535.1). Taxonomy (NCBI): domain Eukaryota; kingdom Metazoa; phylum Mollusca; class Bivalvia; order Unionida; family Margaritiferidae; genus Margaritifera; species Margaritifera margaritifera. The sequence continues at coordinate 10,015,698 of JAQPZY010001697.1, read as the reverse complement.
ATAAAGAATGAAAGATGAAATCTTCAGCAAAAACACTGCTGCATTTAATTCCAAAATAGCATACAAGAAGGACAAAATGCAGACTCAAATGTTCAAATTAAATTCTAGTGGGGGAATGGTTACTCGTGCATGAGGAATTCAAATCCCAGTATGGAAGGCTCACAATCGGGGAGGCTAATATTGATCACAGGCACTTAGGTCATGGATTTAATAATTACTTAAATAAATATTCAGGTTTCCTGCATTATATAATCAGTCATTGTTGAGTAAGACTAGACCACAATTTGCTACAATCTCCTTGTCCACTAAAATAACGGTGTCCTGAACAGTGGACGTAATTGTAGAAAACTGTGCTGTAGTTTTACAGTACAACAACTAATTCAAAGCATATAATGCTGAAAAAGTGAATATTTATTGCAGAAATTAATAAATTCATGACACAAATGCATGTGATATTGATGTCTTTTCATTTCTTAAATAAACAAGAAATAGTCAGAGATGCTGCCAGGATTTTTTTCTAAAGGAGGTATCTCGCCCCTAGTCACCAAAACAAAGGAAGAGAAGAAAAGAAAAAATAGAAAAAGGGGTGAGGGGATCAAGGAGAGGGGGAAAATCACCACAGTATCATTATTTACCTAACACTTAAATATCCATCTCTCTTTCTACCTGCTCCACTCTGTTAGGGCTTGACTGAAATCAAAATCCTCATAAGATGAACCCTCTAGTGTTATGTTGTAACCGTTTGTACTGTAAAAGCCAAGATCATTCCTTCGTTCGTTTGATTAACGACGTGTGCAACCATTGAAGTCGATAAAGCCAAGATTTCGGAAACTTTGCTTCATATTTTAGTTTCTTCTTTGGCAGTTCAAGTAAGTATCCTTACCTTTGTAATTCTTTTTTTTAGACTGTTGTCTATTCAGTCACCTTAACAGTTAAATAAAAATTCTATACTGCGCAGAGTGCATTTTTATATGCAGGAGTTTGAACTACCGTATATACTCGTGTATAATCTCATACCAACTGCAAACTGCATAGACCCAGATCTGCCGGCGCATAATGCGCCTGCAGATCTGGGTCTATGCAGTTTGTAAGGACTAATCAATAGAACAAACAACATAGACCTTGATCTGCCGGCGCATTATGCGACGGCAGATCAGGGTCCATGTTGTTTGCATTTGGACCAGGATTATACACAAGTAGATGCGGTAATTTGTGGGAGCTCTCATGCTTCACTGCTTTCCAAGTGCACAATTTCAAAAAATTCTGCATTATTTGTGCACTCACATGCCCTGGCAGCATCTCTGAACAGGTAAGGATATTTGTGACCCATGTTTTTTTCTAAATGACCCCACTTTTTGACCAATTTTGGAAAGAACACTGTAACAGGCTAAACTTTCATTAAATAATCTTCATTGGTTCAAAAGTTATACCTGTACATGGATAGAGGTCTCCGATTCTTTCTTGCCGTGACCTTCACTTTGAGGTAGGGTGCATAGCTATGGTACATAACACACTGTCTCATGATATTTACTTGGGAAAAGTTTCATTAAAATAGCTTTCGTGGTTCAAAAGTTATACTTGGGACAATGACACAAGTCTGTGAATTACATTTTCCCTTCCAATGACCTTGATCTTGAAGCTGGCGGCCTGGCGATGGTACATAACACACTGTCTATTCATGATATACACCTGGGCAAAGTTGCATGAAAATCTCTTCAACCATTATATGGTTATGGTCTGGACAAGCAAATGTCAACAAATGGATGTTCGGAGAGACAGATGGATGGACAATGCCATACCATAATAAGCCCAACTTAAGACAGGCACATAAAAATTATGAGCGTAATTGTTGTACCCTATGGGCTTCAGGATGTAGAATAAGCCCAATGTGTCCTCCTGCATGTTGTAAGAGGAGACTAATGGAGGCAGAAGCAATGGTGGCACAGTGATTTGCATGCCAGATTCAAGACCAAAAGGGTGCGGGTTGGAATCCTACCATCGGATTAGTCTGGGTCAGTTACTGTGATGAATCCTTGAGCGAGACACTTTACATAGACCCCATATGCCGCAGCACTAAATAACCTACTTATGTTGCTGTGACATAAAAAACAAACCAAACCAAACCCTGAAACCTTTTAATTTACAATGATATGATTTTCAATTTAACTTACTTCATGAATGTTGGCGTGCTAGGCATTGTGCATTTATATCTCTTTGGAGAGGGCCGTGCTATCTTGCTTTCTGAACCACTTCTTGGTCGTCCAACTTCTCCACTATCATGTTGAGAGGATCCCTCACTGGACTGACATCCGGACCTTCTCTGGACTCTCATACTTCCACTGCGCTGTAAGGGTTTGTTAGCACGAGATTTGCGGTCAGGTTCTAGCTCACTGAATGATACTGACCTTCGCCTCTTCTGCCCTGTCTCAACTCTAGGATAAAAAAAAGAGATAAGTTGGCAGAAGTATCCACATAAAGGAAAAGGTTCAATAAGGGCCGATTTTGACCCCCACTCAGATTCAGATGAAACACATACAGATAAAAGAGGGACTTCTCTCTTCCTTAATTATGTATTTCATTTTTATCCAGGACCACTTTTAATAAGGAAAAGCGACCATAAAAACGCCAATGGTTTTCTCCTCATTTATGGCACCTATTTTTCATGGATTATAGACAGCATGGCTAATAAGCCCAGATGAAGCTGACTGCCAAAAAAAGATACATCTAAAACTCTGTATTTGCACACAATATGTGTAATAGTCAAAGATATTATGTATAAATCTGACTTGTTTTGCAACCTTGTTTAAATGATGTGTATATTTATATCAAGTATGGTTGTTCACCACTGACACCTATTTTCGTTTTCATTTAAAAAGTTTTGCTTATGTTTCTGTTTAGGACTGACTTGCATTTCAAAATCATGCCAGAAGCATCACCAATTAACAATTTATGCATTTCTTATTTATAAATAATTACACAAATGCCATGCATAACTTTTGGACATTAGAAATAGCCAGATACAGTGTATAATTAAGAATGAAAACTAAATGTTCACAACATCAGCAACCAAATCGGTTTTGTGTATGTCTCGACTCTGGGAAGCTTACATTATACTTTATTTTATTACCAATTTGATAAAACTATTCCTTATATTGATCAATGATCACAAAAATTTATACTTTTATATCAGTTTTATGAGAAAGAGGGACAGCAAGAGTACATTAACTGTAAACAATACAGCGAGAGGCACTTGTGCATTATGTATAGCACGGTTTTGTTACTTTTGTAGAGAACACAAGAAAAGGATATCGTTGGCAAAAGAACACAAGAAAAGGATATCGTTGGCAAAAAAAAAGGTTAAAGCATGGCTCAGGAAAACCACTCATCCTCTCATCCTGACAGGGTAAAAATTGGCTGGGCCAAGTAAAACTTTACTACCTACTCATCCCTGGGCCGAGTAGATGCAGATTCGCACCTTGAGAATAAATCTGAGTGCATTTTCTACCCTTAACAAGCACCAAAATTCAACATCGCTTAACATTTGACGTGCACCAGTTATAAATAACCTACGCCCATTTTGCCTATTTGTTGTTCATCTAGAACAGGTTGCAATGGAAACGACTTCACTCTTTTTTTTTACACAGGTACCTGATGTAAGCTTGATACTAAAATGGGTAAATATTATAAACATATTTATGATGCAGTTTCACACTTAGCCTTTGATTTCTTAATGTGGTTTGCATTCACAGTGACACTTTTCAGTAATTTAGGCATCATTTTGACATAGAGAAAGATTCCCTTTCAATGAGCTATCACGCATCTTTATGTGTCAGACATCTGAAAAGTTAAAAGATAGAGAATGCCAACATTTTTTTTATTTTTCATCTGGTCAGGCAATATTACAGTTGCCCCAGATCACCGGTATTTTCGAAACTGAAGCTTTGTTGATACATTGTCATTCCAAAGGGAAGATGCCAGCAGATATTTCTATAAGTATGTAATTACTTTTCACAAGAAAAATGTTGCCAACTTACATTTGAAATTAGTATTTTAAGTGTCTCAGCTGATTCCCAGCAACTTTCACAATGTGCATGCTGTTGTAATCTATTTATAAAGCAGATAATGTCGAGATAACAGCTGATTGGTCAAAATCTAATTGGGGTAAAAACCTAGAAATGTTCTAATTCTTTGGGCCAATCAGCAATCTTCCTTTTTATAGCGCCTGTGTGTAGCTCTCTAGAATGGAGGCGTGACCAAAATGGATCATTTAGTACAAAGGTTGGTGAAAACTGAGACAGTTGGAATTCTTCTTTCAAATGCAAATCACTGACATTTTTCTTGTGAAAAGTAATTATATACTTATATAAATATCTGCTGGTGTCTTTACTTTGGCATGACAATGTCTTAAAAAAGCTGCACAGACTAGAAAATACTGATGATCTGGGCAAGCGTAACAATGTCAATAAGACGTGTGATAGCTCATTGAAAAGGAAAAGAAAATAATAGCACCTAGATTACTGAAAGGTTTCACTGTAAATGTGAATACCACCAAGACATCAAGGGCTATATGTGCAACTGCAATTTCTACAGTTACAAACATTGTCTTTGATTATATGTTTATCTGAGGAGCCATGTATTAGAACATAATATTTTCATGGTTTTTACCCATTTTAGTAACAAGCTTGCAACAGGGACCGTTGGTTCTTTAGTAGAAGCGTAAGCAGTGTAGTGTGTTGATTATAATGAGGGACGAGTAACTCCTGCAACTCACTCATCCAAGTGGCGAGTGCTTGGGAAATCATTTCCTGAGTGATGGGTTTAAGACAGCAACAAAACTGAAATTGACTGAGACACATGTACTCACATAATTGTCCAAGGAAAAAGAGGAAAATATTATACATGTTGGTTATGACTACAAAATCAGACTGGGATCATGTTCTTTTCAATTTGCTGGCATCCAATTACTAATTGGAGGAGGGAATAGTTAGTTTGGACTGGGGACTAAGTGACCCTGAAAAGGTAAGCAATGCAATAGTAGTAGGTATTGTATTACTGTTATTAAAACAACAATGTTAAGTGAGTGTAATGATGTTCTTTATTAAAGCTAGGTAGTGTAGCACTAGAAGCTATCAATATGATGCAATAACAACATTGTTTAGTCAGTGTAATGATGTCCTTCCTTAACACTAGGTAGCATTAGGAGTTATCATTATGATGCAATAACAACATTGTTAAGTCCGTGTAATGATGTCACTCATAGTGTAGTGCTAGGAGCTATCATTATGATGCAATAACAACATTGTTAAGTCCATGTAATGATATCCTTCCTTAAAACTAGGTACTGTAGTTTTAGGAGTTTTCATTATGATGCCATAATGACACTGTTAAGTCCGTGTAATGATGTCCTTCCTTAAAACTAGGTAGCGTAGTTCTAGGAGTTATCATTATGATGCCATAATGACATTGTTAAGTCAGTGTCATGATATCATTCATTCAACCTAGGTAGTGCAGTGCTAGGAGTTATTTTGATGCAATAATGGCATGATTCTGCAATTCATTAATAAAAAGGAGAGATGTAAATATCAATATTCTATAGGAATTACATTATTTTAATAAAAGAAAACAACTAGAACTAAAATACATATAAAATCTTATAAAACTGTCCTAAATTTATGACCTGCCAAAAATCAGCTCCACTGTCTTCCATCACATTAGTCAAGATCTTAATAAAAATTAACATAGTAGACAAGTTCACTAGGCAACAACAACTCTTTTATGTTCAAAGTGAAAAAAATACAGAACTCCAGATAAGAATTCAATAAATTAGGTATTTTACTTGCTTATTACGAGCTCTGGGAATATATGATCTTCAACCAGTGAAAATTTTGAGAATATATAAAAATCCTAATTAAATTACTTAAGGATATGTTATAACAGTTTATTCAATCTTATACATTTCTATGTAATTATTATAACTTATTTTTCCAAGCCTAGTTCAACAAAATGTGCAGCAATCGATGAATTTGTTTGCGCTTTACAATTCTTCTGACTATTAGTAATTAAAAAGTAAACTTTTTACAAAAAGTTAAATACAATGATGTTTCACCATTGATCATCCTTAATTGTGACAGCAAAGATGCCACTGTCTCCAAGAATACTTGTCTAACTACATGCTAGCGTAAGTTTAGCAGAAAAAGAATGGATTCTTTTTCAAATCTTTCCCTCACTTCAACCTTTGTTCTTGTTTATTCTTGTTTCACTCTTCCATATTGGTGCAGATTTTATTGCCTTTCTTTTCTTCTTCCCCTGGTTTAGGTTTAGGGTTTGTTAGGGTTAGGGTTTTGGGTTAGGATTAGGGTTTGGTTAGGGTTAGGGTCCAACCTTTTTTCTTGTTTTCTCTTGTTCCACTCTTCCAGATTGGTGCAGATTTTATTGACTTTCTTTTCTTCTTCCCCTGGTTTAGGTTTAGGGTTTGTTAGGGTTAGGGTTTTGGGTTAGGATTAGGGTTAAAGTCCAACCTTTTTTCTTGTTTTCTCTTGTTCCACTCTTCCAGATTGGTGCAGATGTTATTGACTTTCTTTTCTTCTTCACCTGGTTTCTCACTATCATGGTTTACAGCTGAAACAATAAAACAAAAAGTTGGCCATGGCTTACATGTCAAGTCTTCCCCTGGAGCTATATTCCAAATCTAAAGAGGGTGGGAAAAAATGGTATTGAAATAAATGGAAATTAAAAAATGTAATGTTGAGGTTAATCTAGGATGTGGATGAATGGACAGACACACACATGGACACCAAAGTAATCACTATGTAAATCTTCTGCCAAGGCAAGCTCAAAAATTTAATTTGACTTAACACCATTCATTCCATCTGTCATGGCTAGAATACTTTGTACAGCATATTCTGATTAACCTGACACAATCTGTCAAATGCAAGTTGAGGCTGCACTCACTGACCACTATCATTGGAAAAATGACTTGCGCTATGTCCTGCTTTTCCATGCATAAAACTGCGACAATCAAGTCAGATAGACAAATAGTGTGCTTTCACGTATTCAGAGATGCTGCCAGAAATTTTCTGAAGAGGGGGAGGTCCCCCACACCTACCTTCAGAGGGGGGGGGGGGGATCATTGGGGGAGGGGGACAAGGGTAAACTAAGCCGAATGGTAGATGATGGGTGACAACATTATTATAAGGTATAGAAACACCCAATTTTAAACAAGCATTTAATGATTTAGTATCACTTCTTTGACAATAAATGTATAAGGTAGCTGCATACCTAATTGTTGCTCAGCTGGTAAATATTCTTCTTTGTTTCTTATCACTCCCCTTCAAATATGGCTTTGCAAACTGAAAATAATTTACTGGACCACACACACATCTGTATAGTCATCATTTATTTATTGTTTCAGATGTTAGCCTGCAGGCCTTTGAAACTCTATCACTGTTGTAGGAAAATGTCAGAATATCTTAGAGAAGAAAAAAAATGGGGAAAAAAAACTTAATCCGAATTATATATCTGTATAGGATTTTATTTTGTTTTGTTCTCAGATATTCTGACATTTTCTTACTACAGTGATAGAGTTTTAAAGGTCTATGGTTACCCTATTTCGGCGAGTTGTGTGAATTTTGCTTTGAGAACTGAATCACCTTTCACAATCAGTTTTTCGTAAAGGCAAGAACTGCTGCAATTATGACCAATTGAATAGATTCGGGAACTGGTTTTCAGGTATCAAAAACACAATTTTACACAATTCAGGCATGTTGTTCCTTGGATATTTCTGTCAATGTATCAGAATTTCTGCACGGCCTAAACCGTAGTAAACGACATCATGCCGGTTATTTCTGTATCACAGCTTTCTGCGCTATGTTCAGTTGGCAACAAATCATCAGATATTTCATCCTCCCTAGTTTTATCTTTTCCATCTCGCTGAGTTTCCTAAAGAAATCAGTTATATTTTGTTTCCACATAACACTACTGTCGCACTTTAGACATTTCGATCGATGGATCAATTTACTATACTGCCCCAGGAAACAATTCAATCGGAATACCTCCATAGTTTCTGCAATACTCCAACAGATCTCCATCATAAAGGTGCTTGTATTCAAACAATATTCTCCATAGATATAGGATTAATTGAGATCATGGAGAAAAGTCAAAAAAGACGATCTGATCAACCTAATTAAAAAACAAAAAGATAAGAAAGTCGCGCATTGGGTACGAGAAATCGCGGGAAGCACAGATAACTTGCGCGATCTTTCCCCCATTGTCTTTTAAAAGTTGCGTGACTCTCTACCATTTTTGCGAGAAACCCACGATTTCACGGCCTGGCAGCATCTCTGCGTATTTGCGAGGTCTGCTACCAAATTCTGTGTATTAATATAATGAATTTGTGAAAAGTATTTTCAAATTGAAGAAATATGTCTGTTTTCTTGGAAATGGGTCACATACATCTGCTATAAATAGAAAATAAGGAAGGTACACGGAGATCTATGACAAATGTTCTCTTATGTTATTTTTATGCAGCAGTCTTCTTTTTTAGAATATTCTCAAATTTACATGATGTGTGGGATTAAAGAGATGATAATAAAAATGACAAACACAACTTTTTATTGCTTTAATAATAATTTTTTTTAATGTAACAGAAAAGCATAATCCATATACAGGCGAGAGTAAGATGTAATTAGGTCAAAAAAGCAGAATGATTACACCAAAAGTGTAATGGTTGGCAGGTATGTACTATGCACGAGTCCAAGGAAAGAAGAGGAAGGTATCATGTATGTTGGCTCTAACTAAGAAGTCAGACTGGGATCTTGTTCTTTAAAATTCTAATGAAATAATTAGCTTGGACTGGGGACTTGGAGTCACGAAAAAGAAGAGCAATGAAATAGTAGCAGATAATGTATTACTGCTTTTGAAATGACATTTATATACCACCTATGCTTTTATTCAAATAGATAGCATTCTATTTGTTTTTGAACAAATGGCATTTCAGAAAATTTCCAAAATATCAGAATGCCTTGCAGTGATTGTAAATACATGTTACTCTCAAAGTTTCTGCATATGTTATGTAGGCTCCAGCAATCAAGTCTAATTCCGTACCTGATGGAGTGCTACTTGAGGACTTGCTGGTTCTACTCTTCTGTACTTCAGCAGGGATAGGAATCCTTCTTGGAGATTCTAATAGAAAGAGGAATGTTGTACAAAATCAAATTTTATGAATAGAGTTTAGTGTTGGGAATCAGCTTAAACTAAATCAATCACCAGTTCATCAGAACCAATCAAAAATTGATTTTAATCAGTTGGAGCAATTTTATATATTTTCATGGAAAATGTCATTGTGCATATTTGGAACATTTCTCCATATCTCTGATTTCATGGAATTATCATTGTCACAAAGTTCACTTGCAAAAGCCATGGATGTCTGGTACACTGTACTTGTGATCGACGACCAATAATAGTAAATACCATTAAGTTTGAAATGGTCTATTCATCTAACAAACATTCTGGGTTGCAATGCACTGAAAACCAAATTTTGAAGTAAAATATGTTTTTGATAATACCAACCCATGCATAATCACTCAGGAGTACAACCACTACCTCACAAATCCAGCTCTCCTAAGCTAGTTTTTAGCAATAAAAAACTAAAAGTCATCTCCCAACATAGGTGGGAGTCAGACAAGAGTGATCTCCCCTTGGATAGAGGAACTGACGCAAAATCATGTCCATGCTTCAGTTACTACTGAAGCAGAAATGCATGCTGTCAGTTTGAAATGTAACTGGGGGAGATTAGGAAGGGTGTGACCATATTGCAATCAGGAAAGTATTAAAAAAGAAACATATTTTACTTCAAAATTTGGTTTCTTGCAACATGTTACTCAATCATAATACCTTAGGAGAATATGTAAGAGGTGGAGGGAGTTACATCCCCTTATCCCACAGAAGGCACCATCTCCTATCCGCTAAGGTACATGAAGCAGCTTTAAATCTTGTGAAATATATGGACTATGCAGTCAATGGGACCCCCCCCCCCCCCGGCAAAATCCAGTATAAGTCGAGTGTCCATATCATTGTGAAGCTGCCAAACAACCTGGGAAGGTAGCCTGTTGTGCTGCAACTATAGGCCCCATCAGTCAAACTGACCCCTATGGGATGAAAGACCTCTGAGTGAAAAGCTAGAGAAAATCATCTCTTATCTTCACCCTGCAACTTGGATAATGTCAGTTAGGGAACAGTTGCACTGGAATGCTATGCTTATGGCTACTGCCCTAACCTTATAAGCCGAAATGTGCAAGAAATTCACTTGGTCTTGGGTTAGTCCTCTATATGCAGTGTGAATAACCCATCATATCCAGGATGATTGAGTATGAGCTGAACTATCAACCTTTCCTTCCTTCAACGGTATAAATAAACAAAATTTCCATCTTCGTACCAGCTCGATTCACTTAAGGTATTACTTCAGGTACTACTTCAAAGAACTTATGGGGTCATGCGGACACCCCTGAGGTGAAGGGTCAAACATTGAAAGAGGTTCCACAACAAAGGATACATTCCCCATTAGCAGAAGCAATCCAGATCAGATGGCACTTGTTCCCTCGCTTTTTGCAAGATCTTTGTGATCAGAGGAATCAAGGAATACTGATGCATCTAGACCTTTCCAGTTCATGGAAAGAGCATCGACTGTCCGTGCCTTTGGACCTGGGACTAGAAAGACAAAGGTTGGTAGCTTTGAATTCCACTGTATCACAAATACCGTATTTTGGTGTGTATAACGCGCACCCCGATTTTCGACCCAAAATGTGTGGAAAAAACGTAGTTCTGCCATATAACGCGCATGTGATATAATACATTTTAAAATTGTGACTACCGGTATTTCGCTCAGTTTTCTTAGTGCAACAACAGTCTGTCATTTTGGAAAGTGAATGAAAAAGTGGTAATATTGAAATTGTAGCTTTCCGATTTTATGGTTGGCCCTTAAAACGTCCCTTTAAAGGTTCGTCTAGTTGATGGAGTTCAATCTATTGCATCAAATCCCTCAAATTCCTCTTCGTCGTCATCACTCTCAAAAAGTCGCTGTATGTCCTCGTCTGTCATCATTCCTGGTGTTGCTGCATAATAGCTTTCATCGTCGTCTTTGTCCTCGCTCTCTGAGGGGTCTTCACGCTTGGCATTGTCCTCCCACAAGATGTCATCCTCTGTGCCATCCATTTTATTTGAGATGCAGCACTTTTTGAAGGCATGGATGATGATGCTTGGATCTAGCTCGGCCCATGCATCCACTACCCACTGGCAGACGTCAGTCAGCTCGGATTTCCTCATGTTTCCACACGGTGTAAATGTGTGTTGGTCGCCAGCATACCACTCATTCCATTTCCTTCTGAGCATCGTTTTCATCGGCTTGTTGATGCTGACATCTAAGGACTGAAGCATCGATGTCATACCACCAGGAATTATGCCCAGAGTGGTCCGGTAGTCCGTCTTTAGCAGATCCTTGACATGGTCTGACTTGTGGCATCGGAAGGCATCCAGAACTAATAAGCTTTTCTTGGTGTAACCGCCTGGCCATTTTCCCCATACATGTTTAATCCAGTCCTTCATTAACGTTTCATCCATCCATCCTTTGTCCTGACACCTGACGATAATCCCCTTTGACCACACTGCATCCTTTGGAAGTGTCTTCCTCTTGAAAATAACATGGAGGGAGCTTTCTGCCATCAGCGGTAAAGGCAAGCATCACCGTAAAATGATTTTTCTCATTGTCAGTTGTGGTTATGCTGATGGTGTTGACCCCTTTCATATGGACAATGGTGCTGGATGGAAGATCAAACGTCATGGGTGTCTGATCTGCATTTCCTATCTGGCTCAACTCAAACTTAAGTCTCTTGCGCTGTTTAATGACGAATCTCTGGAATTCCAGCAGTTTGTCCTCATGATCTTCTGGCAGCTTCTGGGCTATATGTCTGCGTCGCCGAATTGACAAGTCGTGCCGTCGTAAAAATCCATATGCCCAGCTCACAGACCCCTTGTAGTCGTCTATTTTCTTCTGTTTTGCAATCAATATTGCCTGAAAGCGAATCTCTGTTGTGGATACTGAGATTCCCCGTTTTCTTCTATCCATGACCCATTCAAGGACTCCACTCTCTATGTCCGGATACTTTGCACTTGTCCCTCTGTCTGCCTGTTTTGTTCTCGGCATTTTCTTCAGTCTTTCTTTCATTCTTCTCCACTCCCTAACAGAAGACTCTCCTACATTAAACTCCCTCCCAGCGGCTCTGTTACCATGTGCTTCTGCATAGGCAATGATGGTTAGTTTGTCTTTCGCATTGTACGAATTTCTTATACGACCCATGTTGATACTTTGACTATATTCGTTCAGATTCAAGATCGAACACAATATGCTATGTGAAAGTTTAGGTCCAGTATATATACTTATTTGGATTATCATGAAACCTCTAAAATATATCCCCATGTTCAAGCTAGAATTTACCAAGACAATGCATTGTAATTATGTTTGGCCCATCAAAGCTTTAGCCGGCGCTGATTAGCTTTAAAAAAAAAACACGCTGAGTCAATTAAACACTGCTCACTGTATTGTAACAAAGAAGTACCGTATCAAATATTGTTGTTTAAAATGAGAAATAAAACAAAGAAACAAGTTTATTTTCTGAAGAAAAGTAAATACATTGCAAATTTACCAAGACAAAACAATGTGACTATGTTTAGCACATCAAAGCTTTAGTCGGTGCCGAGTACCTTTGAAAGACCACACTGAGTCAATGAAGCACTGATCACCGTTAAAAACACCGCGCTGAATCAATTAAATATTGCTCACCGAGACAAAGCATTGTAACTATGTTGAGTGCATCAAAGCTTACCTGGCGCCAATTACCGTGAAAAGACCACACTGAGTCAATGAAGCATTGATCACTGTATAGTCGCAAAGATATCTCAAATACTATGATTTAAGATCAGAAATAAAACTAAGAAACAAGTTTATTTTCCAAAGGAAAAAAAAAAAGTTTTCCGACTTAATACATTAATGTCTTTTCAGTGTTACCATAACAGGCTAACCGTAGTCACACAAAAAATGAGAACATTAACACTGCTTGAATTCTAAATATTATATTTCAATTCAGACACGAATAAATGAAGACAAAATTATATATATTGAACATTTGAAAAATATTTACCGACTTCATACATTAATTGATTACTTTGTTTTACGTGTCAGTGTTACCATAACAAAGAAACCGCAGTCGCAAAAAATGTCCCCTAAAGGTGCCTCTGATGAGAATATTAACACTGCTTGAATTCTACACATTTTATATTTCAATTCAACCAAGAATAAATGAAGAAAAAATGTATTAGATCAACAGTTATGGAATACTGAACATTTACGGAACAGGTACGGTAATCCTCACAGTGGTATTTGTTCCGCTCCAATACTGCACTTTGCACAGCTTTTGAACAAGTTACCAGTCGTTATGTACATGTATTTCCGGTCGAGGCCCAGAACAAAACGCTACACAGTGATGTGAAATGAAACCAGTTTATCAACATAAGCAATCAAAGAACAAGACTATCAAGGTTTGTAAGCATTATTTTTTTCTTTAATAAGGCTAGTACCGGTAAACAATTTAGTTACAATGCAATGTGCAACGGATTTAATATTTCACAAGGAGTGAATGTGACACATGTAGGCGGCTATAGTGACTTCATCCTCTCGTCAGATCGACCTGGAAAAAAATTTTTTTTATATAGTTCTTGTATAAAACGCGCACCCCCGACTTAAGATAATAAAATTAAGTGAAAAAACAGCGTGTTATACACACCAAAATACGGTAAATGCATGAGTGGTTGACCCCAATGGGTGCAGATTCGTCTGAATACCAAGGGGTGAAAGAGTTTTCAATTCGGATCAGCTGAATCCATTAATATGAAATCGCTAGGACCTGGTCAAATAGTGGGGCCATTTGGATTAAAAGAGAGGTCACAAAATTCTCACCTAGTTAACTGACTCTGTTCTTTCACCATGAGTCTGCATGCACCACTTTTATCTAGGATTTTGATCTGATAAACTGCATTTCTTGGAGTTTGAACAAAAACAATAAATCATGTTTTTAATGCTTATTCCAGAAATTAATAACTCATTTACAGTAATAGAGACAGTCCATACACGTCAACAGCAGTGCTATCTCAAGTTGAGAATATTCTCCTGTTCTTCTTTCCCTTCCAATGCTTCAATGCACTGTGAAAGTCAAATTCAGTCAGAGGTGGTCCTTCATAAGAGACAACTAACAAGTCATCTAATCATTCATCAGCTGATATTGCCACTTTATGGTCTTTGCTTTCAGCATGACGTGTAAGGGTACTCATATAAAAATTAGAAGAACATCCAATCATAGTGTCGTTCTCGTGTTATAAGCATAAATTACATGTCATTACCTTCTTTTCAGGATCATAATGCAGCCATTTTTGTAAATTTGTAACCATTTTTCTTGAAAAGATCGGTCTTTACCAGTGTCTGATAATTGATCAATCTGAGAGAACCCTGCATCAGTATTGTGATTATCAGCCTCCAGATCCGTAACGGGAATGGGATTATTCATGACTGATTCAAGTCTTTCCTCAAGATTTGTACTATCAACACCTGAAGCAACATTTTCACCCTGTTTAGTCTGCTTTGAAAAGAAATATAGCACAGTTTTGGCTGATTTCATCTGCTCCAACTTACGTTTCCTGTCCATGGTCAATCAACCATGTGCTCTCGACCCAACTGGTGCCATAACTAATCGAACTCAGCAAGACATTCTGTCAGCCAGTAAAATCGATCATCTCATATTTCTTTCCCTATAAGCGCACTCTATTCACTAAGCCAGCTTGAGGTGCTCTAGATTCAGTCAGCCTGAAATCAATTATTACGATCTTCTATCTTTATTTTCTGGAACCCTTGTTAGTTATCTGACAAGTGCCATAGAGACAACTTATTTGCACCAAACATAAAAAACAAGTGTCAATGGCACAGCTTAGAATGAACTTTAAATAAAGACTTTGTTTTTATTTTTATTATTACAACCAATGGACTCTTGCCACATTTAAACAGCTTTAAAATAAGTTTTTTTTTAGCCTTTTATTGTATAAAAATGTCTTATGCATGTACAGCTTATAACCAAGTTAGTGTTGCTTGATGAATTCCATCTTGAACCATGGAAAGTTTGGTTGTAAAGGGGAGGATCAAAGAAATTCAACAAAAAAAAGTTTAGCTATTACATAAAGATACCTGATGGAAAAAGCTACTGTGTAATAGACCTAAAAAAAAGAATTAAAAGGTCCTTAATTTACTGTAACCTAAGACTGTATATTACTGTACATAAAACTGACCCAAATTTCATTGTCAGGGTCAATATTAAACATGTGGTATAGGGATACCTATTATTTTTGGTATATCTCTGGCCATGGCTCGTGTAATCCTCTGGCTGTCAGTCTGGAGAGTCCTCGCAGCTGATTCTGATGGAACAGCCACGACATCCATAGGTTCATGTTCAGATGTCGGGATATCAGAAAAGTTGATCGGTATTCCATTTTCATGATCAAAATCTGCAAGGAAAAGATAATTTAATCATATCTGCAAACTATTTACCTTATTGGCCCAACTTGAATAAAATATGTCACAGTAAAATTTGCTTAAATGTAGCTTGTCAATTTCAATTTGTAATTGTGAAACCACCATGAAAGTATGTATGTCCTCCAATAAAAGAGAGCTATCCTTTCATCTGCATCTCCAATTGTTTTCCTGTTAGTGATGGATGTGAGGAGAGGAAATGGGGCGTGGGAATCCACACTTTTCTCATGACACAAACTATGGTAAGAAAAATGGTAGAAGTGAAATGTTTGGGGGATAAGTGAGAGAAGTGAATGAAATTTAGTTGTCATTTACACACACAAAAATAAACACACACAAACGTGTGTTTCTTGCAGTCAACAGAAGGAAACTTTCTGCATGAACCACAACAGAATAAATTATCATTTGTATCTATCGACATTTCAAAATTGTAAAAAATAATGACAATAATGCATTTTTTTTTCATGCACTGAATCAATAGAATAACAAATCTTTACAAGAACTACATTTTTTTTTTAGAAAAAAGTTTATTATACTGATCAAAAAGATTAAAGTAACCATAGCAATATCTTTCTTGAAAAGAAATAAAAACCAGCGTTTGAAGAAAGCATTTAAAAACTTCGCAAAAAACACTACCTACTTCAAAATTTTAGTAGTTATTTCAAATTTCAGGTCACCAAACCATAACAATTTGGTCACCATAGACACAGAGAACAGAAATGGAGCGATGAATTAATAGATGGTGACAAAGGTTTTAGTTAACGCAAATTAGGGAGTAATTTTTTTTAAATAACATCATGTTATTCTTAATAGTATATCTAGTTTAGATCTGTCTGACAGAACTGTCAACAATCATCAGTTTCTGCCTCAGGATAGCCAGTGAAATTCACTATTTGTAGTTCTCTAAACCATCTCTCTACACACTTAATAAACCAAAACTTCACTTTTGAAGGGTTCATGTTCTTCTCATAATCCATATCTGTGTTTATGGTAGTTTAAGTAAAAGTAGTTTAACTGAGGACTAATTTTTCAATATTTGTGGTCATGTCCACATTTATATAGATCTGTACCATCAGCTGAAGTTGATTTAACAGGATGTATTTATAAAGGTCACTTACAGGCTGTAAACCTGTCTTGTTGTCACATGTAAAGATGGCAACTAATGTAGGAACTGACAGTCTTACAACTGAAAAGGAATTATGCTGTGAATTAAATCACCATGTACAAAGTGTTTTTAGTATAAAACGTGCTATATACTTGCAATTAGAAAGTGCTGATGTCGTTTTCTAGCAGCTGCATTATGATTATTGCAGTTGCAGATGGCGACTAATTCATAATGTTCACTTGCCAATGCCAATTTTTAGTCACAAATATGACTGTTTTAATTGTAACTTGGGAGTGCAACAAATAAATATTAAATTCATCTTGATAAAAATAAAAAAGTCAACCAAGATAGACCAGGGATAGAATTCAACATAAACTTCTTTGTAGCCAGAAGGACTAGTAGATTGAGAAATTAACTAGTACTGCTTAATCTTCACTAGTCTTTCCCACAAAACATCCGATGCATATCGAGACTTACTAGCCAACAGACAATTGAAATTATCAAAACTACTTGTCCAACAGAAAATTTACTAGATTGATTGTATAGTGTTATGACCTGTAATGAGAGACCATAATATGTTTGGCAGAAGGGGGTGGTCTTTCAAGACTTGTTCTACTATATAATGTATTTAAATTCATATAACTGCATACGTATCATATAAGCAGTAGTACAGGATAAAGATGTTAACTCCATCTTCTCAATTTTTTAATTCCAAAGAAATCTGAATAATCATTCATAAATTAAGGCAGCAATATGGGCTGTCATGTTTATAAACAAGTCATCTAGAGTCTACATATCCCACAGACATTTGCTTATGTTTAGACTCCAGTTGAAAGTACGCATAGTACATCACAGTCTTTATACTACTTATGCTAGTATATACTAAATGGTGCAGCGCTGACAATTTACATACATTGTTTCCATGGTAACATAAAAACGTTTGAATGCAGAAACATTTTAAATATCAAAAGACACCTCTGAGCAGCTTGCAAGTAACATGTGATTGAAATAACTGAGAGTTATGCTCCAGTGTACCAGGCAGAATAATCAGGCCACCAAAGTAGTCCAGCTAGATAGTTTTGCCTAGGTATATGTATCCTACCAGGAGAAGGTGGACTGTCTTATCCAGTCCCAGGAAATATTATCAGTTGGTTTAAGAGCGATGGTAGCTGATGAATGCCGAAGTCAGTTTAACTAAGGGTTAATTTTCTTTACTGAAACGAATATGGCTAATCACATTGGCCAGATGTGATCAGACATATTCATTTTGTTAAAGAAAATGTACCACAAGTTAATCAACTTCGGCATTCCTCTGCTATCATCGCTCTTCAACCAACTGAAATGGCAACCACAGATTCTGAAAAACCCAACCACTTGATTGTGCCTGGATATACTTCAGTAAGGAAAAAGGCATCAAAGTATAGTATGACTAAAACAATTAGACTCTAATCTGTGCAACAGTGTCAAAATGGGCTGCCAACTATGTGAGATATTCTTGAAAATTTGGCCTCCAGTTCTATGGTTGACTGACCTAACAATGCGCTGCATGGCACCACTTGTTCAGACAGTAAGATGTCAACCCCCATCATGCATATCAAGGTCCATGTCTTACATTGCAGGACTAACCTGTTGTGTAATGTGAGGTACAACAAACTTCTGCTTTTTCCTAGCAGTGCCACATTGGATGTGAAAATCATCCATACTTTTAAAGAATTAACATGAAAATCTTACTAATTAGTCATCTTAAGTAGAAATGTAGAATATATAATTGAATTGGAAGAGGTGGTTCTTGCATCAGTGACATCCACATGCATGTCCGTTTACATGGTTACTGATTTTGTAAATGTTTAGAGGCAACAAATTAAACCAAGTTGTTTACATCTGTGAACATTGCAGCCTTAAAGAGGGGCACGAAATTAACTTTTTTCAGTCCTAGCAACATTTTGATAGCTATATATTTTCAACTAGCAAAAAATCAGGCTATTTTCAATCTCCACTCGCATATTTCATATTTTGACTACAAAATATCATTAGCAAGAAACTTCAATAGTTCATTCAGCTCAGCATTACAAATGATATCCATACCTGTATTTCAGTGAATTTCCATGTGCATCTTAAAATGTAGATAAAATCACCTAATTCGTTTTGTGCACGAATGATTTCAACACCATTTGTATCAACATACACAGCAATGCCACTTATTCGATACATGCTGCAAAATAGTCTATGTACTCAGTACATGTAATCTGCCATGTTGCTCCTGGAGTTATGGAAGAGACCATTTTTTATACAAAACTAAGCAGTTATGGGAGCTGCCATTTGCCACAGGTAAACAAACATCTACTCATTAGCCAAATCACAAACAACATTAAGTAGAAATTTAAATTAGTTTAATGAAAACTAACCATATTCTGCATTCCTTTGCTACCATCATTCTTCAACCTACTAAAATGGGCCCCAAGTTTTAAAAACTGAACCACTTGATTGTGCTTGGATATACTTTAATAAGCAAAAAGGCATTACAGTAAGCATAGTACAACTAAAGAAATTAGATTTTAATCTGTGCAACAGTGTCAATATGGGCTGCCAACTCAGGGCTTCCATTAACACATATTTGTGCGTCCCTGATGCAATAAAATCAAAAAGGATGCATTAAAACCCCATCCTAAGGGTCCCATGGGACACATTAAAACTTGCAGTTTTGATTAAAGTGTTAAAATAAATCACAATCGGATGTCAATGAACCAGCTGTTTAGCTATCAACCAGAGTAATTTCCCCTGGATTTGATGGCATTCCTCTGTGAATTCCATAACGAAAGAAACAGAGAGCACTTGCTTTTGGAACAACTTGACAGTTTCTGTTGAAGATAAAGATGATTTTCAGCTTACAGAAAAGACAGGTTCCTCTTGGAACTAGTTGGCCATTTAATGGGGATTCTGGCTAAATAGTCACCTTTATTTTCTCTCTCCTGAGTCTGATAGCTTCCCCATGATCAAACAGGGTTTTGAGGCATCCCCTTCTAGCTATCAGTAGTACTCTGCCAGAAAAATTTCAGTTATACTCTTCATATAATTAATTATAACACTTGATAAGTGCTAAGTACAGAAAGTGCTGGTATGTCTCAGCCATGTGGAAGCAATTTCAATACCTATCTAGGCACTATTACATACACAAGTGCATTGGTTAATTTCCGGGGAATCTTAGTTCTAAATATAAACCATGCTGAATGGTACTAGCTTATGGAAAGTAGACTGTGGTACGTTTTGGTGCAAAAGATAAAACTATTTTAATTTACTTCATTTTTAGTATAATTATCGAGCACCATTATATCAAATGTTGGAATTTAACTTTTTTTGCACGTCTCCCCCCCTCTTTAAACTTGCATTCTTGCAAGAGTTTCTCGCAGAATAGGGGAATCCCTGGTGCAAGTAGGTTTCCAGCCAGGGAAGTTGCTGAGAAAAAAGTAAATCACTATTTTGGAGAAGCTCAGAGGAATACAGCAAGGTTAATGGCATCCTCTTTTGTTATCCCATTTCAAAGACATGCTGCCCGAGACCTTTTTGAAGACTTGTTCAAAGTAGTCATTAATAAAATTGAAATTGTCTCTCGCTGTATGGAAATTTGTGCTCAATAGATTATACTTAAAATAGACACACACTTAAAGATGTACAAGTTATGATAATGACAAATAGATAAAGCAAAGTTAACTATAACATATAAATGTCACATTGAGTCTTGATTCTCTCTCTCTCTCTCTCTGCCACAAATGCAACTTGTAGTATGAACCTGAAAGTGTGACCTTTTACATCTTGTAAAGACCCTATACAATTCAAATGTGGGCGAGGTCCTCATGAATCCATAAATTAACACTTACGAAACTATGCGAGATATTTAAGAAAATTTGGCCTCTATTTCCCCTGTCAACTGTTGCCTGAACTAGTATCATGGCACAGCTTGTTCAAGCAGTAGGACGTCGACCCGTCCCCATCATAAAATATCATGGTCGACGTCTTACATTGTAGGAAAACTGGCATTTCATAATTGTAACTAGCAAAATGCTAGCTGACTAGCGTCAACTTCGAACCCTGCTTAAAGGCCAGATCAGATTTATGCGGCTGCTGGTCCGGGATATCATACAGATCTATGGACGCATGCAAGCACAACGTGAAATAGTACAGACACTGCAGTCATTAACTTCATTACAAAATCGAGATCAGAGATTGCGTAGACCCACTGGCGGTTCTTACCAAAGTAGGTATCAGCCCCGTCGTCGTCATTATATAAATTATCCCTCGCAAAATCAACGTATTGGGGGCAGTTAAATTCCCAATTTTGACCAGCCATTATTGAAAAACTATTCCTTCCTGTACACGCGATTTAATACACACATAAACCAAAGCCCTTCATTAAAATTTGAGTTGCCCGCAAAATGAAAATTGGACCAATCAAATTACGAGTGTAGTTGTAGACTGGTATCTCACCGATATGTCCAGGTTGGACAAGCGGCAATCTGACAATAGCCGAAAATGAGTGCGGATAAGCTGATAAAATAATTTTCAAAAATAATTATTAAAAATATCGAACTAAAGTCTGCTTTAATTTTTATACATATAGGTAAAATATATTATATTCTTTTAAACAGTTAAAAATACAATGAAACATAACTATTTTTAGGTGGCGCTCTACAGTTTCGTATTTTGCATAGGTTAGATTTTGAAAGAAAAAGAACTTCCCAGGATTTCCTCACTGGTTATCCTGGCTATTTAAAAAAGACCTTGTATATCTTACGTATTATTAAAAGAACTTTTAATTCTCTTTATTTTGGTGTATGATTGATGGGTGCAATCTGGGTTCTAGAGTATACAGATTGGCCTTACTTCAGATGTGCATGTATAATTAAAAAAACTGCTATCTCCGCTTGGTCATTTTCGCTTCCTGGACTTCAAAAATAAATTGTAAAAAAAAAAGAGCCGAAATTTTTTTTGACTTTTTTATATTTTGTAATTCATTCATTGTACTTTCAGAAGCTGATATTTTTTTTCCTTATTTTAATAACTGCTAAAAATAGTGTACTTTGGACTATTTCAGGCTGATTTTTCGAGCACATGGGAGCGGCCATTTTGTCAGCTGTGTGCTTAGATCATGTACAGTTTCCACAAATACAATATGTAAAGAAATTTCAGCCACAGTACATGAAAATAGCATAGATGTATGCCAACATTCCCATCACTGTGCGTGTTTCAAATTCCAACAACTTCTCTTTACACCTGTCACTCTCTCAGAAGTACATAATATCTGTGGAGTGCCTCCTTAATCATGAACTAAATTCTTGATTGAGAGAGGGAAAGTAGAAAATATCATGTACACTGAAATCCTCAATTGTTATAATCAAATATGAGATCGTTTTACATAAAGATATCTTCATGTAATATTGATGCACATATTTAATGTGTCGGAGTTGAATAAAACATATTAAACACCAGCTATGCGAGCTATTTCCACTGATTTGTAACAACAACAAAAAAGCCAATAAATCATCAACAACATTCGTTTTTCATACACACAAAATACAAAAATACTAACATACTATATATACTCGTGTATAATACGGGTCCAAATGCAAACAACATAGACCCTGATCTGCCGGAGCATTATGCGACGGCAGATCAGGGTCTATGGTGTTTGTTCTACTGATTAGTCCTTACAAACTGCATAGACCCAGATCTGCCGGCGCATTATGCGACGGCAGATCTGGGTCTATGCGGTTTGCAATTGATACAAGATTATACGCGAGTATATACGGTATATATGGTGATACGAATATATACATTAGGAGGTAACATTTAGTAAATTTGTATCTGAAAGTTAAGGTGCAAATTGAAGTTCGATTAATAGTGAGCAACAAGTTAAGACTGACACAAAAATCTATATCATCTTCAAATGGGCTGTATTTGATACATCCTCTATCACCATCAAAATGGGAAGGAGAAAAGAGAGATTTTATACCTAAGATCTAGTGAGAGATATAGTAAGAATATACCAACGGAAGTCAGAACATGTGATCACAGCTAGTCGCGTCCTGCCCAGACTATGTCAGTAGCATATATTCGATTAATGCTGGATCACCCACTAAACGCCTTATTTTCATTTTTGAAAAATCAACAACCTGCCACCCTTCCCCACGTAACAAGAATACAGGCATTGTTGTCACTAACTTGTTGCTCCTATTCGCTTTTTTAAAAATATTTTTTGTTGTTGTTTTTTTCGATGTGCTTTTTAAAATCTAAATTATCGTTATGTCCACTAGTCTTATCAGTATTTCACATTCAGAGAGCAGTTTTCGCGTCGAGAAAAATCATGAAATTTGTATACTGATTTTGCTAACTCTGGTATAGTTTGGCCTATCGAACGCCTAAAGAAATCCCACATATGTTGCCATCCACACTGACCAGTTTAGTTATATGTGCCATCATTTCATGTTACACTGTGATCTGTATCTTTTCAAAGAGTCATCACTATCAAAGTTTAAAATGTAGTTATCTAAAATGTTTAATTGTCTGTATAAAAAAATAGAGTTTTTCAGTGGTGAGGTAACCAAGTTAATGCATTAAAATAAGTTGCGGCACAAGGGTAATGTGATGTACTTTTTTTTTTTTTTTTTTGTTCAATCTGGAATCCATTTATCTACGATAAAGTTTTAGCTCTGGTAACTACAAAATTAGAGTGTTGAACAATGTTTGCCTATACTTCGTATATGAAATTGGCTTTTCTTTTGCCGATTAATTGAGCCATTATTTACTGTATTTCCATGCTCCTTAATACTGTATGTATATAATGTGCTTCAATCATTTATTTTAATAATAATAATATTTTATGCTAGTTCCCAACTCTTAAGCGATTCGTCATATCTTTTTTTTCTATTTCAGAAGTTCATACTTTTTACCTTTCATTCTTATAGTCTTCAAAATCTGTTCAACTTTGAATATGTCATCTTGTTTGTCGTACACTGATAACTCTGGTTCGTAAAACATGTCCTTAGTATCTTCTCCTTTAAAGTCTTCCGGTTTGTAAACTACCGGATCACCTAATATTACTTATTAATTTTTAATATTTCCTCGGTAAATATAGAAAGGTATCCTTTTGCAGATATTGTTTTAGATTTTGAAATTCTGAATGTTTCACCGATTTTGAAATTACTGGTTTGTATCCGTTGTTAAATAACGGAATAGACTGATCTATATTTTGTATTTGCTTTCCTCCTTGCCCACTTCAACTGGAGTCATGTCTAATGACGTGTGATGAGTGTTATTGGATCCATCAATTAGTTTTGTTTGAACGTCAGTCCATTTTATGGCTTCATTTTTTGTGAAATACTTCCACATTCTAGTCTTCTGAGTTATGTTAACCCTTTCCACTACATATGCTTTTTTCAAAGTAAGTTCAAAAATGTTTTCCTTTCCAAAAATCCTTAACGTTGTTTATTGTAAAACTTGTTTCCTTCAATAAACCGTTTCTTTTTAGGCCTTTTCTCTTGAAGATTTCTCTGAAGACGTAGTGTGTGTCAATTCCCCCCCCCCCCTCTTTTTTTTTTTTATTCTCTCAACACAAACAGATTTGTAAAATACATCCATCACTAGCAAAATCTATTGTATCCATTTTTGTAATTTTCATATGCTTTCATGTCAACAGAGATCTTTCTGTATGTAAATCTTTATCTAGCTTGCTTGTGTAATGTGTAGGTAGATGTCTTCAATACTGCTCTTTTCTTCTTGCTCTGCAAAGTTCGCCTTTGTTCATGCATACCTCAACTCTGTTGATGAGTCTACACCGTCTCTCGGTTGTTTAAAACGAAATAAAAGAAACATCCAGAGTCTATGTTACAGCTGACTTATTATCTTTTAGCGCGTTATGAACAATACAACCAGACTTCCATCGACAACTGCAACTTCTGTTTTGAGCAAGTTGTAACGTGTCTTTGATCCTTTTAAACGTATAAACGATTTCAGATTAATGGCAAATGTTGCCATTCCTATAGTAAATTCAAAAACAGCTAGTTTGTATACTGGATCACTCCGTGGTGCTTTTTTTCGAACTTCGTCTTTGTTAAATCGTTGTAAATTGACCTTGTAAAATTTACCAGATTCTTCGATTTCTACTGTAAATTAAACCAAAACAAGTAATTTATTACTTTTCGTTCCGAACTGTTTAAACTGTTGCTCTCGGAATTGATAATGCTTATCTCTGTGTTATCATCATTAAATGTGATCTGTAAATCTTTTCTTAAACATTGTAGGATGTCTTTTTTGATACTTTAAAATTTTAAATCGACAAATCAAACAATATTGTTCTCTTGAATGCTATTTTGTAACAAAACTAGCTTTGGCCATACTTTCATTCCTTCAAAACTTGTAAACCGATACACGTTATATCTTGATACTGATATTGCTGATTTTATATGGAACTCATAGAATATTTATATTGCCTCTCTGAAAATTGTTGAATCTATCACCATATAGATTTGTGCTATTATTTATGACAATAAAAAATATTGATTTTTAAAAAATATTTTTATCTTAATAAAAAAAATTTTAAAAATTATTTTGCTGTCACGCAGTAGTTCGGGAATAGACCATAAATCGATCCTTGTAAGTAGCATACTTTCTAAACCCTCTTCCATTGTTTTTTTTTTTTTTTTTCTTTATAAATTTACAAGTAGGCTAGAAAACCAATTGTGTTGTCGTTAAGAAACCCACTTTCTAAACACTCTACTATCAATTTGTTTTCATAAACATACAATTGGCGATAATTCACACAGGGTAAATATCGCAAAACATGATGCTTAGCAATATAGTTCTAAAACTTTCAAGATAGCAAAGTTATGTGAACGGCCAAAATAGCACAAAAGATTTAGTACACTGGATATATAATCAGACAGTGAAAGCAAGACTTTAAAGGGGACGGGTGCCAATAGAAACGTATGGGAATTGACTTTATTCGGCTCTAAATACTGCGTCTACTGCAAATTACTAATCACACCAAAATCTATTGTAGATAGTATACAAGTAATACAGTAAGTAAATGTAAATCTCAAACAAGTTTTTTTTTTCTTTTTTTCCCCCTCCCCTTTCTTTTCCTTTCCTTTTGTCTTTTTCGCTTTTTTTGCTCACTTGTTTTCACATTTCTTTTGAGTATCAATATTTAACAAATTAAGGTACCAGTCTACTCTAAGAACAAGGTGAAGCTCAAGAATTTGGTTGAAAAGGGAGAAAACGTTTGAGTTTTCTCTAAAGAACAAAAATATTGAAAGTGTGTGTTTTTAACCTATTAAGCTGCTAACTCTAACTTAATTGTCTTTATTCTATCAATGATTTACACAACTTCAAAGAGAAATACTTCATCGGGTGTTCCAATGTACTAAGAACCAGCACCTAATTTCGAGGAGCACAAGTTTTCGTAGTAAGAGGACGACCTTGACAGTTATGATGTGGGGTCAACGTCTTACACAGGGCTCAAAATTAAGATTTTTTTTCACTAACCCACAGGATCACCATAATAAAATTTTGTACTGGTCCTGCCTAAATTTCACTGATCCTGCTAAAATCAAACAGAATCGAGTTCAGTTTCTAGAATTCAACATTTATTATTCATTAACGTCAACTCCAAACAATAACAACTGTATTTCGCCAACAGGACTCACGAAAGTTAAAAGTTCATGTTCAATTTCAGTATCAGATGCATCATAAGATATAGGTCCATAAGGTATAGCCTCTTGCCTTCTGTTTCTTGGTCCATCAGCATACCAAAGCTTGATGGCATCACTTGGGTTATACACTTTGATGTCTGGCGAGTTAAGGAGCACTATCATTAGATCAGACAAAGCAGATGGTCCAAGTGAATTCCTCCAATCTGATTTCACCATTTTTATTTCACTAAACCACCAAGAACTTGCGTTGTGTGATTCCAGGGACAATCTATGAAAGTTTTCACATCCATCAACCAATGAAATAGCTCACGCACTTTCATATTTCTCCAAATACTTTGTGTTGAAAGTGCATAACATCACAGCCTTTCCCGGGTCATACTTCAGCCATTCATATTCATTAGCCCAGCATTTCTGGTACTTTCTTAATCTCTTCTTTTGGTCATATTTGCAATCACTGTCTCTCTTATCATCTAATTTCTGCTGTTTTGGTTGCAGCTGTGCACCTTAAAAATACTTGCACATGTCTACACTTGTCACTGTATAATGCATTGAATATTTATTGATAATGACATTGTTTGGTATAATTCTGGACTATTCGTTGAGTCTGCAAATTTGACCTTTTCTGATTGGTCAATACTAGCCTCATATCCTATAGTTTTTATTATCATCAGTAATGAAATCAGTGCTGGGGGCCAGTACACCAGGCCAGTTCCACATCCATGAAGTCTGTTTTGACAATAATCACACAAATTTACTTGATGAGTGGATGAGTAGTTTAACACCTGTCCATTTGCAGAGTGAGCATTTATTGTACCTCATCAAGAGCAGAATGTTGGTAGGTACTCAGTTAACACAATAAACAGACCAATTAACCATTAAAGGTAATACTGACTTGTATTTTATTTGATGCATCCAGCACAAGACCACTTGTTAATTAACTGTTGTGCTCCAATGGATTAGTGATTGCTGGGGTTTTAGTGATCAGTTGGCAAAGTCACTAACCACAGATTAGCATTAATTTAGAGCCCTACTTCCTGGCCAAATACTCAGTGCCCAGTAGTTTTGTTCTGTCCGCTTTGCCAGTGGAATTGGGAGCCAATTTTCAAGATTATCTTGAATAGTTGGCTATCCATATTGGCTCTGTTGTACAGCTTGGAGTTGAATTGCTTTAGTCATACTATACTTACTCTGATGCCTTCTTCCTGACCAAAGTAACTCCAGCACAATCAAATGGTTTTGTTTTTCATGATCTGTTAGTTGAAGAGCAGTGGTTGAACAAGAGGTTCATTTTCTTTGCCAAAACAAATTTGTCTAATCAGATTCAACCATCATAAGTATCAGGGTCAAAGTTTTACATTGTAGTACTACAGTTTTCATAGTTAAATCAGTGCCGAGTCTTGTTTGGTTAATACACTTCAGAGTCAGTACAGAAAACTTTAATTAACCTATGGCATGGTTTCAATTCTGTCTCAAATAATCAAAAAAGTTATGCAAATCTACTTTGGATTTGAAAATTACTACCAATCCATATAAAGATTACCAGTGAATATAATGACATCATTCCAGTAATTAATTAAGAATTTCATAAGAACTCATCACTCTACCAGGTTTTCAGTGTTCTCCTGTGTGCCAAAATCTGCAAAAATGTATTCTTTTTTTTAATTTTGGAAAAATGAAAATTCCAAAAGCAGAGTCCTTGGTACACAAATTTTTGTTTGGTGAACTTCTCTTTTGTTTGATCTTTTTCTACAAAGCAAGTATCAGTCTTTCAGTGTCCAAGTTATCAAAGAGTCCAAGTGATTGTAAAGAGATTAGGTGAAGTTGCATAGGCCAGGTCTTAGTAGATAAGGAGATTAGGACACCTGTAGATTTGATAGTAAGTACCTTATCATCGCTTTGATCAATAGACTAATTACACATGCGTGTTCTGAAACCTTGTTCATTAAGCATCATTCAGCACACTTGAATCCATTGTACTTTAAATCCATCCATGATGTTTGGATCACTTGCATTTTATCATTTACCATATTTAGGAAAATAGTGCCAAGATTTTGGGATTTCCCTAAAATATAATTGATTTATTTTGTTTATCAGTAATAAAACTCCCATGTTTATCAGCTGTTTTTTCATGCCATGTGCAGATACTTTTGTTTTCAAGTGATTGTCAAATGTGTACTTTTCCAATGGCAACTGATTCCAGACTTTGCTGTTTTAGCTCAGGTGTTGCTGGTTTCACCTATGTTGTCCGTGGCATGTGAGCGAGGCTACTTGTCACATAATAATATTAAAACAAAGGGCCATGGCCTTTTAAAAGATGAAACTGTAATGAAATTGATGAGAGTGATTAAGGAAGGCCCTGAAAATAAGGATTTTTATCCTAAACTTGCAGTGGAGAAGTTTTTGTTCAAGGAAAAAAGTGAATGTAGTATGTTGTGTTGCTTAAAAGATGAAACAAAAACAAATGGAATATGGTCATTTGTTTCTTTTTCAAGTGTCTTGGCAAATATATTTATTTGAAATGGAATGAAGCTAATTAAATAAATTAATGTAGGAAAGAAACTTTAATCTCTTACTAGATTCCTTCTAGCTGCACACAAAATTAAAGAATTGTATGGTAAAGCCATTGAGAATTATTATAACTGTAACATCACAATTACAATTATCACTGTTCTCAATTGGCTTGGAGTTTCATTCTGTTTTAATAATACTAAAATTTTTGCATTGAATGAACATGACATTTATACTGGTGACAGAATAATACATGCCATTTATATTGGTGACAAAACAATACATGAATAATGCGCAGAATTATTGAAAGGAGAAAGGTCTTGTTATTGGAATTCCTAGGGGGGGGGGGGGGGGGGGCAGGGGCACCAATTTTTTTCATTGAATGAGTCCCAGACTTAAACTTTAAAAAATCCCATGGAAAGCCCTGGTTTTCTTCTTAAATTTAATATAACAGTAGACAAATAATCATATCACATGAGGGATTGAAGAGCCTCTTCAAGTCAGTGAAAGTGTAAAATGTATTGCCTAACATGGCTCAAGAATTCTTTAGCATGTCAGAATTATTTTGTAAAGCATGTTGGAGTTATTTTATAATTCTATGTTTTTTTGCTGTGTTATTTCTGCCTAGTAACTAAGGTTGCAACATTTACACGTGTAAATGGCTTAGTTTAGTTTACTGTCTGTAAACGATTACAAAATCTGTAACTGTGTAAACAAACATACATGTGGCTGTCTGTGATGCAGGAACTACTGTTACAACTCTAGGTCTTAAAACATGTAACAGAAAGAAAGTGAAACCAATAAAATCAAGTAAAATCAACAAGCAATTTATTTCCAGACAATAAAAGTGAAAATTCAAAAGACACTTACAATTTCTGACTTAAATTCCAAATAATTGTAAATGTCCTAATCACAAATCCAAAATAATAGCATGTTCTGAATGAATTCCAATAGCCTTGAATGTCCTGATGTACCACAGAGATGTAATCCAGAGTGTATTTGAATGAGTTCACATAAATCCCACAATCATGTATTAATCCAAAAGTCTATGAGCACTTCAGTAATTCCAGTGAATATTTTAAATAAAAAATTCCTCTCAAATTATCTGATTTCAACAATACAACTGTAAATTCAGACTGATCTTTAGAACAGGAATTTTAGAACAAGAATGAAATTGTTTACCTATATATATGTGTGTGTGTGTGTGTGTACATACACATGCCTACATGACCTATGTCACAACACAATATGAGTAATTCCAATGGAAAAACACTTGCCTACTTGACACATGTCACAACAGGACATGTTGTGAAATACTACATAAACATCTGGAGTTAAGTATGTATTTTCAAAGAACCAAACAACTTATAATCATAGACAAAATTTAAGTATATAAACGTCATACATAACACTACTCATTCAAATTAAATTATATTTCCACATCTCTGTTGAAGAGGACTTTTTTAATGGGATTTTTCTGATAATTCTTCTTTTTAAAGTATGAATGATTTCACATCAAATGTGGTATCACTAGGAAAAGCCTAAGTTGA
Source organism: Margaritifera margaritifera (assembly GCA_029931535.1). Lineage (NCBI taxonomy): Eukaryota > Metazoa > Mollusca > Bivalvia > Unionida > Margaritiferidae > Margaritifera > Margaritifera margaritifera. The sequence continues at coordinate 9,985,209 of JAQPZY010001697.1, read as the reverse complement.
CGAGAATTGGTTGTACCGTAGATTATGAATAAGATTGATTTGCTGATAATGCTATAAAAAAATGTTGCCTCAGGATATATATGTGTCAAGGAATTACTGTAACTCTAAAAGATAAAACTATTTACTTTTATTATTATATGTATTACTACAGTATTTTCCATTAACAAAGGATGGGATTGGAATGGAAATGAATTATCAGCTACTTCTCATAAATGGATAGCCATACCAGCATTTTAGAAACCACTTTTTTCTAGTAGTACATGTATATAGTTTATCCTGTATTAAAATGATGCCGATCTAACTTCCCACATGACTGGCTTGATGACCATCCTGAAATCTTTGCATGGTTACTTCTCCTGATTGGATCATCTTATCAACATGGGATTTTCATTGAAACATTTATGGCAGCATGTAGATGGTTCTGAATGGAAATGGTACTCATTTGACCTCCAACATAGGTGCATAGTGGCCATCTTGAAATCTTGTTATTGCTACTCCTCTTGCATAAATGGTCGCATTGACATGGGGTTTTCACTAAAATACTTCATGCAGTATTTAATTGGACAGGTTCTGGATGTAAATGGTGCTGGTCTGACCACCAACATATCTATTTTTGTGAAGGAGTTTTGAAAACAGACCTAATTGACCTTGGGGTCAAGTCAAAGGCCATTTAATGCATTTTTGTTCTTCCTTTGGGCTTTTGAACTCTGTTACTTGTACATATACAAGTGAACTTGGACCAGACTTTGTATTTAGTTGCATTCCAGTGAACAAGTTGATTTTCAGCACTCTGACGTCAATTGGAAGGTCAAAGGTCTTTACTCAGGTTTTTAACTGCATTGGTTTGTGGGCATGATAAAACAAAATAAGTATTGATTTCTATCAAACCCGGTTTGTAGATATATCTAATAATTATAAATGATGCCACATAAATAACATGAAACAAATTCTTTAAAAAATATTAACTTATAGGTTTAACCAAACTTAGCATGTGGGTAAACCTTGATATTGGGAGAAGTTCATTGATTTTCTTTCCATGATGACAGGTTCAAGGTCAAGATGGATGGAATTCAGGTAGAGGCAGGACAGAGAGTTCTTTTAATATGGTCAGGCGGTGCATCAATGGATACCTTACAGTCGGCAGTTCAGCAGCTGGCTCAGAAGGTAACGGAAAATGGAAAGGTGCAGATGGAACACATCGAGAGGCTGGCTTTAGGTAAATTCCTGTATTATTTATCATGGTCTGAAAGCAGCAATGTATGTGTACATTTTTCACTTTGCCCTTCGAAAGTGCTGTAAACTTTGAAATCTTAAAGTGCCAATCACTCATACTTGGGATTACTCAAATACTAGGCATCACTCAAAATACTAAGTATCAGTTGAATACTAGGTATCAGTCGAATACTAGGTATCACTCAAATACTAGGTATCACTCAAATACTAGGTATCAAATACTAGGTTTCACTCAAATACTAGGCATCACTTAAATACTCGGTATCAGTCAAATACTAGGTTTCACTCAAATACTAGGCATCACTCACAATACTAAGTATCAGTCAAATACTAGGTATCAGTCAAATACTAGGCATCACTCAAATATTAGGTATCACTCAAATACTTGATATCAGTCAAATACTAGGTATCACTCAAATACTATGTATCACTCAAATACTAGGTTTCACTGTTTCACTCAAATACTAGGCATCACTTGAATACTAGGTTTCACTCAAATACTAGGTTTCACTCAAATACTAGGTATCACTCAAATACTAGGCATAACTCTGCGACTTTCCTGTAGCAAAGTAAAGCACTCACCAGCTTACAAACTCCAAAATACTAACCAAAATTTGAAGCTGCAGAACTTTGAGTTTTCTAAGATCATCTACCATATATACTCGTGTATAATCTGGATCCAAATGCAAACAACATACACCCTGAGCTGCCGTCGCATAATGTGGCAGCAGATCAGGGTCTATGTTGTTTGTTCTACTGATTAGTCCTTACAAACTGCATAGACCCAGATCTACCAGCGCATCATGAGATGGCAGATCAGGGTCTATGCAGTTTGCAGTTGGTATCAGTTTATACGCGAGTATATACAGTATATTTGTTATTCTGAATGTCATAAATATCTGTGTGGATTCCCCACTTTTTTGGGAACAAACCTCACGCCAAAATGCATCAATAAGATGAGGAAATATGGATTTGACTCTGCTGCAAAAAGAAACCCTTTTGTGAACAAATCTGAGATATGTAGGTAGGTCTAATTACTTTAAAACATTTGACTTAATTATATATTATAGTTTTATGCGACATGGGCTTTGCTAATGGATTTAATTAGCTGTGACACTGAATCTCTTATATTGTTGGTATTAAATTACACAAGTGTGACATGAATTTATCTTTGCTTGACAAGTGAAATCGATTAACTGTCAGTGATCAATGTAATTTAAAATAATACTTTATGTAATTTCCAAGATTCTGGGGAATGCTGTGTCTTGCTTTTCTTGCAGTAATGGATTTGCACAAAAACTTGAACACTGTCAGCATCAGCATCACTATCTCTGTCTCCACACAAAAAAGGGTGAGACAATAAAATAATCATCATTGAAAGATATCCTTTTGTATTTCTACCTACAATGAAGCATTGGGAAGCATTACTTTTAAAAATTAAACTTATACAGTAAAACCTGTCATGAGAGACCGCCCCTTTCTGCCAGCAAAAAGCGGTCTCTCAAGACAGGTGGTCTCTCATAACAGGTTTGAACAAAAAGACCAGTTTCCAAGGTCGAAATTCAGCACTGTTTAAGAGGGAAAAATAAGCACAATCATGTACATTTATTGTATTCTTTGCTCATAGTTCTTGTTAAAATATTGCATGCATTAATCTGAAAATAATTTTAAATAGTAATAAAGATATACATCTATCATTAAACATGAATCACATTTATATTTGAAGATCACACTTACATGTACTAGTATTAGCATACGAGTTCATTTCTAATTGACTCCTTGTCTTTTATAACTCCCTAAATTTGAGTTTTACTGACGTTTCAAGTGGCTGCTATGTTGCAAATGGTCTCCCATTTTTCACTTCTTTCAATTACATTAATTCTTTCCTCCAATGTTAGAATTTGTTTCTTTTTTATTGGAGGTTCTGCCATTGTTATTAAAGTGCTAGGTGTTAATGTTATAAGGGATCAATTGTAATAACGACTGTAGCGGTTTTGATCAGGCTTTGGGCAAATATGGAATACATAATACAATGTATATGTACCAATGAATGAAATAAAAAGACACAATTAATTTATCCAGAAACAGAATAAATTTATTTAGAGACAAAAGTCAAAGACTTTATTCACCGACGATACAAAGGGATTAACTCTAAAAACAGGGGGTGTAACCGGCTGCACTAAGGTGAACAGATGACGGTTTGGTGTGTGGACTGTAATCTCTGTAACATCAAAAACACCCCCAACAAACAACACAAGCCTTTCACAATGACAATCAAATCCGGAAAACGATTCTCATCTACTGGTATTAAAGACAAAGACCTCATTCACCCCAGGCATTACGGATTAACTCCAAAGAAAAATGATGTATGCGACCGCTATATTGACTTTGGCACTACAATGGCAGTTAGTGACATGTACTTTAGTCTGGTTTACAGTCTAGAACAAAGGAAACTACATGCATGACCTGCAAAAGTTAGAAAACCGGTAGCCAGTCTAATTTGTTTTTAAATTTTTTTTTTTATTAGAACAGTCTTTACTTTGGAAGCGGTCGTTGTTACAAAGGATAAAATAAACGTCAGTGGTGTTTGTCTCAGTTCTCACGATCATAGCAGTATTATTTTAGAACATGCTACCGTACGCAATTTCGCGGGAAATCCTATGGATCATACTTTTGTCTCGCAGAAATAGCCGAGGTATTTCCGAATGAGCAGTCGGCATGTACTCTAGTCTGGTTTACAATCTATAACATATGACACTACATGCATGACCTGTACAATTCAAGAAACCCTTAGCCAGCCTAATTTGTTTTTAAGTTTTTGATTTTGTTTTTAACGTCTTTGCTTCTTAAGCGATCGTGGTTACAAAGAGTTAAATAAATGTCATTTGTGTATATCTCTGTTTTTGTGATGCGGTCGTTCATAGCAGTGTCAGAATGCATATTTTGCCAAGAAATCGCGGTCGCTGGTCGCGTTCTGCAGGTGGTCGCTCACGACAGTGCATTTATATAATAAAATCGATCCGTGCATTACGATTGTGGTCGCTTATGACAGGTGGTCGCTCATAGCAGAGGTCGCTCATGACAGGTTTTACTGTATCTTATTAGGTACTGCCAAATGAGACTTCAGCAGAATCATACAAATTACTCAATACTTGAATTTAAAAGCCAAATTCATCCTTTTCTCTATAATACTAATATGACTTCTTGAATTTTGACCGTACCGGCTAAAATCATCCATCCCTGATGTCATTCAAATTATTTCAACATTTTGTAACAATGATGGTAGATGGATTGCATGTTATGTATTATACTCTTCCGTCAGCAGAGGTGTAAACTTTTGTAGGCTTATCACGAGTGTCAAAGGTGTATATAGTGCTACCCTTTTCCATCCAGCTATCACCTTGGTTACATTTTTATATGCACGCCATAAGGTGGAGCATATTATGTTATGTCTATCTTTCTGTTACCAATTTACTAAAGTTGTCCACCATCTTCAGTTGCGAAGCTTTGTGGCTGGCTTGTACATGGAGTCAGGAGGTAGCCTATCAATTTTGGGGTCAAAGGTCGAGGTCACTGTAACTGAAAGATGAAAAATGGTTTCTGGCAAGTAACATAAGTTCCACATCACATACCTGGACCATAGTAAGTGGATTGCTTACACTTGGGTTAAGGAAGAATTCTACAACTTTCAGGGTCAAAAGATCAAAGGCCAATGTCACTGTCTGAAAAAAGAAAAATGGTTTCCACACAATAACTTGAGTTCTCCATCATCTATGGTTAACAAACCTTGTGGATGGCTTGCATTTAGGGGTAATGAAGAATCCTATTGATTTTGAGGTCAAAGGTCAAGGTCACTGTTACTGAAAGAAGAAAAATGGCTTCTGCGCATTAACATTAGTTCTGCATCAAATATCTGGACCAAAGTTTGCAGGGCTGAAATAGTTAGTAAATTCATTAACCAGTTGCCCATAAAATATTAACTAAACCTGGGGCAGAGGTTTTAAAATGTTTCAATTCTTGTTTAAAGCTTGTTTTTGAAGAAAAATCCAGGAGTGAGACATTTTATTAACATTTTCAGTTTGCACATAAATTTGTTTGGCTTACTAAATATGCTTGGTGTTACAAGCCGGGGTGGGGGTGGGGTTCTGTTAACCAGTTACCAAGTTTTATAACTTGTTACCACTAATACTCGAACTGTCATTGGTTATCCAGGTAATTGTTACATTCCTAAAAGTTTGTGGATAGCTTACACTTAGGGAAAGAAGAAACCTATACATTTTTGATGTCACATGGTCAAAGTCGTTGACTGAAAGAATAAAAAATGGTTTCTGCACAGATACATTAGTTATACATCACTGACCTTGACCAAACTTTGTTGCCATTTACACTTAGGGTTCTGAAGAAGTCTATTCATTTTGGGGACCAAAGGTCAAGATCACTGTAATTGAAAGAAGAAAAGTGGTTTCTGCACACAAATTTCAGTTATCTACATAGAAAACTATTACTCATGAAGCTAATATATATATATATATATATAATGTGCTGTTTATGGTACTTTTGTTGCAGTTAGGTTTAGGGTCTGATCCATAGGTCTTTATAGGTCAAATCATGTTAATAAATGGACCTGATGAATACATTTAGGAATGTAAGCAGGTACACTGTGTGCCTTTATGTGTGCAACACAATCGCTTTTGAAACAATATGTGCTACTCATGAACTGCCCATGGTTTCAATTTGAGGGAAGTGACATGATCTGTTTACAATAATATTTACTGTGTATGAACTTCATTCTGTCTTTTTCTAACTCAAGAACTGGAACTTTTATGAAAAATTCTCCCTTCATTTGAAATAAAGGAAATTTTCTGAAAGGGTCAATGCTAGGGAATGATTCAGGCAAAATAATTGTCCCAGTGCCAGTCATTTCGCCCAGATATGCAGAAAAAAAGTGAAGTTGACTTAGCCCTTTTCGAGTCAACATCTTCCTCCCCACCCCACCCTTTTTACCATCAAATACTTTTGTATTCTGAGTACAATATCAATTCTTTTGTCCTTTTTTGTTAAAAGAGCATTGTAAAATAGTTTGAATAGAGTATTTTTATGCTTTTTTCAACTTTTTAATGATTATCAGTGCTAAGCAAACTTTTTTTCATCAACTTGTCCAGAACAAGTGGTTTCAGAAAATTCACTTGTCCCATCTACCTTTTCACTTGTCCCAGATTTAAATAACTTGTCAAGATTTGATAAGATGTATGCACTTTAATCCAAAGAAAGAACAAACAAAATAATGTACAACATATTTATTTTGTTAAAAGAATTTAATTTGTAGAAAACATAGATTGGTATTATACAGTTTGTTACATCAGAGGTTTTCAGTTTTCCATTGTCCAGGTATTTTATATGCACTATTTCTTGCTCCGATACGGTAGCATCAGCAGGAATGGAAAGGAATTTACTGGAATTCAGACTTTCCCTAACTTGTCATTTTTTTTTTTTTGCCAGAGTCTGGCTTATGTCTCTTTGGAGAAATAGTTATCTCATGCTCTGTGGCAGTCGTATGTTTTACCCCTCCACTTTCACATGAATTTTCCTTCTCCGAATCTTCCTTATTAACTTCCTTGTGAAAATAATTTAGTAAACTCATTTTATCCACGTAGTAAATATCACCTTGTTTGACAATTACTTCTAAAGTGATCATAACATACATTTTATCCTTTAAATATGAACAGAGACAGTTCCTTAATTGGTGTAATTGTTTTGCTTCAAATTTGGTTGGTTGGTTGGTTGTTATGGGTTTAATGCCATTTTTCAGCACATGATAGGCTATACATGGCGGCCAGTATATTTGGTGGAGGAAGAACCTGAGAAAACCCCAGGAAGAACCACCGACCCATGGGAAGCTACTGGCAAGCTTTCTCATATACCCATCTTGGCCATTATTTATGTCTGCAATTATGTTTCAATATACAAGATTTTAAAATTCACACATGAAGCTTAAAGTGATTGAAATTCCATGTATTTTTAGCCCAATCGCATTAAATTCTTACTCTTTGGATGTTGGTGGACTGATTGCTTATAAAGGTTAACACATTTTTTAATATTTCATCCTATAAAAGTAGGAAGAGAGGTCTTAGACCCTGATTCCAGTACTGTCACCCATTTTTGATAGTAACCTTTTTTCGAGGTTACGTCTCTTACAAAAACAAAGTCATACAAAAATATTGCTCAATCAAACTTAGAAAAAAAATGTTAATATTTTCATAAAGTTCAATGTAATGAGTATTTCTTTTGTTTTTATATTATTTGACTCAGAGGTATTATAAAACAGCTGTCTTAAGTGACTGTATTGGACATTTTAAATTTTGACCTCTTTACACATACTTCTCCCTATTTTCCCACTACTTCACCCTATTCTGGGAGGAGAAGAGTCACTTCGCCCTAAAATTTGAATCCAGCTTGAACTCTTGTCTAAATATAGGGATATTGAAAGTAGTAAACAATGGTAGGGCTTGCAAATTAGATTCACAATATTTGCACATTCATTTGATTTGTTGGCATTAGTTTTAGCTCACCTGGCCATAAGGCCAAGTGAGCTTATGCTATTGTCCTGTATCCATTGTGCATCATCTGTCTAGCATCCATCAACAGTTGTTATTTTCAACTCTTTCTGAAAAATCACAGGACACATTTCAAGCAAATTTGTTATAGAGGATCCTGCAGAGAGGGCTTTCAGGTTTATACAAATGATGCCAATCTGCCATCACATATGGCTACCTTTACTAAAATACAGAAAAGAACTTTATGTGACTTCTGAAAAATCCCTTAACAGAACTTTACCAAATTTAACAGAAAACATCCTGGCATAAAGGGTTTAAAAGTTTGTACAAATGATATCAATCTGTCATCAAATATGGCTACTATTATTGAAAATAGAAAAACATTTAAATGAATTCTTTAAGACTTCTCTTCATAATTTGACTTAATTTGACACAAAGAATCTTGATATGCAGTGCTTTCCAATTTATACAAATAATGCTGGTCGGCCATCAAATATGGCCACCATTACTTAAAGTGGACAAGCTCAGATTTGAACAAATGATGCTGATCTGCCATCAGATATGGTCGGGCCAGTACTAAAGATAACCAAACCTTTAAATGGCTTTACATGTATCTTAAAAACTTCTCAACCTAATTTGATCAAATTTGACAGAAAGCTTCCTAGCTCAAAAATCTTACAGCTTTATAGAGGCCGATCTGCCATCAAATATGGCTGCCATTACTTAAAAAAACAAAACATTTATATAACTTTATCTCAAAAAAAACCCTCCTCAGAATTTGTCATTTCCATTCACATGCTACATTACTTAATTCATGTATAAATACTGTTGTATGCATACATTTCTAAAGATGACTGCTATGTACCGGTATATACAGAAATCAAAGGGCTTTTATCTCAAGTAAGCTTTGCATGTACATGTATCATTTTTGGAGCAAACATGAAAGACTTTTTTCTCACAAATTTATGAAGTTCATTTCAGGCTCATATGCAAATTTGTGATCATTATCATCCAGATGCTTGCTCCTGTCCACTAGTCTATCAAGTGGCTGGTAGACCAAGATACTCGGCTATGAATGTAACATCAACACCCATTGGTTGTTGAGCACATCATTATCTATTCATATTGCTTGTTCATTAACATGTTACCTAGGGTGGCTATGTTCATGCAGACAAGTTTGGTGGCTTGTTATTTTGTGAACACATATTGTGTAATACAGAAATTTATTTAAAAAGAACATCAGCTACTGCAAAGTAGGAATATACATATGATAGACTTAACACTGAGGTCATGACAGATATAAAATTGAAAACTAATGCACAAAACAAATGAAGATAAGTAGGATATGTGGGTTATTCTTGGCATACTATAAAATCTTTCAAGGTATCTGATCAGTTGTTAAATTGAACATATTATCAAGATTATGAACATATTATCAAGATTATGATAATGGTTAGGAATTAACATGAAAGCAAACACATCGAAACTCAGTTTGCCAATAATGAATAGATTCATTGTCATGCACAGCAGATCAGGGTTTGTGTCGTTTGTTCTGCTGATTACTCCTAACAAACTGCATAGACCCAGATCAGGTATGAATCTCTGCAGTTTGCAGTTGGACCAAACATATAAGCAGGTATATATAGCATTACATGATGATTGACACATATTATACTATTGTTTACCACAGAGTTGATTTTCAAACCAGTATCCCCTGATATACCCATGTACACTCACTTTTTACCATTAAGGGCTGCATGTACCCCCAAGTACAGATGTGAGTAAGAATCTGGAATCTGACCAACCTTGACAGAAAGCATCCTAGCATGGAGACCTTTCCGCATTGGACAAAATGATGTTGACATGCTATTAAATAACGATGAATATTCAAAAGACAGAAAACCTTGAAACAATTGTAATCATAACATATTCAATCAACAGCGTTGGAAGATATTCGCACAGAAAACATCCTACCGACCCAGATTTCTTGTTTTTGTTATTTTTTTAGCAGACTATAGTAAAATAGGTCAAATCTACATGAATCTTATTAAAGTTGGAAGATGGTTTACATAGGGTTGTGTTCTTACATTGCTGCATAAGTCTGCTTAGTGAAATGGTCAGCTGTTAATTTATTAGAAGTGGAATGATATGCCTGTTCCATGTATCAATACATATCATGATACACAACCTATGATATGATACATATTGAGGCACATAAAGAATCAAGAGGTAAATGACCAATAATCATGATTGTTGAAGATTTAAAGTAATGTTTAATGGTAAATATAATTTTTAATCAATTTTCTACCTTTAATATCAGTGTGTGTATCGAACAGCAAAATTATCTATGTATTCATTGATACATCAGTGAATTGTTTCATCTTGATAATTTATGCAAGCCAAGTGAGTGATATCAGTCCCAGTTGCACCTCTTATTTAGAAATTAGCATGAATCATGCAATTGCATGTCCTAGAATAGATCCTGCAGTTTCTCTGGCATTGCTAGCCCCAAAGTCATACATTTTTGTAGCAGTACAAGTACAGATGTTGGATAAAAGTTTGGCATAAAGATGTTTTAACATTAAAGACCATTCATATCAAATTACTGATCTTTTACTTTTTCGATACAGTTACACATACTCTAAAGTATGCTTTAAATTTGGAACTGGTAATTTGCTAACCACAGAGTTAACTCTTCTTTCAGCTAATCATCCAAATTCCTCCTTTGACCTGGCCATATCCGGGATACTTCAGCGTTCCCCAACAGTTCACGACACAGATGTATTGGGCGAGATCTGTCGTATACTCAAACCTAATGGAAAGATCATTCTCGGAGAACCTGTGACGGAGACATCTAGTGATGATTCCAAACTGAAAACGGCTGAAAAACTGGAATCAACTCTCAGAATCTCAGGATTTGTCAATATATCAAAGGTATAGCTCCATCCTTTAGAGGTGATACTAAATGGTTTGGGCAAATCAGGATCTAGAAAATATCCTGAATAGTGTATTGCTAGCTCACTCACTTTACGCCTCAGCAATTTGGGGTTTAAGCCCTGGTTCTGACATATGCATTAGTAAATAGTTGTTGAACCAATGTTAATAGATTTCTGAGGGTCCTCACCTTTCTTTTATCTGAAAGACTATACTGTGTTGTCTAGAATACTTAGTAATAGGTTTTATAGTCATTGTGGGTTCAGTGTTTTCCACGCATGTATCATGGGCATGACCCATGCGTGGAAAGGATTAGGTCCATGCAGTAAAGCAAATCTGTGTACCACCAGGCATGGTAATGGCTAGAGCCAACACAATATGCAGGTTGCTCTCTTGGCTGCAACAGATAAGTGTGGGTACTAACAAACACATCATCTGTAGCCCCCATTAATTTTACATGCAAAATTCAAATGTACATACTGAACTTGAAAGAACAATTTTCAGATGTGTTATTATTGTATGCTTCATATAATAATATCAGATGATTTTTTAAAATAAATAAATTGATGCAAGCCACATGTCATTATTGCTATAAATAACTTAATATTTTTATGTATTGAAAAGCAATTTCTAAATACTTTTATGTGTTTTGTTTGTACTGTCGATGACTTCTAAACAAAAAATACAAAAGTTGTTCATTGAAGTCATCGATTTTTACCTTTTGTGTTTTGGTTAGGGTGAAATTAAAATTTCTTACAAGAAGAGTTCATAAAATTATGTTTTAACTGCAGCTGAGATTTAATTAGAAGAAAAATTTGTAGGGTTTGATAGTTTGAGACAAGAGAAGAAAAATTCATTTGATTGGACACATGCACATATGAAGCCTTCATGTTAAACACCAGAAAGCAGAATCCTAGCAACTTACCAGACAAATACCAGATACAAAGGCAAAATAAAGAAGTCAATGGGAGGAGGGGGAAAGAGAGAGAGAAAAGAGAGTAAATGGAGACAGTTATTCATGCCAATTCAATGCCCAGTCAAGTGCATGATTTTGCAGTGAATGTGTGCAAAACATTGCATATATGATGACAAACAGGAATCATGCAAAATAAAAAGCAGAAATCAATCTCCATATTCATGTTTTTGCACGTATATGCATGTTTGTGCCTGTCACAAAATAGACCAAGCAGGGACCATACTAGAAAAGAGACAAAGACTGGTTATTAAAAAAAAACAATATATCCACAAAAAATAAAACTGAAAATTTATGAATATCAAACTAGTATATCATGAGTAATTTCTTATACCTATCTAAATAATAGTGTGTGGAAATATATTCCACAAGCTACTATTATATTTACACATTCTTACAATAAAACAACTATACTTTGGTTATTCAGCACTGTGCATTTATCCTGTACACACAACTTGTATAGGATTAATCACTTGCAAAATATGAAATAACAAAGCAGTTGAGAAAATTAATGGAAAATTTGTTTATGGAATAAAATCATAATTATTGGTTTAAAAATGCATATTTAATGTGTTTCATTTTAAATAACTTGAAAACAATTAAGAATCATAAAATCCCTGGCAAGTATGGATATTAGAAGCTCCTTTAAAGCTGGGAGCTGGGCAAATTGCCTTTTTACTGTCAGTCAGTTCCATCTACTTCCTTTCCCAAAATATCTAAATAAATTTCACAATTGTCATCCTGAACAGAACATTTAATAATTCTTGGAGAAATATCGCAGCTGCAGCAAGCCATCATTGACGAAATAAATGGATTTATGTTTTCATGTATCTATGTGATTATTTATAGACATTTACAGTTGTGTCAAGGTAATTTGGCAATATCAGTGAGTTAGATGCTTGAACAACTATCCTGGTGTTACCTCCCTTTACACTGTCTATGATGAGGTCAAAAAATGTAAGACTGTTAAACAACATACTTTAGTTAATCAACCTTTGTTAAGCACCTCAGTGATTAAGATCAAGAAGAGAGAAAACTCACTTTGTCAGACTGGCTAATTTGGAAACAACCAGGTGAGTTTATGCATTTATGACATCTGAAAAATTAAAGAAGTTTGAAGTTTAATAAATATGTGATTTTGGAGAAAAGACAATCGATGAATCCAATACAGTAAGATATTTTGTAGTAGTCTGAAGTTTGAAAAAAAAGCATCACTTCAGAGAATTGACAATTGAGGAATCCAGTATAGTAAGATATTTTATTGTGATACTGTAGTATCATCGGTTTTCGTGGGGGACCAATTTTCGTGGTTTTCGTTGTTGCCCCGAACCACAAATTTAAATACCCAACGATTAGCCACGTATGATGTTGACTCCCCACCGCTCATTTTCTTACTGTGTGTCTTTTCTAGAGATTAAGGAACCTACTAATATGTCATAAATCAACTTCAATACTGTAATTTGGAAATAAAATATTAGCTTTTACACGTGTTTGTTTTATTTTAAACCTTTGAAAAAAGAATTATAAAGCATTTTATATTGTTTCAATGCACACGTGTAGATAAGATATCCGATAGCTGTAATTTCCACTCACTGCCTTAAATTGATATGTGAGATAAGTAAGGATAGAGAGAAACGAGAAAAAGCATAGGTATTCAAACACTAGTAATGTTGAAAATGAAAGAAAGAATAATAAAAAATAATAGTATATGAAAATTAAATTAAATACTTATTCAAATCGATCCTTCACTCAAGTACAACTGTTGTTGAACAATTTCAGTCCTCCTGAAACCACATTTCATTTTATCCATGCATTTTTAATCCAAAAGAACAACAAGCCTGTAAAATATTAGAACTATTGCTTGAAGCACTATTATTAAAGAAACACTACATATATACACTAATTACAGCAGAGTATTAAAGCTCACACTTCACTATTTTCGGACAAAGCCACTATATCAACATCGTGTCAAACAAGTCTCAATGTACACACAAATGCTTGTCAGGTAAATAATCCCCAAATTGCAGAATTAAACAAGTGCAGCTTTCTCCAAACCACTGATAATTAATTCACATCTTTCACTCATTGTCTCATGAGCTGCAATTATCCATTCATCCTGAATTGGCTTGATTAATGAGGTTGCAATCACTGATCGTCACCAGTTGCATCTTCCTTTTTTCGTGATGGGCTCCATGACCTGTTTAGCATACCAGTTGTGGAAGTGTGATTTTAATTATTCTTTGTTGTCTTTATTTATTTTCGAGTCTAGTGGTTGAAGTTGGTCTGTACATGAGGCAGGCACAAACAAACGCTCTAGACACATCAAATATTGCCACTGTCTGCTGATTACATTGAGCAAAGGGCAGCCAGTCACATGTTTTGTTCCCTTTATGGATAGTGGTTTAAGTTAGAGATCATACAGGTTACTTTAATAACCGATTGACTTAGTGTTGTAGTATGCGTCAGCTTCCTTTGATGTTGAGCACTCAGACGAAAACACGGTGTAAGTGATTGACCTTGACATGTGTGTTATTTGTGATCATAGAGGCGGTAGTATTGTTATAGTGTTGTTGGCTGTGTCGGCTTCCATTGATGTTATTCACTTGGACAAAAACACGGTGTCAGTATTGAACTTGTCAGGTTTTTGATTTGTGCTCATACATGTGAAAGTATTGTTATAAACATTCAAGTGACTTCCGTTTGCATCGGCAGAGTTGTATTCTTTTTTCATTCTTTATTTTGGGTATTTGTAGAGGTTAAACCACGAAATTAAACACTTAGTAATATCCAAACTTTGACAGGCAAAACCACGAATTTAAGTACCCACGAAAATGTCTTTTTTTACAAAACCACGAAAATTGAGCTCCACGAAAATAAATGATACTACAGTAATTCAAAGATCTTGATCATGATGGCATGGAGAGTGACAGTGGTTATGATTCATCATTCTGATTCATGTGATGAAAGTGACATGGATTTTGTGTAGTGCATGAGAAAATAAACAGAAGAACTGTAACAGTGGTTAATAAAAAAAAAACAACAATGAGTAACCACTTTATAGTGTTTTTCATTCAGACCTCTTTGAAAATAAAAAAGTTTGAAACTTTACAGTTTTTATCATTTGTGAAATATTACAAAAAGGATTTAATCAAGTTACCATCATTGACCTAAATATTCAGACATTAAAAAATACACAGTTTTCTCATTGTCAATATAATTTGTGTACTAATGAAAATTATTAATTTTCCCTAATATTTTGTCTGGAAAATGATTACCTATATCTTTACTGTCACAGTTGTGTATCAGTGCAACCAGCGAGTACAGTGATGATTGGAAGTGGTCAGGGTAGGTAAACCAGGTTGCATTATGTCCTTGCTTGCCAATAAAGAACACTTACATGATAATGTTTCAGGGTTTTTTACAAATAAAGAATTCTGGTTGCAATTATGCTGTTTGTTTTTCTTTTTGTTTGTAAAACTATGACAGTCCATGTACTTGTTCTGCCATTTGAGATAAGTCTCACTAGAAACTTATCTATGAATGTGACCCAGTTCTAATATCGATATTGTTTCATAATGTAAAGATTTACTTTGACTACACTGAAATAATATACATCTATTCATATTTTCTTTCCTCTGAAAATCTGAAAGCTGATCTATATTTTGCTTCAAAAATGTTTGAAGTGATCTTGACACTTAAATTCCAAATATGGCAATTTTTACCCTAAATATGTAATGGAGTCAAATCACTTAGAATGGTTCAGGAATTTAATTTAAGAATACCATTATTTGTACTTCGATTATAGGTATGAAGACTGAGCAAACTACATCCAAAATGAGGTTATCAAAATGGAAATATGCAATTGAATAAACTGAGACTACAAGAACTTGTGAAACTCACATGTTGGAAATGTTGACCGCTTTATCACAAATAAATGTAAACTCAGTTTGGTTTACTGGAAAGGGATTTTAAAAAACCTTAAAAAGTTGGATACATATTTCAACATTTTTTATCACACTACTCAATCCACTTTAGTGAGAATAGGAATTGATGTGCATGACTGTTTTGTCTCCCTTTGTATGCTGTCCAGCAGTAACTATAAAAAAAGCCTGCAATCACGTGTCGGTTCAGTGTAATGCTGATGACCATTGATTTTACAGCTATCAAAGTGATTCAATCATTAATTAATTCCACCAACTGTCTCAAGATGAAAAGTTATTTTTCCTTTATCATTACCTTTAACAAGCTCGCTTTGTTTAGGGAACTGCTTGATCACGAGTTGTGAAGCATGTAAGTTGTTTTTTATTGTTGCCTATTGACAACACCTTCAGTTAATCCATGAGATTATTATGGTAATCAAAGTGGTTCCAGGGTCAGATAGTTGACTGTTCAATCGCCAGTTTTTGAGTACAGTTAAAACATTCCTTAGTTTATGTTTCAACTATAATTTTTTATTTTTCATTTACTTTAGAAAGACCTTTTTGGTGTCTAGAATTGTTTTTTTTATATATATTTTTAACATTATTAGAAATTTAGAAAATGTGGTGTCCGAAAAATTGGAGAGTTCAGTTATTTAGGTTAATTATGGTATTGCTTTTTAATGTTGTTTTTTCCTATTAAATTAATATGAAAAACACATTTTACAAGCAGTAACTTGATTAAATAAACACTTCAAGATGAGATCATAATTTTTCTGTTTAGGAAAGACCATCAGTGGCATGGGGTTTTGCCACCATGACCAAGCCTTCTACTTTGGCCCATTTACCTTCAACTTCAGTTCTTATAGAATGTCCTGCTGTTGCACTTGATGCATTTCCATGGCAATATCCTGGACATCACAACATGGAAAATATTAAAATGCATATATCAACCTTGAAAATTAGACACGACACATATTTTTTATTGGACTTCTGAATTTTAGTTGAGTGAAAATTATAATGCAAAAAATTATAGAAATTAACAATGTGCAACTTGGCCTTCATTGTAACTTCAATTCCCTTGAACTGTACAAGAAGTAAAATAGTAAATTATGGATACTGATCTCTTAAATGAGCAATGTAATAGGTATGTGACTGTTGGGTTGATTCAATACTCAGAACCATATAGTCATTATTGTGCTGAGGTGCCATTAAACACTAATACATACAGCTCTCCCCCATTGTAATGCGCCTCATTATAATGCAATTCCGGATATAACACGGTACTACTATGGACCCCATGACCAAAATCGCACCAATGTATAACAATATGGGTTGAAAGAAAACAAGGTGAAACTAAGTTTTATATCTTCATTTCCTTTTCAAAACACCATAATTGACAAAAGTTTGATAGTGCCCACTATACCACTGTTCGGTATATTACACTATTCTCAACATATCATAGTTCCATACATATTGCATTCTCAATATAATGCGGTTTGGTACATTAGCCTATGAAACAGTGGAAAATAGCTATCCATAACAGGAAATTTAGGTCGAAAATGGGATTCGGAAACTTTCCGATGACTTATCACAAGCCTCTTAAGGGTTTTTGAAAAGGTCTAATAAATGTGACAAGAGTGCAAATGCACTTGCAAAAAGAATGAATCATAGTGATGAGTCCAATTAGCAGTTGAATAAAGATCAAAACGAAAAACGCACAAGAAAATGTCTCCTACACTGAAAAGAAAAATTACCCTTGATTGAATATGATTTGGAAAAAAATTAGGTGTTCTGTAAAAGTTGTACAAAGTTTCCTCACCTATCAGTTAAAACTGATGCTTAAATGAGGGGCACTTCAAAATTCAAACCTGACCCAAATATACTGCATCATAGTCCAAGTTTTCTCTGGACTTTCCCTCCCAGTGTTAGGGAATTGGACAGTTAAATTTAATGGGAATGGAGGAAACTTAAATGAACTGCATCAGAGCAAAAAACATTTGATGGGTCACAAAATGTCTGGTTATAGAACCAATGAATCTTTGCATCCTTTGCAAATTTCAGATTTGAATAAAGTGTGATCGACTGCGAATGCCTGGTTTTGACTTTAAAAATGCTTGTCAAAAGTTTCATGTGTTGAATGGAATGATATTATTTTTCATAAATTTGATATTTAAGTGAAAATGCAAGGATTGAAAGGTGTCTATATTTGAATGGGATAAAGAATATAAATAAAAAGTTCAAACTGATTTTACTTTCTGGTCTTATTCAAGTAATTATTTTTGCTCACACTTACATTAAAGTACACATAAATTTAAGATTATGCATAAACAAAATCAATTCCATGCTAGTTTGTGTAACTTTAGTTACAAACTTTTCTGGACCCAGCCACTTTGAGGCTTGACTCAGCCAAAATTTATCCAAAAAAGTTTGTGACTCGGGCATCAGAAAACCTTTTTCAGCCTCTGGCTTTCAAGTTTATAAAAATGATGCTAATCTACAATTAAATATGGCTGCCATTATTAAAAATATCAAAACACTTAATTGACTTCTCAAAAACTGCTCAACAGAATTTGACCAAGTTTGACAGAAAGCATCCAGGCAAAAGGAAAGAAGCTCTCAGTTACAAACAAAAGACATCTATCTAGCATAAAAAATGGCATCTATTACTAAAAATACAAAGAACTTGAAACAAGTTATTCTCAAAAAGTGCTTAACAGAATTTGACCAAATTTGACAGAAAGCAACTGGGCATAAAGGCCCTTCAGTATTGGACAAAAGATGCTGATGTGCCATCAAATATGAATATAAAATATAGAGAAACCTTGGAACGATTATTTTCATAACATATGCAATCAACAGCATACAAAGAAATTTCTATACAGATAGCAGCTTACTGATCCAGATTTCTTGGCCAACTGCTCTTGCATTGGGCTATTAGGCAAATGTCAGCCAAGTGAGCAATTTCAGGCCTAATTGGGCCTCTTGTTAAACCTTCCTTTTAATAGATTAACAAATAAATGTTCTTAGTCTTAGAAAAATTTAGTGAATATCATCAAGTAAATAGATCTAACTAAACATCAGGCATACAACATTCAAGGCTAGGTTCACCAAGCCATTTTTTTAAAGGTCTCAGTTGGCAAGCTATTTTGTGAGTGAAACAAATTTTGCATGCATTGCTTGCAGTGAGCTACCTTTTAACTGTTAGCCTTTGTAACCTAGTGCCATTTGCTGGCAGCCCATGCAATAGGATTGATAGCCTAGCACCACTGAACTCCAGCTTTATAGAACACAGCATTGTTTCCTCATAGTTTTCCAAGTAACTAATCAGTTTTACAGTCTTCATTCAAAACCATTGATTTTTTTTAAATATCAAAACTGCCTATGTCTTAGTCAGTATACAAGTGTTAACTACTGCTGTGACAGTAATAGTTCTCTTTCTGCAACAAATGGCTTTACATCCTATTACTTACATGAATTTAAACTTTACTATTTTAACACATTTTTTTTAATGTTTTGTAAAAAAGTTTTTTTCCAGTATCTGCACCTCTTTTAATTGTTTTCCTTTTGTCCCTCAGTTTATTGGATCGTTGAATGACACCTGAAGTTCCTCTATAATTTTTATATTTCTGCTTCAGCCCCAAGTGTTGTCCCTGTCGGATGATGTCAAGAAAAGCCTGCAGTTCACCCTGACAGCTGATAACATACAGCTGGTCCAGGTATCTGCCAACAAGCCCAGCTATGAGGTCGGTTCTACAGCTCAACTCAAAATAAGCTTCGGGAAGAAAACTTCAGGTAATTACACATTATGATGGGTAATTTTGCAGGATGTAAACAATTTGAATCATCTTCACAGATCATTAGTAGTGGTCTAGCAGGATAATAATAAGTAAAGCTGAACCAACAGTCCTTACTTCTTTTATGTAAGAAAAAGAAAGTTAACATATTTTCCCACCTTTATATTTCAGAATAGCCCATCATATAATATCAGATTGCAAGCATACCCGTTGTACTAGCATTTTGAAAAGAACAGTGAAACTGCTGTAACATAATTCTTTCTTAGCTCATCTAAAGCCATTTCTTTAAAGGTTAGTCTTACTCTTTTCAGCAGTTCAGTGAGTCAGTGGTAACAGTAAGCCTAGTGTTGTCCCTAGCCAGTTTATGGAGGAGGCTGCACCATTCCTGTCTAGCCTGTTTATGGAGGGTGCTGCACCATTCCTGTCCTAGGTGGTGCCCTATCTTCACTGGGGTGTACCCTGCATTCGACAGTGGCTGCCCAGTCTTAAATCACATTCAACATTTGCTTTTCTGGCAACTTGGCATCACTATCCTCTTTTTGTCACTTGCAGTGCAAATATTATCTTCAGTGCATCAGTGGAGTGCATAACAATATGCCCACTGTCATAGAAAAGATGCCTCAGACAAGACTTTACCTCGCTTAAAATGCCCCAACAGGCAAGCAGCACCCGGGGCTGACAGGCAACCAGCACCCTGCCTTGCCTAGTTGGCTGGGGACAACACTGAAGCCCATGTTATGATAGAAAAGAAGCACTATTCACTGGTAGACTGGAGTATAATTATCTTCTCATTTGAATATTCTTCAGGTCCAAACAAATCTAAAGTGGATGAGAATGTGGCAAAGGTGTGGACACTCACTGCAGCAGACATAATGGATGATGAAGTTGAGTTGGTGAACGATGATGATTTGCTAGAGGAGGAAGACCTCAAGAAACCAGACCTTAGTTCACTAAGAGGTGATATATATATATATATATATAGATCGATAAAAAAAAAAAATTCTTATACATTCCAATAAACAATAAATCTAGTTTTTCTATATATTTTTATATTTGTTCAAAATTCCTATGAATTCTTATATTTCAGAAATTTGCTTGGTGTAAAATCTTTTAATTAGCTTATCCCATTCAAAAGGTTTCAACTGTTTTCTTGTAGTATACATTTCCAGTTTGATAACCAATAGCTGAAAACTTGAACACTTCTATCAGTTCCAACATATTTTGCTCTGAATTCCTACATATTTCTTCTCTATATGTAAGAAAGTGTAATTTATTTCTATATTTTTGGCATAAAATAAAATGGCTTAACACCCTCCTTGTAGGACATGTAACACTAATGGTATGCTGAAATCAACACAGGTGTTCACACAGGTAATAATAAATTTATAAAATGGATTATGTATCTGCTGTGTGTTATGAGATTTATGTACAACAACTGAAACATTTGTTTTTATTTCGTACAAAAATAAAAAGAAAAGACTTGTCATTCATTTTACAAACGTTGTAATCACCTAGCATCCAAAATTGAAGATTCTAGGAAGTAGTGCACATTCCAATGTATCAAGCCTTTTGTCATGATATTTAACCAACAGGTGTTGAAATGCAGAGTTCAGGCTAGGATTTAGGGATGTGGGGCCAGTGGCCTCCTGATATTCTCTAAAGAGGCCAGGTCAGATTTTGATATGCCAGTATTTTGTGTCATTTTTTAAAAAAAATTAGATATATATGCATGCTTTTCATGTTTTACCATGTTTCATTTCATTTTTTGATACACAAATAATATTCTTTTTAAAAGTACAAAAAATACTGTGTAAACAAAATAATTATTATTTATGGGAAGTGATTGTGTATGAAATAATAAAGGACCTGACATTGAGGAAGGCTCCAAACAACCTACATGATCATCAATATAAAATAATGTGCATTTAACTTAATTGCACTGAAAGAATCATGCACTAGTACAGCATGTTGTTTGATTTTGGTTATATATGACATTGCGTGTATTTAAATTCAAAAACACATAATTATGATAGGGACATAGGTATCCCATCATCTCATCGTTTTATTCTTACACCCTGTGATCCAAATAAATTATGCTGCAGTGACCCATAAGGACTTAAATCTAAATGAGTGAATGTAGTTTGTTTGCTTTTGTATGAGAGAGAGAAATCTAGATTTCAGCTCTTTTTCATGCCATTTTGCTCAATGTACTTTGCATTTAAATGTCCCTGATTGGCGGAAGTTTTTGTCAGAGAGAAAACAATAAGACAGCAAATGGAAATTATAAAAACAGTAGATACCATACTCCTGATATATATTTCAGGTTTTAAGTATTCACAATATTTATATCCATATGTACTCCACTTTAAATCCCAGGAAGGATGACATAAACTGCAAAATTAATCAACCTTTATATTTAGCCTGCTGTTTTATTTTATATGTAAGTAAACATATGTCTGCATTCACACACAAAAAAAAATGACGAAAGTATCCCTATAAATAAGTGCACATACACCTCCTGTGGTTAGGCAGCATGTCCTCATGTCAGATGTAGTTGCATTGTATTTAAAGATTCAACACTTTGGGTGAGTACAAAGGTGTCACTGGTTTGTTATGAACCTGGCACCTGGCATACACAGTACAGTATACTTTAACATAGACTCGCACATTATTAAAATGAAGCAAATAAAGATTGGAAAAATATACTGTACCATGCATCAAATGTCCAAAAAACTACATCAGAACAAATATGTTGATTAGTAAACAGTGTTAATTGCCATAAGTATTAGCCCTGGGAAAAAAGAGTCAGATAGAATAGGAACGCTCTATAGAGAAATTATTTAAATTTTAGAACACCTATTGTATTTAAAATGAGAATCTTGAGATCTCAGATGTGAACTGCTGTCTTAATAAATTCACACAAGCTTTACATATTATACTAAAATAAAATAACCAGTCAAATGGAATATGCAAGCTATACAGTCCTAATTATTTCCCTGATTGTTTTCACTTACAGGGGGTTTTGATTTCTATTATGCAAAGATCATGTGTACAGAATCATCATGATGTGGAGAAAAAAAGGCACTGACTTACCATTGAGAATAAGAGACTACTGTATATACTCACATATAAGCCAGGTTCAAATGCAGACATAGACCCTAATCTGCCGTCACATAATGTGCCGGCAGATCAGGGTCTATGTTGTTTGTTCTACTGATTCGTCCTTACAAACTGCATAGACCCAGATCTGCCGGCACATTATGTGACAGCAGATCTGGGTCTATGCAGTTTGCAGTTGGTATCGGATTATACGCGAGTATAGATGGTGTCACATTATGCTTTTCATTAGGATATGCTAAATGAAATAGATACATAACTGTAAATATTTCTCCACACTTCATACAAATTTAGTGCTGTATGAAGGATGCTGGTATGGATTATTTTTAATACGATTGGAAAGATCTATACCTGATAGTTTAGATGTAAAAAGAGGCCAAAGTTGTTGTAGTTATTTCAGTTTAATGTACATTCTATTGAATAAAGTTAATACCTTTTTTGACACACTGGTCTTCAAGAGTTCTTATTCTTAAAATAAATGCATTAAAAAAAAATAAGTTATAGAACACATTTTCAAGAAACCGTAACTTTATGTCTGTCCTTCTTGTACAATATTTGCATTTCTACTTTAATTCTCAAACACATTGATCTTCCGATTCAAGACTTCATTTGTAAAAAATTTAAAAAAATAATAACAAAATAAATAATAAAAGAAACTGCTATGTACACAAATTAAAAAGTACAAAACATGACATGAAATTTGGTACAGTAGTAATTTCACATTATGGAATGTATAATATGGAACATAAATGCATTAACATTATTTTTGTTTCAATCATTTGAGTAAAGTATTTAGGAAAGGAACTATCTGCCATATAATTTTGCAAAATCTGAGGTTTATGATAGATTACCTGTGAAAATATAGTTAGGCCTGATGTAGAGAAGTCAAAAGTTTTTCCAAGTTTTATATTGAATAAGATTTGTACATGTGGTGCTTTTCTCTAGTGCCAGTCACTATTCTGTGTTCATTACTCACTGCTGATGTGTTCTGTTTTGACAGTGTTTTGTATAGCAACCTGAATCCATTGTACAAATCCAACATTTAATGACATGTAAATGGGGATCACTTAATATGTATCTACATTGAGTGGTATAATTTTGAAATGTCCACTTTTTCATTGCACTGTCATTAGCCTGAGAGTGTTACGGATGCAAATTTTGACTTTGTAACTTACCATGACTTTATTGTGACTAATTTTTTTCCAAAAGTTCATTTTATTTGGTCCAGAATGAAGAGATGGAAGCCTCTTTAGACAATTTAATTTGGATAGTATCACTTTGATTTATTAATATAGGCAATTTTTCATGAAAAAGTCATCAACATGTTCACAAATCACCTCTCCTGACAATGTTTATTTGCACGTGGTGTGACTGGTTATTGTGTATCATGCAATTATATAGGACATTGTAGACTTGAAGCAGTGTAACCAGTCTAGCTGAACTATCAGTTTCTGGCAGACAAACATTCTGTTACATAATGCACATCACACGTAAAGTACTTAATTAGGAACCAGGAGCATTACGGGCATGGAGACTTGTAAAATTTGTGCCAATTACTATGACACCACACCACGCGCATGCATCATTCACATGGGTCATCAATAATGCAACCTGAATTGAACCTGGAAATGTATAATGATAAATGTTAAAATTTTAATGTTAATGTCAAACTTTGTTCATTCACCTTGTAGCCACTTGTGGGACTGCATCAGAAGGCACCAAGAAGCGCAAGGCATGTAAGAATTGTACATGTGGGTTAGCAGAAGAATTGGAAGTCGAGACCCCTAAAGCACAACCCAAAGCAAAGGCAGTCACATCAGCTTGTGGAAATGTAAGCTCTCTTTTTTTGTTCTCCTTTCTTTGTGTGGTTATAGCTAATATATCAAGAAGAGATAGATGTCTATCTTACAAATTAGAGGTTGGTTTTGATATAGTATAAGATGATGTAGCTGATAAATCAAAACCTTTTTTTCCGTGTAAGGGCAATTCTATAATATTTCCTTAACAGTGTGAAATATCAACCATTTTTCTTCTGTCTTAAGTTTGGAATCCAGCAATGCGATTGGATGAAATTTTAGTCTGAATTAAGTCTGACCACTCAAATGTTTTCAGTCAGACTTAAGTCTGACCAGTCAATGTTTTAAGTCAGACTTTAGCATTATATCATGTTGGTTAAATTGTGGCCAGATACGTTTTTTGCTTTTTAAGGAACCAGATCAAATAGAGTTTTATCGTAAGGTGAGTTTTGACTTGTTGGGTTTGAAATTTTTTAAACCTAATATTTTGAAGTGTCTCCTATGGGTGTTTAAATTTTTTTACAGTGTTACCTGGGTGATGCATTTCGTTGCTCAAGCTGTCCATACATTGGCATGCCAGTCTTCAAGCTAGGAGAGAAAGTTTTGCTGAGTGGCCAACAGCTCCATGCTGATAGGTGATGGTGATTGCATGGGATTCATACATTTTTGGAAATACTCGTCACCTGTGATAGTACTAGGTTAGTGAACATAATATTGTGGCCTAAATTCAGAAGACATTCTTTTTCAACAAACTGTATTTAATTAAATGTATCAATTGATGTATTCATTCGATTCAGAAGACCAGTTGCATATAATAAAAATATAATAAAATTGAAGAACTTGTACATGAAAGAATATAAAAAGACTTCTTATGATGTCTTGTTTGACCTAAATGATAATGGTGCCGATCTGACCTCCAGTATGAGCGCCATGGCAGCCATCTTGAAAATCTTGTTGTTGCTACTCCTCCTGAACGGAAAGTCATATCGACATGAGGTTTTCACCAGAACACTTCTTATGATGTCTAGTTGGTCCAAAATAAAAATGGTGCTGCTCTGACGTCCAATATGGCCACCACGGCAGCCATCTTGAAAATCTTGTTACTACTCCTCCTGGATAGAAAGTCTTATCAGCATGAGCTTTTCACTGGAAGACTTCTTATGATGTGTAGTTGGTCCCAAATGAAAATGGTGCTGATCTGACTTCCAATATGGCCGTCTCAGCAGCCATCTTGAAAATCTTGTTATTGCTACTACTCCTAGATGAATGGTCATATCAACATGTGGTATTTACCAAAAGTCTTCTTGTTGTATCTAGTTGGACCTAAATGAAAATGGTGCTGATCTGATATCCAATATGGCTGCCATGGCTGCTATCTTGAAAATCTTGTTATCACTTCTCCTCAATGGAAAGTCGTATATACATGGGGTTTCACCAGAACACTTCTTATGATATCTAGTTGGTTCTGAATTTAAATGGTGCTGATCTTATCTCGAATAGGGCTGCCATTGTGGCCATTTTGAAAATCTTGTTATTGCTACTCCTCGTAGACGGATGGTCATATTGACATGGGGTTTTCGCCAAAAGACTTCTTATTATGTTTAGTTGGTCCTAAATAAAAATGGTGCTGATCTGCCATACAATATGGCCACCATGCCAGCCATCTTGAAAATCTTGTTATAACTACTCCTGATTGGATGATCATGTTCACATTGGGTTTTCACCTAAATGAAAATGGAGCTGATCTTACATCCAACATGGCTGTCTCAGTGGCTGCCGTGAAACTCTTGTTATTGTTGAAAAAAAATATCAGAGATTGTTTCAACGCTGAGCAGTTAAAAAGAAGAAATAGTCTTATATTGAATTCCTGTCAATTCTTGTTGCCAGTAGAGTGTCAGTCCCTTTGAGGGACTCTTGTTTATTTAGGCCCTAATGTAATGAATTCTGCCTAGTAGTCAACACTGTCTAGTAGAGAAGTTTTCTTTCATTTTCAGTTTAAAGTAATACAAATTTAATGAGGTTTAAATTGGATTTTTTAGTTAGATATGGAATTCATGAAATACAGTAAAGATTGTTTATTGCGTTCTTGGATACAACATTTCCTCTATTATAACCTCAGAGTTTAAATTCCCCAGCCAAATTCATAACAAATATGTATTCCAAAGGCTTTGTTATGATGCTCCTTTGTTAGAACATTTAATTGGTTATAGCATTTGATTTGTTTGGTTCATCTGAGAAAATTAGCTCAATTATAATGTTTTTATCACGTGACACGCCGAAACCAGATAAATAGTAGCAGTTAGTGCTAAAAAAAAGTATGATAGCCCAACACTGTATTCTAAGTGAAGTGCCCGTCAGGCTTGTTGAAAAAAAAGTCTAATTTGCCTGAGAAAACTTTGATTGTGCTCATGAAATGCAGAATTTTTTTTCAAGTTGTTGAAAGACTAGTAAATTATTAATATGTATCCCCATGTATACCCCTTACCCTTATGAAGATCGTCTACTTAACATACTTCTATCAAAATCTGTAAACTTTGTGTACAAAAGGAAGCATGTTACCTATAAATGGGGAACAGATTGCCTGGGTTACCTATAATTTGTGCTCACTTGGCTTTAACCTAGATGTGATTCTACTGGCAGTTGGACAAAATTGCAGTTTTTAAGGCCATCTATCGCACATACCATTTTATAGTTGAAATCTACCACTTTTGAAAATTAACAGATATTTGTTTTAAAAATTTATTTAAAAAAGACGATATTTTCAAGTCCATGCATTACAGAAACCAGCCAGAACCTGTCTAATGTGTACCAGAACTGTTCCAGCAGTCATTGCAGCCGGTGCATTGATGCGTAACTGAGTAATGGGATTAAGGTTAACATATATACACAACAAATTGTTAATTGATTACTTTATTGTTGTAATCTTGAGAGCTTAGGCCAAATGCGGGATGTTTTTTGAGGTGTTATGAGTAGTAAAGGGATCAAATGTGGTCAATGATGGCTTTTGAATCTTTGATTAAAAATCTGCCATCCTTTGGCAAAGGTGAGATAAAAAGGAAAGACTGATAACAAAATTATTTCAGCATAAACACTTAAGTATTTTAAATTAATAGAAAACAGATGACTATTGACAATTTCTTTCCATCCAAATAAATAAAGGACCAATGTACTAGTCATTAAGTTATTGAACAAAGATGTTTTCATATAAAAGTGATATTTATGATTCACCGGCTGATACATATACATGTATGTTGATACTTTCATCAGATGGTAAAACTGACTGATTTATCATTTTTTCTTTATGATAACATGTATTTAATCAAATGTATATTGTTTTTATTTTATTTTATTAGTATTATATACGAGTCCTGACAGTAATCATACCAGTATAAATTGTTCACTATATGTATGCCCAACGTCATCGACATTGGACAAGTAGATAAAACATTTTGAAAACTAAAGAAATTTGGATATAATGTTTCTCAGTTATAACATTCTAAAATCCCAGTCCCCTCTGAAAAGTTATAAACAATCTTTACTGTAATTAGAATAATAATAATTCATGTCATATGCTGTATCAAGTTACATATTATTCAACAAGTGTCACAGGTATAATGTCTAATGATAATAAATTATGTCATATGCTGTATCAAGTGACATATTGTATTATGCAACAAGTATCGCAGGTATAATGTCTAATGATAATAATTCAAGTCATATGCTGTATCAAGTGACATATTGTATTATAATGTCTAATAATAATAATTCATGTCATATGCTGTATCAAGTGACATATTGTATTATTCAAGAAGTGTCACAGGTATGCTGTCTAATGATAATAATTCATGTCATATGCTGTATCAAGTGACATATTGTATTATTCATGAAGTGTCACAGGTATAATGTCTAATGATAATAATTCATGTCATATGCTGTATCAAGTGACATATTGTATTATTCAACAAGTGTCACAGATATAATGTCTAATGACTTGATGTTTAAGATTCTGTGTATCACATACCTACATAGACCTTGCATTACTTAAGATCACCAAGCTTTGTAATAGTGTCCGTTATATTATGATACCCCCTGCCTTTCCATCCATCCATTTGTTTTACCACCTCCCAACCCCCAATTGTTAGGTGGAACTTCACAATACTTCATCTTGTGTTGCCCCAGGGGTAACCATCTGTGAGAGGGATGTCATCATTTACTCCAGTCTCTGGGGTCCCTGGAAGGGCATCCAAGATCATATATATAAAAATTTCAATTACAGGAACATTTTCATGTATTTCCTGATCAAGTTTTATAAATGCAGCCATAGCAGGAAGATGCATCATATGTGTTGAATTTTCTATTATGACCCCAAGGTCACATTAAGGGGGTGAGGACTGTGGTAGGTGGTGAGTATAGAATGTGCAGAAAAAAACGTGACTTGGCTGATGTATAATATGCACACAGCTGCAAACATCATTGAAACAGTAGATATGGGTCTACAGTATTCATTGCAGTATGTGAAGACAGATCTGGGTCTGTGCTGTTTGCAGTTGGGTGAGCATTGTATGGGATAAGTATTGTATATACATGCTTATAAGCCAGGTCCAACTGTAAACAACATAGACCCTGATCTGCCATTGCATAATGCACTGGCAGATCAGGGTCTGTGTTTTTTGTTCTACTGATTACTCCAAACAGACTGCATAGACTCAGATCTGT
This sequence comes from Margaritifera margaritifera, assembly GCA_029931535.1. Lineage (NCBI taxonomy): Eukaryota > Metazoa > Mollusca > Bivalvia > Unionida > Margaritiferidae > Margaritifera > Margaritifera margaritifera. The sequence goes on along the minus strand of JAQPZY010001697.1, from coordinate 9,956,172 downwards.
TGGCACATTATGTGACGGCAGATCTGTGTCTATGACGTTTGCTGTTGGATCTGACTTATATGTAAATATATATGGTAGGATATGTGATTTAGGTATTAGGTGTTACATCGCAATGTGACTCAACTTTTATGACAATATTTTAGATGTAACATCATGTGAAAAAATAGTATGTAGAAAAAGATTGTATTGATGTTGAATGAGTGTGTGCTTAAGTGTTTAAGTGTTTTTAAAGGATTTTATTCATCTAGTTCAAAAGACCAATTTAGTGACCATTGTATTTGTAGATGTATTGAAAGAGAAGACCATGGAAAGGAGACTTTCTCGTTATTATCTCCTATTAGATGTTTTTGAGTTTTTATTGAAAGCTGCTAAGTTTTGAAAACCTCCTTTTGCAAATCAGAGAGAATAGACTCTTCCTTGAATGTTACCACCTGTTAACAGCTATTGTGATATGTAGTGTTTCTACTGATTAAAGAATGATGTTATTTATCATTTAGAGTTGAATCTGTGTTTTGCTTTTTATTAAGTGAGGACAACAGGGAATGTAAAAGTAAACTGAAGTTGTAAAGAACAAAACATGAATATTGTGACTGTGTGTTGACTGTGTGCTTATTGAACCCCCCCCCCCCAAAAGAAGAAATAAATAAAGATATGTTGACATTTTTTTTTCTGATCAGGAATGTGCTTATCCCTACATTTTTTTTACTGACCTGGCCATAATGACAAGTCTTCTTATGGTATATCCCTGTGCCTAGCATATGTAAGGGGCCCCAGGTAGCCGAGTGGTCGAAGGCGCTTGCCTTTACAGATCACTCACATCTCACCTCTGTCCACATGGGTTTGAGTCATGGTTCGGCCAGTGTGGGTATGTGAGAAAGCTTGCCAGTAGCTTCCCATGAGTGGATGGTTCTTCCTTGGGTCTTCCTTCACCAGATATACTGGCTGCCATGTATGCGCTGAAAAATGGTGTTAAACCCATAAAACCAAACCAGCCTATCATATGTCATCCATTGTTTGCTATCCATGCACATTTATTATTTTCAACTTCTTAGAAACCATGGGTACAATTTAAACCAAATTTGGCAGAGAGCATCCTGTCATGAAGGGCCATTCAGGTTAATATGGTATTGATCTGCCATCCAATATAAACGGCATTACTAAAATTAAAAAACCTTTACAAGACATTTTCTAAAAAATCACACCAAATTCAACAGAAGCATTCACCATTCAATATGGCTGCTGTTACTAAAATTATTTTTTTCTCAAAAATCTTGAGAGAATTTACTCAAAACCTTTAAATGATTTCTTCTCAAATATCACTCAACAGAATCTAACCAAATTTGACAGCAACCTGGCAACAAGGCCTTTCAGTTTTATACAAATGGTGTTGATTCACCAACCAATATGGCCACCGTTACTAAAATTTATGAACGATTTCTTCTCAAAAACCTCTTGACAGAATTTACTAAAAACCTTGACAACGATTTCTTCTCAAAAACCATACACTAGAATTTGACCAAATTTATCCCGGCATGAAGACTTTTTACTTTAATACAAATTATCCTGATCTACCATAATATATGGCAAGATAATTAAAATAGAGAAGCCTTCAATCAACTCTTTTCATAACTAATCAACAGAATTTAAAGAAAGGACAAGGTTGGATAAGGGCCAATTTTGGCCCCCCTATTAGTGATTGTAAGAGCATTTATACCATAATCACTATATGTCCACTGCAACATATAGAAATGTTATAATGAAACTCTGTGAAATAAACAGTAAATTTTGTTCCTAAATAATCATGTGTTCATCCCAAACTTCAAATTTTGCCAGATTTCTGCATCTTCAGAGTCCTCAAAAAGTACTAACGCAATCAAGAACGTGTGATTTTTTTACTCCAGACACTTTTTATAATCATCTAATGTATATGCAGATTTCATACTTGCTCTCAAATTGTGATCATCCCTAATAAACAGAAAAAAGAAGCCAAACTATGTTCGTAGCTCACCTGTTATGATGTCTGTTTCCATTTGACTCTATAAAGTCTACTTCACAGTGTCACAAAAATGACATTTTGTTTTACTTTAACCAAAACTGATATTTAAATGTCAATTGTCATTTGTAGGGAAGATTGTATTATTTTATTTTATTTGTTTCTGATCATATTTTGGGGGCATTCTTTAGCGCAAATCATAATCAGTTAGAATATTGGGATGAGTTAAGGTAAAAATAGAAGAGGCGCATGAAAGAATGTCACCCACAAAAAGAACAACAAGCAGCTGAATATGTTTTTTGTTTACTAAGGTGGTCTGAAATTTAAAAAATGATGATAAGAAATAAAAAATCAGTGTATTTTTTTTGTTACCTTGATCATTTTAAATTGCCTTTGTTATTTTAATAGGTTTTGTAGACTCTATTCTACCTTTCTATGAATTCACAATCTTGAACTGACAAACATGATCAGAATATGGTCATAATGTGAATCACACCCAAACACCCATACAAGCCATACAAGTTCTAAAATCAACATCGAACCTTGGTAACATGCAATATTTGTTAGCATCATTATCATTTGTTTCCATTTGACGAATTATTTTAATAACAACTTAAAAGCATCCTCGTCAATAGAGAAGATTGTAGACTAGATCTTGGCCTACAGTAGATTATAACATGAACAAATACAATTTATTGCAACAGTTCTTGAATAAATATTTTTTAAAGAAAGGGATTATATTGTACACTTACGAATTTTATTTAGTGTTTTAATGCAATGACATTTATAAATTCATTTTTTAAAATTTTTTTCAGGAGAATTTAATTTGTTGGATATGTATACTGTTACCCTAAGGAACCTCCAATGGCCACATGCTATCTATCTATAATAATTTGCCACCCATTTACTAATGCAGTTACGGTGGTGTAAAGGTAAAAGGGTAGTGCATTTTGTTCAAGTAAATATTTGAGAAGCAGTTCGAGGCTGTCTTGGAGCTTTACTTCTTTCTTTTTTAAATATATATAAGTACCATTTTTATTTTTTTCTTCAGTGATTCTTATATATTTTTGTTTTTCTTTCTCATGGTACAGAAATTTTATGAATAACTAAAATCTGTATCTATTCAATTAGGAGCTTGTAAACATCTCTGAAAGCAGTTTGTGTTACTGTGATTTAAACTGGTTAATGTTGTCTATTTGCCATTATCTAGATAACTTTTTATTTTTCATTCCACTGTTTCCTGAATGTGATTTTTTTTACACATATCTGTTCATATGTATGTGTGTGTGCATGCATGTGTGTGTGTGTGTGTGTTAGAGAGAGAAGCTATATGAATGACTATATCAAGAACAAATTGGTGGCAACTGTCCTACTGGAGCCTATCCTTAACAACTTTGACAGTGATCATTTCCTGGATTTTCAATGTCCAACTCGAGCCTATCCTTAACAAGTGTGACAGTGATCATTTCCTGGATTTTGAATGTCATACACATATTTTCTTTTTAATTGTTCACCTTACAATGTACATGTGTGTTATATATGTACCTGTATGGGGTTATGAGCACACAAACTTAAAGATTGTCAGAACTGTGCAACACGGTCAACCAAGGCTGCTCCATTTTTCAAATCAAATTATCAATGATAGATTGTTTTGCCAGCCTCAACTCTGCTAAACAGTTATCTTTCTCTCCGAGTAAGTAGTCCATTTTTAAAAAATGTCCTGATGTCCCTGGACTCAGGTGTGTGTGCATGCATGTATATATCTGTATTCCCATATGTGGATGTATGCGCATTCATGAGTGTGTATAAATTCTTCTTATGTATGGACTCCATATTCAGTGGGCATGGTGGGGGTTAGATAAGCCTCGCCCACGTAAATGAAAAAAATTATAGGTTAATGATGCATTCTGGTGAATTCTAACTGGACAAGAGCTGTTATGGGGACTATAATTTTTTATATATCATTTTGTTTTCTCATATTTTTTATTTTTTTATTTTTCTAGATCTGTGTGTTTGTAGCTGCATATTTGCATACAGGTAATTGTGCCACTGATACTGATGCTAAATTTGACATTTTTCACACCTGAGAGTTTGTTGATTTCCCTGTTTAATAAGTTAATCTAACATTATTAAAAGTGGTAAGTAGTGTATTTCTTTTCAAGGCTTAGTTCAGTGTTCACATGACAAATGTTAACATGTCGGGTTGAAATTCAATGCCATTTGACCATGTTTTATTGAATTACAAGGGTTTGGCAGTATAGACTACATGCCACAAAGGGACATCGCTATGGTGTATATCTGGATATTCATAAAAGACCATCCTTAATTTCCAAGTCATTGAATATAAAGTTAAGAAAATTGGGGAAATAAATGTATCAATATGGCACAAATTTCTCCAAAAACAAAATCTAGTGTCATTGCATGATTTTTTTTAATGAGATACATTTGACTTCTGATTGGTCAAGTTACGGTGATGGCATTGATGATACAATCATGGGGGGGGGGGGCGGAGGGTGCACACTGGATCAAATACATTTGTATTAATCTGTCTTGCTGTTTTATTTTTCTTTCCCTTTAGCACATTCTGGGGACTAATTTAATATACAAAAAGAAACCAGTGCCTGTCCACTCATCATCTTGACAATGATTATATCAAAATTTGAATAACCTCAGTCTGTACATTAACAAAACCGTGCTATTGTACTTTCTCTCTCTCTCTAACTTTTAAAACTTGTATAAAATTATCACATTTTGGGGTCAATCATCAGTATAAGGAATAATTTTATCGGACTGTTAAAGAAAATAAAGTCAGTTTTTCCCCTGCCAGATATATGCACAAAACAACTTTGGTAGCTGATGTTCTGAACATTTTTTAATTTTCCACTATACACTGTAGGAACATCCAGCTATTAATAAAGTGCAAAATGTTTGCACTGCATTTTTGTGCAGAAAATTATTTTTTAAAGATACATAAATTGTCCTTTCTATGGTCATTCTAGCAAGATTTTGACAGCAAATCAATGCTAAACAGAAACAAGTAAAACGTTTTAAATGAAAATAAAAACAAGTGTCAGAGGTACCATATATACTCGCTTATAAGTCAAGTCCAACTGCAAACTGCACAGACCCAGATCTGCCATTGCATAATATGCGGGCATATCTGGGTCTATGTGGTTTGCTAGGAGTAATCAGTAGGACAAATGTAATAGACCCTGATCTGCTGGCACATTATGTGATTGTTTGCAGTTGGACTCAACTTATAAATGAGTATAGATGGTAATCAGCCATACTTAATGGATATATACACATCATCTAAACAATGTTGCAAAACAAAAATCAAGTTGGATAGATACTATCGCAGACTGTTATGCATATTGTGTGCAGATACACAATTTAAGATGTATAATTTTCAGCAATAAGCTTTATAGGGGCTTGTTACGTGAAAATAGGTGCCACAGTGGAGGAGAAAACCATTGGCTTTTTTCAAGGGCTGATTTCCTTTGTTAAAAGCAGTCCTGGATAAAAGTAAGTACATATTTAAGGAAGAGAGAAGGACATCTTTTATCTATATGAGTTTCATCTGGGTCTGATTAGGGTCTAAAATAGCACCTTATCCTGCCATGTCCTTTGAATGAAAGCATCCTACTAACCCAGATTTATTGGTCAACTGCTCTTGCATTTGGTTGTTAGGTAGATTTCAGCTTGGTGAGTAATCTAAGGCCCACTTGGGTCACTTGCTTTTATTATGATACCCTCTGTCTGTCTTTTAGTCTCTCCATCCATTTATTTTTCTGTTATCTCATCCTTCTTTGTAAATCACTAAAGATGGATGTATATTATGTGGCAACCATGTGCAAGTGGGATATTCTTGGGTTCTTGAAAAGTGGTTTAAAGATCAAATGCACTAAAGTTTCAATTACACTGAGAATATTATTGGACTGTATTTTCTTTATCTATCTGTCTTTCACTATCTATATATATATATATATATATATATATATATATATATATATATATATATATATATATATATATATACACACACATGTATCTAGCTGTCTATATATCTATCTATCTACATGTATCTGTCTATCTGTTTATCTGTCTTTCTACATGTATCTAGCTGTCTCTATCTATATATCTATCTACATGTATCTAGCTGTCTCTATATATCTATCTACATGTATCTAGCTGTCTCTATCTATCTATATATCTATCTCCATGTATCTAGCTGTCTCTATATATCTATCTACATGTATCTAGCTGTCTCTATATATCTATCTACATGTATCTAGCTGTCTCTATATATCTATCTACATGTATCTAGCTGTCTCTATCTATCTATATATCTATCTACATGTATCTAGCTGTCTCTATATATCTATCTACATGTATCTAGCTGTCTCTATCTATCTATATATCTATCTACATGGATCTAGCTGTCTGTATCTATATATCTACATGTATCTAGCTGTCACTATCTATATATAATTACATTTATCTAGCTGTCTCTATATATATATATATGTATCTAGCTGTCTATCTATCTTCTGCCTGCAGAGAGATATATAGATACATAAATATACATACAAAGTAATAGAGAAACCTATTGGATGCTTTGAAAGGTTCAGTAATAATTTAAATACGGGTATTTTAATGGCAATACATTGCCAACAATTATTACTTAGCTAGTTATTTTCCTGATTCTAGTCCCCTTCTCCAATAAGTTATTAGAGGCCTAGAAGAAAATAAACATAGTCCCAGTCCAATGCTTTAGTCACTTCCGTTATTCAGAATATCATCCTTCTTGTCCTTGGACTTCATGCAGTATACCACATGTCTCTGGGCGGTCAAGATTTTCACTTGTTCAAGTGTCCTTTGTCATAATTTTATTGTATCTGTGTCTGTGCTGTAATTGACCTTTTTCCCAGTCCTTGTGTTTATTTACATTTATCAGTGTCCTTGTTTGTTATTTTGTTGATTTTGTGCACATGCTAGTTAAGCGGTGTTATCATATCATGTTATCAAGAAGATTGCAAATGCAGCCATAAAAAGGCATGTACAAGAAGATTGCAAATGCAGCCATAAAAAGGCATGTACAAGAAGATGGCAAATGCAAACATATAAAGTCATATACTAAGTGTACTCGCATGGACAGAGTTTCTTTCTGCACATTATGGTCAGATGAGGTGTGGGATCTAACAGAAAACCACTACCTCTTTAGAGGCAAAAAAAGGGCACCCCATCCTCTTCTCTGGTGGACCTCCTCCATTCCAGGGAGGAATCACTGGTACCCACCAGTGCATGGAAGTCAACAAAACACAAGTCCCTGGAGGAATCAGCAGCACTTCCCAAATATAAGAACTCACCAACATGCCAGTATTGTAAGGGATCAGCAGCACTTTCCAGTGTAAAGACGTTGCAAGCATGCCGATCCCATGAGGGATCAGTGTCATTTTCCAGTTCCAGAAAGTCACACCAGCTTGCCAATCCCAGGAAGGATCAGGGGCACTTCCAGGTTCAAGAAATTTACCAGCTTGCCGATCCTGGGAGAGATCAGTGACACTTCCCAGTTCAAGAAAGTTGCCAGCATCTTGAGGAGGTATCACAGGCTTTTTTCGGTGTAAGGAAGTTCTAGCACCCCTGAGCAAGTCCCACCTTTCCAGTGTAAGGGAAGCATGGTCATTTTCTATTCACTTATCAAAGGGGTCCAGATTGTTGGATGAGTAATGTTTCTTGGAAGGAACTCTTTGAGATAATCTTCATCATCTTTCCAGTCAATGAGTCATCTCCTGCATCGGGAGGGAATTGCCAATCACCTTCACCTTCAGAAGAGAATGGATAGTCCTGTTTCATGCTGTCAGTGGAGACGGGATGATGAATTATCAATTGAATGAGTTCAAGGAGGCCATGATTGCATCAGTACAGTCTTCTAGTGTCCCCATCTCCATCCCAGCACACTGGTCATGTGATGGAAGATGGAGTAGTGCTGGCTTCTCACAGATCTGTGTCCAGAGCCTTCTGGGTCTTCAGACACTGGGTTCTTCTCCAGTCTGGAGACACTTTCAGGTACTCAGAAAAAAATCTGATCAGCTGCTTCCCCATTCAGCTATGATAAGGGGCATAGCACAAAAGTTGACACAAGACCAGGAATCAGCTAGATAGCAGAAGGATTGGTTAGTCTCCTTTCCTTGTTTCAGCGGCTAGTTACAGGGTACATTTCACCTGCTTGGTAACTCAAGCCTCCCAGCCTGGATTATTTTGACGGAGATCTGGACTGGCATCCCCATAAAGTTGCCTGAAGCTATGGAACTTAAGGCCTCAAGCCCAGGTTACTATAGCTTTACACACCAATTTTTTTGCGGCAGTCTCCTTAAGACTTTTAAGGGAGAAGTTTCCCTCAGTGACTGCCTTGCAGAGACTTCTGGAGGCTGTTGCCAAAACAGCACTGGAGGCTGTCGCCAAGACAACAAGACACTCACACACGATGTTAATATCCTTTTCGGTATAGCTTCTCCACCTCTATAGGAATGCCACCTTGGATATTTCAAGGGTCTTGCAAGATCTGTTGCATGTGGCTCAAACGGACACAAAATAATTATTCAGGAGTTTAATCCTTATAGTGTCCTCACAAGATCTCAGGGATCAACAACACCATTCGTTGGCTGCATTTTCTAACCCGGCTAAACTGGCTAAGAAGCATCATAAGCCAGAGAGGTCTATTGGTCCCCCTCCTACATGCTTTAAGCAGAGGTCCCAGTCGTACTCTTTAAACTCCCTCTCAGCCTTCAGTTGTTAAACTGGGTGACTGCAAGGGCCAGGATAGGAAGCCTACAGACTCCTCCACCCTCACTAAGGAGGGAGGCAGTCAGCCCCATGGAGTTCTTCCTGTCCTGCCAAGTTCCCCTCATCCCAATATCCCAGTAGGTGCCAGATTAGGCTGCTTTTCAGATGCTATATTGGACTTGGTAGATAATGCATGGGTCCTCTCTACAATGCTTGACTTCTGTGACTCTCCATCTCTATCAATACTCTTCGTTTGATTTCATCAGACCAATCTAGAATCCCTATTGTAAGAGGTATATACCCTTCTAAAGAAGAGTGCATTAGAGAGGGTGATAAACTCTTAAAGCCTGGAATTCTATTCCCTGATCTTTCTGGTTGCGAAATTTTGCCTCATCTTTGATCCTTCCGTATTAAACAAGTTTATTCGGGAAGAGCGCTTCAAGATGGAGACGTCAACCTCAGTAGGGAACGCCATAAGGGCGCACGACTGGGAAGTCTCCATAAACCTCCAGGATGATTACATACACATCCCTATCTTCCCGTCTCACATGAAATTCCAGCGCTTCTGTTGGGGGAAGGAGGTCTTCCCATTTCAGGCTCTTCCTTTCGGTCTTGCTTCCTTGCCCAGAGCCTTTACCAGGGTGATGGTATCAATAGCGGCTCACTTAAGATCGTTGGGTACCCATCATCCAGTATTTCGACGGTTGGTTGATACACAGTTTTCTCAGACGTGTATTACTAAGAAATTTGTGACTCTGTTGGTAGACAGCGACTCTTCTGGGGCTAATCCGCAACCAGAAGTAAGATCTGATTCCTTGTCAGAATTTCACTTACATAGGGACGAATTTCCTCACAAATTAAGGGATATTTCGCTTCCAAACCACCACCACCACCACCACCAATAGGACGACACAGATACTGTCGCTTACAGTAAGAGTGTTCGACAAGACTTTATTGTCTGCTCGCTTTTACCTCTCTTCCGTGGACCCTGAATGCTGCTGCGGATCTATTTCCCCTAATAGACTTAATACAAGACATCTTCAATTTCTGCTGCTAACAAACTGGATCCCTCGCAGGGACCAATATTCTGCTCGGATTCTGTTGGGATCCAAATTTCGTGACCACCTCAATTGGTGGATAATTCAGGACAGGTTTCTGACCGGATATTGGATACACGCCCCGGAATCTCATTCTTGCCTGTATACCGACGCCTCAGATTCGGTTTGGAGTGCACACCTAGAGTTTGAGGGGGTAGTTCTTCAGGTTTTGTGATCTCGGCAGGAATCGTCTCCATATCAACAACCTAAAAATGCAGGCCGTTTCCCTAGCACTACCGGAGAGTGTCAACCTCATAAGACACCTGTGTTACGGTTGTCACGGACACCACGTCGGTGGTGGCGTACCTCAGACATCAAGAAGGTACTCATGCCCCTTCTCTTTGCTTGGAAGTCTGGAATCATCTCGGATGGACAGCTTCGGATGGGAATCACTCTTAGAGTGCGCCACATTCTAGGCAAGAGAAATATCCTAGTGGACAGTCTGTTCAGGCAGGGACGCGCAATCCTCACAGAATGGTCTCAGCACAAGTCGGTAGCAGAGAGTGTCTTTTGGCTGTGGGGGAGACCAGAGGTACACTTGTTTGCAACGAGGCCGAGCAACAAACTAAAACGTTATGTCTCTCCAGTTCCAGAGCAGAGTGCACGGGCGGTGCACGCCTTCGGTCTGAAGTGGAATCGACTGTACACCTACGCCTTCCTACCTTTTAGAATAATCCTTCGAGTTCTTCGGAGAGTCAGGAAATCACAGTTCATCCTGATAGACCCCTGTGGCGCCAAAAGTCGTGGTTCAACGATCTTCTCGACCTGTTGGTTGATGCCCCCCGGGAAGTTACCGCTGAGGAGGGATCTGCTGTCGCAGCACAGAGGATCCCTCCTTCACAACAATCCATAGATGCCCGATCTTCACGCCTGGCTCATGCCAAACAATCTATCTGCCCAAATAAGTTTTTGAGCAGGGTTGCGGACTGCATCCTTCAAGTTAGAAGGCAGTCGACCTCCAAGGTTTACGACGCCAAGTGGAGATTATTCTGTAATCGGTGCAGTAGGCAGCACATTGATCCTACCTTTGACTTCAGTTGCGGATGTTTCTTCTCTTTCTTTTTGAAAAAAAGATTTCTAAGTTTCCACCATTAAGGGCATAGAGCAGCCCTCTCCAATACCTTAAGCTCCTATGGGTTCCACCACAGAGTCGAACCCTCATCTTTCAGAACTGATCAGATACTTTGAGCTTCATAGACCAGTCTCTCGCTCGTTAATGCCTCTGTGGAACCTTTCATATGTTCTTTCATGTGTTCTTTTCTTCCCTCTTTCGTCAGCTTGGAGATGGAGTGAAATTCATACCTTATCGGTGCAAGAGGCCTACATCTCTCTTTCAAAGCCGGGCCCGGCTTTCTGGACAAGAATCAGCTACCTTCGGTAGCTCCTGAACCATTTAAAATTAGTAGTCTCAATCGCATCTGTGCTTGGGATCAAGATAAACTTCTTTGCCCGGATGGGGCCTTATGTTTCTATTTCGCTGAATCAAAAGGAAAAGAGAGGGTCAAAAACGTCTCTTTCTCCTTCTTAGTGGTACCTCTGATATTTCGACAGCCATCATTTCTAGATGGATTATTCTGACTATTAAAAGAGTATCAATCTCTCACTGAGAGATATTTCCTTCGTGACGCGAAAATTCCACGAGGTTAGAGCTATGGCAGCATATTGGGCCTTTCTTAATCATTCCTCTCTGGATAATATCATGACAGCCGCCTTTTGGCGGTCTCACTCCACCATCTCGTCTTTCAAATTTTGTTTAGTGTCTCACCAGAGTAAAGGCATCTATTCATTGGGGTCGATTGTGTCAGCCCGGCAAGTTGTCAACAAGCCATCAGTCTGTATTAGAGCATCCTGCTGGGAACAGATGATGGTACGTTAATTCTGACAGCTAGTCATTGGGCTATCAGCCTCCGTCCGGGATGGAAAGTAAGCAAAATAATAATAGCAGGTTATGTATTATGTATTACTACTAAAAAAAATGGGGGGGGGGGCGAATTTTAATTAAGTAGTATTTACCTGTTATTATTATCAATTCCGTCCTTCCAAGTCAAAGAAAGGCGGTATTCCGAATGACGGAAGTGACTACGGCATCAGACTGGGACTATGTTTTGTTCTAGGCCTCCATTTACTAATTGGATGAAGGAATCTGCCTTGGACTGGGACTAGCGCCAGGAAAAGAGATAGCAAAGTAATAATAGCAGGTAAATGTTACATAATTGAAATTTGTTTTACCCCCAAAATCTACATATTAATTACTAGTCTGAAATCTAGTTGGTTTTATAAACACGCGAAGGGCCATACTGAGGATAAGATTTGATTTATTGGGAAGGGTGATCGCAGATGAGCTCCTTGTTCAGCAAAATCTGTGAAAAATTACAAGTTACCTCAAAGGTACGTCAGAAGATTGTCTCTTCTTTCTGTGCGTTTTACTTGTACAAAACTATAAACAAACAAGCAAATTCTTCCAAGCTTGAGGTTGATTTCAGCTATATAGAAAAAGCCAAAATGGTCCAGACGAGTCTTTTATGCAATTAAAATGTCTAAACACCGGTTGGCGACATGGCTTCGCTTTCACAGTGTTTTCAGATATTAAACAAGTATATTATTTTATCGTTTAAGTGTCCTTTCTGTAGGTCATTTTGTCTTGATAATGTTGTTTATTGAACGAAATGGGGGTGGGGTCGTCTCTATCTTCCAAGGTAACCAGCCGATCGCGATCACCTTTTTCTTCAAAGTCGACAAAGAGCGGATGTGTGACATATAAACTACTCTGGCCTCATATTTGCTCCAATCAACGTTCAGAAAGGCCACTTACTGCTGACAACTCGATTTCCTGCTTTCGCCTTTGATGCTGTTGTCAGCGTTCATCATTCACTTTCTGAACCCTAATCTCCGTATTGCCTTTAGAAAAATTATATGCATTTTTATAAGCTAACCTATCCTGTAGAGTCTACCCTTTGATACTCACACTTTAGCTGGGCTAATCTTTGTGGACTGCTTGCACTTTGAGTAAGAAAGACGCATATTGATTTCAGGCTCAAATTTCAAAGGTCATGGTCACTGTGACTGAAAAAAATATGATTTCCTTTCAATAACATTAGTTCTATATCACAGACTAGGACCAAACTTGTATTGATGACTTGCACTTGGGAGAAAAGGAGAAGCCTGTTGATCTGGAGGTTTGTCTCAGTGTAAGTTCCTTCACCAAACTTTGTTGATGGCTTGCATTTAGAGTAATAATATAATTATATATATATATATATATATATATATATATATATATATATATATATATATATATATATATATATATATATATATATATATATATATATATTCATTCTGGGGTCTAAAGGTCAGATGTTACAGTGATCTCCCCAGAAAATTTTGATAGCATCGGTTATAAGCGCGTTAGCGTCATAAAATTTTTTTTTTATAAATGCGCGTTGTGATGATAAAAGTGGAAAAAATTAATATCAATGATATATAAGAGAAGTACATATATTTACATAGTATTCTTTATTTCCATAAGTTATAACATGATTTAATGTCAAACTCATTTGTCTTTGAACTTAAATAAATGATGTCCTTCATTTCTTCACTTCCCATATATTTTGATAGCCACATTAAAATTAAAGTCTTTTAGGCAAAGTCCTTCTGTACTAATTGTAATTCAGCACCCTCTGTGTTAACTTGTGCCTTAGCACACTCCTGATTCTATTCATCACAGAAATGACCTTTCACAGTCAGGAAAAAATAGAACATAAAATTTATTAATGGATGTACAAAAAGATACAAAACTACCTGAATCCTAAGTTAATTACCAGGGACAAATTCTTCAAGAGTCAAGACAGAAATGTGTTAAAAGAAATGAGAAATTAATTTAAGGTCTACTGATGAAACTATTTTACTATGTAAATATAAGGTCAACTCGTGGATAAAATGCAACTTTCATTCCTGGTCACATTTTCTAGAAAATAATAAGAATGACAACAATCACAAATACGGCTACTATTATAAAAACAAAAATATACTTAAATATAAACTGTTTCTTTATGGGAAATCGGAATCGGAATCACCACTGGTGACTCCAATCTCTGATCTTCGTAGCCAGGTCAACATGGGGCTAGCCAGGCGCTGGGTAATTTTACGTATTTTTGAAGGTGGTGTGCTCATTTTTCACACGAATTTGCTGAACTTAAAACTTAATATGTGTAACTTTTTAGCTTGTAGCGGAGATGACTGTGTATGTATGTATATATATATATATATATATATATATATATATATATATATATATATATATATATATATATATCAATATCACTACCAGCAGACTCTATCATCGCTGACGTTACTATGTCACTGTAAAGACGAACCCCGCATCAAAGGTCGCGCACCGGCAGTCAGGTCAACCAGGTACAAAAGATAACGGTTAAGTGGATGAGTAACAATTCTAGATTATTTTAATTAAATACCCAAGACGAGATAAGAACAGGTGTTATATGAGTAATAAGGCTTTTGGGTGACATGAGTTTATTTAACATAATAATTTTAGAAGGATAGTGGGAAACATAAAAGCGTAGCGGCGGGTTTTAAAGTGTAGCGGGCTGAAATGATCGCGTTGCGGGACCGCTACGGTAAAAGGCCCTGGTGAGAACACTGGGTCAGACTAATAAGAAAATAATGCTTTCTGCGCATAAGTTTAGTTCAAGACCGCATACCTCGACCAAAGGTCGAGCTTATTGAGAGCCATTGGTCGATAATCTCCAAAGTCATCCACACCGCACAAGTGCCTACATAGAGGATAAACACGGGGCGGACGTATAATGTATAACAAATATAAATGTATTCTGTCCATGTTTGAAAGGTGTCCTGTATATACAGTGCACGTATATAATGATGTTCCCCCGGGATTCTCAAAGTGTTATTATGGATAGGTATTTTTATAGAGATGTCATTTAAGGCCGGTTTCACTGTATTGTAAAAATCCTCAACCTGCACCTCCCTGGTGTTGTTCATCCAGGTCTGTTTCCATTTTCCGCTCGTCTCTGCTTTAATGCCATCGGATTCCACATTCCGGACCGTCATGTTTGGTGTTTTATGGGACAGTTTTAGGTTATTTAGGATGCACCACGGTAGCCGACCCAAGCTGATCCGAAGGTAGGTTTCGAACCCAAACCCTTTCGGTCGCGAGCCTGGTATGTTAACCATTGAGCCACCGCGGCTCTTATCTCCATGGACTGTCAGGAGTATTTAAGAAGCTAATTTAAAAAATAAATAATCAGAACCTGTCGTAAAATCGACGTACAAAGAATTGCATACAATGCTAGTAAAGACAACAGAGACGTTCGTATCTTTGGATCACTGCTGACATCATCTGGTGACTAATAGAATAGTTGATTCACTATTTGTCACTATCTCTTGGAAAATGCATGCATCTTATTCTTACTTGTGTGTGTGTGTGGGGGGGGGGGGGGTAAATAAATTTTAATCATGTGACATATGACACTCATGGTGCGTCTGTGTAATTGGGATTTAGCATGCAAATAGAAGAACCTAAATTATGAAAATCCCGATAGGTAACAGGGCTGGTTCTGGACCAATTAGTCAAACTATCTATTTAATTAAAACCAATAATTACAACCATGACAGTGAGTTTAATTTTTTATATTTTTTATGACTCGCCACAAAACCTTACTAACAGAACCAGACATATTAATCTGCTCTAAAAATTACTAGACCAGTCAGGCATGGCGGTATTATTTCAAAAAGTACAAATCACTAGACCAGTCAGACTTAACAGTACTCGGTATTCTAAATGACAATCTACGGTATATTTACCTAATTTAGTGCATACGTATCCTATAATTGTGCTATTTGAAATGTTACTATTACCATAAATCGAGACAATACAATTTCACAATTGTAATACTGAAAAATCACCAAATAAAATGGAACAAAGGACCACCAGATACCTACGTTGTAAAGATTTTCATTTAGGAAACAATTTCAGTTGGGAAGTTTGAAAGCGTATTTCTATGTGCTAGAATAATTTGATGATTACACAGTTGAGTGTTTATGTGGCAGAACTGTTCTTTAACTTTTGAATTTATTCTTTGCAATGTTTTCTCTGAAAACTCTCAAACTGTGTTAGATGTCCAAATAATTGCACTTTTTTTTACTTTCAACACTTTTTAACTGTTCTTGTAAAGTAGCTTTTTTGTTTGTGTCTGTTTCATTACTGACATATTTTTTAAGTCTTCAACATCAGATTTGATACATTCTATTTTAGAGCAATTACATAACCACTTAATTCTCTTGCCTCTTGTACGGTGATTAATCTTGTAACTGCAGGCGCAAACACTCCATTTTTAATTTTTCTTTTTCCGTGGCATTTGTTCATTATAGTCTCAGTTTCTCTTACCTGTTCAGCAAACGGATCTTTTGTGTTCATTTGTTTGCACCTCAAAATCATCAGCACCTTGTATTGGATGCCTTTGTACAACAGTAGGTTCAAGCGGATATTTAGATTGTGTATCTGCCTTTGTAATTTATTATGTATATCTGAGTCCGTATAATCTATCCCGAAATTTATCTTTTATACTGGAGACAAGTTCCAGATATCGGTTTGCTAAATTCTCGTCTTTTATTCGTTAATAAAACAGGATCCACATAGTTGCTTTTCTGTTGAACTAGAATCTACAAACTTTGTTCCACTATTTTTGGTGATCCAAACATCAACTGCATCATCGGATTTCCTCTTGATTTATGTATATTTCACCATTACTATATGTTTACTTACAAAATTCACACCTTTGTAAGGAGAATTTCTGAATAGTTTTCCAGTTAATTAATTTGTTCTGTTAGCTCACCTGGCTGAAAGCATCCTGACATGAAGACCTTTAAAATGTATTCAAATGATACCCATTTGCTATAAAATGTGGCCGTCGTCACTAAAAATAGAATAAAATTTAAACGACCTTTTCTCCAAAGCCGCTCAGTAGAATTTGAACAAACGTGAGAGAATGCATCCTGGTCTACCGGGCTTTCAAATATATACAGCTGATGTCAAATGTCACTGTTATTAAGAACAGAAAAACCTTAAAACGTCTTCTCCAAAACTGAATAGAATTTGACAGAAAACATCCTGAGATAAAATTCTTTTAAAATTTGTATAAAATATGTCAATCTGCCATCAGTATGGCCGTTGTTACTAACAATATCAAATTATTTAACTGACTTTTTCTCAAAAATCCATCAACAGAATTTTACCAATTTGACAGAAAGCATCATGGCATAGAGTGTATTGCCTTCAAATGATACAAGTGATGCGATCTATCATAAAATGTTGTCACCATTGATAAAAATAGGGAAAACTTTAAGAGGGCTTTCAAATTTGTAAAAGTGATGCCAGTCCACCACTAACAGTAGAAACACATTTACACAACTTTATCTAAAGCAAATTGCTGAACAGAATTATACCACTTTACACAAAGCATTTTGGTGCCATCGGTATATACAATTTCATTATGATATTCAAATGATTTATCAAAATCATCATTATAACCAGCACCCCCAGCACCCTCTGCCATTTTTCAATTATTTTTACAGCGAATATTTTATCACTGATCAATAGACAAAGCACAATGGCAGAGCGTGGACTCAGATTGTCAGCCGGGACAAATTCCAGCTGGAAAAAAGAATTGAAATTTATCGAAGACAAAATTAACAATAGCTCCATTTATGCAGAAACTGAAGAGTAAAAACAGGAAATAAACAATAGTTACTGGCAGTGGAACATATAAAGAAATAACTGGTAAATTCTTAACTGAAAAAGAGGTGGAAAAAATGGATTAGAAATAAATCAAGAATACAAGTGATATCTTTTGCCAATGCCAGAGGTGCTATAATTTCCAAATCACTGTCAGATGTTTTAATTTGCACCGTGACATCATTTATTAGCAGATTTCTTCCAATCGATAATCTAAATTGTTTACAGAATAAACTGAAGTTGATTACTTGACATCAAATGGTATCAGATACTTCATTGGATTTTTGTCATTCAAATTCGGATTGTCTCTACCTGCTTTGAGTGCTAGTTTGATAACATTCAGACATGTTAATTTCATAAGACAACATCAAATAGGAATCTGAAAATACTTTTTTTAAAATTCTTAATAAATAAATGTTCACTGGCTACTTTGTTGTTAATAGATTAATGCCTTTGTAAGCAATTGTTACAATAAAGTAATTACAGGAGTAGCTGGTTGTCTTGTATTAAAGTCTCACATGGAAAAATATTACACAATACTGCTCAAGATTATGCCAGGGGCAATGTGTGCTCGCACAATCTCCTCTATGATTAAGTTATCCATACAACAAATTGCCGATTTCTTTTCTACTGATGAGCCTTCTTAAAATATGGTTAAATATCATTGAAAATGTCATACAAATCTTGATTGTTGCTACTGCAAGCGACATATTCGTTAGCATTATTTTCAAACGAATCTCTTTATGTTTTATTTATGAATCTTTCTAAATTCTGTCTGTATTTTTTTTTCCTTCGGAGGAGGGTATTGGCATATTAAGTATCAAGGTGTTCATTTTGTTTTGATTTATTTAACTGAAAATATTGCAATAAACATTTCATTATTTTACATGTGTACAAGTTTCAGTATTTTACGTCATTGTTTATTGTGTACCTGTGTCTCATCGTTTATTGTGTACATATACACATAAATCATCAACATATGTCAAAGGTCAAGTGAATCCGGAAATATGTCACTGTCGAAGTCTTTAATCTAAAAAGATTCTTCATCTCTGCCAAGTTTCGAACCATGGACCGTTCAATATGTATTCCTGTTTTTTGCCTACGCCACGCGGTTACCAAGCCATGTGCGCTGCAACATTTCTTACCTGTAAAATCATAGCAGACGACACTTTATTATCTGTACGCCCGTCTTACTGATCTAGTCATTTTTATAGCAGGTAAATACGGCTATTTGGAAAGACAGTAACATCACGCTTGGGTCCAAGATCAAGCTTATGCGCTCCCTCGTCATGTCCATATTCCTATATGCATGTGAGACATGGACCCTAACAGCAGAAATAGAGAGAAGAATCCATGCCTTAGAGATGAGATGTTATCGAAGGATCCTGAAAATCTCATACTTAGACCACGTCTCTAATGCAGAGGTGCGCACTAAAATCCAAGACGCAGTTGGACCTTATGAAGATCTGCTCACCACTGTAAAGAAACGCAAACTAAGATGGTATGGTCACGTCTCACGCTCAACTGGCCTGTCAAAGACAATCCTACAGGGCACAGTGAGAGGAAAGAGAAAACTAGGCAGACAGAAGAAGAGATGGGAAGACAATATCAAAGAGTGGACAGGCATGGACTTTGCAAAGTCCCAAAGAGCAGTGGAGAACAGGGCGAAATGGAGAGAGATTGTCGCAAAGTCATCAGTGGCGCCCCTAACAACCAGCAAGGTTACGGGAGAAATGAAAAAATGAAAATACGGCTGGTTCAGTTAAAAAGTGTTGCTTGGTTTGGTTTGGTGCGTTACGGCACTGCAGCACAAGTAGATTATTTAGTGCCGAGGTCATTGGAGTCAAGTGCCTTGCCCAAGGACACACCACGATAGCTGACTCGTGCTGGTCCTAAGGTAGGATTCGAACCCGCATCATTTCGGTCTTGAGTCCAGCGCTCTAACCACTGAGCCACCGCAACTCCCAGTAGGTTGTGTAGCAAATCATTAAAATTGCATTTATTCAAGACAACAACAACAAAAATATGGAGCGAAGCCCATATTATGGTTGCAATTAATAGTGTGTATTCACCACCTAATCCCGAAACACGGGGTAAAAGCCACATTGAGATTTCCGCATTCGACCACATTTTAATAGCTACATCACATTCGACTGACGACGATACGCGCTGTATCGCATTTGACTGACGACGGTAAACGCAACGCATACGGCGCAGCTCGTACCGTCGTCGGTCTAATACGATACTGCGCGTACCGTCGTCGGTCGAATGGGATAAAGCTGTTACCGTTTTTGTGGAATGCGAAAGTCACAAACAGATATTTACCCGTGAGACAGCTCGGTGATTTGCTCATTTTTTTTTTTATGGCAAAACGTCTGATCGTTCAGACATGTGTACTTTGAAGTTGAGCATGTTTGTTTGTTCTGGTTTTCATATTTTAATGCATAGCAACGCATGAAGACTATATCGTGCCGAGGCAAGTAGATTAAAGTGCACCACCCAAGGACACAGCATGGCATCCGAGCCGAGCTAATTCGAAGGTAAGATTCAAACCCGCACCCCTTCTGGTCACGAGTCCAACACGTTAACTAATGAGACGCCGCGCTGAACAAATTTCAGATTTACGGGTTCTGATTTGTTGCTGCAAGACACAGAAGTGTTCAATATAGTCAGGAATAAAGTGTTTACCGTTAGTATGATTACTAATTACAGAGCGGTATGACAGTCAAATACCGCCTTATTGTGTATTAAAGTCCTCCAACTGTAAATCACATTGAACAAGATCTGCCGTCGCATAATTCATCGCTAGATCATATATACGATATTGTTTCTACTTATAATTTCCCGTTAACAACATAGACCCAGATCTGCGGGAACTCTATGCGAGGGAAGGTCTGGGACTTTGCTGTTCGAATTACGTGATCGTTATAAATGGGTACAGAGTGTATATGAGACCACGTGATTTAATGATATGTTCAGCATTAATTTCTTTATATGCGACCTTCCCCTCTCATAGCAAATCAGAATGAATACAACATCATTACTTTCTTGACATAGAAATACTGTATGTAACTCTTATGACTATTTATAACAATAAAAACTGTATTTATTTTCATTTTGTGCCGTTATTTTATACATTTCATTTGACAATACAAAGAACCAATATCATTTCCTCTATGGAATGGATAAAGTTTTACAACAATTTTTAAAATTTCAGTTCAGGTTTAATCGATCATTTATTTCGTGTTTTTTTTTTTTTTGTTTTTTTTTTTTTTTTTTCTGTTTTTTTTTTTAACGGATACGTTAGTACGTTAGGAAGACAACTTTGGAAATTAACTTCCAACAGGACTAACTGGCTTCAGTAGTATATTATTACACAGTCTACGGAGAATAATCACTCTGAAGTTTTTCATTACACGAAATAGCCTTTGACATATTAATCTATGCAAAAGAATTCGAAACTTACACAAAAATAAATGCAACCTATATAATGTTTTTAAATTGCTCATATGTACTTGACCTATGTGCATGTAATGCACGTTATTTTCTCCGCGCTTTTTGGAGAAGGGACGAGGGATGCTGTGTAACTTAGCCCGTCTGTTCGTGTCTGCGTGGTTTTATGCATGCGTCCGTTTTGAAAGGTAGTACAACATGTATATAACTCCTCCTACACCCAATGGCGGCGTGTGTGTGTGTGTGTGTGGGGGGGAGCAATTGCTCCAGGCGCCAGGCAAGGGGGGGGGGGGCGCTGTTGGGAGCTTTTTTATCTTTTGCAGCTGTAACCGGGGCGGGGTTGGAGGTTGGAAACTGACATAGAAACTGTTCTCTGTGGCAAAGTAGGGGCGCCACTAAAGAACATTGCCCCTGAGCGCCTAGAAACCTCGCGCCGCCACTGCCTGCACCGTTGGAAATACTTTGGAATTTGTTATTACTGGACAATGTTTGCAGATGTACACAGCGGTTTTAGAGTTATATAATCTGATCTATTGTTGGTCCCCACGTGATCTAATGGTTAAATGCGCTCGCCTTTACAGATCACTCACACATCTCATCTCTGTCCGCGTGGGTTTGAGTCTCGACTCGGCCAACGTGGGTATGTGAGAAAGCTTGCCAGTAGCTTCCCGCGGGTCGGTGGTTTTTCCCGCGGTTTTTCTCAGGTTCTTCCTCCAGCAAATATACTGGCCGTCATGTGCTGAAAACAAAAATAGCGTTTAACCCACAAAAACAAAAAAAGGATCTATTGTGGTCTATGTATGTAGGTGTGAGCTGGAATGGGATGGCAAAATGAAAAATATTGTAGGGGACAATGCGGTTTTTCTAAAAATTGGAGTGGTAACTTTGTTGCGGTTTTGAACACATCGTATATACTCGCGTATAAACTGAGTCCAAATGCAAACAACATAGATCCTGATCATAATGCGCTGGCAGATCAGGGTCTATGTTGTTTGTTCTACTGATTAGTCCCTACAAACTGCATGGACCGAGATCTGCCGGCTCATTATGCGACGGCACATCTGGGTCTATGCAGTTTGCAGTTGGTACCGGTGTATTCGTGAGTACAGACGGTACTAATACGGTACTGGCATGATTCAGTTCTATAAAGGCAAATGCATGGTTTACTCATTCCAACCAGCATCCTCGCCGCAGTTAATTTGTTTTAGATCAACAGCTACACATAAATGGATTATGATTTCTTTGACAGTACGGAGAAAAACAGATCAATATATCACCTGTAAATGTATTGAGGTTTAGGTCATACACACAGGGCGGCTAGTTCGAAACTAGCTGTTTACCAATAGCTCCAAAGAAAACGCGTGATGCAGCTTCAAAAGTCGATAATACTTACATTATAAACCAATAAACTGAATTATCAGTTTCAGTACCTAATTGAAAATCTCTTTATCTTCTTGAGACTGTATCAGTTTAAACATGCAAGCGATGTACATGTATTTTAACGCTGTTTGATGAAGAGAGAGAGAGAGAGAGAGAGAGAGAGAGAGAGAGAGAGAGAGTGAGAGAGAGAGAGAGAGAGAGATTCCAATAATAGTACTTGTCGTGGTCACTGTCAGTGTCCGACAAAGAGAGGGCCGGATTTAGATTATGAGGGGCCTAAGGCTAATAAGAGCGAAGGGCCTAAGTTTGTATTACATATTGGAATGGAGGACTGACAAAATATGAGGTCTTAAGGCTATATAACCTTATTAGCCTCTGGGTTAATCCGGCCCTGGACATAGACCATATAGGCATGATTACGATGGCTGATAACTGCCCACAGATTACAGCAACAAAGGAACATAAAATTGTACATCTGCACAATTTTCTAAACCGATGTGATGCCAGCCTACAACCAAAATTTGCAAAAGTTGTACATGTTCACATTTTGCGGATATATTTAGTTACACATTTTTAACACACTCTCTACGAATTTAATTTTTAGTAAATAGGTTTAATTATTTTCATATCTAATTTTCTTGTATGTTAACTTTCAATTTTTCTTAAACGGAAAATACAGTAATACAAACTTAAAATATCTTTCTAACAAACGCACATACAACTGGCCTGAAAATGAACATTCCCATCGTTTCCAACTGTCTAAGAGAGAGAGAGAGAGAGAGAGAGAGAGAGAGAGAGTATTAATCATTTTAATCATGATAATTCCCCCTCTGTAAGTGTACAAGTTAAAGTTACATACCACGAAATTGATTTAATTTTCTTATAGGTCCCAAATTACCCAATTCCAGCATACCTCTCCAATTATCAAGGGGAACCACGCTGATTTAGTTTTATTGTCAGATACTGCCGCTTTCAAGACAAGATTCCGGCGACATAGGAACGAAAACAGCTTCACTGCTAATTTTTGAAGCTTCTGGGATATATTTTGGGAAAGGAATTTCGTTGATAACATTTTTAAATGTGTATGGCTTTTGAATACCACGTGGGCATTATCTCAGCGACGCCTTAGTCTTACAGAATTAGTCAAGCTGTTTTTCTTAATCTTTCCTTTCTTGATTTGACTTTATTTATTCTGCCTTCTCTTCTATTTATTTTTATTTTTCTTCTCTGAAATATTTACCTTTTAGAAGATCGTTGAAATTTAAGAACAGAAATCCTCGTATGTGTGATCTAGGAAGGTTACTGAACTCACTAGCATAAATCGTTTCACCAGGATTCAGTATTTTTTATTCAGGTGTGCAAGAGAAAATTAAAAAGACTAACTGAAAATACGTAGTTCCTCACAATGGAATACATGTTTGCATCTTTCATTTTTTACTGAGAAGCATATAAATCATAGACTACATAAAATCATCGTGCGAATTTTCTAAATTAACAAATAATGAGAGGAAATTTTATACTGAGAATGTTAAACAAATCCGTATAATCATTTTTTTTTTTTTTTTTTTTTTTTTTTTTTTGAACAATATTCTTAATAAATTGTCAATTTAAATTTTTTTTTTTTTTTTTTTTTTTTTTTTAAAGGATTGTAGCATAATATTTCAAACTGTTATGCTTATTACATCTTTTAAACTACTGTATCAGACCAGTAAAAACAAAGAGAAAATATATTTGTCATCCCATTATTGAAAATGTAAATTGTGGTTATAAAACAAGAGAATTTGGAATATCTATGACTCAGATTTAAGAAAAGTTGCATGGAGCAAATGTGTAAGAAACACAACAAAATCGGTATCATAGCTACTACGAAAAAATGAAAAATGCTACTGGGCATAATATATTTCCCAAGACACATAGTGGGTATAATGGAAAAGCTAGTTATTGCATGAGAAAGACTGAAAGAAAGCAAATAGAAAAGGGACAGACAAAAATAAAAGCTCGAAGTGAAAGCACCATAATGTCGGATGAGGACAGGTGGATTTATTGAAATTTTGCAGTAATGAATTATACAAAGTCAACAAAAGTCAGAATTACCATTATATCATCCATATTGTAATGTTTGTCATATACAAGAATCTTCTTTAAAATCATACAGTGTATGCCAACTTGCCTAAAACGTCAACACCTGGGGATGAACTATTAAAACGCCCGAGAAGCCCGCTGTATCGCAAATGTAAAATTGGACAACAACCGAGGGTAAACGATACAACTTACGGAAGTCAAGTCTATGTCGTAAGTTTTATTTTTTCTCGTACGTCCTTTGTTATCTTTATTTCGCTGGAGACAAATTAACCGCCGGACTGTGTCTTGAACCCAGGACCTCCCTAACTTTAGACGGGTTTCCTATCTCTTTCGCTATCTGAGCCGATGCTCCCGACTATTTAACATATTAACCCTGGTTTTCGAAGACATGTATTTGTCTCTCCATTAACAGTAATCTCGCAGACTCGTCTGAAGCTGATAGTCAAACTATGACAGTTCTATATTGTGTGATCCCACTGCTGCCACCAAAATCTATTGCGAAAAATTGTCAGCTGGACTAAAGATCAAACCTGGGACATTTCTAACTCAAGACAGGCGCTCTACCACCTGAGCTATTCTAGCCGAAGCACCCTACCCATTCTCACAACATTTACACTGCTGATACTGCAGACTTCCTTCAGAATTAATTTACCCTCCGCTGTTGACAGTGGTATGCAGGCTGTGAATTTTACAGGAACAACGAACATACTCGAAGAATGATTTACCATTTATTTTTTGGTAAATTTAAAAAGATTGTATTATTCAGATATCAGCAATCCGATTATAAACAAGTTTTAAAACATTGTTGTAAAATGCAGATGGTATCAAATCATCAATGAAATTAAATAATATGTATTCCGACAGTTTTTCTTGAGTCTGAAATTAAAAAAATTAAGTAAATGGTTTTCTACTGTTATATACTCATTACGCTTTTAAAAATATAGTTTTGATTTGTTCCACTTCCACTGTATAAGAGTTGACTGCAAGTATTGGGGTCCTACTTTTTAGAGTGAACATTTTCATATGGTACTGATTGTTGTCCTTTGCCGTTTATGAAATGCGAGCGAAATACAACTGCGCAATTTAAAACTGACGTATTTTTTTCTGAATTCTTTCTATGACGAAGAAGGTTATCATATTTGAAGGCGTTGGCGAATCATGATTATCGGTAAGCGATATAGTTGGTTGGTGACGGGCTGCATCTGTTTTCGACAATTACTGAAAATAGCTGACATGCGATAACTGGTTGTTGTTTTTTTTTTTTTGTTTTTTTTTTTTTTTTCTTCAAATGTTAAAGAAAATTTGGTAAAGGTAATTTGCTGTATGTAATGGCAATATTATACTAATTATGTGAGTTGTACCCACCATTTTGTATAACATTCAATGAGTTTTGGTGGCTTTGTCGCCAACACAATACTCGTTGTCATCTTTACAATAATTTACCTTTCTCTCCATCTGAATTGATTGATGAACTAACTTACTAACTAACTGATAAACTAAGTATATAAGTAAGTAAGTAAATAAGTAAATAAGTTGTTTGCTTGTTTCTATTTATTTTTGTTTTATTTATTTATTTATTTATTTTTGATTTATTTATTTATTTATTTATTTATTTATTTATTTATTTATTTATTTATTTATTTTTTATTTATTTATTTATTTATTTATTTATTTATTTGATTCTTCACTAAATCATTACATAATTTTTATATTTTGGATGTAGTATATTTTTATATTTTTACTATTTCTGCTTACTGCTACTACTACATATAATATATTATTATTATTATTATTATTATTATTATTATTATTATTATTATTATTGATATGCAAAACTATGATAACATCTAGATTTGGGGGAAGAGAAAGAGAAAACATTTACAACAGTAGGTAATAAATCTGATATAGAAAGACCAAATGCACAAAATAGAGGGTTGGAATAAATATTCAGGTATATACATCTAATAAATTCTTTCTGTTTTTTTAAGGGTGAATAGACTTTATTCAGAATAAATGTAGGTCATCATATTTAAAGGCGTATATACATTTAATATAATAGCATGAAGCTTCTTTACAGAAGTCTTAGAGATGTGAAATAAATATATTGAATGTAACAATAGTAACCAGTGTAAAAAGTGTTTGAATACACAAATCAATTAAATGTTAAATTGATGTGCAATGTAGTCTATTGGTCATGTACTACCGGCTGAGTATCAAGGTTTTCAGAAATAAATCCAACAATTTGCAAATATAAAATAATCTAAATTCCGTCAATGTTCTTTCTGAAATAAAAGGCATGATAAGAAAATATTTCTGAAAAACATATACATTAGTTACGAAATATAAAAATATGAGCTTAAATATGTATACAGTGGACACGTGACTATGATGTTGAAATTCATCTTCGTCCTCATAAATACGATCAAGAAGACAATATACACAACACCTTTCCTACCTTTAAATAGTATTTCTTCTTCCTACCTCTACAACTAAAGCATGACTTGTACACCCTAGTCTGAATAGTGCAATTCTAAATTTAAGTTTCAAAGCTGACACCAATTATTTTTTTAAAAATTGAAATCTGTTTTCGTGATTTTGTGTAAATGTAACTTCCTATTCTCATTTACCTCAGATTGACAATTCGAGAAATTAATACATATTAGTCTATCTTTCACAACGAATTCATTTAAAACATTCATCTTCTATTATAAAATCGGCCTCCGAAATTATATATATATATATATATATATATATATATATATATATATATATATATATATATATATATATATATATATATATACTACAGAAAGTGGAAACGATTAAATTTATAACTAACCAACTATGCTGAAACTTGGAGGAATTTTTAAAAAAACTGAGGTTCATACTAAGCTAACAAATTTGAGTCTTGTTTTTGTTGGACCGATGGATAGTGAAAGAGGTAATGGCGGAGAGCAATACCACTAGTCATTTGTAATGTAATATTATTATTACTATTATTATTATTATTATTATTATTATTATTATTATTATTATTATTATTATATATATATATATATATATATATATATATATATATATATATATATATATATATATATATATATATATATATATATAACTCTTTAGATGTAACATCATTATATACAACATACCGCATGCAGATGATATTAAGGCGTGTATATATTTTATTGACAACAGTTCTAATAATAATCATTTCTAATTTAATAGTACCAATTACATCCAAATAATGGGTACGGCAATGGGCAGCCCTGTGGCTCCTTCGTACGTTTCCCTTTTCATGGGTAAATTAGAAAAAGATTTTCTTGAAAACGAGAATTTTGATCCCACTGTTTGGTTAAGATTTTTAGATGACATCTTTATGATCTGGAACCATTCAGAAGAAGATCTACACAAATTTATTAATCGCCTAAATAATTGTCACCCCACAATTACATTTACTTACACTGCATCCAATACGCATGTATTATTTCTAGATGTAAATGTGATGGAAATTTCGGATAATACTATATCTACAAATGTTCACGTCAAAGAAACTAATATCCCCCAGTATATGGAATATTCGTCTTGTCATCCCAGGTCATGTAAAAACAGTATTCCTTATAGCCAGGCGAAAAGATACCGACGTATCATTTCAGACGATTGTCAATTACAAAATTCTTTGAATGAATTAAAAACATATTTCCAAAGCAGGAATTATCCTATACATGTAATAGAGTCTGCTTTGAGTAAAGTCTGTATTCTTACACAAAATGATGCTTTAAATACAGCAGAATGTACGAAAGAGAAAAATATAATTCCTTTCATAATACAATATAATCTTTCATTACCAAATATAGGCCTTACAATTAATAAATATTGGAGTCTCCTCAACTTATCAGATAAAAACAGCGTAAAAAACACTTTACAAAAGCAAGCTTGCTTATAGAAAACCTAGGAATTTGCAAGATCTTTTGATCAAAACTAAACCGACAGAAAATACAAAAATATGTTTTTCATCATCTAAATGCAACAGACGTCGGTGCTCTCAATGTGCAAATATTAGAGAAAGCACGTACCTGTTTTAGTAGCTCTAATACGAAAGAATTGTTTTCTCTACATTATAACACTGACTGCATATCAACTGATGTAATTTATTTGATTACCTGTAAAAAAAAAAATGTAACATGCAGTATGTTGAACAAACACTTCAACAAGTTTCTAAGAGAATGGATAATCACCGCTTTCATATATATAAAAAAAAAACTGTATGCATCCTCAGTTCTCCTCTAATGTTTCAATATATTTTAATACAAATAATCACTCTTTACTTGATTTTTCTTTCATGCCAATCGATATTGTGCATGGAGATGAACAGACTGATTAAAGAAAGTTACTGGATTAATCGGTTAGATACTTTGTATCCCAATGGCCTTAATACTAAGGCATTATATAAAATTGTATAAAATTTAAATCAAAGAATTTATATTTTGTATACATATATATATATATATATATATATATATATATATATATATATATATATATATATATATATATATAAAAATTATATATCAGTTATAAAAATATATGATTGTATGTATGACTGTTTGTCTCTACATTGTGATTTCACTGATTCAGTTTTCATTAGAGACTCATGTATCTATCTGATCCCGTTATACATATGATATTTTTATGACAATGCGTATCATTTATGACGTTATGTCAGTGACGTAATTATTTATAATTATATAGACGTCATCCGTTTCTTTCAAAATATTTTGTGCCTGAAGAAGCATATAATAAATGTGAAACTAGTCGCACAAATTTATCGGCGCTTGTGTTTTTTTTAAAATATTATATATATATATATATATAGATTTGAAATAAAGAAACAACACAAACGCCGATAAATTTGTGCGACTAGTTTCGCATTTACTATATGCTTCTTCAGGCACAAAATGTTTTTGAAAGGATATATATATATATATATATATATATATATATATATATATATATATATATATATATATATATATATATATATATATATATATATATATATATAATATCATATGTATAACGGGATATAAAAAATTGTATGGATCCTCAGTTCTCCTCTAATGTTTCAATATATTTTAATACAAATAATCACTCTTTACGTGATTTTTCTTTCATGCCAATCGATATTGTGCACGGAGAAATGAACGGACTGATTAAAGAAAGTTACTGGATTAATAGGTTAGATACTTTGTATCCCAATGGCCTTAATACTAAGGCATTATATAAAATTGTATAAATTTTTAGTGGAGGAATTGATATGTCGTTTACATGTGTATATGTATATGTATATATGTGTGTATGTATGTGTGTTTGTGTGTGTGTGTGTGTATATATATATATATATTCTAATTACATTCTAATTCTGTTCTATTCATACTGAATTTCATATGACTTCTTTTAAAAGAAAATGATTAAATTTCTCTTGATTCATCGACCTGCACCATTGTATGGGTCAGCAAACGAAAAAAAAATTGCAAGTAAACAAATGTATGAAGATAGATGATAAGAAATCTTGTTACAGTCAAATAATTGTTAAAATCTCCACTAAGTACAAAGGAAAGAATATAACTGACTTTGCAGTATACCGTCTATACTCGCGTGTAAGCCAATACCAACTGAAAACTGCATAGACCCAGATCTGCCGTCGCATAATTCGCCGGCAGATCAGGGTCTATGCAGTTTGTAAGGATTAATCAGTAGAACAAACAACACAGACCCTGATCTGCGGGCGCATTATGCGACGGCAGATCAGGGTCTATGTTGTTTTGCATTTGGAACGGTCTTATACGCGAGTATCGACGGTATTTCAATCTATTATTTTAACAATTACCACTATAATTTTTAGGCTGCTAATTCTTGTCAATACAGAAATCGATATTCCGTTTCAAACCATTGATATCCAGCAAATGGGTTGTCTTTAGAGTTTTGACAAAGTTTATGATTTATTGAATAAGTAAATGAATAAGTACAATTTTGTTTGCTTGTTTTTCGTTGATGCCGCTGTTGCCTATTGTTATTATATTACTCGCACTCTTTAGTGCGGGATACTATTATACTATCCGTCTGTCGGTGCCTCTGTATGTTGCCCTTGTAACCATTTGCAAGAAGTGTGTCATCCTTAGCTCCCGCCCCTGGGGTGGCTGGGAGGAGGTCAAGGTAAAATATATACAAATGTGAATTACAGTGATATTTTGAATTCATATATTTTCTGATCAAACTTTATATACGCAGTCATAGCAGGAAGCCGCATCATATATTTGACGGATTTTGCAATATAACCCCCGAGTCACTATCTGGGGTTTGGGATGGTGGTGGTGATGATTACCTGGGAAGAGGGTGTGTGGAGGGGTGGAGGTAGAATATGTTAATAAAAAGGTGGGAATTTTCTATAACGAGCCATTGCTGTTGCTCTATGTATTCTTTTTGCTGTTGTTGTTGTTGTTGTTGTTGTTGTTGTTATTATTATTATTATTATTATTATTATTATTAACTGAGTACAGTATTATTATTATTAACTTTTACATCAGAAAATTTCTAAAAACCTCTAGATAAACCTTCATCAGTCAGCTTAATGCGATATCGTCATTATTACCAGTTCTTGAGGTTCTTCGCGTTTTAACTGTCGCCGTTCCAATCATCATCCTCATCATCGTCACAGAGCCGCACCTTGTTCTTCCTTGTGGTGAAGAAAAATAGTTGCAAAGACAGAAAAAATAGGACGTACACTTACGTGGAAGAATTTGCTCAATATGTCATTTGTAATTTTTAAAAATTATTTAAAGGAATTCGGGCATACCTAGGTAGGTATGGATTATCAGTTCAAAATCCGGGAAGTAAAAGCAAACATATTTAAAACAAATTATCAACTTTTACACGATTTGGGCGTGTCAGGGATTGGAAAAGAAGCAAATTCAATGGAAGTGTTCTGGGATAGCATTTCAAATCACGCATGGTATTTGCCAGAACTCTGCCAGTATTTGAGAGTTCGTGAGCAGCGGAAAGAATACTTTGAAGGGAATCCCCAAAACGGGTGTCATCAGGTCATTACACAGGTACCCCCTCCTCTCCAAAACGGGTATCGTCAGGTCGTTACACAGGTACACCACCGCTCGAAAACGGGTATTATCAAGTCGTTACACAAGTACCCTCTCCTCTCCAAAACAGATGTCATCAGATCGTTACACAGGTACCCCCTCCTCTCCAAAAGAGTGTCATCAGGTCGTTACACAGGTACCCCCTCCTCCCCAAACGGTTGTCATCAGGTCCTTAGACAGGTACCCCTCCTCTTATTAGTGAAATACTGTACATCCAGGTAGCTTTGCACATCATCTGTTGAACTCTGCTTACGTCCGATAGTAGTAGTAGTAGCAGTTGTAGGAGGAATATGGAGATGGAGGAGTAGGAGCGTCAGCTGTAGTGGTAGTAGTGGTAGTAGTAGTCACTTAAGAATTCGAATGTTTGTCAGTGTATTCTTCTATATTGACATACGAGTTCTAAATCATTAATACTTAAGATGGGAATGTTGTAGTCAGTCTGTGACGCGACTGATAAGCCCGAGTTACTTTGCTATAAATCAAAGATAAATGCCAACTAGGTGCGTCTTTTTATTGTATAGGGTACAGTAAAAGTTGCATACTTGATCAGCAATCAAATATACCATGGTGTTAACGATTGTTTCCCTTACCGTTATTTCGTGGTAAATTTAACTCCTGTCTCACGATTTTGCAGACCGCGATTACAAATTGTATCTAATATTTTATAACTTGTGGGACAATGGTCGAACTTGGCATTTTTCACCAAAAGGCAAATTTCGCTAAATTTTCATCACATAGTCAGAGGAAAACACGCTTTACAAAATATCGAAAAAAAAGGAAAAAAGTAATTGGACAAAGTTTATCGTGGTTTCATTTTATCCAGCGTTGCGTGTTTTGTCATCAGCAACGAATATATACATATATATATATATATATATATATATATATATATATATATATATATATATATATATATATATATATATATATATTTAATCGAAGAACTCACAAAATGGGTAATTGGAGGGGAAAATAAATACTTTGAGGACAACGCAAAGGTTTAAATTTTGTTTTCAGACGTATGATTGAAGCTGGATAAAAGGTAGTGACGCACGTAATCTTTGTCACTCAGTGTACATTTTCATTAGGTGTTTCACCTGTGTATTTCGCTTGTCAACGGTGAGCCCACTACGCACTGCTACAATGATATGACCGCGATAAGTGACTAACGAAGCTTCTGTTTCATTCACAAAATGAAATTAGTCAACAATTTTCCATATATGGAACATATTGTTTATACTACGCAGGCGCAGTTTCACATGTTCAAAACATGATGAAACCCGGATCTGTGTTAGTACGTTAGTTAATTGACACATGAATGAAGCGAAAAGAGTGCTTATTTCTTAACGGCCGGGTCAATCTTTTACATATAAATACCAGCGATGATAAGTCCAGCACAGATTTCCAGGGTTAAGCGTGGGGATAAGCTCGATTTCCATAACCAGAACAGTATACTGCGAACTTTCAAGTAGTATTTTCAAATTTCTTCGTTAAAATTTGTTTGCGTGATCAAGTTCCAGTCTTAAGAATGAAAACTAGCGGTTTTAAATTTTTCATTTATGAAATAATTGTTTTTCTTAGTTGTTTATTATCAAAACCTGACACTGTTCATGGAAGGCATTGTCGGGTAAGTTTCTCTCTCTCTCTCTCTCTCTCTCTCTCTCTCTCTCTCTCTCTCTCTCTCTCTCTCTCTGTCTGTCTCTCTCTCTCTCTCTCTCACACACACACACACACACACACACACACACACAATCACAAAGACACACGCACACTCTCAGACATAGGCACTCATATTGCACGCACGCAACACCAACAGGGTGGGTCTACAATTATGTCGTACAATTTGTTATTTTCGATATCATTGCTTTCCCCCAAGGTTTGCTGATTCTGAATCTGCGCGAAATAATCTGAGAGTATGATGACTGAAAAACGACGGAAAAAGAACATAATTTCTCCTTAAAGATTTTAACATGCTAATTTCAACTTTTTTGTTTTAAATTTCACGTATCTGTATGAATTTTCTGGTTTTACTGATTCCAAAATATATTCATTCTATTCTCATCGAAATTTCCATGAGATCAGAATCATTAATTTGTTAATATTTATCTCGACTTTTCTACATACTTTCTATTTCTATTTAGATACTTTCTATTTCTATTTCGATACTTTCTATTTCTATTTCGATACTTTCGATTTAAAATTGAACATATTGCAACTGTTAAACAGTCATCCTGTGTCTGATACCTCCCAGTTTTTTGTTAAATTTCACATTGCCATGCCTTCCATTTCTAGATTTATTTATTTAACCTGATGCGATATAACCATCATTATCCAAGGTTAATTTAATTTCTTTCTTTCTCTCCCTTTCTTTCTTTTCTTTTCTTTCCTTAGCATGTGTTTATTTTCATCTTTTCATATTTTTTGTGTATTTTAAATTACAGTCTTCCATAGATGCGCTGTCGTCAACTGCAGTGAAAATTGAACCAATGGAAACCAGTCGTTTTTCCTTTGATTCTTTATCAGCGGAATTACTTGATGGGTGAGTTTTGTTTTATTTCGTTTTCAGAAATTCAGTACCCGTTTCTATACGAAATTTCTGGAATGGTCATGCAATACACATACATTATACAGAAATTTTCATCTTATTCAATGTAGCATATGTGTAATACACAGTATTTTTCCACTCGGTCTCTCCAGTCTCAATATTTATTGGTCAACAAACATCAATTTTGAAGTATTATTTACTGCTAATTAAATAGTTTTAGTTTATTTTTTATTTTCAAAATTTTAAAGGATGTAATTCAAGCGAAAAAGTTCAAGAGTTTATCTGGTTATGGGTCTCAATTTATCTGTCAAAGAGTTTAGTTTTGTTAGAGAGATAGTATACTTTTAAATATTCAGTGATCTTTATATCACATTTAAACTTTCATGCTTAGCATAAAAGCATTGGGAGGTATATATTTATGTCACGGATAGACTCAGCATCTCTTTCTGCGGCAAACTGACATAAATTTAGAAGGAGAACAAGGAGAAAAGTTACACGATAGGCATGCAGTAATATAGTTAGTTTATTCATGTAGGTTTGGAATTGTTCATTGTAAGACGTGAAACGTACGACTAACGTATTGTAGAACAAATTTAGAGAAAACATATTCTGAGGTATTTTTTTTTAAAAGTCCCTGGCCTATAATTTGTTCACTCCACCTTTCTGTACTAGAAGATTTTATTCCTATTTTAGTGAATTTAACGTTCTTTTTATTCGAAGTCGACTAAAATTGGTAATGGAAAATTCAAATCATTCTGTATACAAAATTTTTGTCTATCTGTTTAAAATCAATAATTCTCGTCAAAGATATATGACAAATATTTAAACAGTTTTGTCAACACCTCTGTTCAAATCCTTATTTGTATTTTAAATACGTCTCGTTTTTATTGTCATTTCTTCTATTATTTTCCATGATTTCCACTGTGCGTTTTAATTTTATATTTATCGTTGCCAATATCTATATTGTTATGATTGTTATCAGCTAGTTTTTTTAAATTGTGTTTTCATGCTTTTTGTGTTGGAGAAATGAAAGTCTTAGTTGCGAAATATTGTCACCAACTTTATTTTGTAAGCAAAGAAAATAAGTTTCAACCAACCAATCAATATATGATTTTTAGATCAATTAAGTAATGCCTTGTTACATAGATTATCGCAGTATTGCGCAAATTGAATTCAAACACTCCTACGTGACATTTGTCATGGATAGTTTATTGTTTTTCTTATGGAAACAAACAAACATATCGGGGAGAAAGGTTGTATCAATGGTTTATCAAAATTGCACTTGAAAGGTGAGAAAATATACTGTACCACCCCCATTCCCGAATTGCGTGCATTTAGTCAATGTGTTTTCTGTATGATGGTGGTTTATTCATTTTGTTGTTGTTGTGTTTTTTTTTTTGTTGTTTTTTTTTTTTTTTTGCAAAGAAAAAGTTATATCTTTGTTACTTCATTTAGATGATAATATCTGACACTTAAAGAGAGAAGAAAAGTAACTAATAAGCAACATTTTAAGCCAAACGTTTATTTAATGTTGACAACACAATTATTACAATTATTACAATATAACGAACACGACTCTTGAGTCTTTAATAAGTATTTTTGATCTAGGATTTTTCTCGTATTTAATCCAGAATTTTTATAATATTTGTAAGTCTCAAGAAATCAAAGTAACATTTTTTCAACAGCCTTGATGGAAGAAAGAGCGGTGGATACATCACTACGACTTGACCAAAGCGGTGGATACATCACTACGACTTGACCAAATTTCCTCTCTCTATAAATAAGCCTTTTATTATTTGTTTATTTCTGTGTGAAATTTTAAATTCTCAACGTGTCTGCATCTTAGTCATATTACCTTTACACATAAAATATATAACGCCGTATCTGTATTGATATGTGAATTGATTTATCGCGTTGATACTCTAATATAGCTGGTATTAGTATTGCACAATACAGTGTCTCTAAATACTAATTAAACAATGGACAAAGTCAAAGTCACGACAGTGTCTGCAAACCTCTTTCATAGTATCCATATATCCATTATCTGCCATGCAGTCAGCGAATCTGTTGTCCGTCTTTCTATCTGTTTTGTGGCTTATTGATATTATGTGTCCATGCTAAATCATATTTGGTTACATGTATATTTAAAATTATTGTCGACTTTATTTTATATATAATTCATACCTAATAATTTATTTATAATTCATACCTAATAATTTACTTATAATTCATACCTAATAATTTATTTATAATTCATACCTAATAAATTATTTATAAATTCATACCTAATAATTTATTTATAATTCATACCTAATAATTTATTTATAATTCATACCTAATAATTTATTTATAAATTCATACCTAATAATTTATTTATAAATTCATACCTAATAATTTATTTATAATTCATACCTAATAATTTATTTATAATTCATACCTAATAATTTATTTATAATTCATACCTTATTATATTTCAGTGAGACGTTGACTTTTGACTTCAAAACCACTTCCGAAAGTGGACTTTTATTTTATACAACGAGACGTAACGACCTTTATGACGTTGTTTCCGTCGTACTGACAAACGGTTATCTTCAGTACAAGATACGATGCAGAACATCATATGCCGATCTTATGATACCCGGTGTCCTTGTCAACAATGGAGAATGGCACACGGTAAGTTAGATATTCGAATATATATATATATATATATATATATATATATATATATATATATATATATATATATATATATATATATATATATATATATATACACACACACACACACAAACATTCACATGCCCATTTACTAGATAGTGAAGAAGAAAGAATTTGGTCTTAGCACACCGGAACATGCTATGTCGAAAATATTGATGTGCTTATTTGTTCGCTTATTCTTTCTCTTTTCGTCCCCTTCCTCCCGCTTTCTCTTGATTTGTTTCTTTTGTTGTTTCATTTTTTTTTCCCTTTATGTTGCTCGTACGTTTGTTATAATGGCGATTTAGAATCAAAAGTTAAAAAATTATCGAAGGGATCATAGTTGTCAATGAATCCCATGCATCACGAATTTTCTGTAATTTTTAGTAAAATCATGTATCAAAAATTGTTATTTGTTAAAATGAATTAATATTTAATTGGAAGAGCCTTTAGTCTGAAAGAAAAAAAAAAGAAGTACAAATAATTAAGAGAAATTAGATAGAAATTTATTCATTTTACGAATATATAATATTTGCATATGATTTAAACAGTTTGTTATATGATTTTAATAAATTTAAATTACTGAGTTTAAGATAGCAAGTGAATTTTAAAATGTACTGGAATGTGATTTTAATCTTGATTTATTTTCAGTCTTCATTTTAACAAGTATTTAATACACGCTCGAGTCTAATTCAATCAATCTGATTACAATCAGAACATCCTAGCTTGCTCACTTATTTTGTCAAAGTAGAGCAGAAAAGATCGTTAGTCGGTAAGTAACCATGCACAATTCTTCAAATACCATTTACTAGCAAACGTGTGTCCTCAAGAACCAGAGAGAGAGAGAGAGAGAGAGAGCGAGAGAGAGAGAGCATTTTTAGGTAGCTCATTTTGGTGTTTACATGCGTCATCTGTCATTATATTTGCACTAAATACTATTCCCGTATTCTTTTTTTTTTACAATTTTAGTTGGTGTTTGCACGAAGGCACAATAAGGCCTTTCTAAAACTTGACGACAAGACGCACTTCCGTCAGTATCATGTCACATGTGGCGGTTTTACGTCGGTGGGATTTGGTGGCATCAACCCTGATCATGATGGCGGTTCGTCTAGCATTGGTGAACTTAAGGTACTACTATTACTACTACTACTACTACATTGGCTACCATAACTAACATCACTACACCACTACCACCATCACTATTACAGTTATCACCACCACCACAACCAACAAAAACTAATGTCGTACTGGCCCATTTGGCAATCTGCCGTAGGGAAGATGGGACGCGGGATTTTACGTAATATTATAAGGAGTAAGGAGCCTGATCTAAAGGCAGGTCCAAATAGGAACAAAAAAAAAAGCAAAAAGAACAACAAAAAAAAAAAAAAACAACAACACCCACCAATACATCTAATGTGTCAATCACGTCCACCTTTCTATGTCTTTTACGTTGACTCTGTATGCTAATTACCTGGCATGGAAATTGGCTCTTTCGATATATACAACGTCACGATTTACCAAATATTTATACAAATAGATCATTTCAACTATCTTTTCTTTTTTAAAAAAAGTTTCCCCTTTGCAACACTAAATTTAAGGGTTTCTTTTCGCTTATGTAGCGTGTTATAAAATCCCCATTACTTAGTGACTATGAACTAAGAGTTAAGGATAGTCCTTGGACCCGACTTCCTTGCTCTATTTACGCCAGCCCCGGATGTTATACAATTTGAAAGTAAAAAACTGAGATCTGTACTCAGAACTCATTTGTTCGAAACAAAATCCAGAGAGTCGAATACCGTATATACTAGCGTATAATATGATACCAATTGCAAACTGCATAGACCCAGATCTGCCGTCGCATAATGCGCCGGCAGATCTGGGTCTATGCAGTTTGTAAAGACTAATCAGTAGAATAAACAACATAGACCCTGATCTGCCGGCGCATTATGCGACGGCAGATCAGGGTCTATGTTGTTTGTATTTGGATCCGAATTATACACAAGTATACGGTAATTTATACGTTTTTTACAATTGGCTTGTGAGATTTTCATCGCAACGTTTAAAGTAAAATTCTCAGTCTTTAAGTTTTATTTCGAGATTTTGAAAGTACAGGTTTTTAAAAGAATAAATTAATTTTGCTTCTATTCCTTGCGCGTGCATATGTCATAAAGAGTCCGTGGAGGAGCCGACAAAATAGTTGGAATAAATAAATTAATACGTTTATTCATTCCAGGCCTAGCGTTAAATAACTCGAGTGTTTTAAAACATACCATGCTTCTTTTTTTTATACGCATGTGACCAGACTCTTGTTCCGTCTTTTGATCGTCGTTATAGAACTTTGAATGGTACCGATAACGATACAATCACATAATTTTCCCACAAGGCTGTGACTTCATAAGACATCTCCAATTATTACATAACCAAATTTCCAACTCTAATAATGTTAAAATCCGATAGTTTCATGGGATTACACCGATATATTGAAATATACTGAGTATTTCTAATATATTTTTTTAGTCCAGCTTAAATTTTATTTACTACAAATTTTATGGAGGAATAAAACTTTCAGTTGAATATGTGTCCAATTTGAGATAATGAATAAAGGCCGGTTCAGGTCATATCCTCAGATACGAATCGTGATCCAATTGCGGGACATGCGGATCTACTTTGGAAAATGTAGGTTACAAATAGTCAGTAAAAATCCTAAGATTATAACTGAAGATTTGCATCGTACGACAACAAAGGAATGTAGTACTGACAATTAAATAAATATATGTAAAACTTTATTGCCACGCAGACCAAAAATACTATATCCAGAAAGATTTAAAAAAAATAAAATAAAATAAAAAAATGGCTGTTTTGGCATGAAAATATATTTACGTCATCTACATAAACATACAAACATGCATGCTAAATTTCGGTTATCTGGATTAAGTGCTCTTTTCTTAATCGTGCTAACAAGGTTTTAGTATAAAAAAAATATGTCTAACAAAAACTTAAAATGTATGAAAATTTAAAAAATTGCTGTAATTGGTCAGGAATCTAATCAGGACATCTACATTTGAAGACACATATGCCTTACAAAATTGATTGGCTTAACTTAGCAGGTTTTCGCTTATTCATGCTGACCAGGTTTTATCATAAAAATTTAAAGTGTAAAAAGTGCAAACCTGTGTAAAAAAAAAAAAAAAAAAAAAAAAAAAAAATTTAAAAAAATGAACATTTCTGTAATGGCATGCAAATCTAATTAGGTCATCTGCATATGAATACAAATGAGCCTACTAAATTTAATGCATTGACCTCAAGTGGTTTATGCCTAATCATGATAACAAGGTTTTTGTCAAAAAGTTTAATAAAATGTGTACAAATTTAAAATAAAAAAGAAAGATAATTGCTGTAATGGCCTGAAAATCTCAGCAAGTCATCTACATGTGCACACAAATATGCTACCTATATTTCATTGGTCTACATTCAGTGTTTTTTTAGCAATCTTGCTAACAAGCTTTTCAGGACGGACGGACGCACATGTGAATGTAACGATGGACAGGAACAAATCAAGATGCCCCCGGCTTGTATAACAAAATCAAGTTCTGCTAGCTGGACCAAAACATGTTTGCTTTCAAGATTAAGCAAAAATTCAATCGGTCACAACTTTCCCGCTTAGTCACAGAGCTAAAATTCACTCCAAGTGTTTAATTTATACCACTTTTGACGTTTTAGACTTTTACTCGAAGCTCTTTTATTAGGAACAATAGGTAAGAGCTTTAAAAATTTGCGGAACTATTTCCTAAGAGTAAAGTAGCTTGAGCTAAATATGTTTTCCAATAGTCTATAACAGTTTCATAGATATACTCGACAAACAAGAGTACCTGCACATAATACGCCCGTATCGTGACCTTTTCCCTACTAAGCCCCTCCCCCCGCAAAAAAAATATGTGTTTCCGGTTGGCCGACCGTCCCTGTTTCTCGTTGCTGAGCATTTTTCCCCACCACCAATTTTTTTTTTTAAAATAAAAAAAAATCACATTGCCGAAATTAATTTGTGCATCTAATTGAGCCGGTAGTGCCCAGTAATTTGAAGCGCTTGGAATATTATTTGATTTATATATAATGTTAAAAAAATTAAAAAAAAAAAAAAAAAAAAAAAAAACCTACCTGCCTACCCTAATTTAAACACCAGTGCAATATGAAACACACATATTTATTTTTTTGGGGTCTAATGACTTTGACCTTTCAGCTAGGGACTTTGCTGTTGTATGATAAGCCGTGGGCCTTGCTAAAATTTCATCAAAAAGTACAGGTTCAAAAGTAACAAACTGGACAAGGAAACAAGCCACTGACTTACAATATTCTTTGTTCTTGTGACTTTCACTTTGAAGCAAAGGATACGACTGAATATGCAGGACACTGTCATCTCAAGATATATGACAAGTTAAAGTTTAATGAAAATATTTTTTTTGCTTCAAACGTTATACCATTATATGGACAGAGGTTACTGATTTATACTTTCCCTTGCCATGACCTGGATGTTGAGGCAGGAGGCGTGACTATGGTATGTGATACATTGTATAGTCATGGTATTAGATATGGTCAAAGTTTCATTCAAACATCTTCACTAGTTCAAAAGTTATACTTCCGACATGGATACAAGGCGGAGTTACATTTTCCCTTGCTGTGACCATTACTTTGAGGCGAGGGTGAATGTGGGAGTAGGGGAGTGGATGGGGAGACGAGTGGCTGTGGTATGCGACTCGCCCGCTTGTTAGTTGCTCGCCAATCTTGCGTAATACAAGTCCAATACATTACTTATTAAGGTATCTCAGTAGAATCGAGAGCAAACATGATAATATTCATATCCAGTATATTGTTATGATATTGCATGCAAATAGGAATTAGGAAAGCCATTAATTTTCATTAAAGTGCGAGACCCTTTCGATCTGGTCAGAAGTATGTGTGTGCGTTTCTTGTTTGGTCGGGTATATTTTATCACCAAGTTTCTATTAAATTCTCAGTCGTAGTCAGGGACGGATCCAGAAATATCGCTTATTTTTTTTTTTTTTTTTTTTTTTTTGCGGGGGGCGGGGGCGAGGGGGCTGAACAAGTAATCGAGGAGTCTGTGGGATGGAACTCTCAGTGGGGGCCCATAGGGCGAAGCCCGTAGAAGCTCCTGCATTTTAAGCGTTTCCAGGGCATACTTTTAATTATCTAACTGTAAAGAAAAAATTACTCTTGAAAACGTTCCGGTTGTTTCGCGCAAATTTGTTTGTTGTGTGTGGGCGGATAGCCGGCTTATGACCCCCCCCCCCCCCCGTTAGTCTCGCGAGTTTAATGAATTCGACGCTAGGTTTGGTGTGTACCAAATATTGGCTTGAATGGTGTATCATATAATTTGTATTTGTTGGATACGGAGAGAAAGAAGTAGG
Organism: Margaritifera margaritifera; assembly: GCA_029931535.1. Lineage (NCBI taxonomy): Eukaryota > Metazoa > Mollusca > Bivalvia > Unionida > Margaritiferidae > Margaritifera > Margaritifera margaritifera. The sequence goes on along the minus strand of JAQPZY010001697.1, from coordinate 9,913,788 downwards.
CTCAATATATGGCTTTAAATAATTGTCTATCTGATTAAAATCACGTCTCCGCAGTCCTACGTGAAGATCTGATGGGCACCAACAAAAGGCCATGTTCTGATGACGTTGTAGTTTACCAATAAAATCATAACCTTCGAATTTTTTAAGTGACTCACGACATTCGGAACATATTGTTACTAACGATAACTGTCCCTAACACGAATTTGTAACGCTTTATAGGTTACTAAAATAAGTGGACCGGGAATTCCAAAGGTCACCAAAACATGAACTTGTATCGGTGTATGCCAGGTCTCCAAGTTGGACTGCGGAGATCTGATTTTAATCAGATTGAAATTATTGTATACTTGTTTCATTCGTTTTTTTTTTTCCAACTGTAGGCCGTGTGTATACATTTTTGAATTGTTGCCTCATTGTATCTTTATTTTTTACGTCAGTCAAATAGAAACACGTAAGAAAAATGAACTATAAGCGTTCCTTTAGGTATCACGGTACCAATTGTGCAAGCCCAGGGGGGCGGAGCTTAAGGTGGAACATTGTATTCAGAAATAAACAACAAAACTAGCTGTGATTGGTGTATTATGTAAGAGTTGTAGTTTCTGTCTGGCTTAAAAAAAGTTGAGTCTCTTAGCAACATGTGAGATTATGTTAATTCATGTGTAGATCATGTTTTGCATTTTTTATGATTTTTTAAAAATGTGATACACATCACTGAAAATGTGTCTGTTGTGACTGAATAACTCTTACCCCTGTCTAGTTCCAGCAGAGTTATCTCTCTTAAATGCAATGGAGTACCTGGTTCTATCACTGTCAAATTGACAATCTAACATTGCTCTCTATGACAGTGTGTGACATGCATGCTAAAGTAGGAGAGAAGGTATATTTATTTCACCAAATGTTAACATTAAGGTCTATGGAAAAACAATTGGTACCGTGATACCTTTAATCCAGACATTCCAGTGTACATCACGGCTTCTGCCTCATTTATTTATTTATAAACGATCTTGAGGGTGTACCTGCAGTACGGATAAACCACTTGGACAATCCTGTATGATCTTCAAAGGTATCGTCTTACGTAGCATCGACATTTATCAAACTAACTGTATGCATACAACACTCGTCAAAAGTCAATATATTGACTTATAAGACATGTAAAAGTAATAAAGATTAATTTTTGAATCCCATTCATGGGAAACTCCTTTGTTATTTTTACCACTGGTACATAACACTGATCAACGTACTAAACATCGTGCTATGGAAAATATACTATTATTTTTACCACCCGTACATAACACTGATCAGCGTACTAAACATCGTGCTAGGGAAACTATACTATTATTTTTACCACAACTACCTCATATTTACAAATATCTCGGGGATATGACACTACAACAACAACTACTACTACAGCTGCTACTACTACCTGCACAACTACGGACCCGTGTTCGAATTCTCTAACCTGTATGAGAATATATTTTTTCGTATTTAAAAATGCTGTTAATGTTATCAAGCATTCTCCTGTAGAATCCAGGGATATCACTTTCAGCTCTGTTTGGTGCATATTTGCAATTCTCTATAATAACTTCTATATACCTTGATTTCTATCGTAGGAATCCAGAGTGACTGTGTACTTAGATGAGAATTAATTACTGGGTCGATATGCAGGTGTATCTGCTACGCACAAACGCCTATACCAGCGATTTTGTAGCATAATTTTTAGTGATGTTTGCATGGTCGAGAGGGTATTGGGGTTGGTGCGTGCAGGCAAGGCGATGGTTGCCGTATCCCGCGGACCCGGGTTCGAATCTCGAGTACGAATCAAAATTCTCTAACATGTATTATTTATTCGTATTTTACCTTTTATTTCAGGATAAATCTGGGCACTTTTCAGGCTGCATCCGCAATGTCAATATCAGTACAGGTATCGAGGCACCACCTAATTACGTTACTGTATCCGACTGCCATTGACGTCAAAGCATTATGCTATTTCATTAAAGGTCTAATCCTAGAATAAAATTTCCAATGCTCCACAATTTTTGTTGACATTGTGGACGAAGAAACAGACCTGTGACTATTTTTAACAACGGTCAGTGAATGCGTCAAAATGGATCTGAATCTCGACCTTCAGACCTTCCGGGAGTGTCACGATATTAGGATGTGCCAGACCAACTCCCGACGGGACGACAGATTCAAGAGTATAAGTGATTAAGCTGGAAGGATCTATACAATTTGTATGGGATTTATATTTTTATGTTATCGGACAATATTCTTTTCTGATGCTATATCTTAATAAGTTACAGAAGCAATCTGCCAGTCGCTTTAAATGTATGATAATAGCAAACTGTTGGGTGTAGTATTTGCTAATCTATCAGGAATAAAACAATATATTTGCATAATTTGCTTGTTTAAAATGCAAACGTTTGTCTACACTTGAGAAGATTTTTTGGACATGTTTTGACGTGGGATCGCGGGAGTCTTGTTTCTGATGGTCGTTAAGTTTAAATTGTCTACTGGGCAAGTCTGAAAAGAGTAATCGATTATCTTTGCAGATTTCGAAAGAATTTTCAGACGAGTAGAAAAAAAAATGTATGCAAATAATAGACATGATGGTATTGACATAGATCTGTTTATCTTTTTTACGGCGCATCTGTGCTTAAAGGTTTATTTTTTTCACTGAAGATAAATAATAGGGATCGAAATAATGCATTCGTACCTGCAGGGCAACCTCTCAAAATACGGAACTCTGAATGCTTTTGTGAATTTGCTGTGAAAGTGACATTTGTAATGATGAAATTGCAATGTAAGAAAATAATTCTTTTTATTAATTTTGACGTCAACTAACGCATGCCATTACGTCGCTAAGAGTTTTTATTATATTATCTCTGCAAAGTAACAAAAATCAATTGTTAATCAAAACATGTCGCTGAAAGAAATTGCACTTAGCTTCTTCTAATATCTCGTATGCTTTTTATGGGACGATTTCCAGCACCTAAATGTTTTAGTTATCGAACCCGCACCAACGCCTTAACCACTGAGCCACAGAGGTCCCCGTCAATGCAATAAAAGGTCGATTATTCAGACTTATTTACCAATTTGTATTTTCTCTCGGATGCATATAATTCGTTGTCCGAATAATCGTAATATCTGTCGAGATAATCGTAATATCTGTCGAGATAATAGTAATATCTGTCCAGATAATTGCAACATCTGTCCGGATAATTCTATCAGAATAATAGCTATATATGTTTGGATAATCTTATGATCTATCCGATCGTACTGTCTGTCCGACTTATTATAACTGAACAATAGTAATATCTGTCCGAATAATCTTAATATCTGTCGTGATAATCGTAATATTGTCCGGTATCGTATTATCTGTTCAGATAATTGTAATATCTGTCCGAATAATCGAAGAGTCTGGATAACTGGCATTAAGATCATTGACACTGTATCGCATTTAGTTAGATGTTTATATGTTTTATGAACCGATGCCTTTTTGTGTTGCTTTATTATGGCATATTATATCTGAAGAAAAAGTTTCGCTGATATGTCATAATGGTCGACCATGAAATTTTTTACTACGCATAAAAGGCAACTTACATACATCATGTTTGAATGACCATCATATGCTTAAATTTCAAAGCAGTTAAAACAATCTTCATAGTTATTTACTAATAAAGCCTGAAATTAATTACTATACTAACAATATTAAATCGATCAAAATTAATTAAAACTTAATTTGCATGTCACATTAAAGGACACGGCTTTAATTGCAGCGTACAATACTTTTATTAATTATTTCAGTTCTTAAAGAGAATGTGACAGACATCGACGAAAATTTGTTCTAAAAACAAAATTACAAATTGTGGTTCACTATAGTCACAATGGTGTCAGTATTTAGTTATTCTATTTCCTGTGAGTGATCAGTGCTTAATAATAATAATAATAACAACAACAACAACAATAATAACAACAACAATAATTAATAATCATAATAACAACAACAATAATAACAACAACAACAACAACAATAATAATAATAATAATAATAATAATAATAATAATAATAATAATAATAACAATAATAATAATAATAATAACAACAATAATAACAACAACAATAACAATAATAATAACAATAATAATAATAATAATAATAATAATAATTTAGATTGGCACCCAGCTGAATGTTTCAGATCCATATGAATTGTCAGATCCATATGATAGGTGTGATCATATGTTAGATTATCACGAAAGTATACGGTGAATTGTGTTGGTCTTTTTCTCCACGAATGTACCGACTGCAGGTGTTTTATATTTGTATTTGTTTCTTCGGCTTGGCCGCACCTCGAGGGTTACACGGTATTTATACTCTTCGAATCATTTTGTAATTGTTCCGCTGTCAATAATACACCAACGTCAATAGTTTTACAGGTTGTAGTGTCTGTTTAAAGAACTGTACTAAGAAATGTGTTACCATGAAGGTCCGCTTAGGTATTCTTGTATATGGTTTTTACATGCTATATTTGTAAGTCGTGGTTTATAATATTTATATGCGTATTGTATTTGAATATAATGTGTTGCTGTAATTTCAGTGAAAGAAATATCTGCCTTTTGGACAGATTTTTCCTTTTGTTTTTTTATTGACGTACATCTAACTTGCTAAACGAACATAAGCGGCGAGGCAAAAAGGACAGCAGTAACGTAGCGAAAAAGACAACGTAGTGCCTTCATTCTAATACGCATATACAAAGACCATGGGAAACAAAACCCCAAAGCGAAATCCACCCCCCAAAAAACAAAACAACCCCAAAACAAACAAACAAACAAATAACATGTAAAAAAAAATAGCACCTGGTTCTCTCTCTCCCCGAATTTGGCAAAGACTCAGAACCCAGACAAAGCGATCACAAAGTTGCTTGTCGCCGTCCGTATACCATCAATTTATGATGAAGTGTAATAGCCAGGAGTGTACTGGGTAAGCAACTCGGCCCTGGACTTATCTGCCGGGACAGGCCCGCGGTTTTGCTCACACCAGTAAAACACCGGTAAAAACGGATTTTTTTGCGGCGGCCCACGGGGATTTGTCCCGGTATGCCCAATGGCCAGTACACCACTGGTAATAGCGATAATGGAAAGGAAGAAAGAAAGGATATCTAGTAATAAAGATAAATATGATGTGAGAGTAAAACAGGGATCAATACTAACGGAGTGTCGATGCAGGACACACAAAGTGAATACATTGAAAATCAATATAATTGTCAATGCGACAAAACGATGACTAGATGTAAAAACTGCATATGGGTCATGCAAGCCCCCCCCCCCCCCGAAATTTGTCAAAGACACAGACATCACAAAGTTGTTTGTCACCTTCCATATACCATACATATTTGGTCTGATAATAGATACCGGAACCGAAGTCCCCCGCTTTCGTTGGAAGTTGGAGAGTGTAGTATTGTAGGGAAAAGGGCAAGGTGACGTAGTGAGTGAGTTACGGTACAGATGTTAAGGAAGACACTACAGGTGATGTAGTAAATGAGTTACGGTACAGTTGTAAAGGAAGACACTACAGGTGATGCAGTACATGAGTTATGGTACAGTTGTAAAGGAAGACACTACTGGTGACGTAGAACACCGATAATCGAACCCAGGTGAGACCTCATCAACATGAAACTGCACACAAATGTTGCTTGAAATAAAAACATGATTACGAGAGATATAGTGCTGAAACGAATGTAGGCCCAACGTTCAGCTACCATTAATGCTGACGTAGAAAGCTGATAATCAAATTCCACTTAACTTATAGCAATATCAAAATGCATACAAAATCTGTTTTAAATATAATAATAATGAAGGGAGTTATTGTATGCAAACAAAAGTGGTTGGGTCCAAAAATAAAGCTGCATATGAAATTTGGTTTAAATTCAATAGGAATTAAGAAAGTTATTGTGCAAAAAGGAACGTGAGTGCGTCCCACAATCAGGGGCCATAACTCCAATAAAAAATTGTTTTTTGCATGCTGAAGATGTAACTCGGCAACCCTGGCAATAAAATCAATTTCAAACTGCATATTCATTTTGTTTGAAATCCAATAAGGGAGTTATTTTGCAGAGAGGAAAGTGGGTGGGTCTGGCAATCATGGGCCGTAACTGTACTAAATGACACAGAATGCTGATAATTGAACTTGGCCAAGATCTCATATAAAGCTGCATACCAAATTTGTTATTGAGCATAAATAAAACTGAATGGATCCAACAACCAGGGTCTGTACATCTGCTTTGTAAAGACTTATAATGCTGAAAATCGAACTTAGCCAGGGTCCAATCAATATCAAGCTGCCTACCATATTTGGTTGCAATCCAATCATAAATAAAGTTGTTGCTGTATGGAAATGAAAATGGGTGGTCCAATAATCAGGGGCTTTAACTCTAATAAATGAAAATGTAGAACATTGACAATCAAATTCAGCTGAAGGCTGACCAATATCAAGCTGCCTGTACAATTTAGCTGAAATCCTTTAATAATTAAAGGCGTTATTGTGCAGAAATGAAAGTGGGTAGGTTTACCAATAAGGGGCTATAACTCGGCAAAATGATAATGTAGAATGATGATGCAAAATGCTGATAATCGAACTCATACAAGGTCTCATAAATATCAAGCTACATACTAAATTTAGTTGAAATTGAATAATAAGTATAGAAGTTATTGTGTGGAAACGAAAGTAGGTGGCTCAGACGATCAGGGACTATAACTCAGCAAAACAATGATGTTGAATGTTGACTATCAAACTTAGCCAAGGTCTTATCAATATCAAGCTACATGCCAAAATTAGTTGAAATTAATAATAATAGTAATAATAATAATAATAATAATAATAATAATAATAATAATAATAATTCATGGAAGATATTGTGCACAAACAAAAACATGAGGGTCAGATATAACTCCACTAAGCATCAACATAGAACTCTACAAATCAAACTCTGCCAAGGTCTTTATAATATCAAACTATACACTAAATTTGGTTGAAATGCAGTAACAAGTAAGATAGTTATTGTGTGGAAATGAAAGTGGATGGGTCTGATGATCAGGGGCAATAACTCTGCTAAATGATTTTGTAGGATGTTGAGAGTTGAACTCGGCCAAGGTCACATAAATATTAAGCTTGCAAAACAAATCTGACTGAAGTGCAAAGAGTTACTGTGCAAAAATGAAGTGGGTGGGTCTGATGATCCACTAAACAATGACTTTGAACTCTGACAATCAAACTAATTCAAGATCACATCGACATCAAATTGCATACTAACTTTGGTTGAAATCCTATAATAATTAAGGGAGTTACTGTGCAGAAACAAAAGTAGGTGGGTCTGACAATCAGAGGCTATAACTCTGTTAAACCATGACATACAATGCTGACAATTGAATTCAACTAAGGTTTCAACAATATCAAACTACAAACCAAATTTGGTTGCAATGCAAAAATAATTAAGGCACTTTTGTGTAGAAGTGAAAGTCGGATGGGCTGAGGGATTGAAGATGGCAGGAGAGACAGGTCTAATTTAATGCCCCCATCCTCCCCTTCTTTTTGTATGAAAAGTGGGTCACAAGAGGTGAGTTTTAAGCAATATAGTAAAATACTCAATTTGTTGAATTTTGGGATTGTAAAAATCTTTCTCCAAGAATCAATGGTCATCTGACATTACCTAGATGTTCATCAGGTGATACTAATAAAGATAAAGGTTAAAAAAAAAAAAAAAAAAAAAAAAAAAAACCTGCATAGTTGGTAAAGTTTTTGTAAATAGTTGGACCAGTATGGATCCATTAGAAATCTATGAACAGAGCAATGATTGCAAAAACAGGTCAGATGTCAACATTAAAGGTGTCAATGGTAACCTTACTTCCCATTCTCATGAGTCAAATGCCTTCGAGTTGTAGGTGCTAAATGAGTGCAACAGTAGGTGAAAACTAATATATGTATAATATAACTACACACACACACATATATATATATATAGTACTCCATCATTATAATGCCTTCGATGGGCACCATACAGTATATTGCTTTATAGTGAGACCTCACAAAAATGAAGAATGTGATACTGTGTACATATAATTTTCATACCACTTAATGAAAGGATCCATGATCATAGCTGCTTTTAACAAGAAGTATTATAATGAAGGGCATTATAGTTAGGAATATATCATATACACTAGTTTATAAACTGGTCCAAATGCAAACAACATAGACCCTGATCTGCTGGTGCATTATGCAATGGCAGATCAGGTCTATGTTGTTTGTTCTACTGATTAGTCCTATCAAACTCCATAGACCCAGATTTGCTGGTGCATTATGCGATGGCAGATCTGAGTATATACAGTTTGCAGTTGGTTCCATCTTATAAGCGAGTATATACAATACACACACACTTTAAAAAACAAGGGGAGCTCACTCCCCCTCTCCTGAAAATTTGGGAAGCAGAAAACAATTATGGGTGTTACACTGACCAAAACATAAACTTACTAATTTGTTTCTGCATCCTATTTTAAATTCCTGCTGTTATTTTATCCCTAGCAAAGTAATCTGCCTCAATGTCTATTCCTGTATATATATATTGACAGGTTATGAATGAAAGCCTCTTGAATGAACTGTACTGCTGAGATAGACAAGCTACAGAGTGCATGTGCAAAGCTATTACAGTATTATTTTTACCTTTCATTAACAAAATTATCATCACTGAAATTGGCAATTATTCTACTTTCATTTTTTTTATAGATTTGTGCAGACATAATTGAAATGTGAATGGGTATAGCTATTTTTGAACGATTTCTCCAACCTTACATGTGGCACCACATTAGTAAGTCAATGCAAGGGTAACAATCAAAAGAAAGAACTGAATTTTGCATAAATTTATTCTAACTTATAAATTTCATGAAATTTTCCTGAAATGTAATGTCACATGAAATAAGCTTTGTCCAAACACTGATAATAAATTTATGCTTATTGTGAAGTGATTCTGCATATAAAATTATATATATTCATTCATTTTAAGTATATAAAAAGGATACAAACTACAGGTAAGTAATTCTGAGCTTTGATATACAGTACATGTGTTTTACTGTAATGTGTTTCTTGAGTATTAAATAAATAAAGCAATTTATAATGTACTTTTTATCTTGTACATTTCATACAAATAATTTCACCTTTTTAAAAAAAAATATATGCCCTATACTGTATACTCCCTTTGGACTTGATATCAAGCAAGTTCTGGAAGGGCTTGTTAGTAAGCATTTCTTTGAATATATTAGCACTTCACCATGTATATACAAAACCCATATCAAAAGTTATTAGCACTTCACCATATATGTACAACCTCCCATATCAAAAGTTATTAGCACTTCACCATGTATGTACAACCTCCCATATAAAAAAACATATTAGCACTTCACCATGTATGTACAACCTCCCATATCAAACATATTAGCACTTCACCATGTATGTACAACCTCCCATATCAAACATATTAGCACTTCACCATGTAAAACCTCACATATCAAACATATTAGCATTTCACCATGTACAACCTCCCATATCAAACATATTAGCACTTCACCATGTATGTACAACCTCCCATAGAAAACATTAGAACTTCTCCATGTATGTACAACCTCCCATATCAAACATATTAGCACTTCATCATGTATGTAGAACCTCCCATATAAAACATTAGAACTTCACCATGTATGTACAACCTCCCATATCAAACATATTAGCACTTCACCATGTATGTACAACCTCCCATATTGAAAGATTTCTCTGAATACGCATTAGTAATTCTTTTATGTCAATGAGCAACAAGAGGACCAAGTGAACCTTATATCACTTTCCTGGCATACATTGGTCTAAAAAGCAAATGTAGTAATAAGGCAGGTGCCATGGGTTGAAAGACATCCATGTCAGGATAAAAATTTCAAGCTATTTGGTAGAAATAGGTGGTATTTTGACATGCTGTTTAACTGTGATTCTACTTTGAATAACTTCAGCTGGACTAGATGGTGAATTGGCATCTTGGTGTACGAATGGCATCTTTGTGTATGAATGTGAAAGGTATTCATACTGGGACTCTACCAATTATATTTGGTCTTATATAGTAAGGCAGTTTTGGAGAGAAAGTCATTCTATGATAATTGTTACAAATGAAAACAATAACAATAGTCATACCTGATGGGAGATAAGTATCATTTGTAGGTTCTCCACCCAGTTGCTATGGAAGTTACACCATTGCTAGGGAAGCTAGCCAGGACACAATTTTGATAAAGTATGTCCTAAGAAACACTCATGTCATAATTTGCTTGTCCATTCTGAAGTTGGAAATAGGTTTTCCATATGGTTGCTAAATAAGCCACACCTCTGATAGGGAGCAACCCAAGCCAAAATTTGTATAGAGCATGTCCTAAGAAATATTCCTACAAATTTGGATCAAGTTTAAAATAGGTTTTCCATATGGTCAATAGAGGAGCCACCCTAAATACAATTTTTATAGACGATATCCCAAGAAACACTCCAACTAAGTCTGATAAAAACTGGCTCAGCCGTTCTTGAAAAGAAATTGAAAATATGTTTCTCATACTGTTACTGTGTAAGCCATATCATCGTTAGGACCGAATTTTGATAAAGCATGTCCTAAGAAACACTCCTACCAGGTTTGATAAAAAATGGCTCAGCCATTCTAGAAAAATAGAAAGTAAGTTTTCCACCCTGTTGCTATGGAAGCCACAGCTGCTAGCAGAGCCACCCTAGAGACAATTTTGATAGAGCATGTCATAACAAACATTCCTATAAATTTTGATTGAAATCAGCTTACACATGCCAGAGAAGAAGTTGAAAATAGGTTTTCTATATGGTTCCTATGGAAGCCATACCATTGCTAGGAGAGGCAACTCAGACAAAATTATGGTAAAGCATGTCCCAACAAACAACCCTACCAAGTCTGATCAAAATTGGCTCAGCTGTTTGAGAGAAAAAGTTGACAATAGGGCTTAAAACTGGTTGTTAAGGAAGTCACACCATTGCTAGGGAAGCCACCCATGACACAATTGACAGTATTTCAAAAAATCATTCCTACAATCTTTGATCAAAATTGGTTGAGCCATTCTGGATAACAAGTCAAAAATAGGTTTTCTAATTTTGGTTTCCATGGAATCCACTGTTGGCTTGGAAGTCACCCTGAATACAACTTTACTAAAGCATGTCCAGAGGTACTCCTACCAAGTCCGACTGAAATTGACCCAGTGGTTTTTGATTTGAAAATAGCAATGTGGATGGACAACACACTATCCACATTAGATGAAGGATGATGCACACTGGATGCAGGGACATACTATATACCCGCTTGACCTTATGGGCAGGTTAGTTAATAAAGCCATTAGCAATGGCTGCATTGCAAAGGGCCCCACTACCTACAATTTGCTTGGCTGGGTTTTAAACATGAATGTGTGTTGGGAAACCAAAGTTAGTAGAACAGGCAGTCAGTGGCAATCAATCCTCTAAAGGGGCCCCCGGGTGGCAAAGTGGTCTAAGGCACTCGCCTTTACCAATCACTGCCATCTCACCTCTGTCTGTGTGGGTTTGAGTCTTGGGCTCGGCCAATGTGGATATGTGAGAAAGCTTGCCAGTAGCTTCCTGTGGGTCGGTGGTTCTTCCCCCACCAGATAAAACTGGCAGCCAGGTATAGCCTATCATGTGCTGAAAAATGGCGTTAAACCCACAACAACAACAACAACAATCCTCTAAATAACGATGTGGAATGCTGCAAATAATTTAAGTCTCATCAACATAAAGGTATACGATAAATTTGGTTGAAATCCAACATTCGTAAGTAAAGTTATGCTGCGGATACCAGAATCTAGAGGACAGGCAATTGGGCCACAACCCCTGTAAATGATGTAGAGGAATGCTGGAAATCAAAATCATTTAAGGTCTCATCAGTATAAAGCTGAATGCAAAATATGGCTGAAATCCAACCATCACTGGTAAAGTAAAACTGCTGAAACAAAAAATCAGGAGGATGAACAAAAAAGAGGACATAACTCCTGTTAATGATGTTGTTGAACACTGGAAAAGAAGTTAAAATCTCTTCAATATAAAGTTGCATGCCAAATTTGATTGAAATCCAACAATCTTGTTGAAGTTATGCTGTGGGAACCAAAGTCTGGGGGACAGACAATCAGGGGCATACTGCATGTAAATGATGTGATGGAACACTGGAAACTGAGCTCATTCAAAGTCTCATCAAAATAAAGCTGCATGCCAAGTTTGGTTGAAATAAATAACAAAAATCTCATTAAAGTTATCAATCATAGATCAAAGTCTGGAGGACAGGCACTCAGGGATATAACTCCTCAAAACAGGAGTCCCTTGATGGGACTGATGCTCTAGTGATCAAAAAGAATTTCATGGAAATTAAGACAAGTCCATTTCCCATTTCTTCAGTCTTTTGTATTCTTTTTAACTGCAGAGTATTGAAACCATCTCTGATATTCTTGTGACCTTGATTATGGATAAATCACTGAATTTGTTTCAGGCAAAGTCAAGATACCCACATGCTAAGTTTGGTTAAATTTATAATTATTATTTTTTTGTGAAAAAAAATGAAGTCATTGAAGCAGTATTATTCAAGGTACACGTCAGATATGTCCACAAACTAGGTTTGATAAAATCCATTCATACTTGTTTGCATTATCTTGCTCAAGAGTCAGTACAGCTAAAAAACCCAAGTCAAGACCTTTGTCCTTAAAATCAATATCAGAGTGCTGACTATCAACATGTTAATCAGAATGAAACTAAATACAATGTCTAGTCAAAATTCACCTGTATATGTACAAGCCACTGTGTTCATAAGCTCAGTTAAGTACAAAAATGCAAATAATGACCTCTGACTTGACCACAAGGTCAATTAGGTCTGGTTTTCAAACCTCCTTCATAAAAGTGCAGATATGTTGGTGGTCAGATCTACACCATTTTCATTCAGAACCAATTAAATATTGTAAAATGTGTTTTTAGTGAAAACCCATGCCAATGACACCATTCATTCAAGACGAGTACTGATAAAAAGATTTTCAAGATGGCTACTACGGTACCATGTTGGAGGTCAGAGGAGACCCATTGTTGTTCAGAACTAGCTCCATACTGCAAAAGTACTTTAGAGAAAATCCCATCCATTCACAAGAAGTAGCCATATAAAGATTTTCTGGGTGGCCATCAAGGCAGCCATTTTGGAGATTTAATTACCATCATTATAATACAAGAACAACTATATATTGCGAGAAAGCAGTGGTTTTTGTTTAAATGTCAGTATGGCCATCCATTCAGGAGTAGATTAATTGAGTTGCCAAATTGTGGGAGGTCACATTGGCATCATTTACATATAAGACTAACTAAATATTATATAGTGAGAAGTGTTTTAGTAAAAAACCCATGTCAGTATGACCATGTCTTACAGAGGAGTAGAAATAACAAGGTTTTCAAGATTGTTGCCATGGCCATCATGTTGGAGGTCTGATCAGCACCAGTTTTCAGGACCAACTAGATGTTGTACAAAGTCTTTTAGTGAAAAATCCAATGTCTATAAGACCATCTGTTCAGAAAAAGTAGCTATTACAAGATTTTCAAGATGGCTACCATTGCAGCCATAATGGAGGTCTGATTGGAACCATTTTCATTTAGGGCCAACTACATATAAAAAGAAATCTTGTAGTGAAAACTCCATATCGCTATAACTATCCCTTCAGGAGAAGTAGTTATGACAAGATTGTCAACATAGCTACTGTGGCTGTTGAACTGAAGGTCTGATAGCACCATTTTCATTTAGGACCAACTAGATGTCATAAGAAATCTTTTAGTGAAATTCCCGTGTCTATATGACGATCTGTTAAGGCAAAGTACTGATAACAAGATTTTCAAGATGGCTACCATGTAGGCCACAATGGAGATCTATCACCACCATTTTCACTGTGAACCAACTATATATCATAATAAGTCTTTTAGTGAAAGCCCTATCTCAATATGACCATCTGTTGAGCAGTAATAACAAGATTTTCAAGATGGTCATCATGGTGGCCATATTACATACCAAAACAGTACCATTTTTGTTTATGACCAAACAGACATTATATTTCTTTCAGTGAAAATTCCATGCCAATATGACCATCAATTCATGAGAAGCATTAAAACAGGAGTTTCTCGAAGGGACTGATGCTCTCCTGTCTGAAAGAATTTTCAGGAATTGAAGATAAGACCATTTCTTCCTTTCAACTGCTGAGTGTTGAAACTATCAGATATTTTTCAGCAATAACAAGATTTTCAAATTAGCTGCTGTGGATGTCAGATTTGCACCATTTTAATTTTGCACCAACAAGACATCATTTAGGACCCATGAGACATCATAAGAAGTCTTCTGGTGGAAACCCCATGTTGATATGACTTTCCATTTTGGAGAAGTAACAATAACAAGATTTACAAGATGGCTGCCATATTGGCCATATTGGATATCAAATTGTCACCATTTCCATTTAGGACCAAGTAGACATGATAAGAAGTCTTTTGGTGAAAGCACAATATCAATATGACCAGCCATCTTGAAGAATTAGCCATAACAAGATTTTCAAGATGGCCATTGTGGTACCCATAATGGAAGTCAGACTGGTACCATTTTCTTTACAACCAACTAGACATCATAAGAAGTCCTTCGGTGAAAACCCCATGCTGATATGACCATTCATTCAGGAGTAGTGATAACAAGATTTTCAACATGGCCCCTGTGGTGGCTGCAAAGTACCTTTTTCATTTAGTATGAACTAGATATCATAAAAATCATTTAGTAAAAACCGCATGTTGATACAACAATCCATTCAGGATGAGTAGCGATAACAAAATGTTCAAGATGGCCACCACATGTGCAAGCAGCACCCTTTTCATTTAAGACCAACTAGACAGCATAGGAAGTCTTTCAGGAGTAGCAAGATTTTCAAGATGGCTGGTTAGGCAGCCATATTGAATATTAGATAAGCACCAATTTCATTTAGGACCAACTAGACATCATAAGAAGTGAAAACCCCATGTTGATATTACCATCCATTCAGGAAGAGTAGCCCAAAAAAATATTTCAAGAAGGACACTGTGATGGCCATACTGGATGGCAGATTGGCACCATTTTCATTTAGGACCAACTAGACATCATAAGAAGTATTTTAGTGAAAACCCAATGTTGATAGGACCATCCCTTCTGGAGGAGTAGCGATAACAAGATTTTCAAGATGGATGCTGTGGCAGCCATAATGGATGTCTGATCGGAATCATTTTCATTTAGGACCAACTAGACCATAGAATGAATGTGTGTGTAAAGTTTCATGGCAATCCCCCAAGTAGTTTTGGAGTAAAGTTGATAACTTGTGCTGATGGACAGATGGATGGATGAATGACAGACAACAGACAATCCCACAAGCTCTTCTGATTTGTGACCAGTTAAGCTAAAAAAAAAAGATTTTAAAGATGGCTGAAAACAGAACTCTTTCCAGGTCTCATCAATATAAGGTTGTATACTAAATTTGGTTAAAATCCAATAATTTCCAATTTATTTTGACAGACTGATGAACAAATGGTTGAATGGGTTGATATGTAGAGAGATGGAAGGATGGATGAACGGGATTACTATAGGACTCCACTGACTTCATTTAATTTATTTATTGACAGTTAATTAATAACTCCCAAGTCCTTTAAATAATTTTGTAAGATGCTAGGCATGTTAACATTTATGCATCATAATGTCTGTTTCCAAAATGGCAAAGAATTTTGGGAAAGTGTACCCCAAATGATACCATGTAATAACTTTGGCTATAACCATCGTGATTCTGTCAAATGTAAGAGTATTGAAAACACATGTAAAACAAGAGGCCCTTGTAGACTGAGATTGCTCAGCTAGCTGAAATCTGCATGGCCAAATACATGTGAAGTTTGTACAAAACTGAAAGCAATTTATGCAGGGCAAGTTTAACTATAAGGCAAACTAGGCAGTCACCTAGAATGTGAAAATTGGGGGGGGGGGGGGGGGGGGGGGGCAAAAAAACTGAATGAATAAAAAAAGAAAGAGAAATAGCTTAAAATAGAAGATAATAAACATCTACAAATAGAAACAAAAAAACAGAAGGAAAGAATAAATGTGTGTGTTAGCATTCACGGTGCCACATGCTTCGACTTTGACATTGTATTCATTATCGAAAGTTAATTGTGGGGGAGGGGGGGTGCAAGGCTGAAGGTTTGCCTAGGGCGCCAAATATCCTTGCGCCGGCCTTGCCTTTATGCCAAGATGTTTATTTCAAATTTGGTCAAATTCTGTTTTGCTGATTTTGAGAATAAGTCATTTCAAAATTTGTTTATTACTTAGTAAGGATGGTCATATTTAATGGCAAATCTATATCATTTGTATCAATTTGAAAGCCCTTCAAGCCAGAATGCTCTCTGCCCAAGTTTGCAAATTGGTTCAGTGGTTTTTAAAAGTTTAAAATAGCAATTGTTAACAGACATATGACAAATGACACATGACAGATGCAGTGCCATATCATAATCTCACTTGGCCTTACTGCCAGCTGAGTTAAGAATAAAAAATTCGCACATTTATTATTTTTATCTTTTTTTTCCCTAGTGGTAAACAACATTTGTATTAGGTATAGATAATTTCTCTTCCATAATTTCATAACAGAGCAATTTCATCACAATCAAGATATGAACAACATGTGACATAATTAATCTTAATACAATAATCACACAATATACAGAAAATAGCACCAATTATTACAAAAGATTTGTTAAAAATCATTAATTTCCTACACTGATGCAGTATTTTAGATCATCAATGGTATGAAATATTTAGACACATTCCGGACAAAACAATCTATTTCCATGTACTAATTTAGGATGTTTTCTTTTGCACAACAGTCCCATACACTCTCCACACATTAATTTATGATGTTTTCTTTTGCACAACAGTCCCATACGCTCTCCACATATTAATTTATGATGTTCTCTTTTGCACAACAGTCCCATACAGTCTCTCAAATTCTGCATAAGAAAATTGCATGCAAGAAATATAAACTGTAACCTACCATATATACTCGCATAAAAGCCAATACCAACTGCAAACTGCATAGACCCAGATCTGCAGTCGCATCATGCACCGGCAGATCTGGGTCCATGCAGTTTGTAAGGAATAATCAGTAGAACAAACAACATAGACCCTGATCTGCCGGCGCATTATACGATGGCAGATCAGGGTCTATGTTGTTTGCATTTGGACCCAGGTTATACGCGAGTATATACGGTAATGAGAATTCAGTTAGAGATCAAGTTTCGTGGGTCTGCAAAATGGATGTTTTTGTTGGCACTTAATTTCATGGACTGGTAAGAAGCTCTACTGTTTCCATAGAGGAATATTTGTTGGGTCTTTAAATTCATGGCTTGTAAAAACCATAAAACCAATGAAAATTGGTACACCATGAAAAGTAATTAATTTGTAGTACTGATGCACTAACAATATGATTGAGGAATATGATATCTCCAGTCAAGATAACTTTATTTACCTTTCTGGAACATATTGTATGAGATATGCATAAAAAACCTCATCAAAACCATACAATTAGCCCCGATGAGTACATATATTGCTGGAATGAATAGAACAATTTCAGTCAATTACCTGCAGATCTTGTAAAGAAAAAGACAACACTAACAGATAGGACTGATACTAGTTTTGTTAGGAATTCATCTCAAGTTCATAGTCATAGAAAATTAATAACGAAAATCATTTTTGGGTCACAAATTGTCTCCCTTCCCATCTTAAAATAAATGACAGCATTTGTAAACGTTGACTTTGTAAACTCGATCTGTCAGTAAGAAGTGCTTATAAATACCCCCTGCTCTAAAAGTAATAATCTGGCAAACCCCATTCTTATATATGACATAAAACTCTGTTACAAAATGAATACCAAGTTTTATGAACATATCTCAAGGGTTCAGGAGATATTAAGTAAACAAAAGTGTGACAAGCAGACTCCAGTATACCTGATTACAATTGAAAAAAGTAGCTTTTATTTTGCTTTAACTTTTTAAAAGTTGCCCCAAACATATAAAAGCATTATGATTAGAAATTCCTGAAGCCACTGTTTACCCCCCACTTCCCAAAGAAAATCCATGGTGACATTTCCATACAGCAAAATGTAAATATAAACAATGATATATTTTAGATGCTTCAATTATTATCAACAATATCTAAAAACTAAAAATATGTGCTCATGGAACATGAATGCCCCCAACAAATGCCTGGATAGTGACTTAGATGCAAATCATAACTGGATGAACATGGGTACTCCTATATGCCCTTTCAACATTCAAGTTGGGCATAAACAATGAAAGAAAAGAAAGGAAAGGAAAGAAAGAAAAAAGAAAAGTTTAATGAATCTCAGTAATTTAAAGTACACTTGTATCAGTAATAGTAATGTGTAAGTAGTATCTATTAATACTATATACAAATATATGCATTGTCTGCATCTGATCTTACTCATATGTCTAAAAATTTTATCAAATAATATAATCATGCTATTTACATATATGTATACATACATACACATAGACACACACATACATATATACACACATATACAGACTGACTTCAAATACTCAAATACACAACAATTAAACATTGGTGATTGTTTTCCTGTATTTTATCACACAGTGAAAAACTGAACTTTTCTCTTTAAAGATGTAATTACATGCAACTTTGCTTAAACTATTTAATAGCTGGACAAAAGTTTGACTAACATATCATGAGTACTGCGAAAAACTATAAATAATACTTAGTACAAAACTTTCCTAACTACTCTCCTTGTTTGTACTAACATGTCTTTGCCTTGTTCTGTTTTTCAAGTCCATCAGTATACATTGCATAATATTGACCTACATACAGTGTATATTCAAATGTGTAACCAATCAATTCAACCATCTCTTCCTCAATCCCTACCTCCATCCATCTTTCCATAAATATACCTGCATAAAAACAAGTATGCATTAAAAATATACTGAATTGGTCTTTTGTATACAATTAATCTCTGATCAAAATCACCTGAGTTGCAACTGACATAAATAGAGTACTTTTCTGATAGTAAACATAATATAAATTCCTTTAAAATGTTCACATTGGTAGTTCATTAAAAGTATCTAGATATGTAAATATATTGTTTCAAAAGCAAAAGAGTAAATCAGTGATATAATTTGTTTTTTGTCATCTACTCTAACTAAATATTTTTCTAAGTAAAGGTAAAATTAAAGAAATAATGAACTCAATCTTAATCCCATTAAGAACACGGTGTAGAAAAATACTTGCTTCAAAAACAAATCCCCAATTATTTTAAACCTGAATATCACAATTACATACGCTGAGAGTCTTCACTATGTAAGAGATCAACCCACACTGCTGAAAAAATAGAAATTAACACAATCTCATTTTAGTACATTTTTTTCTTTGTTTTGCAAGTGTTCATACCAAAAGCTTATTAGTCAAATATAATGCAGGAAGTATGTATAACACATCTCAGCTAAACTAAACAATAATAACAATGTCACAGATATTGTCAGTCTAGAAAAACAAATACTTTTGTGAATACCCATTTAGCAGAGACAGTCAATTCAAGAATTATTCCATTAGAAAAAGACTTTTCCAGGATTCATGATTCCTTTGGGGTCAAGTGCCATTTTGAGCTGTCTCATCACCAGCATGCCAGACTTCCCAATTTCTCGCTCCAGGAGTTCCCGTTTACCTTGACCTATCCCATGTTCCCCTGTACAAGTGCCATCCAATTCAAGAGCCAACCTAAGAAGTAGACAAGATGGTCTTGAAGGCAACCCATCTTTTGTTCCTTATTAGGAAGGCTAAACACTAATGAGCAAATAATTTGTAATAGGAAGAAATCCTAATACTGAGATATTAAACCTCCATGCATATATCTTTTAGGGTATAAAGCAGTCATTTTCTAACGCTACAGAGTCAAACTTGTCAAGGTCACCCATGGTACTGGCAGAAACTGGCTCTTATGAACAGATGACCTTTACACATGTACATGTACATACTGTATATACTCATTTATAAGCACAGTCCAACTGCAAACAATACAGACCCTGATCTACCATAGCATAATGTACCGACATATCTTGGTGTGTGTTGTTTGTTCTGACCACTCCTAACAAACTGCATAGACCCAGATCTACCAGTGCATCATGTGATGGCAGAGCTGGGTGTGCAGTTTGCAGTTGGACTCACCTAATAAGTGAGTATATACGGTACATAAATGAAACTTTCAGTACATGATTTTGTAGAAGGCAGAAAGAGACACATCTATAAACACCAATCTCTCTTTTTGTGAAAGCATATAAATATGTCTAAAATGTTGAAGACTAATTATTTTATGAGTTATAGAACAAAAATATAATCTTTTATGTGGTACAATATTAAAGACCATATTTAAAAGAATGAAGGTCCTTGACTGGCTAAAAATAATTACTTGTAAAAAAATTTACGTAATTTTTCAAAAGAAGCCTATGTATGGGTAAATTGTATGCAATAAGAGGTGTGAACATAAAACCACCAGTACTACTGGATGTAAATTGGGAGATTTCACCAGCCAGATTTTGATGGTGGGCACATATATGGGGATTTTTCTTTAAAAACAAGCTGCGCAGAATATAATTTGTAACATTTTAAACATTTTTCTCTTGGACAGATCATGCTAAGGGTGTAAGCATGTTTGCTCGTCTTACCATGAAAGTATAGTCATTTTGCAAAACATTAACATTATAGTCAATGGGAAATAATTAGTTGTCTGTGACCTTTTCTGTGATTTTGTTCAGAAAAAGGCAAAAATGGCACAATCTCTAAGACAGATTATACTTTTCATGAAAAGTTACAGCTTTAAGGGTGAAACTCCTCTATAGTATAGAACAAAGCTATTAAAGTAAAGAACTAATTTATTTTGTTTCCTGATTTCAGAAAAGAAAACAAGGTTCAAAATGTACGAGTATTTCTTAAAGTTTTTTTCTCCCAAACTTTGAAAATTTGGTTCTTGATTTTTAAGCAAAGAGTACTAAAATATATGGTTAACGTACCTTAGTCACTACTGACAATCAGTTTAAGTACAGATCTGAGACTGATGAAATCAGTCCAAATCAAGAAGATGTCTTTACTTACTGTCCAATCCTATCTGATATCAATTTAACTCTCTGTCTCTCCTCCAGTTTTTGGGGGTCAAACACAAACAGGGAGTGAATATTTCCATCCCCTACATGACCAAACACAAATGAACCTGAAAGAAGAGATTGTGAAAATGGAAGTTGTTACTTACAGAGCCATTTTATAGGATATATCCTTAATTTTGGCCAGGGTTTCATGGTCATCCGAATGGACAGGATAGAAAACATGGAAATTTCCATCTCCCACATGACCAACAATAGGACCTAAACAGAATCAAAATGGAATATAAAATTTATGTTTGTAAAATACATATGCCCACACTGCAGACCCCAAAAGTCTCAGTCCAAAAAACATCAAAAATTGTAGGAAAAATGTGAACAATTGCTGTAATGGCCTGAAAATCTAATCAGGAATTCTACAAAAATGTGTAATAAGAGTCCCTAGAAGGGACTGATGCTCTACTGGGTGAAAAGAAGTTCCAGGAAATCAAGATAAGACCATTTCTTCCTTTTAACAATGTCTACCATTTTGAATGATGAAAACACATGGTTTAGCATTATTTCATTCATGCTGCAAGACGGTGGCAAGGTAAACAATTGCTTAAAAGGACTTTGTCAAAAACAGTGAATATCATATGATTATTCATTCATCTAGGATTTTTGTAATAAAAAATCATGGATTTTGTTCATCTAAATACTTAAATGCTTTTGGTAAATCCTCATTGTGACTGATGCTGTTAAAAATTGTGTTATTTTTTTGAAAATACTTACCAGAGTTCCTCTAAGTAGTGTAGGAGGAGTAGCAATAACAAATCTGTGCTAATGAACAGATGGATGACAGAGTAATGACAACAGACCATCCCATAAGCTCTTCTGGTCTATGACCAGTAGAGCTAAAAAAAAAAACCTGACTAATTGATAAAATGGCCAGAAAATCTAGTCAGGTCATCTACTCATAAATATAAATATGGCTTCCAAATTTCATTTGGTTTACCTCAGGTGGGTTTTGCTTAATTGTGCAAATAAGATTTTGTTAAATATTACAAAAAGTTAAAAAAAAAAAAAAAAAAAAAAAAAAAAAAAAAAAAAAATGTAAGAAATGCTGTAATGGTCTGAAAATCTGAACAGGTAATCAACTTATAACCATGATAAAGTGTGTAAAATTGTATAGCTGAAAGTTTAATAGTTTTTGTGTTATTGAACTAAAACAATTTCTGGATGGATGTACTGGTGTGCAGACTTTATGGATGTAAGGATGTTCGAATAGAGGTCAGCAAAATCAATGTGTCCCTCATAAAAAATGCAAACTTAATGAAGGAACTGACAAGAAGGTCTCACAATTTTGACAAGGGTTTTAGCAGAACACTTTGTCTCACCCACCATGTTATAGGTATCACAACACTCATTGAACCAATCAGCTGTTATTACATCCTATTGCAGTCCTTCAGAAAATCATTAATACTTTTCTGACTTTTCCTGGATATTTTCTAACCAGTGAAGAATGTTACTTGCATTCAATAGAAAGCAGCATTAAAACCTAAACAGAAAATAAAATGTTTACTGAGTTCAGCCTCTTGACTTTTTGCTGAGGATGACAAAGCAAACAGGTGTGATTCAGCCAGTTCCAGAAAGGTCACTGCACAAAAAATTCCAGTAATTTCATTCAAATATAACGATTTCCAGAAAATGCCACATAACCTATGCTGATATTTGGACAGATTGTGTCTAAGTTAGTGCTTAACATAAGATAGTCTTGGTGCATCTGAACTTATAACTAATGTTCTGTATTCAAAATGTAAACAAAAATCAAGGAAATATAAACAAACTTAATTACTGTATATACTTGCGTATAAACCGGGTCCAAATGCAAACAACATAGACCCTGCTCTGCCATTGCATAATGCACCTGCAGATCAGGGTCTATGTTGTTTGTTCTACTGATTATTCCTTACAAACTGCATAGACCCAGATCTGCCGGCGCATTATGGAACGGCTGATCTGGGTCTATGCAGTTTGCAGTTGGTGGGCTTATGCACGACTATATACGGAAGAGTAGTAATACAGTAAAACCTGTCTTGTGAGACCACCCATACTGCCAACAAAAAGTGGTTTCTCAGGACAGGTGGTCTCTGATAACAAGTTTGTACAAGTTTACCAGTTTTCAAGGTCAAAACGCAACAGGTTTTCAAGGTCAAAATACAACAGGTTTAAGAAGGGAAAATATCCACAATTACTGTATATGCATTTTATTTATTATTCATAGTTCTTGTTAAAATATTGCAATCATTTCATCTCAAAAGTAATTTTGTATAGCAATAAAGATATACATCTATCATAAAACATTTATAATTATATCTGAAGATCATGTGTACATGAAGGTTAGCATTGCAAAATTAACTTCAGAATATTTATCCTGTCCATAAGTTAACTTGACATGTCCATAATTTTCAGACTCACTTCATATGTAGCATAATTGCAGTTAGGTATGATAACACTTACTCATTCTGTGTATGAATTGTACTGTAGTGGTTTTGATCAGGCTTTGAGTAAATATGGAATATATATGTACCAATGAATGAATTTAAAAGACATAACTAACCTATCCAGAAACAAAATAAATTTATTTAAAGACAAAACCAAAACGCTTAATTCACCAACAACATAAAGAGATTAACTCAACAAACAAAGGGTGTAACAGGCTCACCACAGTGAATAGATGATGGCCTGGTGTGTGGGTTTTAATAACGGTAACATAAAAAAATCAACAAACAACACGAACCTTTTATAACGACAATCAAATCTGGAAAATGATAATCACTTATTAAAGACCTCATTCACCCCAGGCATTATGGATGGACTCTCAATACAAACAACATACTCAACTGCTACAATGAAGCCCTTTTAAAAGAGTTCTCATTACAGCATTATCGGGGTTTTGTGGTTTTTCACAAAAGATAAATAAACACTACAAACCTTTGAATTGACTATGTACATTTGTGACTGCTCCTTTTGAAGAAGCAATAGTTAATCATAATGGGGATTTACTGGAATTTGGCACTACAACGGTTGTTAGTGACATGTACTTTATTCTGGTTTACAGTCTGTAGCATATGACGGCTACCTGCATCATCTATAGATTTTAGGAAACGGTTGCCAGACTCAACTGCTGTTTTTTGTTTTTTTTTAGCACAGACACCTCATAAATGCTCGTGGCTTCAAAGGATTAAATAAAGGTCAGTGGTATTTATCTCTGTTTTGTGATGCGGTCATGTATAGCAGTGTGGTTTTAGAACAATCTGCACTTTGTCTGCAGACACACCTAAGCAGTCATGGTTACAATGGATTAAATAAATGTCAGCGGTGTTCATTTGTTTTTGAGAAACAGTCATTCATAGCAGTGTTGAAATACATTTTTTGCCAGAAAATCACGGTTGCTGGTCACTTTCTGCAGGTGGTTGCTGACAACTGGTGTGTTTATATAATAAAAGCGATCTCTGCATGACGATTGTAGTCATAAATGACAGGTGGTCGCTCATAGCAGAGGTCATTCAAGACAGGTTTTACTGTACCTTATAATGAACCCTCTCTGCCTCTGTTCACATGACCTTAAAAACTTCAACAATAAATCTAAACTCATGAACCAGCCACTACTGCCTTGAAAGTGATTTCTATATCTCACTGTTGACTTAAGCCAGCAAATTACAAAAACTATCATAAATGAGGCAACATTTTGATCATCTGATAAAAAATGATACAGTAGTGGTTCTTCATTGTCAAATACATGCATTTCTCTTTGAACTGGATCTGATTGGCAACAGGGTCAAAAATAAATATTTAGATTCTGTGACTGATTAAACTAACTTACCAAGGTGCATAAAATCATGACCTTGTATGTCAAACTTCTTTTAAGTAATACTTATAGAAATGTGACTGAACTAGAATAATAATTATTATTTTGAACTGATGATGAATTATGCATTCAAAGTCAAATGCTAAAATATATTGTTGCAATATAATTCTATATTTTATTGTATATTTGTTTCACTCTTGAGAAACCCCTCACAAGGGAGGCCACCCCAACAGGAATCCATGCTGCCAACATCAAAATAGGTACACTCTTATTATTTATCCCCAGTATGATGCCATCCCTTTTAAGGCCGCCTTTCTTCGCAGAGAGAGGAGCCACTTTACTATGTTAACTTGAAATGAAATATCAATGAGATTCTTACATAGGGAGTTCTTTTATCTCTTTTTTATGTTAGGGTCAAAATTACTGACTTGAAAAGTGATAACTCTACAATTAACCCCAAACTTTTGTCACAGGAAGATAACTTACCTATAATTCCTGCTTCTTGTATCATCTCTTTTGTCTTCATTATGACTTCAGGAAGGCTAGAAATAGGTACACAAACATCAGTGGAGTAGGGCTACAAGGAGATAAAAAATAATATTTACCAGAGTAAAATGTTATCAATGTTGGCATCATAGTGTATGATGAACTAAGGGAACCATATACCATATATACTTGCGTATAATCCGAGTCCAAATGCAAACAACACAGACCCAGATCTGCCGGTAAAAAATGCAGTTTGCAGTTGGTACGCAAGTATATACGGTATTTTACTTTGTGATGAATCTGATCTCTAATAATTTTTAAATGGAGACATAAAGCTTATATATCATAACTGTATTTTGATTTTAGCAAATGCTAACATTTTAGTGCAAAGGGTTTCCAGTGCTATTGAACATACTCTAGTATTTTACACACAAATTGCTAATTTTTTCATTCAGACAAGTTTTACATGGTGTAATATCTTTATTGAGGTAATGTAGGCCACTGGCCCAAATTACATAATACATGTAACATTAACAAATAACCAGAGCGTAATCAATAATTACATAGCTCACATCTACTTTTACTAGTCTCCAATAGCCATTGTAAACATTATCGTGCAGAAAATGAATTGACAGTAAAGTGATCTTGGCTCTTTTCCAAGTAAAGATCTTAATATTAGAACTTTTCATCATTTTAAAATGTAAAATTTGAACTTTCAATTGGCACTATATAGCCAGTATTGTGCTAATATTTTGTGAAACCACTTACCTACCCACCAACTGACCAACCCACCTCCACCTACCTATCTCCTGTGACAGGGTATAAAAGACGTAAAACAATAAACACAAATATTCTATTATACAATATCATAGTAGAAGTAATGTAATGAGTTGATAAAAACTGGATAACTTGTGAACCTGCTTATAACATGGAGGCAGGTGTGGATCCCATTTTTTCTTATAGAAAATGCCCCCAAAATAGGCCCCTTTTTCTTAAACATGAATAAAATCACTATCAAAATTGGTAAATGACACCTTGATATATTGCTCGTTTTTATAGTTACAAATGACAGTTAGTGCCTGGAAATTTGAATCAACATCATGAAATTGTAACTTTTAATAAGAAGTCCTATATTTTGTTAAATTTTCTGTATAAATAATTTCTCAATACACTATAAATAACAATATACAATGAAATTTCAATCAATTATGGTAGTAATGTGTACTGCAGGCAACACTTTAAGAAATAAATTCCAATTAAATAAGTTTTGTCGAGTGAAATTTCTATTTTAATTTTATCTTTTAATTTGATTTCATTGCAATCATCATAAATGCAATATGACCTCTTGTATTCAAACATGAAAAGTGTCAATCAACTGTCACAGCGATGCCACAAGCATTTCTATATGAACCTAATTAAGTACCAACTGTGTTTTGATCTCTGACTTGAGAAGTGTTGGTTGCATTGTTACAATCAATTAAAAGTTGACCTGCTTTGTATTATCACGTTAATTAGTCTTTTGTATCAAATCAAGTAATGGGGGTAGAATTAAAAAAATTAAAAGGCATGCAAATCCTACATGCATAAGAGCTAGCAGTCATGGTTGTGTGTTAAGTCAATTTGTTTCAACTGACTAATTGAACGCTGAGAACACTAAGTACATGTAACATAATTAAAGTATCTAACATTAATCAGTAGTTTATCATACTCATTTGCAAATGTGATCATCGCTAGCAAAGGAACCAAGCGAAAGGCATACTAGGTGCATGAAAAGCTTAGTTTCACAGATAGAATTTATTATGGATAAGTGAGTTCCAAAGTTTGAAGTTAATTTAAATTTCCCAATTTAGGCACTCAGAGGTTTGCTCAAGGATGAGCAGAAATTTCACTGTAACTTGCAATAAAATCATATCGTCAGTATTTTATTAGTGATAATAATAATAATAATAATAAAATCTAGTTTCGATGTTGTTTCTCTAAATAACTGTCACTCTTTTTTAAATAAAGAATCTTGTTTTATTCTGAATCTACAATAACACTAGAATGTATCCACATTCACATGCAAAAAGCAGTGATGTAATACACGATGTTTTTGCTGGTAGATATATGATGTGTGTTGAAACCACTTGGAGTAATGTTTTAAACGATCTTTCAGTGATTGGATATATTGGAAATAAAGGTAATTAAAAAAGAAAAGAATTTCATTAGAAAAAGCTATTTATTGAGAATTATTCCCAACATGATTATTAAACAAGTAATTAAACACTTAACTCCCCTCACCCCCACACTGTCGATGTCATCCCTTTCTTAATATTTCAGAGTTCCCTCAGTAACTTTTGGCCTCGCTTATGCTGTGATCTATTATCACTGTCTATCCCTAGATGCCAGATTGTACTGGGTGCAAGTCACAGGCTTTGAACAACCTTGGAGTGACACCCAGCAGTACATACAGTTCATGCATTGATAATTACATTGATTAACTACTTTAGGTGATGCTCCCCCCTCCCCCACATGAAAAGCATGCATGCAGGATTTAGTCCACTCAATTTATTGCTATATTCATTCACATGTACAATACAGAGTCAACCTGCTGAGGCTAACATATAATATATAATGTATAGTCATTAATATGGAAAGTTTACCACTGAATAACATATCTATTCCTACTTCCAACTGCACTGGTCAGACAGGACCTTCTGAGGAGGCTTGAATGTATGTAGTTTAGTAAAGCATAAAATGAAGGTCACAGCGACTTTTGGTTTTAAGGGTGTATTTGTAATAGAGATGCAGCCAATTATCAAGTTTCGTGATTGGAACATAAACAGCACCCAATGGACTTTGAACACAAAAATGTCAACAAAGTCAATGAAGCATAAAACATAGGTAACATAGTCCTGTTTATGTAAACGGACATAGAACTTATTATTATGTATCCACATACCATGTTTCATGCTTCTAGTCAGGATGGTATGCATATAACATATAACATGCCAAAAACTTGTGTGATCTTAAGCTAAATGCAAAAACTTAACCAAAGCCAGTAAAAGATGAAATATAGGTCACAATGGGCCTCTTTTGTTGTAAGGGTGTGGTAGTAGTAACAGAGATGCATATTGTCATCAATTTCATGATTCTAGCATGAACAGTGTCTGATAAATGAACATAAAACACAAAATTCAACCCAAGTCTGTGAAATGTAAAATACAGCTCATAATGACCTACTACTGAAATAAGGAATAATGCTCATCAAGATGCATCCCCAAGTTTCATGGTTCTAGATAGGATAGTATGTACATAGCATGCCAAAAACCTATGTAGTCCTACACTAAAGGCAGACACTTAACTTAAGCCAGTAAAATGTGAAATACAGGTCACAAAGGCCATTTTTGGTATGGGTGTAGTACTGAGAGAGATGTATACAATCATATATTTTATTACTTAATGCATGAACATTAAAAACATCAAACTGTACCAACTTTTCTTAAATATGGGTCACAGTGACCTACTTTTAAGATGTGGGCATAGTACTCATCAAGATGCTTCTTTTTACCAAGTTTCATGATTCCAGGTATGCCAGTATCATAAAGTAGTTGAAAAACCAATGTGGTCATGAGCTAAATGCAAAAACTTGAAATAAACCAGTACAATTTGAAATGTAAGTCACAATGAGCTTCTTTTGTTGTAAGGGTGTGGTACTAATAGAAATGCATACAATCACTTAGTTTGATGATCCTGGCATGAACAGTACTCAAGTTTGAACCCAAGTCAGTGAAGCATGAAATGGGTCACAGTGGCCTTCTTTTGTGACAAGAGTGAAGTACTTATCAAATCAGGATATATCCACTCACTAAGTTTCAAGATCCTAGGTATGTATATATATATATATATATATATATATATATATATATATATATATATATATATATATATATATATATATATAAATGTGGTACTAAAAATCTATTTCATTATGAGTTAAATGCAAAAACCTAAGCCATGTCAGTAAAATGTGAAATGTAGGTCACCATGACCTTCTTTTGTTGTAAGGGCATGTTACTAATAGAGATGCATATAATAATCTAGTTTGATGATTCTAGCATGAACAGAGCTTAAGAAATAAACTTAAACCACAACATTTAACCAAAGTCAGTGAAGCATGAAATAGAGTTAACAGTGACCTACTTGTGTGATGAGAGTGTAGTCATCAACATGCATCTCCTCATCAAGTTTCATGATTCCACAAATAACAGTATTTATACAGTGTGCAAAACCTGTGCTCAACCACAAAAACTTAACCAAGAATGTACAACCAATGTACACATATCTACAAAGTTAGCCTCCTCCCCTGGGGGGTAGGTGCATATGAAACCCATTCCAAACTGTTGCCTTGGACCTAGGAAGAAAGAATAGCTGCCATTCAGTGAGAATGTACATATAGTGTACATATGTATACTCTTTTATCTGTGCAGATGTGAATGCTGGGGGTAGTACAAAAGTTTACCTCTACATCATTGAGGTGGGCTAATAAGCATGTGAGGAAGATACAAAAAATTATATATATATATATATATATATATATATATATATATATATATATATATATATATATATATATATATATATATGGAAGATACAGACAATTATATATATATATATATATATATATATATATATATATATATATATATATATATATATATATATACATATACACACACACACAAATAAAAAAGCTATGTCATTATTATTCATCAGAATTCACAATACAAGATCTCTTGGAATTCCTTTCTATGTTTAAGTGTATATAATGAAAATTTACATAATGAGTTCAATGTACCTTTACTTCTACTTTGCAGGGCAGATAGAAATTTCTCCTCTGAAGGGTGCACATAAAGATGTTTAGGTAAATACAGTTTAAAAAGTCTACATTCACATACAACATTCAAACCAACAATATCATACTTATAAATGAAATGATAAAAATCCTCACTCTCAAGACAGTCTTCATATTCGCTAAATTTTATTCTTAATCCAGATATATTCCATACAATAAAAGTTAAAATTGACATTTGAATAATGGCAACTATTAATATCATCATAATATTGTGTACCATCTAATGCTGGACCCCAGCCATGTCCCTACTCATTTTTTCACTAGAATAATCCATATTTGCATTTACAGTGCTAGTAGAATGATCACTACTAATATCATCATGATATTGTACACTATCTGATGCTGAGCCCCAGCCGTGTCCCTATTAAATTTTCATTGAAACAGGTTTCTCTGACACCTCACTGTACACCTAGTTACAGTTTGTCATACTTCAGACAGGCATTTCTCCCTTGTTTGATATGTTCTTGCAGGAAAAGTTTCATACAAGCTTTAGTGCAATTTCTATGTTTCATCTATTACAATGTACAGGCATGCGCTGGTTAAACAAACTACTTTTAGTACCTTATTAGTATGTGTAGCAGGGGCAAACAAACTGAAGTTTACAACTGTGTTAGTTATCGGTGATAATACTGTTTTGTGGATTTCCAGTTATAGTATAAAAAAGGGACACAAAGATAGGAAAATGATTTCATATATTCTTGTTTTTTTCATACTGCAGAGTTAAGATTCATATTGCATACAGATAAAGGTAATACATTATCTGCTACTATTGCATTGCTGAATTTACCAGTTAGGAGGGAGGCTGATGGCCTCAACAACTTTGGTATAAACATTTTGCACTTACCCCCACGGAATGAGTGATCTCGACGGATTGGTCACTTCATATGAGCAAAGCGTGAAGGTGGAGAATCTCTGGCCTGTTGTAGAGTACAAGACCCCCTGTGCTGTGACAGCAGGTCTCACTCTGTGGTAATCTCCTGGGCTCATTTACCAACAGGTCAAGAAGATTACTGAAACAAGACCATTGGGGCCACAGGGGGGCTACCAGGATTAGTCCGGCAGTGGATATCCTGACATGGTGAAGCACCTGTGGAATCATTCAAGCATATGTGAACAATGCAATCCCACTTCAGACTGAAGGTGTCCACTGCCCAGACACTCTGATCTGGTACTGGGGAGACATAAAAATGGAGTTTGTTACTCAGTCTTGTCACTAAAAAGTCCACTGCGGGTCTCCCTCACAGTTGGAACAGTGACTCTGCCACCAATTGGTGGATAGACCATTCCATGAGGATCGCATGACCCCCTCTGAACAAACTGTCCACCAGAATATTCCTCTTGCCTGGAATATGATAGACCCGGAGTGTAATATCCAATGATGCAAATCAGAGGAGGTTCCAGACTTCCATGCAAAGAAAAGGAGCATAAGTACCTCCTTGCTGCCTGAGGTATGATACTACAAATGTGTTGTCTGAGGTGACCATCATGCAGTGGCACCATATGAGGTTTACACACCCCTGTAGGGCTAGAAAGACTGCCTGCATTTCCAAGTTGTTTATGTGAAGGGTCACTTCTTCCAGAGACCAAGAACTATGCCCCCTGGCTCCAGATAAGCACCCCAATCCGAATCTGATGTGTATGAGTACAGAAAGGAGTGGGCTTTATGGGTGTGTATTGGGACTCCGGTCATAAACTGGTCCCGATTTAGCCACCAATTCATGTGGTGGTGAAAATAAGACCCTAAGGGGTATGTTAGCTGAGAAATGATCCTTGTGCAGTCTCCAGTTTGCTAGAAGCAGGAAATGGAGAGGGTTCAAGTAAAGTCTTCCTAGGGAATTAAGTCCACTGCGAGTTCAGGGTTTCCAGGAGAGAGAGGTAAAGGTGAGCCAATGATGTCTTTGCCAGAAAAACTGATATGAGGGACAGGATTTTGTCGAACATGAACTCTCCTGAGGCTGGTGAGGAAATTCATCCCCATGTATACGAAGTCTTGAGAAGGCTCCAGGTTCAGAATAAGACCAAGACGGGTCACTGTGGACCAACAGAAGGACAGGTCCTTCAGAAAAGAACCTCTGAGGATGTTGTGAATCAACCAGTCATCAAAATACTGAAGGATGGGTATCCATAAAGGCCTCAAAATGAGCCGTGACTACCCCCTTCACCCTGGTAAAGACTCTAAGGGCAGAGGTGAGGCAGAATGTAAGCACTTGAAATTAAGATACCTCGAGGTCAAGACAAAACCAGAGATATTTTCTGTGTGTAGGGAAGATTGGAATGTGAAAATATGCATCCTGAAGACAGATGGAGGCCACCTAGTTGCTAGGCCTTGTGGTGTTCTGACCAAGGTGGTAGTCTCCATCTTGAAACATTCTTTCTGAAGAAATCTGTTTGATGTGGAAAGGTGGATTATGAGCCAAAACTTTCTGCATTTTTTTGACACCAGAAAGACCAAGGAATAGAACCATGGAGACTGGTCGTTTCCCACCCTCCTAACTGCATCCTTATGCAAAAGGTAATATACCTCTTCCCTAAATGAGTCAGTCTGGACAGGTGAAACAAGATGTGGGTCCGTAATAGTGAAGGATGTTCTTGGAAACAAAGCCAGCAGCCATCCTTTAAGGTGGAATGAACCCACACATCATCCACAATGCCTGACCGAACCCTTGAAAACATGGCTAGACAGGCTCCTACCAGGAGAGGGTACAACTCTCTAGTAAGATCTCCACATTTACATCCATCAGTTCCCATGGGGCAACAGCAATAAAATGAAAATGTTTTTAGGTTCAAGCCTATTACTGGATACAATTTACACATACTTCGGCTTCTTTTGAAAAAATATTACGTACATTTTTTTCCCAGTAATTATTTTTAGCCAATCAGTGACCATCAATCTCTTAAATATGGTATTTAATATGCCATAAGACAGTCTGGTTCTGTAGCTCAAAATAATTAGTTCATTATGGCCATCTGCTTCTGAACGTTATCAAATGTGTGCTAAAATGGATTTGAGAGAGACTTATGGACAAGCAGACTAACGAATATATGGACAGACAACAGGAAAACACTATGCTTCCTTCTGCTATCACAGAGTGTGGACATAACAAGAACTGCTAGAAGACAGCATAGCTTAAATGTACACCAATTATTACTGGTAATACTAGACCAAAACCAAATTGTTCCAATTTCTATGAAAATTCTAGCTTGTCGTGCAATATACTTTTTAAAAATAAAATTCTTTTTAAAGATTTAGCAACACAAAACCCTGTTGACAGCACAGTTTGCCTTTTGGGGCACAATTAACAATGCATTTTGTATTGGAATTTTAGCAAATAGTAAACGCAAGTGAATGAGGTTAATACTGTGTAAACAAAGCACTCTCTAAACTGGATATTTACATAATTATAGGTTTCCAACAATTAATAGACAGGCCTATAAGACTGCTCCACTTGCAACAGGTAAAACAGATAAGACTGTTATAACTTAAAATTCATGTGCAAAAATATCATGCAATGTAGGCTCATGTCCATTTGTGTAGCCATATCTTGCAATGAATGCCCATGTCCATTTGTGTAGCCATATCTTGCAATGAATGCCCATGTCCATTTGTGTAGCCCATATCTTTTTTGTAGTGGTGTACAGTCCTATACAAAAATGCCCCAAATTTAAGCCAATCTTTATCAATTTGATTTACATGATATATATACCTACCATCTCCTTATTTTGAGATTGGCTTAAACAAGCTTATAAATATGTCAAAAAATCATTGGAGAACTATAATACCAAGTGATCAAAAAACATATATACATGTACATGTTAAGAGTCAATAGCACACAAGACGCTGATCCTAAACAAACAACTTTGTGCAAAGACAATAAAGTATTAAATATAGGTCACAGTCGCCAACAACACCAGGGTCATAGGATAAGTTCTCCTGGTTTCAGGACCATGCATGAATACAGTATCTCATACCTGGCTTCCAAAGATGATTTTGCCTTTGTTCCTAGTTTCAGGGCCATGCAAGCATAGAGTATCTCATTCCTGGCCTTCCAAAGGTGATCTTACCTTTGTTCCTGGTTTCAGGGCCATTCGAGCATAGAGTATCTCATGCCTGGCCTTCCAAAGATTGTCTTATCTTTGTTCCTGGTTTCAGGGCCATGCAAGCATAGAGTATCTCATGCCAGGCCTTCCAAAGATGGTCTTACCTTTGTTCCGGGTTTCAGGGCCATGCAAGCATACAGTATCTCATGTCTGGCCTTCCAAAGATGGTTTCGTACCTCTGGATCTTTGGCCCACACAAAGTCAGAACCACCATTCATCTGCACTATCTCAGCTGCAAAAATTGCAATTGTGTATACACATGATGTAATTGATCAATCTATTTAAGCCAGAGCTAAAATGTAAACCCAGATCTAAACTATCATAAAATAATGAACAGACTAGTACAAGTCAAAAATGCTTGTGTACATGGAAAAGTACAGTTGTTAAATTTCAAAATTAGACTTTAGAAGTTTATACTACTCATTTTAAAGAGGCCAGGTCCCCTGCACTCATTGTTTTTATATTTATTTCTAAAGAAGAATCATGTAGTAAAAACAAGACAACATCCTGGCATGAACACCTTTAAAGTCTGTACAAATGATGCCAACCTGTCACAAATATGGATGCCATTATTAAAAACAATACAACCCTTTACATGACTTCTCCTTGAAAATTCCTGCACAGAACTTGTCAAAATCTGATAAAAGGAATCTATACGAGATGTCCTTCCCTGTCTGTGCAAATGATGATGATCCTTCATCCAATATGGCTATGTTTACTAACAGGAGACCCATGTGGGTTTGATATAGTTCACTTGGCTTACATAACTTGACAGTTTATCATTTCACTAAGATTATAAAGTATTGTAAGAACACAACCTATGTAAACTATATATCTCCCAAACATTATACCGTGTCAACTGTACCTATTTTACTAAAGTCTGATCAAAATTATTTCCAAAGATAAAGGCATAATTAATATGCATAGTCCACAACTCATAGTCAAACTCATCCAAGATCTTGATGATATAAACCTATTTACCAAGTTTTACAGAAACTTGGTGAGAAATATAGTCTCTAGGTCTAGACAGGAAACAAACCAAGCCAATCAGATGTAAGATTATCTCATTAATAACAGCAGATCTCACTTATTATATAACTTGTCTAAGACCATGATGATATCAGCTTATTTACCAAGTTGGTGCAAAATCCAACTGAAATTTGGTCTACAGAGTGGTAACAAGTTCTGTCAATTAGATACAGGATTACCTCATAAATATGCACAGATTTTGCTCATAATCAAATTTATCCAACATCCTGATAATATAAGACAATTTAACAGGTTTGATTAAAATCTCATACGAAATATAGTTGCTAGAGTGTTGACAGTATCAGAAAATCAAAAGCAAGATCATGTCATTAATATGTGTGGATCTCACTCATTATCACTCTCAACAGAGATCTTGATGATATAAGCCTATTTGCCAAGTTTGATCAAAATCCTATCAAAAATAGAGTCTCTAAAATGGTAAAAAAGATTCAGCCATTCAGATGCAATATCACTTCATAAATATGTGTAGGTCTCTCATAATAATACTCATCAACATCTTAATAATATTAGCCTAAGTACGCTTAAAATCAGGTCAGAAATACTGTAAATCACGTGGTAACCTCAGTCAATCAGAGGCAAGATCACCTCATTAATACTGACAGATCTCGCTCATAATGAAACTCACTGGATATCTTGATGATACAAACTTATTTACCAAGTTTGATAAAAAAAATCTGATCAGAAATAGAGTCACTAAAGTGTTGACAAGCTCATCCAATCAGATTAAGATCACCTTATTAATATGCATAAGCAGCAAATCAGATGCAAGATCACCTTATTAATATGCTAGAGTCTTGCTCATAATTGTAACGTTCCAAGATACTGATGGTCTAAATCTATGTACCAAATTTATTAACTCAAAATCAGATCAGAAATAGTCTCTACAGTGGTAACAAGCTTAGTCAATCAGATATGAGATCATCCCATTAGCAATGCATGGATCTTGCTCATTATCAAACTCATATGAGGTCTCAATCATATAAGCCTATCTTCCAAGTTTGATCAAAAACTGATCAGAAATATGGCCTCCAGAGCAGTTAAAAAGCTCAGCCAATCAGATGCAAGATCATCTCATTAAGTTGCATGAATCTCACTCATTATCAAGTTCCTCTAAGAAATAAGTTCATATTTCAAGTTTGATCAAAACTGAATCAGAAATCTGGTTTCCTGCGTGGAAACTAGCTCAGTCAATCAGATGCAAGATCACCTCATTAATATGCATGGATCTCGCTCATTATACTATCTTTTGAGATATTTATGAGATAAGCCTATATTCCAAGTTTGATCAAAATTTAATCAGAAATATGGCTTCCCAAGTGATAATAAGTTTAGCCTATTAGATGCATTAATATATCACCATATTAATATATGTGACTCTCACTTATTATTGAACTCGTGTGAAATCTTGATCATATAAACCTATATTCCATGTTTGATCAAAATCAGATCAGAAATATGGCTTCTATAGTGGTAACAAGCTCAGCCAATCAGATCCATAATTACCTCATTAATATGTCTTGCTCTTTCTCATTTTCAAGCTCGTCCAAGATCTTAAGCCCATATTAAAGTTTTATCAAAACTGGTTCAGAAATAGGTCACTAGAGTGGTAACAAGCTCAGTCAATCTGAAGGAAGATCATCTCATTAATGTGCATGGATCTTGCTAATTTTTGAACTCATTCAAGATCTTGATAATACAAGCTCATATTCAAACTTTAATAAAAACTGAATCAGAAATATGGTCTCCAGAGTGGTCACAAGCTTAGTCAACCAAATGCAAGATCACCTCATTAGTATGCATGGACCTTGCTCATATTCAAACTCATCTGTGTGCTTAAAGACAGAAACATATGTTCTAAGTTTGATAAAAATTAGATCAGAAATGTTGCCTCCAGAAATGTAAGAAGCAAATGATAACAGAAAGATCACTGATGATGGATGCAGGGCCACACCATATGATCATTTAGCCTTACAACCAGGTGAGCTAAAACTAAACAAACTTCTTACAAATAGAACATTATTTAGAAGAACTAGAGTCCATTTCTGGGACTGCGGGGTTCATACAGCTGTTAGTAAAACAAATTCCAGACTTTTTCCAGACTGATTTGCAATTTTTTCCAGACCCCTTTGGCACATGTATTAGAAGTCTGTGTCACTATAAATGAGCATGTGGTATCTGCATAATATACAATAGTATCCACCAATCACAACTGGGTGAAAGGTCATGTGTCTCACCAACTGCACTGAACCAGCAGGGCTGACCCTAGACCAAATGGCGCCTCAGGAGATGCACGTCTTCAGCAAAATAAAATTAGCAACTCAAAATTCCATGCTTTTTCCAGATCTTTAGGGCAAAATCTTTATTTTCCATACTTTTTGACAGGTCTAGAAAAAGCACTCTTTTTTCCTATACTTTTTCAAGACTTTCCAGACTTTGTGTGAACCCTGGACTGACACTGGGTAAGAAAATGTTAA
Source organism: Margaritifera margaritifera (assembly GCA_029931535.1). NCBI lineage: Eukaryota > Metazoa > Mollusca > Bivalvia > Unionida > Margaritiferidae > Margaritifera > Margaritifera margaritifera. The sequence continues at coordinate 9,875,653 of JAQPZY010001697.1, read as the reverse complement.
AGTAACAAAAAGTCTGTAGTAAGACATGACACAAATGTTACAATGACTGCTCTCAAAACATGGGGTGCAAAAATGGGTAAACTGACGTTAAGTATACATTACAATTTATCATTTCAAGGATTCCTATAAATAAAACAAATAATTTCATGATCTTACCTGCAAGTTTAGTTTGGTCTTCAAGGATAGAAGCATTTCCGTGGAACTCCAGAAAGAGAGATGGTGCCACTTTCATGTTCAATTTGCTGAACTTGTTACAGGCATCAACAGAAACCTCATCCAGGAATTCTGCAAACAATGAAAACTATCTTATTGACTTTTATATTTAATTGTATTTTATCTTATTGACTTTTGTATTTAATTGTATTTGTTTTTTAAAATAATTAAATATTAATATATCAAAGTACACAATTTATCTTGTAAATTATGCCTAAATAGATATGACTCAACTAACCTACTATGATTTGCCCACTGGTATATTTACCTAACAACCGTGGCCACTCTGACAAGCAAGCTGGTATCTAGGCAGTTTTGACTGCCACATAATACATGGTGTGTTGTTCACATGACAGAGAGGAGCAATCCTTTTTGATAGCTTGTATAAGTAGGTTTTATATTTTAATCAGCATTATGACATTAATCTGTAAATGCAGATGTATGGCCATTTAAAAAAAGCCACAAGAAGTTTACAAAAAGAATACAATCAAACACTTAAAGTTAGTGGGCACTTAACAGTATAATATTGCCCTGCGTTTTCTATGCTCATCTTCCCTTCCATTTAAACTTGCATGGAAAAAAATGACTAACAAAATGAAATCTATCACTTCATTGTATATTTACATGTAATTTAAAAAATTAAAATAATAAGTAGAACCTACTAGTAATTAGATACATTATGTCAGTAGAGTACATATTTAAAAAAAAAATATTCACATGTCAATAAACATGCACACAGATGTGAGGTTGGATGATTTCCTTCTTGCTACCACTGTTTTTAGCTCTACTGGTCATAGACCAGAAGAGCTTATGGGATGGTCTTTCGTCCATTGTCTGTCAGTCTCTTAGCACAAGTTTGCTATCGCTACTCCTCCTAAACTACTTGAAGGATTACCATGAAACTTTACACACACATTCATCCCATGGTCTAGATGGTCCTAAATAAAAATGATACTGCTTGGACATCAATATGGCCACCACAGTGGCCATCTTGAAAATCTTGTTATTGCTACTCCACCTGAATGGATGGTCATATCAACATGGGTTTTTCACTAAAAGACATCTTATGATGTCTAGTTGGTCTGAAATGAAAATGGTGCTGATCTGAGGTCCAATATGGCCACCACAATGGCCATCTTGAAAATCTTGTTGCCATTACTCCTACTACAAGAATGTCATATCAACATGGGCTTTTCACTAAAAGACTTCTTATGAAATCTAGCTGTTCCTATATAAAAAAAAGGTGCTGATATGACATCCATTATGGCCACTATGACAGCCATCTTGAAAATCTTGTTATAACAACTCCACATGAACAGAAAGTTATACTGATGTGGCATTTTCACCAATAGAGTTCTTATGACCACCAGGTGGTCTTAAATGAAAATGGTGCCAATCTGACATCCAATACGGCTGCCACACAGTGGCCATCTTGAAATCTTGTTATCGCTACTCCTCCTGAATGGATGGTCATATCAACATGTTTTCACCTAAAGACTTCTTATGATGGCTAGTTGGTTCTAAATGAAAAGTGTGCCAATCTGACATCTAATATGGCTGCCACCGCAGTCATCTTGAAAATCTTGTTATTGCTACTCTTCCTCCTGAACAGAAAGTCATACTGACATGATGTTTTCACCAGAAGACTTTTTATGATGTTTAGTTAGTCCTAAATGAAAATAGTGTTGATCTGATGTCTAATATGGCTGTCACAGTGTCCAGCTTGAAAATCTTATTATCACTACTTCTCCTGATTAAATGGTCATATCAGCATGGGGTTTTGTTGATGATAATTAAAATGGTGCTGATCTGACGTCCAATATGTTACCATCTTTAAAATCTTGCTTTCGCTACTCCTCTTAAATGGAAAGTCATTTTGACATGGGATTTTCATCAGAATAGTTCTTATGGTGTCTAGTTGGACCTTAATGAAAATGACCAACCCTCAATATGGCCACCATTGTGCCTATCTTGAAAATATTGTCATCTCTACTCCTCCCAGACAGATGACAATATCAACATGGGGTTTTCACAAATAAACTTCTTATGATACCGAGTTGGTCCTAAATGAAAATGGTGCCAGTCATACATACAATATGACTGCCACAACAACTGTTTTAAAAATCTTGTTGCCACTACTTCACCTGAATGGATGATCATTATGACATGGGGTTTTCACCAAAAGACTGCTACTGATATCTACTTTGTTCTAAATGAAAATGGTTCCAATCTGACATCCAATATGTCCACCACAGCAGCTAATTTGAAGATCTTGTTATCACTGAAGAATATCAGAGATGGTTTCAATACTCAGCAGTTAAAAGGAAGAAATGGTCTTATCTTGAATTCCTGGAAATTATTTTTGCCCATCAGAGCATCAGTCCCTTTGAAGGACTCATTTTAAATCCATCCATCCATGAATAAATAGCAGTAAAAAGAAAAGGTAGATTGTCCCTATGTAACAACAAGAGTTCCAAAGTAGGCATGATATTGCTCACCTTGCTTACATAACCTAACAGTTGATTGTTTCACTAAAGCTGGCTTACGCAGTATGGTAGGAACACAACCAAGGTAAACTATCTCCCAAACATTATATTATATTGAATTTACCTGATTTACTATATTCTGATACAAATTTGTTCTAAATATAATTTCATAATTAATATGCACAGTCTCTTGCTCATAATCAAAGTCATTCAAGATATTGATGATATAAATCCATTTACCAAGTTTTCTAGAAATTGGATGAGAAATATTGTCTCTAGATTTAGACAGGTAACAAGCTCAGCCAATCAGATGCAATCAGATGCAAGGTATCTCATAAATATAGCCTATATCTGAAATCTGATCAAAATCAGATAACAAATATTGCTTCAAGAGTGGCAACAAGCTCAGACAATCAGATACAATATATCATTAATATATGTGGATCCTGTTCACTTTCGATATTGCCCAAGATCTTGATGATATAAGCCCTCATTCCAGTTTTGATCCAAATCAGATCAGACGCATGGTTTTGAGAGTGGTAATAAGCTCAGCCAATCAGATGCAAGATCACCTCATTAATATGCATGGATCTTGCTCATTACTGAAATTGTCCAAAATCTTGATGATATAAGCATATATTCCAGGTCTGATCAAAACTGTATCAGAAATATGACCTTCAGAGTGGTGACATGTTCACCTAATCATGTGCAAGATTACCTTATTAATATATGTGGATCTTGCTCATAATTAAACCCATCTGAGATCTTAAGGATACAAGCATATATTCCAAGATTTATCAAAATTGGATCAGAAATATGGCTTCCAGAGTGTTCTGTTCTCACAGTGATCGAGTACCATTTCAAATACGTAAGGAACATCTGGAACTTGAATCGATAGCATAGTTTATATTGATTGAATCCACAATCATACAACATGGACTGTACTTACAGCACAAGTTGATATTGATTGGATCCACCGTCATACAACATGGACTGTACTTGCAACAGAAGCAATACACCAACAACTTTGAACTAAATGCTTAAAATTAAATTATTTTTGTGGAATTTGTATGCATTAAAAATTTTATGCATTGATTGAATCCACAATCATACAACATGGACTGTTCTTACAGCACGAGTTGATATTGATTGGATCCACCGTCATACAACATAGACTGTACTTGCAGCAGAAGCAATACACCAACAACTTTGAACTAAATGCTTAAAATTAAATTGTTTTTGTGGAATTTTTATGCATTAAAAATTTTATGCATTTTTAGTAAAACAGTCTGCATAATGTCGAAAATTCGCAAATATACTTCCCTTCTTATGTCTTATCATTATTATTACTATTATTATTTAAGTAGTTGAATTGTTAAACCACTTCTAACTTTTGAAGAAATGTATGTATTTCCAGTAATATTTTTTATATTTAGTTTAAAATGCAGTTGACCACAAAATGCTTTCAACTTCATACATATTGCTGGAGCATTGGTCTTTGGGAAAAGAATGAAAAAAATGCAGAATCATAATCTTTTCTCAGTATATGTATTACAAAGACCATATCCAAAAAATGCAGAATCATAATCTTTTCTCAGTATATGTACTACAAAGACCATATGCACAATTTTTGTCATCACAAATGACTGAATAATAATGCCCCTGACAATTACTTAATTTTATTTGCCTCTTATAAAAAAAGTTGTTCATATTCACCGAGATGAAACCATGCTATTGTTTCTTATCACAACAACATTATGATGTGTTGCCATGTCTAGCTTGCCATTAGAGTTGGTTGGTTGTTAGAGGCAAAGTGTATCTTCATTAGTCAACTTAGTGTTTGTGGGCATACTTGTCAATAGCTCAATTCAAAATCACTACACTTAACCACCTATGCCTTAGCAGGGTTGAATAAATTTTTATTCCAGCCACTTGTCCTGGACAAGTTACTTTTGAAAAGTGACCTGTCCTGACCAATTTTTACTTGTCCTGTTTTTTGACTTCATAATTTTCAATTGCCTAATGTTTAAGATAGAATCTGAAAAAAAGATCAACAGCTTTTGTAATTATGTAGGTATGGCTGTATTATATTCTTTGTTTGGTACTAGATTTTGGACTGTAATGTAATGTAATTTAACATGTCTTTCTTTGTATGTGTGATATATTGTCATATCAGTCATGCAATTTCTGGCTTCTGAATAACTATATCTGTTCATGGTAATGTTTTAGTTACCTGTTTGTCAGAATAATAGCCAATTCAAATTATCCAACATAATATAAAAATGTCCTAATTGTATTGCTCAATTTATCCAACATAAAATAAACAATGTAGTTTCCTGTGTTTCATGTCTAATGCCAGTCCCACCATAAATGGCAGAGGGCACCTGAACATCAAAAAAGGACACATGATTTGAAATTACTCAATCCCACCCCCACACCCATTTAAAACATAATTATTTAACAAATCACAAAATCTGACATTGGTTAAAAATCTGAAAATTCCCATCCCTGTTTGTGTGTATTGGTGAAGGTATATTGGCTACATTAAAAACAAAATAAACTCAATATGCTCTTTAACAGAAAAGTATATACCCTAACTTACGAATTAATAATATATGCAAGTTTTCAGCTGGTATATCCCTTACAACTCTCCCTCAATAATTCGCACACAATGGGGTCTAAAAATACATGAAATGAAAAACATAATAGGCACATATGACAAAGTAACAAATTCCTGACAAGACTTTAAAATGTATCATTAGTCAAGGCATGTCATGTGGATATGAATAATACCATGTCATTGTAGGATGACATCACAAATGATAAGATTATGTAATAATGCCATCCTTTTTTCTTTGTCTATACATACAAATTCATGTGATAAATATGTAAAATAAAAATACAGTTAAGGCCCTTAGATGGGGTAAATTAATAACTTGCTTTGCTAGCAAACATGTATGGAATGATGCAGTTTGTATGAAAATTAACCAGACTCATAAGCACCTGGCCTGGAAAGTTTCCTACAGACTCTGTATCATTCCAAATTAAATCTGGTCACCAACAAATCAGGTAAGCATATGAATATATATTGGTGTGTTTTTGATTGATGGATGTCCCACTGCAGTGCCTGAAAAAGAAGCTAAATGCAATACATAGCCAAGATGTGATGGACAGATGGATGGCAAGACTATATGCCTTACCACTGTTTAGGTTAGGCATTAAAAGAGAGAGAGAGAGAGAGTACCGATTCTGGCTATTGGGATCCCACACTGCAATATTTGAACTGTTGAATCAACGGCAGCTTGTACAGTCTCAAAATGACATGTTGCAGATATTGTCTGAAAATTAGAATAGAAGTGTCTATAAATATTGCAATTCAACCTTATGACAGTGTTTCATTTTTGGCTGACATATGTACATAATGCTGGGACAGGAGGTCACAGTATCTATCTTGACCATGGCAATGGTCCAGCAAGATTAATTTAAAGGGTCCCCTTTCCCTGCTCCCCAAAGACCCTACTCTCAGCCTCCTCCACTCTGTCCCCCTGTCCTTAGCTACTAAACTGCAGGAATACAGGAAACGTTTGTAATTTTTAACAAACCTATGATGTAGCAGTGCATTTTTTAATTAATTTTTTACACACTTATGGAAAAAATATGCAGTTAAGTAAACTTGGTGGAGATGCACTTAGATTTAATTTTTAAAGTTTGATCAAAATCAGGTAAAAAAAAAACATGGCTTCCAGCAGGGTAAAAAACTCTGCAAGATCACCCAATTAATATGCATGTCTCCTGTTCATTATTGAACCTGTCCAAGATGTTGTTGATATAAATATATATTCCAAGTTTGATCAAAATTGGATCAGAAATATAGCCTCCAGAGTCGTAACAAGCTCTAACATTCAGATGCAAGATCACCTCATTAAAATGCATGGATCTCACTCATTATCTAAATCATCCAAGATCTTGATTATATAAGCATATATTCCACGTTTGATCAAAACTGAATCAGATATTCAGCCTCCTGAATGGTAAGAAGATCAGCCAATCAGATACAAGATTCCTTCATTATTGAACATGTCTAGGATCTTTATAAGCCCACATCTCAAGTTTGATCAAAATGGGATAAAACCTCAACCAATCCCATGCATGACCACATCATTAATATGTGTGTATATCACTCATTACTGAACATGTCCAAGATTTTGATGATATAAGCATATATTCTGAGTTTGATCAAAACCAATCAGAAATAGAGCCTCCATAGTGGTAACAAATTCAGACAATCAGATATAAGATCACCTCATTAGTATGGACGTATTTTGCTTATTATCAAACTTCTCCGATGTTTTAATGATATGAGCATATATTCCAAGTGTGATCAAAACTGAATCTGAGAGGTGGCCTCCAGACTGGTAACAAGGTCAGCTTATCAGATGCAAGATCACCTCATTAATATGTGTGGCCATACCATAAACTCACTTGGACTTACGACCAGGTGAGCTAAAAATATGTAAAAAATTTAAAATGGAAAAATGTATGAAATGCCCTGAAAATCAAACCAACACATCTACTTATGACCAAAATAAAATAGTGTAAAATTTCATGGCTCTAAGTTTAATAGTTTTGCACGATTCTGGATAATACATACATGATAATGTGTGGATGTACAGCAGCAAAAACAATATGCCTCCTGCAAGTCACGTTGGGGACATAAAATACATCAGAGCATCATGAAAGAATGATATGTGCTTATTGACTTCAGGGCAATTTAGTTTTAGGACTAGCTGCACACACAAGAATTAAAATAAACAGGACATACATTTAACAACTAAAAGGGACATAACTCTGGAAAAATACATTAAAGAATGATGTAGGAATTATATGCATATGTTGACCTAATATCAATAATATCTGGCAATTTTCAAGCAGTTCATTAAAAGTTTTGGGATTAGCTTCACACACAAGAATCATCATGTAGCAGCGTCTACATTTGGCATCAAAAAGGGGTATAACTCTAAAAACAAGGGATTGACATTCTACTGGCCAAAAAGAATTTGTAGGAATTCATGAGAAGTCCATTTTTTCCCTCCTTGATAGACTCCAACATCAACAAATTTAGCAACAAAAATATTTTCTTATATGTCAGAGTTAACAGGTTCACATGATAAGTGCAGTACAAAACTCTTTGTCATGATCTTTGACCTTGAACCTAATATCAGGGATAGAAGAATCAATGAACTTGCCGCCAGATACTGTCAAGATATACCCACATGCTATGTTTTGTTTAATCCATAAATAATGTAAAAAAAAGAAAAGAAAGAAAGAAACCCCCAGTTTGTACCATCATCATTCAGGGTATTCTTCAGATATATACACAAACTGAGTTTGATAAAAAAAATCCATTCATACTTGTTTGTGTTGTCATGATTACAAATCAACAAACATACTCCTCCAGGTCAAGACCTTTGACCTTAAAAATCAAAGTCAGCATGCTAACAATCAACTTAGATACTGAAATAATCTAGTCAGAATTAATTGGTATATGTATAAGTCACTATGTTCTTAAGCTACATGAATTACAACCAGAGAAACATGCATGGCACATTATATACCACCCTGTGTTTAATAGTTCTCTATCCAGAAACTAGTTGGACATGGTTGACTTGGGAAATTATTGACCAATGGGTCTCAATGACCTTGACCTGGTCAAGGTATGTGGTCTTGAACTTTGCAGAAATAATATTATCTTATTGTACTAACCATGAAAAGGACCTCTGACCTATTGACAACAGAATCGAAAGATTTCTTTATTATCTTAAGTGCAAGTCATCTACAAAGTTTGGTCAAGGAACTTACTCTCTAACACGTTATTCTTCAAAATCCATTTTTCTTTCAGCCACAATGACATTGACTATTGATCTTTTGACCCCAAAATCAATAGGCCTCTTCCATATCTAAGTGCAAACACTCCACAAACTTGGTTAAGGTACATGGTCTAGAACTTAAGTTATTATGCAAGAACCATTTTTCTTCTTTCACTCACAGTGACCTTGACCATTGGTCCTTTGACCCAAAAACCAATAGGTGTCTTTCTTTCACACCAGGTAAACCATCCACAAATCATTTTTTATTTCTGTCACAGTGATCTTAACCTTTGACCTTTTGACCCCAAATTCAATAGGCTTCATCCTTATTCCAAGTGCAAGCCATTCACAATGTTTAGTACAGGTCTGTGATGCAGAACTAAAGTTATTGTGCAGAAACCGTTTTTCTTCTTCCAGTAACAGTAACTCTGACCTTTGACCGTTTGAACCCAAAATGTATAGGCTTCTTCCTTACCCCAAGTACAAGCCATTTCAGTTTGGTCCAGGACATGTGATGCAGACTTGATATTATTGAGTGGAAACCATTTTTATTTTTTCAGTGACAGTGACCTTGACCACTAACTTTTTGACCCCATAATTGACAGACTTCTACTTTACCTCAAATTCAAGCTATTTATAAAGTTTAGAAACAGTAGATGATGGGGAACTCAAGTTATTGCACAGAAATGAAACAGAGAACAGACAGACAGTCAGACATCATAACATGATATGCTCCACCTTATGGTGGTCGTATACAAATATATGGGCTATGCAAAGCTTATGGACATTCATTTGTTGCATGAGATTTGAATGTTAGGTTATAACAGTCTTATCTGTTTTACATGTTATGAGTGCAGCAGTTCTATAGGCCAGTCTATATTGTGGGAGAGCTATACAGCTTAGTATATACATTTGTGTTGCTATATTATACATGATGCCCTAGAAACATTTCTTTCTAATAATCTAACATGATAAATAGCAAAATTCATGTGTACTTTTCCATTAAGCAAAGAGTCCCAGGTTAGTAGGACAAATATATTCAACCCAACTTGAGCTTCACATCGGTGATCATTGTACACTGAATATTTGGGTTTTATTTTGATGATTTTTGCTTATTAAACAGTTTTACATAATTACTGCGAAGGTCTTGAAGTGAATGTAATCATTCTAAAACTATGCTATGTAATCCAGAATGAAATAAAGGATGATAAATTACTATCAAGCTTCTGACGATCGAGGCAATGCCTCTTTATCTATTATATTCTATTCAGGGTTCACCCAACACACTAGCCACACTCTAATGACATCAGGGAAACTTACAGAGTCTGCTGTACTATGGGCATACATGTGACAGAACAGGGAGGTTAGCTTAGGGCAGATCAGGAGATTTGCAAAATCTGGTCAGGAGTTTTTACTGCCCAATTTTAGGCTTGCAAATGGACAAAATGACAACTATTGAATAAATTTCCTTTTCTATATTAATATATGCACATCATCAGTCCTTTCACAGTAACTTCTTGCCTTTCATACTATCCTCATATGTAGCACAAGCATTTTTAACCTTTCTTAGTAGATCATTGCCTGGATTACATTTGTGGCAGTCCTCATCACTGTTGATCTCAACACTTTAGAGATGATGTATCATTACTGGATCCAGGTTTCCTGTAAAGCCAACCTGAATTTTCCACATCAGAAAATGTCCTTTCAAATCTGCATTGGAATGTGGCAATGTTAGTACGACTCTACTAAGTCCACCAAGAAGTTTATATTGTTTCCTGCCTGTGGGTGCATCATGGTTTCTGACAGCCCTGCCAGAAGTGCTCAAGATTGGTGCTATCTCGGTTGAATTTGGGAAGTTCTTCTTAAAATCAACTTTACAGGAATTGCAGAATGCATATTCATGTCCATTTGAACTTGATTCCAACCACTGAAATTCCTGTTTCCATCTATTATTTAATTTCAAGTGATATTTCAGTTGTTTAGATTTTTGCGTTTTAGCACTGGGAGATAATGCATGCTTTGATGTCTCAACAGACTTTAAATACCTAAGCCAAATGGACCCATTTTATGCCACTTCAGCTATTTAATAATGACTAATCCAACCATAATCCATTAATGTCTTTAATCCTTTCTTCTGAATTACTTCTGTTCACACACAGTATAATCCATCTCGACAAATGTTAAACACTGAAGCGAAATCAACCCTGCCAAAAGAATCCAAGTATTGTTAACTGTCTCATGCTGCTGAGCTCTTTAGTAATCCAATCATAATTCATTAATGTCTTTAATCCTTTCAAAATTACTACTGATCACACATAGTATAATCCAGTGATTACTTTTAGGTTATTGTCTGTTGAATTAACAATTAAAGTGTCATGCACGCCAGTTCACAGTCACATGATCATTGAAAGTCTTTACTGTAAGTATACAACATTAGAAGCAAGATGTGGAAAAAAAAAAAAAAGGAAAAATTTTATTCTGGAATTTTTTATTAATAATTTTGAGTATGTGAAGATTTCAATGAATGACAGGAGAGACAGGAGTCATCCCTCATCTTGGGAGGAAAACCCTCCTGGTTAGGAGGTTCACATGTATGTATGGGCATATTCCCATTTGGTGGTGCTATGAATTGCCTTTGCAAATAGCAGTCATTAGAAAATTTTCATGAAATACATGAATTGTTACATTTGTAATGGACTTCTCAAAAGATCTGATTGCCTTGGGTTTGAAAGAAATTTATTATTAAAAAGTACTTTTCATTATCTATCAAATATAGACCAGTTGTCAAATTTTTCCAATTGACAATTGAGAATCAGAAGAGAAAGAGGTATAAAATCGTTTCAATCATGTCAGTGCAATCTCAAAAATGTAACATGGATGTTCCGTCATCAATGTAAGATCTATAAGGGTTCACATCTGGTATGAATTTTCAAGTTGCTCCCTATACTGTATGAGAGAAGTGCTTGCAGATGGTAACTTTAAATGTATCTCAAGATATCACTTTCTCATCTAAAGAGCAATATTCACTAAAATGAAGAACTATTACATGTTGCTATATGAATCCTTTAAATTAGTGAGGAATGCCTTCGTCCAGAAAAAAATCCTCAATCTTGAGAAGTGGCCACTATGGTTTGAAAATATCCCTCCAACAACACCCCCCCCCCCCATAAAATCATTCATTAATACACTACATGTGGACATAACAAATTTAATACGAGGTACAGGATCAGCATAACAAGGGGTCAGGATACTGTAGTGGTAACACACTTGGTTCACACATATGTTGTCTGGGGTTTGATCCCATGTTCCGGGATGTACAAGGGTTTGTGACCATCCACCCATGGCCTTTAATTCTGACCTCGAGGTTTTCGGTTTTATTCGCCTAAAATGCCACCTAATGTCATCACCAAGGCCATTATGAGCATATAGTATGAGCTGTTATAAAGCCTGTTGTACAATCAATGTAAAATACTTGCATATAAGCCGATACCAACTGCAAACTGCATAGACCCAGATCTGCCACTGCATTATGTGCCGGCAGATCAGGGTATATGTTTTTTGCATTTGGACCCAGCTTATATGCGAGTATATACAGTAACATTTAATTTCAAACAAAGGTTCTGCAGAACACTATTTCTCTCTTTTCCAAGTATGCAGGACCATGTTTTGCAGTCTGGAAAACTCATGCAGGATTGTTCTATCATACCTCATGGGAGTGTTATCCTATCTCACATGTCTTTAAACCAGCATTGTAATTAGAACACTGCTGATCTATATGAGGTCATCATGTTCAAGATCTCATAACAGTCTCCTATTTTTCTATTGGATGAATTTTAGAATTTACATTATATTTCTGCATTTAACTGCATTTCTGAATTCACACTGAACTCTTCAGTAAACCAAATTATATACTTTTATTTTTATAAAGTATAAAAAAAAAAACAAGAGGCCCATGTGTGTCTGATCAATCACCTGACATCTGCCTAATAACCAAATGCAAAAGCAGTTGGACAAGAAATCTGAGTTAGTAGGATGATATCTGTTGAAATTTCTTCCCATGCATAAGTTACGAAAACAAATGTTTCAAGGTTTTTCAAGTTTTTCTGTTTTTATCCATATCTGATAACACATCAGCATCATTTGTTCAATAGTGAAAGATCCCTATTCTGGATGCTTTGTGTCAAAGTTGGCCAAATTCTGATAAACATTTTTTTAATAGATAAAGTTGTGTAAATGTTTTCTACTGGCATCATCTGTACAAATCTGAAAACCCTTTATGCCAGGATGCTTTCTGTAAAGTGTGGTCAAATTCTGTTGAGCCGTTTTTCAGAAGAAATCATTAAAAGGTGTTTCTATTTTTGGGAACAGTGGCCATTTTTGATGGCAGATTTTGGCATCATTTCTACAAAACTGAAAGACCTCTATGCCAGAATACTTTCTGTTCAATTTGGCCAAAATCTGTTCAGTGGTTTTTGTAAAGAAGTCATCTGAATGTTTTTTTTTCTATTTTAAGTACTGATGGTCATATCTGATGGTGGATCAGCATCAGTTGTACAACATTTAAAACCCTCCATGCCAAGATGCATTGTCAAATTTTTTCAAATTCTGTTGAGTGGTTTTTGAGAAGATGCCATTTTTAAATGTGTTTCTGGTTTAGTAACAGTGGCCATATTAGATGACAGATTGGCATCATTTGAACAAAGTTGCAAAGTCTTCATGCCAGGATGCTTGCTATCAAGATTGGTCAAATTCTATTCAGCAGTTTTTAGAAAAGTAATTTACAGGTTTTTCTATATTTAGTAATGGTGGTCATATTTGATTAGAGATTGGCATCATTTGTATAATTTTGAAAGGTCTTCATGCCACCATGTTTTCTGTCAAATATGACCAAATTCTGTTCAGTAGTTTTGAAAAAGTACCATTTAAAGGTTTCCTATTTTTAGTAATGGTAACAAGACTTTAAATATGGTGGCCATGTTGGATGTTAAATCAGCATCGTTTTCATTTAGGCCCAGCTAGACACCATAAGATATCTTCTTGTGAAAACCCCATGTTGAGAAGACTTTCCATTTAGGACAAGTAGCAAAAGATTTTCAAGATGGCTACCATGGTGGCCATACTGACTTTCAGATTGGTACCATTTTCATTGAGGACCAAGTAGACTTCATAAGAAGTCTTCTCATGAAAACACCATGTCGATATGACTTTCCGTTTAGAAGAAGGATTGGTAACAAGATTTTCAAGATAACAGCCATGGTGGCCATATTGGATGTCAGATAAACACCATTTTCATTTAGGACCAACTAGACATCATAAAAAGTCTTTTGGTGGAAATTCAATGTCCATATGACCATCCATCTTCATGAAGTAGTGATAACAAGATTTTCAACATGGCTACTATGGTGGCCATATTGGAGGTCAGATCGGCACCATTTTCATTTGGGACCAACTGCACTTCACCAGAAGTCTTCGGGTGAAAACCCCATGTAGATATGACTTTCCATTCAGGAGGAGTAGTGATAAGATTTTTAAAACGGCAGCCACATTGGACATCAGATTTGCACCATTTTCATTAAGCACCAGCTAGATATCATAAGCTGTCTTTCAGTGAAAACCCAGTGTTGATATGACCATCCATATAGGAGTAGTGGCAATAACAAGATTTTCAAGATGGTCACTATAGTGGTCATGTCTAAGTGGCACCATTTTCATTTAGGATCAACTAGACATCATAAGAAGTCTTTAGAAGGAGTAGCGATTACAAGATTTTCAAGAAGGCTGCCATGGTGGCCATATTGGACATCAGATCGGCAGGATTTTCATTTACGACCAACTAGACATTATAAGAAGTCTTTTAGTAAAAAGTTCATGTATATAAGACCATCCAAAGAGTAGAAATGAAAACATTTTCAAGATGGCCACTGTGGCGGTCATACTGGGTGTCTAAGCAGGACCATTTTCACTTAGGACCAACTAGGCATCATAAGAAGTCTTGAACCTGGGAATGGAAGAAAAATTATCAATCATGTGTAATGTTGTGAGATTGGAAAATCCCACCCTGGGGATTCTAACTCATGAAGGAACTGAGTAAAGCCTGTTATTGCCAACAAATAGCGATCCCTTGGGTGGGTATTCCTTATTTCACACCAATACATATCACTACCTGAACACAATTTTTAAAACTTTAAAATAAAATCTCCAATCAAAGCTGCTACTGCTGCCACTGAACAAGTGATACATTTAACTTACCTATGGATTTGAAGGTAAGATAACAAAACACAATAACTATGTGGCTTACCGCCTCAGGTTGTGGATAGAGCCTGATGGTAGCTTTGGTGATAATTCCCAGAGTGCCTTCTGATCCCACAAACAAGTTTGTCAAATTGTACCCAGCTGAGGTCTTCCTAAAAATGAGAATTGCCAGATATTAAAATCACTGGCATCCCTGACAAGTTGCTGATGGTGAGCAATGCACAGTGATCTAAATACAAGAAAGCCAGGTCTGCATGTTGAGCCCATGATAAAATCATAGCTGTAAAATGTGTGACCTTGATCCCATGGTGAAAAGGTCAAGTGAGCAAGTTGCAGAATGAATTTTTGTAGTTCCATTATGATTCAACCAAAGTATGAAGAAAATCCATCAACAGGTTTACGAAATATAAGCAAATGAACAAGAGGCCTAAGAGCCTGATACTGCTCACCTGTTTACATGACTTAACAGTTGACCATTTCACTAAGCAGGCTTATGTAATATTGTAAGAACACAACCTATGTAAATGACCTCCCAAACTTTATATCATGTAGATTTTACATATTTTACTATATCCTGATATAAATTCTTTCTAAGGATAAAAACATAATGAATATACACACATGTAGTCTTTTGCTCATAATCGAAGTGATCAAAGACCTTGATGATATAAAACCATTTACAGAAACTGGTGGAGAAATATAGTCAGAAACTGGTCCTGATCTAGCCACCACCTCAGGTCATGATGAAAATCAGATTCCTGGGGTATCCGAACTGACAGTGGGTCCTTGTGCAGTCTCCAGTTTGCTAGAAGGAGGAACTGGAGAGGATGCAAATGAAGTCTCCCTAGGGGAAATAACTCCACAGCTGTGTTCAGAGTTCCCAGGAGATAGAAGTAAAGGTGAGCTGACAATGAAGTCTTGGCCAAAAAACCTGCTATGAGGGACAGAAATGGGTGATCCTCTCTGGCGGAATGCAAACTATCCCCTAACTAGTGAGGAAATTATCTCCATGTACACAAAGTCCTGAGAAGGGATAAGATCCAACTTATCTAGGCTGGAGATTAGACCCAGTTGATTCACCATCAACCAGCAGAGGGACAGGTCCTTCAGAAGAGTATCTCTGAGGATGTTGTGCATCAACCAGTCATCTAAATACTGGAAGATGCATCCCTAAGGACTTCAAATGAGTCACTACTATGCCCATCACCCTGGTAAAGGCTTTGGGGGTATAAGTGTGGCCAAACAGGAGAACCAAAATTTGGAATATCTCCTGGCCCAGACAAAACTGGAGGTATTTCCTGTAGGCTGGGAAGATGGGGATATGAAGTTATGCATCCACCCAGTCACTGGGCCTTATGTCATTCCTAACAGAGGCGGTAGTTTCCATTTTGAAATATTCTTCCTAAAGAAATTTGTTAAAGGTGGAAATATCGATTACAAGTCAAAAAAAGATCCAGGAAGATAAACTTGGACTCAAGTCATTTTCCACGCTCTCTACTGTGCTCTGCAAAGAATGCCATGGACATTGAAAGTGCATGCCTGGATGTTTTAGCCACAGCCTCAAACATATGCTGTAAAGCTGCTGGAGACAACAATTCCTCCTTCAATAAGATGAAGGAGGCAGTCAAAAAGAGATTGGCATGTGAGGCTATTGTAACCAGGGTACTAGCCTTTAGTTCCAAGGTCTCTAAAGATCTGACCGGGAGATCAGCCCAGGTTCCAGCCAATATCCCCACCTGGGAATCACCTGAATCCAGTTGCGGGGGGTGGGGTGGGGTGGGGGTGGGATGGGGTCTGGCCACAAGGGGCCAAGCAGGGTAATTGAACCCGATACGTAGTGCCAGACACCAGCAATCAAAGCATAGAAGGTTGTATGGACCAACCCTTCTCCTGTCTGGCAGCCTCTTGGCCCCAAGACAAGTTCTGAGTACACTTTGGAACCATCCCTGACTGCAGAAGCAACAGAAGGTCTGAATGAGAATGGGTCACGAAAAATCTCTCCAAACTGGAGAAAATCCTAGTGTCCTCAGCTCCCAAAGGCTCCAAACACAGCTCTGGGGAAAGGAGGCAGTAAACCTTGTTTACCGCCTTATCAGAAGTCTACACTTCCTCCTCTTTTAACAAAAGACTAAATTTTCTTTTCTTTACATGTCACCAATGAATTTATATTAGCATTTAAAGCATTATTTGAGAAATTATTGTGATTGTTTCCTTTTTAAAAACATTTTCCACAATTGTTTCAAGTATTACCATCAGTGGAAAAATATCCATGGGATAACTACTACAAGGTCTAATCATTTACCTAAATTTGAGTTGTCCCCCTTGATACGTAAAACTGACCTGAAAGGTCACTGGATCCATACTCTGTCACTAATTTTAGTAAGACCATACTGTTTACTATTATTAATACAAAGAGAATGGATACCATGCCATAGACATGTAGGGATTGAAATACCTTTAGGCCAAAAACTCAATCAATAAGAAAATGAAAAAACTTGAACCACAACCTGAACACAAATTTTTTATGACTGTGACCTTTGACTCCAAGGTCAAAGGTTTGAGCGAGCATGGCGCAGAATGAATTGTCTTAGCTTCATAATATTCACGCCAAGTATGATGAGAATCTATGATAGGGTTTAGAAAATATATGCAAATGAAAAACTGTTACCACTGGTGCCGGAAAATAGACTGTTATGTCTTGCTTCCCACTAACATGGGCTCAACAAAATATGCAGGAGCAAAATGATTCAACTATACGCACATATTTAGATGATGAGCATAACATTTACCAATGTTTCATGGCAATCCAATGAAAACTTTGAGACTAATTGCACTCACAATACTGTGCCATACAATGCATTCAGCTTGCAAGTAGAAAAGGGTAATAACTCTTTAAAAAAAGTGAGTGAGCGAAGTGAATTTCATGGTAATCCATCAAAAACTGTGGGACTAGTTGCACTAACAAGATTCTGTTCCTGATGGATGGACTGACAGACTGCTCAACAGAACTGTACTTATTTGACTGAAAGCATCTGGACATAAAGGACTTTCAAGATTGGACAAATGATGTGTGGATTCCTATATACCCCCACCTCTACAGAACATGAGCTTTAACAGAAGAGCAAAAGAATTACATACCCTAAACTGGTAATTTTACCAATGAAATGAAAACAGAATGCAGAATGAATGTAAACAAAATTTAGAATGAATCTATTTAAAATAAAAAGGAAAGTGCAAATGCAAAATGCAGAACAATGAATGAAAAACAAAAATTCAATGACATACAAATGCATTTCATGAATAGATCTGAAAACCAATTACTTTCAGGCTGCTGCTACATTTCCATGGTCAAAATCCCTTTTGCGTGATAATCCAAGATCAGATTCTTTGCAATGAAAACTGTTCACTCCTTACAATCTATGACTTTGTTCTTGTCGAGACAGACATAAAATTCCACCATTGGTGTGATAACATCATCACAGGTGATTGTATCTGTACAATTTTTATTTGAACAAAATCAAACAGGAAATAAAATTTGTTGACATATACTCTAAAACCATAATTTTACATTTATTGCAGTTGTGGTTATATTTTTATTTATCTAAATTCAATACTGTCTTTTGCATATTATGCATTTGCAACTTAATAAAGCCCACTTTTAATAAGACAAGATATGAAAGTAACAGGCCTTTCCCTTGAACACTCTGGAAAATGGTGAACTTGTCATTGTTGAATAAATTTTTATTTTCATTCCAAACGAAAGGAAATGACAAATGAAAGTGATAAATGCAAAATTAAAATGCATTTCTTAGACCGCAAATGAAAAATGAGATCATCGCTGTAATGCAATGAACATGGAATGCAAACAGAGCACAAATGCAATGAATTCCAAATGCATTTCAAATAGAATGAAATGCAGATTTTGTAAAAATTACCTGTTTCAGGGTCTGTAAAAAGCATCCTACATGCTGAATTTTAAAAAAAACAAGCATAAAAAGAGAATTGAAAAAATATCATTTTAAGTGCATTTTATGTAACTTATATTGTTGCTGATCACATTTACAAATGTTACTAAATTCATATTATTTGCTACATAAATTCAAAATACCTTTAAATTCAATTCTATAGTAAGTACAAAACTACTGAGCATTATAGCTTACTTTGTCCGTTTGCCCTTCCCTGCTGTATCAAACACTGTACCGTCTGCCAATACCACCTCAAGATTCATGGTGTTTTCCCGCATAGTGCCATATCTCACAGCATTTGTTCCTGATGCACTTGTGGCACACATCCCACACAAGCTGGCATCAGCTCCAGGATCTGTATGTAGAATAAATAATTGATGAACTGCCAACTCTACTTACCCATCAATCAATCAATCAATAATTCCACATTCAAATCTGCAAATGATCACAGATAAATTCTACAGTGGACTATATATACATTAAAAAATGTTGTGCACAACAGTATGTCTCAACTTTGAACCGATGTATAATATTAGCTTTCTGCTAATGCAGGCTAGACAGGGATCTTAGCAAATCAGAGTATAAACTTGAGGCATGTAGTAATGTCATGTAAATATTTCATTTGAATATAGCAACTAGTGTAGAAGATGCCATACTTTTGAAAACCATAGCACAGGACTTTAACAATGTTGACAATAATGCCATTGCTGCCAGAACAATTATATTATGTCTCACCATTCAAAGTCAAGACAACAACTCAGCTACTCAATTGCACCTGTAAGCAAAGCTTTTGAAGCTTAGCACAGTGTTGGCCTGAAACCAAGGTAATTTCTACAACATAACTTGAACAAGAGGACCAAGTGGGCCTGAGATCACTCAACTGGCTGACATCTGCCTAATAGTCAAATGCAAGAGCAGCTGGCCAAGAGATCTGGGTCAGTAGAATACTTTTCTATTGAAATTTCTTCTAATCCTGTTGATTGCACATGATATAAAAACTTTTCAAGGTTTCTCTATTTTTTTGTATCTTCATCCATATTTGATGGCACATTTGCATCATTTGTCCAATATCCAGATGCTTTGAGTCAAATTGGTTAAATTCTGTTGAGCAGTTTTCTATTTTCAAAAAAAATCTTTCCAGCCAGATTTTAGTGAGTGAAAGTCACAGGCTTTGAGTAACACTGGAGTGACATCCAGCTGTACATACTTCATGCATCAATAACTACCTTGATTAACCATTACAGGTGAGGCCTCACATGAAAAGCATGCAGCATGAAGTCCACACATCTAATTCCTATATTCATTCACATCTACAATACACACTCAGTTAACCTGCCATGGGTAACATATAATAATATGCAATGTATACTCATTAATATGGAAAATTTACCATTGAATAAACATATTTATTCCTACTTCCAACTGCAATGGTCAGAAAGTACCTTCCATGTGGGCTAGGATGTATATAGGTCTAGCACGGATGAATCAGTGTGATCATACACACAAATACTTAACCCATGTTAGTAAAGCATAAATGTAGGTCACAGTAACCTTTGGTTTTAAGGATGTTGTAGTAACAGAGATGGATCCAATTATCAAGTTTCATGACTGGGACATAAACAGCGCCCAAGAAATGAACTTTTAATACAAAATTTGAAGAAAGTCACTGAGCATGAAATATATGCCACACAGACCTCTTTTGTCAAAAAGGATGTAGAGCTTGTCAAGATGCATCCACTTACCAAGTTTCAGGATTCTAGGTAAGATAGTATGCACATAACATGCCAAAAACTCATGTGGTCATTAGCTAAATGCAAAAAGTTAACCAAAGCCAGTAAAAGATGAGCCCCTTTTGTTGTAAGAGTGGGGTCGTAACAGAGATGCATATCATCATCAATTTTGCGATTCTAGCATTCTAGCATGAACAGCACCTGAGAAATAAACATCAATGACAACACTGAACCCTAGTCAAAATTTAACCAAAGTCATTGAAGCATGAAATATAGGTCAGTGGCCTACATTTGTGATGAGGGTATAGTACTCATCAAGATTCATCCACTCACCAAGTTTCATGATTCCAGGTATAACAGTATTTATACAGTGTGCAAAAAAACTAGCTAAATGCAAAATATTAACCAAGAAGGTACAACTACTGTCCATGTATATGCAAATTTAGCTCCCCTCAGCCCCTCCCCTGGGGTAGGTGCTATGAAACCCACTCCAAAGTGCTACCTATGACCAATGAAGAAAGACTGGCTGACATTCAGTGAGGGTGTGCATATGTAAAATGATACAGCACACCAAAGACACTAAAGAGCAGCTATTAATCTCCGGTGTTTTTTTTCTCTCTCCAAGTTGCTCTGATTTGTTCAAACACTTCAACCAACTGTTTCAATCAGTTTAGATTTATATGTAGCCTGATGTGATCCAAGTGTTTCTGATGAAGGATGGTGAGATTGATGTTGGCACAGTACTGGAGATAGTGAAAACAAGTGAACCCCGATAAATGATATAGTACTTTTGATGGTCAAACAGTTTTACACTCTGACATGTTGGAACAAGATACAAGACCCAGGACTGCAGAGCTGCAATGTCAATGTGTTACCACTGAGTTATTCAGGTCCCATCTAATAAATGCAAGTGTCCTCTGCTGAAATTATTCAATAAAACTTACAAAATAGTGGAGATAATAATTAAAAGCCAGTGTTGCAAAATGATGGTCAAGGGAGATAATGTCCTTGAAGGGATGTTTGTTTACATACCTATAGGAAACCAAAGGCCAGTATCCCGCAAATAGTTGTTCAGGGTCTTCCTGGTGACACCAGCCTCAACAGTGCAATCAAAGTCTCCTGCATTCACAGAGACAATTTTAGTCATCTTACTCAGATCCAAACAAACTCCACCCTGCAAGCAAAACAAATGAAACTAGAAATGTGTTCATGAAACACAAATGCCCAAGAAACTGACCTCAACATAGAAGTGATTTTGATGTAGATATGTATTGATAGACAAGGGTAACAAAATATGCAACCATTATATCTGTCATGGTGCACATAAACACAATCATAAAGATAATGTATTAGCAACATACTGTATATACTCGTGTATAAGCTAGGTCCAAATGCAAACAACATAGACCCTGATTTGCCATCACATAATGCACCAGCAGATCAGGGTCTATGTTGTCTGTTCTACTGATTACCTCTTTATAAATTGCATAGACCCAGATCTGCTGGCACATTAAGCGAAGGCAGATCTGGGTCTATGCAGTTTGCAGTTGGTATCGGCTTATATGCGAGTATAGATGGTACTTGCTTTGTATTTTGGGTTTCATTCACAGTTCTGGGACACATGCTCAGCCATGCCAGATTTGCAATTTTCTTAATGTTTTCTGATTTCCTCACCTTAAAGACCACCTTACTCTAACATAGGAGTCAATTAGTGTACATGGGCAGTCAATTAGTGTATATAGTTAGTGTTTTCTCCAGGATGTGCTATTGCATAATTCAAATCCATGCAAAATTCAAAGTGAATTAAAATAGTGCACAATTTGCTATGAAACCAGTGAAACATTTCACCTTTAATAAAAATATTGAATATCTCATAGTGATCATATAAGCGCTTGACTTCTAGATCAGGCACCAAAATCAAATGCTTACTTACTGTATATACTTGCTTATAAGTCGAGTCTGACTGCAAACTGCACAGACCAAGATCTGCCGTTGCATAATGCGCCAGCAGATCAGGGTCTATGCAGTTGTTAGGAATAATTAGTATAACAAACAACATAGACTCTGATCTACAAGAACATTATGCGATGGCAGATCAGTGTCTATATTGTTTGCAGTTGGACTCAATTTATAAGTGAGTATATATGGTAACTGATATTTTTGCATAAGAACAACAAGAGACTTTCATAGATTCCCTAGTTTTAAAAGCACTTTACCAACTGCACTTGGTAAGGTTGTTAATAGCAGAAAACTAGTCTTCCATATTTGGAAGTTATATCTATGCTACTAGATGCAGTTGTAATGCACATGATATAGTGGCATTGTCATATTACAGTCAATAATGTGGATGAAAAGTTTTGTTTTTATTCATTAAAGTTATTGTTCATACACCTTTGTTGAAGCATCAGCAGTACATTCATACAATTGATATATAAAAACTGTGCCCATCAAAAACTAAAAATTACCCCTACCGACAATGCCAGAGGAGGAGTTCCCCATATGTAAAAATAACGGAGAAATCACTGCATGTCATAGGTATTTCAGAATTGAATGCACATCAGAGGTGAAAAAAGTTTATATTCAAGGCAAAAAAGTTTAAGTAGGACAAGGATGACCACAAAACAAGAGTCCCTTGAAGAAACTGATGCTCTATTGTCCAAAAAGAATTTTCAGGAATTCAAGATAAGACCATTTCTTTATTTTAACTGATGTGTTGAAACCATGTTATTCTTGAGGAAAAAAATTCAAATTAGCTGCTGTGTCTGCCATATTGGCTGTAATATCAGCACCATTTTCATAAGGAGAAACTAGACATCATGTCCTGTCATTTTCAATGTCAATTTCAATTATTTAAGTTGTTAACAACTGAAGCATATGTTTTTGTTTTCAAAACATTAATGATGATTCAGTTTTAAAAGAGAGAAAATAGCACTTCTCATCTATATGTGGTCAATATCAGTCACTTGTCATATTTTTAATTTTAATAAATTATACACATTTGTCTCTATAATAACTTAGTTCTTTTTGGTCCTACACCAACATTTAAATTTTCTCCAGTTTATTATTAAAAATCTCCTCTAACTTTTCCTTTTCATTAGCCTTTTCCCAAGCAGTTCTCCTCAAAGAGTTTGCTTGTGTCACAAAACTTATTTTTCCTGTTGCCTCAGCCTTTTCACACAATTGATTTGCAGTAATGCTCAAGTCTTGAATGTCTGATTTAGTTCTTTTTTTTTTCTTTTTTATCTCATCAATTTCTTCCAAAAAACAGTTTCTCTTATTTCTCTCCTGCTGGGTTTTCTTTTTCTCCCTCTCTCATATATTTGTCAGGACATTCTTGCAGAAATGAGCAAGTCCTTACTGAGATCCACACTGTGAATGCCTTCAACAGTTGTGACATGGTCACAAATAATTCTCAGAGCAACTAGCAAATAACTCTCTGAGCAACTAGACTCTCAGAGCAACTAGAGCAACTAGACTCTCAGAGCAACTAGGGTTTGCTGTTTCGTGTTCCATCGATGCCTGACCATGTGACAGAATTAAGACAAGCTGAACAACTTCAAACAACTCTGTATATTGTTGACCACTGCCACACATGCAATCATAGAACAGTCCATCAGCTGAATCCTGACTTTTGTTGAAGTTCGAGAATCACTCTGGTTGGATTACTTTTGCCAGTGCGCCAGTGCACCATTTACTTGTACTCTCATTAAATTAATCCACTGGTAGATTGTCGTAAAAATGAGCCAACTCAGAACTCACAATATTCCATCTTATTTAATATTTGTTTTTGATCGAAACACTCCTTTTTTATCATTACATCTGCTTCTAGGATTTCAAGGAGGTTTTTAAAAAAATTCAAGGCGTTTTCAAACAAATTCAAGGACTTTTCAAGGAAAAATAGTCCTATAATCAAATTCAAGGAGTTTTCAAGGACCAAGCCCAAATTCAATGGGGTTTTCAAGGACTGTGCCAACCTTTAGCCAGTTGCAGCAGGTCCTTCCCTTCCATCTGGGTCACCTGCTTCTTCCCACCTGTCCAGTCAAGAGCTGGAGGAGAAGAAAGTCTGGATGTTTGATAAGGCAGTGAACAAATTCATTTACTGCCTCCAATCCACAAGACTTGAGCCCAAAACCTTCTTGAGAGGCTTTTGAGATCCCACTCTTGTTTAGATCTTCTGCTGCTCCTGGACTCTGTTATGCTTCAGGAGCTTGAGCAAAAGTTTTCCTGCATCACCCCTTCTACCTGTTGGCTGCTGGTCTCTGCCTCCAGCTATTGGGTTCATTCCCCTGTTTGGCCTCTTTAGCTTCTTCCCTTGGACTCTAGTGCATTCCATGTGGGAATATCAGCTGGGACCTGGGTTCGTCTCCCAGTAAAAGCAGGCTTGAACCCTAGTAACTGGATCGCAGCAAGAACTTTTTGAAAGCTGTACTGCTTGTGGTGGAGATGATCTTCAGAAGTTTCATCCACTCTCTAGCATGACAGGATTTGAGGGACCAGCAACACTGGTCTCAGGTCATGACTCCAGGTCCATTGATACCAGCCAGGAAGCATGCACACCTGACCAACTGTGGGGACCTCTTCAAAAATTCTGTAACCAGGGTCAGACTCAACAGACAAACAAGCAGCCCCAGCTGTCAAAGAGGCCAAGGGAGGAGGTCTTTGGATTCCTCCCGCTTCCCTGAATAGGCAAGATAAAAACTATATTCACAGATCTTAAATTTATGTTAATAAAATGTAATAATATTGCTTATGGACCACTAAACAATCAGATTGAGAGCACCATGTGAAATATGCACAACTGCCTGTTTACCAGTTGTTTGTCAGAGCCCTTGATCTGACAAAAAGAGAATTCTGACACCTAGGCAGATTTTTAAATAAAAATTCATTAAATTCCGATTGTTATAATTCTGCCACTTTTTTGCCCAATCTTGGCGAAATTTGCAGTGTTCATCAGGCCAATTTTTTTTCCATAGTTTGGAGTTTTCCAAGGGCACAGACATGAGAATGTAATGTGTTATACGGGGACGAGGCAAGTAATCTGAGTGATGCTGAGCATTCCAGTGATTGATGCTGGAGTTATCAAAGTTGTACTGTACACTATTTACATTTTCAAAAGAAAATCTTCAATTCTGTAGAAGTTGAGATTCTAATGAGGTGGAGAAGGAGGAGGAGCATGGTCAATAGATCAATTTACTGTTACAGTATTGACCGAATTTGGGATAATTTAATGATTCTAATATATGAAATTTACAATATTTTGTTCATGTTCTTCAGACATTTTTCATCTCTTTAATTTTTTTTTCTGACATGATCACTCCCTCTGACCTTAATAGCATTAACTCCACCCTCCAGGCCTGTTCCACTACCAAATGGAATCAGTGGGAAGCCATGATGGTTGCAGAGTCTGGCCACCTCACTCACTTGCTCTGTACTCTCAGTAAAAGCCACTATGTCTGGAAGCTCTGTGCTGCAAGTGGAGGAAAAAGAATCTCGAAAATGTTCTCTCAAATCCAGAAGCTGACCTGAGAGAGACAGGAGGCGGTTTAATACAGAATCAGCTTTTGATGTAAAATAATATCTATTAAAGGGTTCATAAGAATGGATCATTCGGACCACTTTGGCTGTTTCTACAAAACAGAAATATGTCTCAGATGTATGTCAGTGTAATAATTTGCAGAAAAATCATACATTTTGTTCGCCGGAAATTTCTTCTTAAAAATAAGAAACAGCAATCTATTTGGACCACCTCGGCTATTTCTACAATTGGATTGACTGAGAAGTTGTGAATGAAAAAATAGTTAGTCAATCTTTGTTTCGTAAATAGACGAGGTGTCTGAATGGCAGCTAATGGCATACACTCGAGGTATGATCTATAGGATTGACCGTGATGTTATGAAAGTATGGTAACTGTATATGGTTGAGAACTGGAGTCATTGTGCAGAAACCTTTTCCCTTCTTTCAATCACAGTGATCTTGACCTTCAATCTTTTGACCCTGAAATCAATAAGGTTCTTCCTTAACCCCATGTGCAATCCATTTACAAAGTTTCGCAGATGTAGACGGTTGGTTTGGGGGGGGGGGGGGTTGGGGGGGAGGGTTAATGCCATTCTTCAGCATATGATAGGCCATATATGACAGCCAGTATATTTTCTGGAGGAAGCCAAGACCAGAACCCATGCGGACAGAGGTGAGATGTGAGTGATTTGTAGAGGCAAGCACCTCAGACCACTTGGCCACCGCGGGCTCCAACTGTTGATGGTAGAGAACTGAAGTTATTGTGCAGTAACCTTTATCCATCTTTCAGTCATAGTAACCTTGACCTTTGACCCTTAAATCAACAGGGTTCTTCTTTACCCCAATTGCGAGTTATCAACAAAGTTTAGTAACTGTGGATGGTGGAGAACTCAAGTTATTGTGCAGAAACCATTTTCTTCTTTCCATCACAGTGACCTAAATTTTTGACCATTTGGCCCTGAAATTGATCAGGTTCTTCCTGATCCCAAGTGCAAGCCATCCCCAAAGTTTGGTAACTGTAAATGGTGGACAACTTGAGTTATTGTGTAAAAATGAAATTGTTAACAGACAGGTGGACAACATGATAATATAATAAGCTCTGCCTTATGGCCAGTATATAAAAATTCTCTTTGAAAGAGTCCAATGATTTTGAAGACTGATCATTCAAAATTAAGACTTGTTAGATTTAAAGATTCATTGAAAGATCTGTAAATGGTGTAAAACTGCTTTTTGATGGAATAACAGCATAGGTGTTAACATTTATTATGGAACCAAACAAAATCTTGACTGGGAAGGGGGGGAGAGGGGAGTTCAGTCCCCTTTCTTTGAATAAAAAAGTTTAGAGGATACTTATAAGCCAATGATAATTCTTCACAAATAAAAAATCTGAGTGTAACAATCTTGTGTTCAAAGATTTGAGAATGTTCATTGTTGTTTTAATGTTGCAAATTGAAAAACACCAAAAATGTGTCTGCAGAGTAGAGTACCCAAGTACATCCTAAACACAAGTCAAATTTGGGGCTCAACTAGTGAACAAAAAGAGGAGACAACTCTTACTGACAATTTGGAAGACAATTTACTTAGGTTTTTCTTTTCATGAAAATTAAATCAGCCTTACGTGAAGCAGTGGGGCTCTTATTCTTCTTCGTGTGTCATTGATATGCAAGGTCTCTATATAAAATGGGGAGCTGCCGTAGCTCAGTTGGTATAGCATCAGTCTCATAATCCAAGGGTTGTGGTTTCAATACCTGCCCAGGTCACACAGGGTTGACTGCCTCAGTGTGTCCTCGGGCAAAGGCCCTTTGCTCCCATTTCCTCAGCATGATAT
This sequence comes from Margaritifera margaritifera, assembly GCA_029931535.1. Classification (NCBI taxonomy): domain Eukaryota; kingdom Metazoa; phylum Mollusca; class Bivalvia; order Unionida; family Margaritiferidae; genus Margaritifera; species Margaritifera margaritifera. The sequence goes on along the minus strand of JAQPZY010001697.1, from coordinate 9,847,798 downwards.
AGCCAATGTGTTAAAAAGTGCCATTAAAACCAACCAACCATATCCAATACTATTTTAGAAACACAAGGGAGAACATTTCCACATGACCTACTTTTAACTGAATAATTTCACAAGAAATACTACATAGGGCTTAATAAAAGCTGTACCAATGTTCAATTCTAATATTTTACTTTTCATTCCTACAGTTTAGTCTGATTACTTTCTATCACTGAATACTGCAAGCCCATTTACCAACATTGAAGCGACCCACAGCCATAGCCATACTGGCTAGCCAAGGCAATGCAATGTGCTGAATGGAATACTGTGTTTTGACTGGTCAACTGACAATGATGGACAACCAGAGTCTTTGCATTGAGATTTTTCTAACTGATGTGCAGTTATTAATGTGTGAATACTAAATATATGAGCAAATTCTATGTTTATTGTTGATGGAAAATGTACTATATGAATTTTAAAAACTGTCTAGGAAGAGGTGGGTGGGCACGTTTTCTGACCTGGCTAGAGATAGTGTCATCAGTAACTGCAATTTCGAGTACTTGAGGCAGAGTACGTGCCTCTTCATGTACAGTCCTACCTGTTTATGTCGACATCCTCGGGCACAAGGAAATATTGTCGACATAAGCGGATGTCGAGATAAGTCTTGGCGGGGGTGGGGGGGGTGGGTGGGGGGGGTGACCTGTCGTCAGTGAGCAGGATTTACACTTTGAGAAAACAAACAATGGAAATTTAGAGTACATGAAGACATAACCAGTGTGAAATACACTTCTATATTGACAAATTACATTTTGGTTACCTTTGTGTAATAAAATCCACAATGCGTTAAGTGCATGTATATGAAAAATCCATGAATTCGTGTACGGGTCTCATGTTAGAAAATGTATGCATCGGTCACATCCTGATAGGAAACACATGTATAAAAAATGGTTGTCCTCATTTGATCTAGCACGTCTACACAATTCACTACGACAATCATTGTCGCCAGTAGCACATGGTTGCATAGTTGTTATTTACATGCTACAAAGTACATGTACATGTACTTAAGTTGGCCTAGATTTTGGTCAGCCTGAAACAATACATGTTCCCATCTTACTGAGGCTACCAAGGAGATGGGGCTATTCACAGGGAAATTAAAACGTGCATTTATTTACGGAAGTCATCGTGAAAAGTATATAAAATTGAACAAGAGATATGCGGCTGATATGATTAATTTACCTTCAACATAGCCTTTCTTTATAGACTCAGCAGCTTTAATCCATCTAGACCAACAAGTTGTTCTCCTCCTTTTTTTTTTTTTTTTTTTTTTTTACTGGTCCGCCACCAGTAAAAAAATAAATTTTAAAAAATCAGGTGGAGAACAACTTGTTGGTTTATCATCCATCCTGACAGGGTGTTATGTTTAAGTGAAAAGTTTTCACAGACATCTTTGCGAGATGCCCCACCTTCAACTTCCTTAACAGCCATATATTTAGTTTCCACAGACTGTAAATTTAATCTCCGTTTTACGCTGCCGTTGGTAGCCATCATAAACATAAATAAAGTTAAAAAGGAAACTTTCACAGCACAATAAATTTGTTTTAATCACCGATCACTTTGGAAAATGCAACAATCGATCAGATTTCATTGCTTTTATTCAAGTTTGGTGATAATTTTTTTTTTAATGAAGGGTGGATTGTTTTTATTGAACATTGTAACCGGCTTGCTTTGATGAAGGGTACATGTGTTATTTAAGTCGCCGCGAGAGGCCAACTTTAGAGAACAAAACAAAAGCCAGTTTTTTAATCCACAGAGACGTTAAAGCCTGGCGGCAAGATCAACTAATTGTTGAACAAAGTACAGGTCAGAACTGGCCGCTTGTCAACATAAATGATTCGGCGGCAAAATTAAAGCTTGGCGGCAAGATCAACTAATTGTTGAACAAAGTATGGATCTGAACTGGCAGCTTGTCGACATAAATGATTAGAAAACAAAGGATTTGTTCAAACTGGGACCAAGGGCTTCTGTCGACATGTACGTTTATTTTTTATCTCGACATCAACATAAGCATGACAAATTTGGTAGTAATAGTAGACCAAGGGACTGGGACTTTGTTTTTTTGTTGACATAGGCGGCTTGTCGACATAAGTGATGTCGATATAAGTGGGTAGGACTGTATTTGATTCCTAAATTTGGTATCCATTGTAGAGCCAGTAAAATGAATATTTGCACTGGTAAACCAACCAATAATGTTCTCAGATCCTCAAATTTATGCCTGTTCTCCCAAGACAAATACATTTAGAAAATTGTGATCAGAAATTGTGAAAAGAGAAGAAATGCCATTCTGTTTGGCTTTTCCTTACAGAAGCATCACAACGTCACAATTGGCCACTGTTTCCAACAGTATATAATAGATTTTACTGCTGTAAAATCTGATGTTAGACCAAAGCAAGATCATATTATTTCAGAATTTTCATTGTAAGTTTAACCTGTGATAGGACTCATCATGACCATGCTGCTCCCTTACTGCATTAGCTGTGGACACGTTGTGTTTCCCAACAATCTCTGCGAGGTCTGCTGCAAAGGAGTTGGGGATTTGGATTTTCTCAGCAACTTGCTGCAAAGAAAAGAAAAAAGAACTTTGGTCTAGTTTGGCAATGCATACTTTTATCCCAAATAGCCAAGGTCACCTGGTGACCTGCTTAGACTTCATTTGCTACACAACAGAAATGTGAACCTAGGCACAAGGGAAACAAGAGTCCCTTCAAGGGACTCATGCTCTACTAGCTAAAAAGAATTTCCATAAGGCTTATACATGAGTATATACAATAACAGAGCTGATGATTTTAACACTTTCTTGGAAAATAAAATTGAAACATTTTATTTACAGAAACAATCTGCAACTGGGTGCAATCTTCAGTTATCTTCCCAGAATTGTATCTGTTAATTTTCCTAGCCGAATCAGTTTGTCAAAGCAGGCCAAGACTTTGGTACCCACTTAGGGATTGTACTCTAACATATATCCATCATAAATAAAGTTTGAAATACCAATTTGTAGGGTCTGCTAACCATGCAGGATAGAGGGTTCTGTTAAGCATTAGGTAAATACAGTACTCCCTTAGTATAAGTCACCACAGCATAAGGTAGTCCATTTTATAAGGCATATATGGTCATGGATCTGATTTCATCATTTTAATATGTAAAAAAAATAAAAATTGGGGTGGGTGGGGAGGGAATAATTTTAATTATGCAATACTTACCTGCTATTATTCCATTGCTATTTCTTTTCCTGGCTAGTCCCCATTCCAAGGACCTTATTCCCTCCTCCAATCAGTAACTGGAGGTCTATTAATGAGTGACAAACTGGTCTCTGGACCTCAAAGTACCTGATCAGTTCTGAGAGATGTAGGTCCGACTCTATAGTGGAGCCCACAAAGAACATAACAGTGTTAGAGAGGGCTGCTCTATAGCCCTTAATGGTGGACACTAAGGAATCTAAGAGAGAAAGAAGAAAATCTGCAACTGCATTTAAAGGTGAGCAGATAGGATTGATGCATTTCCTACGGTACCAATTACAGAAAATTCCCCACTTGGCATTGTACACTTTGGAGATCGATTGCCTTCTAGCCTGAGCAATACATTTGGCAACCTTGCTCAAAATCTGTTCCTGCCAGATAGATTGTCTCAATAACTTGGTTTCAGCCTCTAACAGTCACTGCAATGCCGCTGGAGACAAAGATTCCTCTTTCAACAGACTGATGGTGGTCACCAAAAAAAGATCGGTATGTGAGGCTATGGCAACTAGTGTCTGCACTTTCAGTTCCAATGCCTTGAGAGAATTGATAAGGAAATGGATCCAGGTCACTGCTGAAATCACCACCTGGAAGGCACTCAAATCCAAAGTGAGTGGGTTAAGGGGAAAAGCATGCAAATGGACCCTGTAGCTTTGGGCTGAGACCAGATACCGAAGCATACAAGAGGGGACAGACCACCCCTTTTGTTGTCAAGTCCCTTCTTGGCCTTTAGACGATTTCTGAGTCAGCTCTCTCACCATTGCTGAGTGACCAAGCAACATCAGGTCCAACTTGGGCTGTGCCCCACAGAGCCTATCCAAACTATAGAGGATCCTAATCTCTCCAGGTGGGATGAAGGCTGTGAACCCAACTGATGAGAACAACCAGGTATGACAGACTCTTCTGGGAAATCGTCCATGTCCACAAAAGTGGACAGGTCATTGTCCTGACTTCACTATCTGGGCAAGGCAGGACTATTACATCTCATCTCCCTGCTGGGTGAAGGGGACTTCCTGACCAGGGATTTATCATCCCTGTCTCCACTCATGGGAGGAGATGGGACTAGCTCTTTGGAGAAAGGGATTGGTGATTCCCTCTTGGCACAGGAGGCAGTGAGTGGTGGTCTCCCTCCCCTTCCCTTGATGAAGACAAGGAGGCGGAGAAGATCTCGGGCATGCAATGTCCATTGATCCATGGAGACATTGCAAAGCCATCCATGGTTGGCATGGTTGGAAAAGAAGACATGGCCAACTCACCGCCGTGCGGCAGGAATCCCCAAGTTCAGTAGGGGTTGGATAGGAACATCAAAATGGGAGGGATATCGACGCAATCCTTTCTCTCAAGATTCAAAGGCCATTCTCCATAGGGATAGAAAGGAAACTGAGAGAAGGGAGGATTTATGTTCCTCCTGCCATCTGGCCCTTAGATCAGTGGTCAAAACTTAGTATGCGGTTTGAAGACCAACGTCCGACACCCGGCATATGTTGATTGGTGTTTGGCACCCAGTGATCTGTGTTCTGTGACTGACGCTCAGTGCTCTATGATCAGTGACCCGAGAATGAAAACAGAAAATCAGCACCATGCCCAGCGGTCGCTGCTTAGTGCTTGGTGACAGAAACTCTGTTAATATATCTGGAACATCACCAAGTGCCAGGTGCCTGGTGTCCAAATCCTAGTGCTTGGCGCTTGGTAATCAGCGACAAACCTTCTATAACTGTCACTAGATGCATATCCTGGTGTTTGGTGACAGATCTTTGCCAACTGTCATCTGACACATTACTTAGTGCCTGGTGACCCGGTGCAAGGTCTGATGATGTAGACCTTACTGGAAGGTCTCTGTTTGGGAAACTCAACTCTGACAAACGAGATCTAGTTTTATTTTGAGGTCTACCAGCTTGAGATGATGGCCACACTTCCCATGTGTTAGTTTGAAACTGCTTGAATGATTGTTGGGATAGATGTCTCCTTAAGGTGTAAAAAAAAAAAAAAAAATACCCAACCTTCTTGCCTAATGAAATGAAACTTTGACATATTTTTTATACAATATACAAAATCCCACATTAAGATTGAGAAAAGTAATGATTTTGAAGTATTATAGCAATGCAAAATTAAGAAAAGCAATGGACCATTTGAAAATTTAAAGGGCCACCAAAAAAACATTGAGTGGCACAGTATTTCTTAATATTGCTTTTGAAACAAAACAAATGCTATATTTCAACTGGTCATATAGGGGGCCCACTTAAAAATGAATTCAGTTTAACTATATCTGCTACAATTCTCTTGCAAACTGATGCAGACTTCCCATTTTTACAACAACAACAACAACAATAATAATAATAATAATAGCAATAACAATTCATGATAAAACAAGATGCCCTTTTGATAATGAAATATGCATTTAAAGTGGTCTACCTAAACACAGTAATGTACAGTAATGGTGATGAACTACATTAATGTAAAAGAAATTAAAGTAATGGAGCAAGAAATTATAAATAAAAAATATATTTTTTTTGTACAGTTTGTTGTTGCTGTTGTTGTTTATCCATTGACATTAACATGAAAACTGATGGTGCTGGTGTAAAGTAATGGAACTCCACTTGAAAATACTGTAAGGTATTCTATACTATGGTAACAAATATTAAAACACTGTATAGTCATGGAACTAAGCATAATTATATATATATATATATATATATATATATATATATATATATATATATATATATATATTTCTCAATCCAGCCTTGGAGACTTTTTATTCATTGTTTTTATTTGTCTAAGTTTTGATTTAAAATATTTAAGTACAGTAATGGATAGGAAATAGAGTAATGGACCAGGAATTACAGTAATGGAAAACAGGCATTATGCATGAACAATATAGAGATTATAAATGTTGTAGGGTTATAAAACAAACAAGATATTTTTTTTCAGTTTGCTTTTGTTGTTGTTCCTCTGTTGACATTAATATATATGATGGCACTGGTGTACAGTAATGGAATACCAATATACAGACCAGGAGATACTATATTATGGTAGCAAATAAAAAAACACTATAGACGTATAGTCATGGAACTTTATATATTTATATTTATTAGTTTATTTCTGTCTCCAATTAAGAGGCTTTTTTATTCACTGCTTTCATTTTCTATGTTTTCATCAAAAATGGTTACCTGATTTATATTTTAGGGCCAATGGCTAAAACATCATTAATGATTTTATAGCTATCACCATTTTATTTTATAAAATATTTATAGACAAGACAAACTTCAACTGCATATCATTTAAAACTAGTACATTATGTTTTCATCAAATGCTGCATATTCACACCTGTTGCACATGCCTTTGATGTCCACATTAATTGCACAGATAATCCAACAAGTTGAGTAGGTAGTGTCATCAATGAATTAATATGTATACCCAAACATCATTATCATTTAATGGCATACTTTGAGATTTAAAATTTAAACAACATTAAAGGAATTGAATACATTTATGAACAACAGTATTTGTCACAGCCTTTCCTTACTATATAATCAGTGATATTTAATGTAAATAATTGGACTCAAGATGAAAAGAACTAGTCTGCTTGAAAACGTATGGTATATCAAGAATACCAAACCAAAATACAATTTGATATTCACTGTTAACATTCTTGATTTTTTGTATTGTTTTGTGATATCATGGATATTATCAAAATGGTAAAAGGAAAAAGCAAGAAAGTTTCCATGCGATAACTGTAAGAAAGATTGTGTATCAGACTGTCTTCTGTGTAGGTATATCTTTTTTTTTGTTGCAGGCTTACCATATGTACTTGCATATAAGCTAATACCAGCTGCAAACTGCATAGACCCATAATGTGCCAGCAGATCTGGGTCTTTGCAGTTTGTAGGGACTAATCAGTTGAACAAACAACATAGATCCTGATCTGCTGGCACATTATGCAATGCCAGATCAGGGTCTATGTTGTTGCATTTGGACCCGAATTATACGCAAGTATATACAGTATATATTCTTAAGGTTCTATTTTGTATTCTTTATCTTCATATACATTATCATTATTATGATTATTTTTTTCTACTTGCAATTTCTTCAAGCTGTCAGTATGACCTTTCATTTGAATATGCAAGCATCCATTTATCTGTGTGTAAAATTATTATAAATTATATACATAAAAATAAAATTTTCTTATAAAAGTTATCACCTGTTGTCATTTATAATAAACAAAAAGTAAGACAAATGCAGATAACATTTAAAATTTAGAACAGAAAACAAACATTTTTCCTTCATTGGTACTTCTTTAATATGCTTATCAAATGTGAAAAGGAAAGATCAAGGAAATTGGACCAGCATATGTTTAAACGTAAATTAAATACATCAAACTGTTCATTGTTTTCTCCATTTCAATTTGGGACTGTCAGCAATTTTTATCTCATGAGAACTAGATCCACCAATGTCGACTGAGTATACATTTTGCTTTAGGTATGTGAATCTTGGTTCCATTCTACATGTGAAGATATACCAACCAAAGACTTTAATTGATGAGGGATACATTTGTCGTCGTTGTCGTTCATTAGGAGACGAATTTGATTACTTGATGGGTATCACATGACTTCAAAAAGTAATATATTATTTTATAAGCTTTTAATTTGTTCTTTTGTATGTTGGTCAATAATTTTAAAAAATATTTTAACGGCACATTTAGAAAATTGGGATATGTGCTATGTTTTTTTACGTTATATTCATGAATGATGTTTTAATGAATGAAACGCAATAATAGTTCAGAGCTGAGTAGGAGAGTTATCACATTTTCATTTTACAGATCCATTCAAAATTGCAAGTTACAATAATTACTGTGAATTACCACAATTTGGTTTTTCAAATTAGTTCAGAACTGTAAGTTATGAGGTTTTAAGAGTTCCATGTAATCATGCTTTGTCAAATCAATATGTCTACCGGTGACAAAAAAGTGTTGTCAAGTATATTATATATCGAGTGTATATTAAATATTTAATTTTTAACAGCACATTTATTTAGTTTCATTTTCATCTGATAAATGTGGCAGAAAACTGATTTTTGAAGTTGATATTCTACAAAGTATAAATGTTTATGGCATTGTTTTGTCCTTGTCTCACCACAACAGGCTGCCAAGATTGGGCTTAAAAAACTAAAAGCTTCTGTTAAGTGCAAGGTTTTGTCGATTGGCTATAGGTACTGTTCTTTTGAGTCTGCATGCTGAACATCCCAGAATACCAGTAGATGAGATTGCTGCTGACATTTTGTTCTGGTAAAAATGTAGAGAAAGGAATACCATTGAGAACAACTGGAGACAGAGACTGCTTTTTCAATGCCATCTCAATCCTTATGTGTGGTAATGAATCCAAGTCTGTTGAACTGCGCTACAAGACAACTTTAGTGATGGTGCCTGAGCAGTGTGATATCAAGGCATCCAAAAATAGATCAAGTATTCAATTGTTGTTGCCAGATTACAGATTATTCTGATTCTGTGTTCAAATGTGCTCAGACAGAAGTTTTCCTCTGACATGGACTATGATTGCCCTGACCATGGTTACGAAGCATCCATTATGTAGTGTCTATCCAGCTGTAAATGGGTCAAAAGTCTTGGCATTTAGGGAACTAAATGCGACTTTCAACCACATATCAAAAGGACCGATGACTTCAGTCAAGTGGAGCAATGAAGCCAAACCAACAAACACTCTTTTTCGTAAAAAAAGAAAACATGGACCCCTAACCATTTTGTGGCCTTTATCGACAACAATGTCAATCACACACCCTTCAATAACCTGACTGTCAGTGAACCACCAGTCTATATCCCAACTGTCAGTGACCCTCACAGTAAATCCACACTGGAACTTGACGTTAGCATGGACACATCCACCAGTAACCCACCCATCAGTGATTACCGTATTTACCGTATATATTGGGACAGGATAAAATAAATGATTTTTTTCCTGTCCCATAACTTATGGTTAAACTTTTTTTCAACTAGATCATATGTCCCAAAACTTAAGAACCGAAACAAATTGTGTTGAATTTGCCCCCCCCCCCCAGCACTTCATGTTAAAATAAGGTAGGTAAATTAAACGTTTATTTGATAATAAACTGAAAGAAACTAACCTTGTACTGTTCTCAATTATTCCTCTTTTTTGTTCTTCATAAGCAATTTATGTATAAAAGACACAAACATATCCACTAACACATGCACCAGTAATGTAGAGTACCGGTCTTGTGTATCGCTTATGTCAGGTAACAACATTGACACATTATTTTATTGATGTGAATATAGACACACGAATCATGTTTGGTTGTCCTCAGAAGTTTGAATACCAGTATATTATCAAACTTAAAATTGGATCCAGTAAAATCACAAACAATAGAAAGAGAGCGACAGAAATAACAACCGACTGCTTGAAGGCACCAGCAATTCACGCATGATCCGGTGTATGGTGCAAAATAACCAAGAGTGTATTATATCCAGGTTAACAATATAACAACATTTCGCAAATAAAAATCATTATTAGGAAATACATTCACCGTGAGAGCAAATGACAATATTTTCGCTAGCATGGGATACAGAACGTATTCTTAAAGGCAATTAATGCCGTGTATATTATTTACCCTGCAGACATCAATGCCTGTTTGTATAAGTTACAATTACAGATGGCAAACAACAGAAGACCGGGTGGTGAATAAACACAGCTGGTAGCGAGCAATAAACTCATTGTTTCAACTTACCAGTAGGATTTCAAATACAAAGTTTATTTTATTACAAAGCAAGCAGACCCTGGAAGCCAACTTTGGATTATTTTAAGTGTGCAGATTTTTTATATACAAAGTTGGCAGACCAAGGGAAGCCGGCTTTGGTTTCTTTTAGCAGTATTCACAGGAATTTTGCAAATAAATTGAAACAGTGGAACAGTCGGGGTCTGTAAGTGACACTTTGAGCATACATTGTGAAATGTACTGGTATTAAAGGATTTGCCACAACTGAACAGGTGTCATTTGTGCGGCATGATCATAGGAAGTTCAAATAAATTCTGTCAGCTGAATATAGGACTCTACTTGGCACTGTACAAGGATCAACTCAGCGGCTCGATCAAAGGGTTGGGAAAACAAAGTGAGGCTGCCTTTACAAGCTAAGGGATTTGCACTGGCAGATAACTGAGGAAATATTACTTGGGAATTAGATCTGGCTTATGAAAAAGGCAAATATAAATCAACTCAAAACTGTTATTGCATCAAACAGTGTTTATACAGCAAAACAAAATATAATACAAGTACGGGTTGCTCCGACTTGCACGTATTTTGTTCGTAGTGCAAACATCTAGTCTCCTATATTGCCCATAGATTTATCAAATTTTGTTCTTCAAAAGTTTGCAGATAAGAAGACAAGTGTAAACATACAACACTGACAGCGGTTTTTATTTTATTTATTTAATAAAATATAAGTTCGAGTGCATTTTTTTTAACCAGCTAAGCATCGATATTATGATTTGAAAGGTGTCCCAAAACTTACGACTCGAAAAAAACGATCTGTCCCAGATCTTACAGTGCACAATAAAATTACTTTAAAAATTAATTTATGGTGTCCCAACATATACGGTAAATACGGTATCCCTGTAATTACATTCCAGAAAGTGACGTTAGCATGGAGACGTCCATTCCTAAATGTCAATCTGAGATTGATGACTGGCAGTCTCCAAAACATCCCCATTGTTCCTCAGGATCATTCAAGAACAATATTTCAACATACCACAATGTGTCCAACAGATATAACAGCCTTGTCAGCAAAGATTACACCAATGACTCAAAACTTTAATCAAGAAAAACAAGGTCAGTTGGGACAAACATAAAGACAATGTTTGTTACAATTAATGAATGAACATCAACAGTAGTCAGTGCATTATCATGTGTACCACCTGGCATAAAAGTAAACATGTCCTTTATAGTTGACAAGAAACGAAATGAGAGAATGAGAGAAAGAAAAAAACTGGTAAGAGGAGAGTCCTGGGATGAATGTGGCACGTGGGTGAATGGTATTTCTTGCACAAATTTCTTTGTCCGGCTAGAGGAGAACTGGTCAACCTTATAAAGAGAGATGGACAATATTGCATTGAAAAACGATTCAATGGTGTACGGATCTACCAGCCACTTGAACTACAACTAAATACTTCTGACCTAGTTGTGCACAGGGCATAGAGCAAACACAAAAACTCTCTAGAATACAAAAGATTTGTAACATGGATAGAAAATATGCCAGACTCTATGGCACTGTCTACATCTGTCTCAATTACGGAATATATTGGTGCATTTCCCAGGAGGACAATTCATGGAAATGTTTAAAAAAAACTGAAGTACATGAAGCATACACAAGAACTACAAAATGCGCAAAAGCAGACCACGTAAACAAAGGAGATGTTTATGACATCCCCAGAAATATCAAGGTTGTCCCACCATTAAATACATACAAAAAGACAAGGACGACAACCAACCAGAGATGTTTACAATGGAAATCTTGCTGACCACATTCTTAATGTTGAAAGTAAAGTGTGTTCTCAGCACCCTTTCATTACAATTCTCTGACATGTTGATTTCGGTCTGTCCATCACACTATATACTGGCACACAGATACAGGATACAAAAAATTCTGTTGCTGGAATGATGGAACCGTGTTAAGTGTGGGCAAAACATTTAATCTTGGTGAAATGTACTTAACTTCCACCATTTTCAAAAACTAAGCACTATTACGAACCAATACCGAAAAGTCTTCTATATTTGTTGGCTGGTCTTTTCTACATGGTAAATCTTACTTTGAAACTTACAATGCTTTCTTCTCACAAATTGACAGTAATTTCACAGATGAAGAAATAGAAAACTCGATTGTTGGCTCATATGATGAAACTGTGATTCGTAATAACTTAAAGCTGTAATTTCCTAGAGCGACACAGATTGTTTGCACACTTCACGTGGAGAAAAATGTGACTGATTACTTAGAAAATAAGGTCGGTTTCAAAGGACAAGACAGAAAGAAAATTGTCCACACCCTTTTCAGTGATGAAGGAATCTCACAGGCTGATAATTTGGTAATATTAGAAGAAAGCATACTCTGCTTCACAGTAAAGTGTATATCATGTATTCTCAGTTACAGATAATATCACCGTTCAAATAAACAACAATGACAATAATAAGAAAATATAACAACTCAATTTGTTATTTTTTATTTTCATATTAAAGTCCATACAATAAAATTCTAATATTCAGTGGTCCATTACTGTAATTTCTTTTAAATTACGATACTTCCTGACATTACTGGAAATAACTATTTTAAATCATACTTAGAAAAATAAAACGACCTTCAACTGGAGAAATACATACATATCCGGTACATGATAAAGTCTACCTTACTGTATATTCAAGTGGTGTTACATTACTGTAGCGTAACATATCCATCATACTTATCATATTAATATCAATGGATGAACAACTAAAATGTTACAACAGACTATACACAAAGTTAATATTTTTATTATTCAACAAAATCCATAATCTATACGTACTGTATGTACAAAATGCTTCATTTCTTGCTCCATTACTATAAATTCGTTTACATTACTGTCCATTATTGTGTTTAGGCAGACCCATTTAAAGTGCCCTTTTGGTGGATAATTACTATAGGTGTGCGCGGAATTACCAGTATACTGTAGTATTTTTTTCAGGTGGTACGTACCAAGGTACGTTTTCACTGTACCTATACTTCGGTAGTTTCCATCAGTTAGGAATGCATGGAAATTCCCAAGTGATCTTGTTATGAATTTAATCATATGCTGCATAAGTTGTCATAAAACAAACTGTAAATAAAGTAGGATGATTAAGCTTACACTATAGCTGACACGCTGTAAAAGGGAGCAGGCTGATTCGGACCAAATCATGGGCCGATTCAGACCATATGAAATATTATTAAGTTTTGTCTTGTATTTAAAAGTGATATTTACATTTGTTTAAAATATGATATTTCTCATTATTTCGCATGTATATTCAGCAGTTCAAATCTGCATTTAATGAAACAAAACCCTGATTTTACAGGAGATAATGGCGTTGTTATACTGATGTAAGACTGTTTATCTTGCATCGGCAATTTAAAAGTGAAATATTTTCAAAGCAGCTCATTCACATTTGTGCACACACAAAAAAATTGGGGTGGGGTGAAAGTCTCGTTTATTCATATACTAAAAAAGTAAACTGGGTTCTGTCATATTTATGATTTAATTCAATACAATATTATACGTCTATATTATGATAATCTTGTGGACCTCGTAATAGTTAAAATAAAGAAAATTATTAATGGAGGTGTTATCTCTGCTGAAAGACTAATTATATTTTACAAATCTTTGTTTTTAGCACAGTATGTTATTTGTTTTCTGTGAATTCATAATGAATGATTTAATTTTATGATTTAATTTTATGCAAATTATTAACTGAAAAAAATCGTGAAAACATGGCCCATGTAGTAACATTTATTCATATATATATTTATTTTAGTAGTTATTACTGTTTTTGCAAACATAGTAAGTGAATCTAATATAAATGTACCCATGGTTTTTATTGATTTCTCATGCAAATCGTGCTTTCTTCGCATTATATTTACTCCCAAAAATGTTGTATAAAGAGTCATTGATGAGTAACATGATAGTATAACGTACTCTACTGTTATCGTTTAATGTTTTTTCTTTTGAGTAAAATCTCGAACCAGTAAACCAACTTATTTTCATTTTAACCTTGGAAACATTTGAAAATATTTCATTTAAAGCACATATTCAATCTATTAAATATTGATTTCTGGATAGATATTGTATTATATTAAACATATATAATATAAGAACACTTCCATGTAGCCAAAGATCACAAAGCTTTTTCAAGTCAGCATTATATTTTTTATTCTTAAATGGTATTAAATTTCAGTAAATTGGCAAATAACATCAATAGTGCTTTAATTATAGCTGCGTTGATCAAATGGGTTTTGCCAATTCACTTTCAATAATAATGTGCATACAATTAAATAATACATTATTAAATTCAGCTAATGAAAATAACTTAGTGATCATTGTTTTAGTATATAAGGTTTTATTTAGTATAAAGATAAATTCTACATAAATATACTTTTAAAAAAAGGCATTAACATACTTACACCAGTATATAGAGATGAGCAAAACATAAGCATACTTAGACCGTTATATATAGACGAAAACAAATTAACTACATAGACACTGTTTTCACGATTGTTTTTCGGTGTTATTAATTTTTTATTATTTCTCAATATAATAAAGTAAACTATTTAAATTTTGCACAAAGGTGAATGAGATAAAGTCTTACATCATTTTATTTCTTTATACATGACAACGCCATTATCTCGCGTAAAATCGGGGTTTCTTTCATTAAATGCAGATTTCAACTGCTGAACGTTCCTGGGAAATAAAAAATGAGAAATATCATATTTTAAACAAATGTAAACATCACTTTTAAATCCAAGACAAAACTTAATAATATTTCACATGGTCCGAATCAGCCCGTGATTTGGTCCGAATCAGCCAGCATTCCTGTAAATGACATTATGCTGACATTAGAGAGCTTGTTGATAAAAATAGGAAGTGTTGACACTGAAGCCTATAATTTAGTAGCTATATACGGAAACACAAAAGGGAAATGCATTCTACTAACGGAAAATAGAACATTTTCAATAACATAAGGCAACGTAATTTATTGCTGTTATCATTTATTAAATACCTATATATACAATTCGTTAACACAACAGACTGCAAAATTGTGAACATTGCCGTATTCCCCCTCCTCCCACACACTTATAAAGTCTCGTGATCTAACGCGGTTCCCGTTAGCGTGATTTCGTAATGTCGAAATGGTCAATACTCACACTTAAATTTTACAAACCTACCTGAGCTTTGTGCCGCTGAGAATTTTTTGCAGTTGGTAATTTTCGAAATAAAGCTGAATAACTACGAATTAGTCGTTGACAGTGCATCTCTATCCTAGCTTCGCCGAAACTGATAGCACCGACGGATTGACAACAAAATTGGCTCAAGGTCAGTTGTTGCAGACTGGTTATCATTAGTGGTCATTTGAAGTTTAAGAAGAAGCCGCAAACTAGTCAAGATTTTCATCTGTGTGAAAGCAAATCAAAGAAAATGTAAATGATTTATTTGCCAAAGAAGGCAAAATAAAAAAAAATATAATTATTTGATTTGTACGTATATTTTCCAATTACAAAAGTTATTCCAACTCACAGTGCCCTCTACCTTCCTTTTCCGGTAACCACCATCATGGTGTTGAGCCAGGTATTAATCATTCGTCATTTTCGTTCCAATGTACCTCTTTATTGGAATAAAATTGTCGATAGCATATATTTATTGTTGTCAAAAAGTGAATCTACTTACCAATCAATATATTGGTCATACAAAACTAAATTAAATTACGAATTCATCAATCGCATTTTTCGCACGTGGTAAGAAAGAAGCGTGGATGGGACTTGCTGGGAAAGTTCATTTTTAGTAGTATATATACAATGTGTAACACCTATGAAGACAATGATGTCTGTATGTGTTCTTACAGACGTCGCGTGACGGACGTGTGTCGCATTACGCGTTTTTGGCCTGAGCCAAAAAGTTGAACAAAGTTCTCTGCCACTTTTTTTTATTTATCTGACATGACTGGTGGTAGACCGACTATTTATTCTCCGCCGTTTTTTTTTTCTGACGTGACTGGTGGCGGAGAACAACCTTATGAGGATATAATCCATTCTGGAGGGTCCTTGCCGTTATACAAGCTTATACAAACGATTACGGGACAACTCGGCCCATAGCAGAGTCGGTCCACTAACGTTCTCGACTAGTCCGAGTTTCCTCTGACCCTTCACACCCCATTTTTGATATTTGGACATTTATGTTGGAATGTGGGGTCAGAGCCCATTGCCTATCGAAAAGTTGGAATTCGCCGCCACCGCACGGTAGCGGCATAGGGTAGCTGCTTACTACCGGGTCTAGCGAACTTAAACGACCTTACATCGAGCCATACCTGCATGCAATCGATAGGAATATGATTTATCTTCTCAGAAATTGCGAGTATGACATTCGATTTGTCTTTAATCCGCTGACAGACGAGACGAAACTGCAGCGTTGATGAAATTTGACCTGTTACACGTCATTAGCATTGCTAGTCACGTGACTACCCTAGTCTCGCAACCTGTATGTCCAGGACATCAGAGGTCAAATAGTCACGTGATATAAAAAAAAAAACCCTTTCCAATGTTGTTGTACAAAAAATTTGGAAACATTAAATGAAAGTCACGTAATGTTTGTAAAAAAACGAAAGGACACACAATTCTCAACATATTTATTCTGAGAACAACTACCAGAAACCTGTCGCTGTCGCAGTAACCTGGAGAAAGCCAGATTCATCAAGCACAGAGCACATTGTCAACGTGGTAGTCACGTGATGCAAACATAAAACATCATTGACATGTTGATAAAATCCTGGCAGCATCTCTGTGTTCATAAATATCATGAATGTACTAATTGATGTTAATCGTGATTGGTGTTCATACATTGTTTTTTTTTTGTAATTTCAGTTCCGTTTTGTGGAGATAGGCCGTGTGGCCTACATTGCCTATGGTCCAGACAAGGGCAAGCTCTGTGTAATTGTAGATGTCATCGATCAGAACAGGGTAAAAAAATATTAACATTAAAATCACTATTGTGAGGAAAAAAATCATAGAATCATTTGTTTTTTTTATTATTTAGCTTTTTTTGTATAGAAATTGTTTGGTTTCAGGAACAATTCTTCCCACAAACTTCAATAATCTGATCTGTACTACAGCATATTACAAGTAACATATACAATGCTTTATTCCTGTCCATCTCTTTTAGAAAAGAAGTTGAGACAACTATGACCAATTTTAATGAATTAATACACCTGCTTTGAGGTGGTTTAGAGTAAGGTCACAACATGTAAATGGCTTAGTTTATTTATGTTTACAAAATTGGTAAACATGTAAACAAATGTGCGCATGGCTGTCAGAGACACAGGGACTACCCAATCCAGTTAAATAATATATTTCCACATATCTGCTTCAAAGGACTGTTTAGAAGGATTTTTCTGTTAATTATATCTTAAAGTAGGTATGGTTTTCACATTGAATGTGCCATCTCGAGGAATAAAGCCCAAGCTGACAAGAATCAGTTGCAGCACACATTACAGAACATTGCACAACTTGTTGATTTACTGATAATGTTGATAAAATTGTATTTATACTACATTACTTGCCTTTGAAAAATATGTTGACAGAACCTTTGATTGATAACATTTTATTTTAAAAAAAAACCATTTAAGTTTGTAAGCCACCATTCAGTTTCTTAGTTATTGTAGATCCTGCAAAACCATCCCATGTGCATGTCCACAGTATGTCCGGTTGCCTTCACTGCATCAGCCTTTGTTTAAATGCATGTTTTGCAAATCGACAATAGCAGTACATGATATTGTGTTATACCTTACTGAAAGTTGGTCTAACTTGCAAAAAAATATTGACTGCCTTACTGTGAAAGTTTTGTTAGGGTTGGTAGGTCTGGGTTATGACACCGGTTGTTAGATGCATTGGCTTGTAATCATGACAACACTGACAAGTATGAATGGATTTTTATGAAAGCCAGTTTGTTAATATATCCGATGGTTACATCTGAGGTATACCACTTAAGTAAATTGTTGGATTTTTTTTTTCTTCCCAAAAATTATTATATATTTAACGAAGCTGAGCATGTGGGTATATCTTGACATTGAGTTTAAGGTCAGTTGTCTCCTATCCATGTTCAAGGTCAAATGACTGACAAAGAACTTGTGAAAATGTTAACTTGCAGGAAAATATTTGTGTTGCCATTTTGGTATGTTAGAGGTTGTAAAATATATTAGAGATGGTTTCAATACTCCAAAGTTCAGAAGAATAAAAAGGACGATGACTTATTGTGGTTTTCAGGCCAGTAGTGTGAGTCCCTTTCAGTGTCAGTCCCTTTCAGTCCCTTTCTATTTAGTATAGAATTAGTTTCCAAATTACTGTGTAGCACAATATATGCATGACACTAGCCAGCATGTGCAGAAAATCAGTGAAGTCAGAGTTGCTGACACACCAATAATAACAACCAATGTTTTTGAAAAATTAAATTCTTTTAAGAAATAATTATATTGTATATTATTTCGTTTGTTTTTTTCTATGGATTAAGTACATACATCTCATCAAATCTCGGCAAGTGATTATCATTTTGGGACCAGTGAAAAGTAAGGTGGGGCAAGTGAATTTTCTGAAACCACTTGTCCTGGACTAGTGGTTAAAAAAAAAATGTGCTCAGCCCTGGATATAATATACACCGCTCCCTCGATAACTCGCGAACCCGCTTATAGCACGGACCAGACGTGGATCCCATTTTTTTAAAACTAGAAAATGTAAAATAAAAATAATAATAAAAAATTGACCCTATTTATTGAAGGTGAAAAAAATCGCGATAAATAATTAGTAAATGAAACCTTAATATATTGCTCGTTTTATCGTCAAAACCAGTGGTTAGTACCCAGAAATTTGAATCATCATCATGAAATTTTCAACTTTTAATAAGAAGTCTAATATTTTGTTCAATTTTCTTTCCAAACAACATTCTCAGTACACTATAAATAACAATATTCGACGAAATTTCGATCAATGAAAACGTCACTAAAGCCTACTGGTGGCAACACTTAAAAAATAAATACCAATTAAATAAGTTTTGTCAAGTGAAATACGTGTTTTAGTTCTATCTTTTAATTCGGTTTCAGTGTAATCATCATAAATGCAATAAGCCCTCTTGTATTCAAACGTGAAAATTAAAATTCAACCGACCCAGATATATCGCTGCGAGCGTTTCCGTGAGAATCTAATTATGTGCTGACCTTTTTTTGTTTTTATCTCCGACTTGCGGAAGTATATGTTGTGTTGTTACACTCAATTAATAGCAGACCTGCTTTGTATTATAACTTTAATTACGTCTTTTGTATCAAATCAAACAAATGGGGTGGAATAACAAAAAAGTTAAAAGGCGTGCAAATCCTGCCTGCGTAAGAGCTAGCGGTCACGGCCGTGTGTCAGGTCAACTCATTTAAATTGATCAATCGAACACTGTTATAAATATAATTATGTAAGTAATATAATTAAACTACCTTAAATTAGCCTACTCATTCACAAATGTAATCAAAGATAGTAAGGCAACCAAGCCAAATGAGTACTTGGAGAATAAAAGCTTTGTTTTACAGATGCGGTTCATTACGGAGAAGCGAGTTCCAGAGTTTGTATTGAACTTTCTAACATGCTACTCAGGGATTTCCTCAAGGATGAGTTTCACTGTTACTTGATATGAAATCACGGCATCCATATTTTACTAATGGAACAATAAATAAATCGAGGTTCGATGTTGACGGTTGTTTCACGAAATAAATGTCCCTAGTTTTTGAAAAAAGGAATCTTGTTTAGTTGTGAATCCACAACAACAAAAAGCAGTGACGTAATACACAATGTATCGCGTACACGTGTTGTTCAAACCGCTTGGACTAATGTTGTTAACAATCTTTCAGAGGTTCGTTATCTTGAAAATAAAGGTAATTTATACAGAAAAGCAAACAACTACATTAGAAAAAGCTCTTTATTGACAATTATTCCCAATGTAATTATAAAACGAGTATTCTGCCATTAAACAGCCCCGTTACCCACCCCCATCCCCACTGCGGTTTTCTCGATGTCCAGCGGGGATGGCATCCCTTTCTTAATTTTTTTGAGGTCCCTCGGTAACTCGCGCCCTCGCTTATAGTGCGGTCTATGTTTTTGGACCCCGTTGTGCGCGAGTTATCGAGGGAGCGGTGTATATATATACTTTTTCTTTTTTTTTACTCTGCAGAAATTCATACAGTAGATGCCACTCCTGCTATATAATTTGTAGGAAATGAGATGCAAATGTCTTGGGAGTATTTTTATCTTTAATCTTGAAGTATGCATTTGAACAAAGGTTGGAAATCCTCATGTTTCGAACATTGCCTAATTACCCTTTAAAGTAGGGGTGTCAAACTCGTTTGCCATGATAGGCCAGATTTTATATAAATGTACTTTACTCTAGCCATGCATATAATGAACTATGTATAAGCATACAAATTTAACACTAGCAAGAGGTCTAGTCTACGGGCTGGACTAACGAGTCTGGTGGGCCGTATCTGGCCTGTGGGCTGTATGTTTAACACTCCTGCTTTAAAGCTTAGTAAATTGCCTGTCAGAAGAGTATAGGTGGAGGATGGTTGAGCACAATGTTTTTGGCAAACTTTTTTCTCAAAGCAATGTTCACAAGGAAATCTTATAAATTTGCAGGCCTTAATAGATGGACCCTGTACTAATGTGGCCAGGAAACAGCTAAACTTCAAGGCCCTTCATCTGACTCAGTTCAAGCTGAAAATTCCCAGATCAGTTCGCAGCAAAGGTGTGAGAAAGGCCTGGGATAAGGAGGAGATAACTAAAAAATGGGACGAGTCGACGTGGGCCAAGAAAATAGCTACCAGAGAGAAGGTAATAATGTAGCAACAAGATTGTTAGATTTACATCTGCAAGTTCAAAGATCAGACATAGAAGTTACAAAGCCCCTTCGAATCAAAACTTGGGCAACATGAAGTTCTAAGAAAAAAGATCTGGAGACTGCCAGAATTGTTTTGCATCGAGTGGAAAATTCCTACAGCAGAGACAATCTTTACTATACAGAAGAGTCGAGAACACACACACACATACACACAAGGCTCTCAATAGAGTTTCAGGATGAGGAGTCCTTTACTACTCACTCATGGAACTCTGGAGACCCCATCCTATTTCTGAGAGTCCCTGGCATAGACTCGCAAGCCCCTCACTTTCAAAAGGATAGAAAGGAAAATGAAAAAGTACCTGATTATTATTTTATTACATATCTGGATTGAATTAGAGAGAAACTATTTTTCATTAATTGTCAAAAAAACTTTGTATCGTACTGCACTCTACCATCTGCAGACTAGTTTTTCAAATCAGTTTCTTTACTTTTTCGTGTTCTTTGACTTGACAAATGTATGTATGGCATTCAGGTTGTCAAAGTCTACACAGGATGCTCCTCCATTATTCCATTTAGAGTAAAAGGATTTTGCGTTTTAGTAGTCTGTCACTACTCGCAAATTGCTTTTAATGTACCATCCGATTCCGCTATTTTAAACCACGAGAATTGCTTCTCGCACTCGGGTCTCTAAGTTCTCACATAAGTAGTTCTGCCGATATTTTTATCAGTGTCCTTAATCATAGTCAAGACAAAGTCAGCATTAAATATACATTCAGAGTTCGAGTTCTCTTTGTTGTCTTCACATGTGCTCACTCGCCTTTTATTCGATTTCTGTCGTTCTTATTGCAAGTCCATTTCCTGAAAAATGAAAGCAGATTTTGCTGACTCGTTTTTACAAGTCAAAGTACTTTTCTACACTCCTTTAATAAGTGTGCTGATACTGTTTTGTCCAAGTCTAAATCACACATACTGAAGTGGCATTAGTTGTTGTTGTTGTTATTATTATTATTATTATTATTAATATTAATGCATATTAATGATCGGACAGTATTGTCCAACAGAAACTCTGAGAAAGCTTTGATTACTTTCATGATTTATATACGCGTCATTACCAATTTTAACAAACAATAAAGGGCATCGTTAATTTGCCAAACAATTGCAGGTGCTTACATGCACATTCAATAGAGCATCAGTTTCTTTGAAGTCGTCACATGTGAGAAGGATTAACTGTTAATTAGTCACACTGGCTTCATGCTTGTTAACCTTAGTCAAGCTATTAGCTATTCTGCAGAGTGACCATGGCTTCTCATGAAGTGTGGCGGCTGCCTGACGCTTACAGAAAAACATATAAAAAGAGGAGGGTTATGGGGGAAAATGAGGCATGTTGGGGACAAATTACTCGGACAAATGGGGCGTCCTTTGAGAATTTCACGCGTATCTTACCTGGAAGCTTGGGTCCCTGAGAGTCCTGTATATATATGACATCCATCTTTTATGTAAAATATTCCAGAACTTGAGGTATGCAACACTGCGACATGTCCCTATGCCTTTTTCTCTTATCCGCTCTTTCAGCCCCCATCCCAACTGCACCCACACCAGATTGTACAGTGAAGAAAGCTTGGCATTCAGAGTTCGAGTTCTCTTTGTTGTCTTCATATGTGCTCACTCGCCTTTATTCACATTATGGATAAATCATTTTGCACAGCTAAAGATCTACTTCAGTTATATTCCAAAGCTTCTAGTCTCTATTTACATACTGTATGATTTTCGCGACATACGCATATACTTTTGTCTTGACAGATGTGATCACATAATTTCATATATGCTGATTGAACAGAAATGCATCATTTTAGAAAATTTCTGTTACCTTAGAGAATTTATTGTAAACACTTGTATGCTGAAAATAACTGCTTACCTTTAAGAGTGAAAATCATCTTATCTTTTCGTGAAGATTTGCAAGTGACAGTATATATCTTGTTGCTATTCACTTTTTATACACCTGCCATAGGGTGGAGTGTGTGATGTTGTCTATGTCCATATCTGTTCCATATTTCATTTCCAAAGAATAACTGGAGTTCTCCATCATATACTGTTGCTGAACTTGGCAAGTAGCTTGTATTTGGAGCAAGGAATAAACCTATCTATTTGGGCTCAGAAGGCCTCATGCCAAGGTCACATGGACTGAAAGAAGGAAAATTGTTTCTACACAGCTCGACTTTTATACTAGATACCTTGACTAAGCTTTGTAAATGGCTCTCATTCGAGACAAGCAGAACATCTGCAGGTTTGGTGATAAAAGATCAAGGTCAGAGTGACTCCCAACAAGAAAAACAGTTTCTATAAAATAACTAAAGTCCTTTCCCCAAAACCATAATGAAAACTTTGTGGATTGCTTGCATTTGTGACTTGAACTTTGACCTATTGATTTTTGGAACAAAAGGTTAAAAGTTCAAGGCCACAGACTGAAAAGAAGAAAAATGGTGTCCACAAAATGGCAGTTCTTTGTCTTTTAACTAGACTAAATTTTGTGACTGGCATGCATATAAGATGTGGAAGACGTATTGAATTTTGGATTCAAAAGATCTATCCAATGAAAGAGGGTTTTACATAAAAGAAGTATAAAAATAATATTTGTCACATGGCAGGCATGTAATGTACTGTTTACGGTACACTTGTTAGAGCTTATGCAATGGTCCTGCAACTGTTGTCTGTTGGCAGTTGTTATTGCTGCTGCTCCAAAACTACTTAGAGGAAAGTCATGAAACTTGGCATAAGGTTTCATCCTGAAGTCGATCTGGTCTTGAATGAAAATGGTGCTCTTTGAACATCCAATGTTGAAAATCTTATCGTAACCCCTGAATGGATGGTCATATTGACATTAAGTTTTTACTGAATGACTTCTTATTACATGTAGATGGATCTGAGTGAAAATTGTGCCAATCTGACATCCAACTTAGCTTCCATAGCCAGCTTGAAAATCATATCACTACTCCTCTCTGGATGGTCAAATTGACCTCGGGTTTTCACTATAAAGACTTCTTATGACTTTATGTATTCCTAAATGAAATTGGTGTTTAAATGCTACTTCGCCTGAATGGGTGGTCATATCAAAATTGTGTTCTCACTTACAGACTTTTTATGATATTTAGTTGGTCCTGGCTGAAAGTGGTGTGGATATGACCTCACAATATGGCCAACACAGTGGTCATTATATAGATCTTTTATTGCTTAAAAAAAAAAACCCGCATAGTTTTATTGGCATGGGCTTTTAACTAAAACAATTGTTGAAATATGTAGTTGGTCCTATATTAAAAAGAGGTCAATCTAACCTCCAAAATGGGTGCCTTGTCAGCTACTGTCAAAGTCATCTTATTGCTTCTTTTTCTGAATAGATGGTTGCATCAGCATGTGGTTTTCATGAAAACACAAACAGTATGTAGCAGGTTTTGAATGAAATTTGTGCTGATATGACTTCCAGCCTGGCAGTCATGGTAGCTGTCTAAAAAAAATCTTGCGATGACTCCTCTTGAATGAATGGTAACAGGCTTTTCACTAAAACATTTAATGCAATATGTAATTGAATGATGCCAGTTCAATAACTTAGGTTTTTCCCCCAAAAATAATATTTAAGGATAAACCAAATTTAGCACATGGGTATATCATGTTGGTATGTGAGATGAGTTCATTGATCCATGATATCCGATTCAAGGTCAAAGACTGACAAAGATTTATGAAATTTTATTTTGTAAACATGTTAACTCTAACATATAAGAATATACTTTTGTTACCAAATTTGAAATGTTGGAGATTTCTATACACAAAAGTTGAAATATGCAAAAGGAGAGCAGAAACGGACTTCTCGTGAATTCCTGCAAATTCGTTTTGGCCAGTAGAGCATCAGGCCATTTGAAGGACTCTCATCTGAAAGTATGAAATGTACATTGAAAATGTAGATTTTGAAATATTGATGCATTTCTTTCTTTAGTTAGTATAAATTAAATATCTGAATCCAAATACAAATTCTGTCGTTTAGTAGACATACTATCAGTATTTAGATGAAAGGCTTGTAAAAGGAAATCTCTTTTGAGGTATCGTCTGTACTCGCATATACCAGTAAGTCTGATCCAATTGCAAACTCAATATACCTTGATATGTCGTTGCATAATGCACCGGCAGATCTGGGTCTATACAGTTTGTTAGGAGTAATCATTAGAACAAACAACAAAGATCCTGATCTGCTGGCACATTTTGTGATGGCAGATCAGGGTCTATGTTGTTTGCAGTTGGACCCAACTTGTAACTTGACTTGCACAGAGGATGTATACTTCAAATTTTAGAATAAAGTTGGTCTGTGGAAATGTGGTCTTCATTGTGAGATTGTGTGATGTTGGAGAATGAATTGGCTTTTGTACAGAATAATATGGGAATTATCAAATGTGGTTGTTCAGGGTTCCAGCTAGGATTCAACCTGAAAGGGCCACTGGCCCATAAGGATTTTCAAAAGTGGCCACCAAGAATTTGACTTGGGCCACTACTTTTTCTTCACAATTTGGCTAGTCTATTCGTTATAATGAAGATTAGATCATAAAATGTTAAGTAAGTTTCAAATAGTAATTATTCCTCTATAATCATCCAGTATGAAGAACTTGTTGTTAATAAGGGAGCAATGGATTAACAGTTACCATATATACTGACGTATAATCTAGGTCCAAATGCAAACAGCATAGACCCTGATCTGCCGTCGCATAATGCGTTGGCAGAGCAGGGTCTGTGTTGTTTGTTCTGCTGATTAGTCCTAACAAACTGCATAGACCCAGATCTGTCTGCACATTATGCAATGGCAGATCTGGGTCTATGCAGTTTGCAGTTGGTATCGACCTATACACGAGTATATATGGCATGTTCATTGTGTTAAGTAATTTATCACTAACAGTTTTCAGGTAATATAGATAAATATATTAACACTTGCCATTTGTCATCACTTTGTTTTTAATGCCGTTAAGTATTTTCCTTGCTTGTGAGTAATAATTGTGCAGTCGTGCAGAATTTGTGAACTATTTATGTTGGAATTTATTTTCTTACTAGATTTTGACTAATGTTCAATGGATTCAGTGCTAACTGGTTCATTATCAGTATTGGGTCCTTTTGGAATCTGCTTTGTTATCAGTATTGTCATCTTCATTGCTAGATGATCTTGCCAACTTCAACAAACGTAAAAGTATCTGTGATGCATGTTTGCCATAAGTTTGGATTACTGATCTTATGTAGTAATTCCTCGTGGCTCGCAAAAGTGAAAGTGATGCAATATTGTGAAACCAGAGTGTCTCTTATTGTGACACTTCAGTCACATAGTATTTTGATAAGTATCTCCTGATTCCAGTACTGGGAGTGCATCGCTTACAGTTTGCACCAAAGGTGTGCTGGATTTTTCTAACGAGTCGGTGGCATTTTTATTGCGCCATTGGCTCAAAAATGTGTTCAAGTTTGAATGCTGTTATTATTTGGGAAAGATCAAAATGTTGTGACTGGTCAAAAGGAAAGGCACTTGTGAAGTACATGAAATATTTGTTTTTTTTATGTAGGAAATGAGTAGAACTTAAGGGCTGGATTTATTACTCAGTTCTTCTGTTCAACCACATAAATAATTTTTTTTTATATGCCTGCCATAAGGTGGAGCATATTATGTTATGATGATGTCCTTCTATTTATTACCAATTTCCTGCTTTCTGCACATTAATTCAAGTTCTTAATCATCTACAGTTACCAAACTTTGTGGATGGCTTGCACTTGGGGTTAAGGAAAAACCCTAACAATTCAGGGTCAAAAGGTCACACATGAAGGTCACTGACTGAAAGAATAAAAATGGTTTTGGCAGAGCAATATTAGTTTTACATCACAAACTGGACCAAACTTTGTTGATGGCATAAACTTGGGATAAGGAAAATCTTTTTGATTTTGGGGTCAAAATGTCAAACATCAAGGTCATTATGACTGCAATAAGAAAAATAGTTTTGCACCATCTGTAACATTATTCTACATCACATTCCTGGACCAAATTTTGTTGATTTGGAAGTCAAAAGGTCAAAGGCTAAGGTC
The DNA here is from genome assembly GCA_029931535.1 of Margaritifera margaritifera. Classification (NCBI taxonomy): domain Eukaryota; kingdom Metazoa; phylum Mollusca; class Bivalvia; order Unionida; family Margaritiferidae; genus Margaritifera; species Margaritifera margaritifera. Next base: position 9,820,779 of record JAQPZY010001697.1, on the reverse strand, counting down.
ACTGAATGAAAGAAGAAATATGGTTTCTGCATAATAAAATTAGTACTACCGTTCAGACCTGGATCAAACTTTGCAGATGTCATAAACTTTCGGTAATGAAGAAGCCTATCAATGTTGGGTCAAAAGGTAAAAGATCAGGGTCACTGAATGAAAGAAGAAAAGTGGTTTCTGTACACAAATTTCATTTGTTTGTATAAAGAACTATTTTAAACGTGGCGTTAGGGGTGAAACGATGCATCGATACTTTTGCCATATCGATACACGTATCGATACAAGATGTGAAGAATTGATACAAAACGATACTTACCCTATATAAGCTACTTTAATCTTCAGCAGTCATGAATAATTATTAGTCGTTTGCCTTTTTATTCTTTAAACTGTGAATCGATAATGTATCATATCGTACGCTATGTATCGTGAATCATATCATTACGTGGCACAGGTGTATCGTTTCACCCCTACATGGGGTGGGCATTTAATAAACCGATTGTAGTACTCTTGGTATACATACAGATCATATTCAAATATGCTGTATGTATAGAGGTTAAACACAAAATTATATTAATTAGAAATTGTAATATGTGTTATGCAGAAGATGCTGCTTACCTCCAGGACTTCGGGTGTCATGAGCTCAACTGATACAATTCATGTTGGCTTTTGTTAGTCTCACATGAATGATGAACCCAGGTTATGATAGGAATTGCCGTCTGAAATTTAATGTGGTCATCTCCTAATCTGACATGTGAGACTGTAGTTGTGCAGATCCTGGGTTCACCCTGGACTAGAAATTTCAGGTGAAGTGATTTCTCCCTCTTGCCTAAAGGAAAGGGATGGGAAAATAAGAAGTGAGAGGTCAAATTTTGTAATGGCAAAATAAGCATGTCAGCAACTGGTGTTTTACAGACTAGTATTATAATACACAAAATACTTATCATACTTTATGAAAATATTAAAAACTTATAACTTGAATCTTAAACACCTAATTTTGATAATAACATTAGACGGTGACCATGAAAAATAGCTGTTTCTACAAATAGGTGACCATTGTACTTGTCAAAGACAAGTCATTGCTTTCATGTGAAATATTGGACAAAGTCGTTATCTCTTTCTATTTTTAAGTCTCGGAAGTTCTTTTTACCTTGCAGTGGTTTTAGGGTTGAAAAAGTTTCGGACTTCACTCCCAAGAGTTTCAAGTTTGTATGGTTGATAGTAAAATCATTACAGTGTGTATATTTGAGGGCATCAAAAGCTACTAAATTAGCACAAAAGTTGATTATAAAACATGCTCCTACTATTTTATGCCTATAAACACATGTTTTATTACTAAAAAAATACACCAGATTCATAATTTTAGGCAGGATATCAACAGTTTCAATTTGTATACATGGGGGAAGTAACCTTAGGTGCTGGTTTGTGACAAGGCAAAGTCTACTCTGTTTATCAGAACCAAAATTGATGAGGGCGATAAGTTTGCTTGGAAAGCCCCTTGGCATGACCATGGCTAATCATTTTTCCATTTCTCTGCATTGTTGTGGGCATTTATTTTTAAGCTAGACACTGCCATGATACTCAACATAGTACGTTTGACCATGAGCCACCATGTACCACAGTGCTTCAAAAGCCTGATAGAGCCATGCCACTGGCCTATATGTATCTTGCATGGGCTCTATTTCCTCTAAGAGCTAATTCAGACAGGGCCTTTTGATATTTTGAGACATTAAGTAAAAAAATTAATAGCAAGTACATTTTTATTTGGGGCAAGTGATTCTTTAAAAACTGTCTGCCCATGACCTGTGTGTGCCATTTTTATAGAGCTTTATGCCTGCTACTGTAGCAATGGAACCCGCCATCACCTGACTTTGAATCAGCTAGTCTTTGACCATGTTTAGCTTAGTAAGCCAAAGGCTGGAAAACGACGTCGGCACTAAGTACAAGCATATACCACATTTTACACTAAAACAGTTTGGTAGATGTTATTTAATTCACAGCATAATACATTTTCATTTGTGAGAATTCCTACAATAAGTTGCCTTCTTTACATGCCACTAGTCTGGCTTACAGCCTGCAAGTGACTGAATCCATGACCTCTGCAATCAGCCTCAGAAAATTGTATGGATCTGGAAAATGTGGACATAGGGCTCAGAAGAAAATTAAGGTTAACACCCTTTTATCAGTGAGTTTGAAGCTAGGCTCTATGTCGAGAGATGATTTAGACAACTCCAAATAGTGAATTTCAGTGACTGGCATGACATTGAAGCAGGTGACAACTTTTGACAGTTCTGTCAGATAGATATAGGTATACTATCAAAATAGCCTTATCCTTTTTAGCGTTACTGGTCATAGACCAGATGAGCTTATGCAATGGCCTGTTATCTGTCATCCGTCCTATAGCACAAGTTATTGCTACACCTCTTAATCTACTTGGAGGATTGCCATAAAACTTTACACACACATTCATCACAAGGTCTAGTTGATCCTGAATGAAAATGGCGCTGCCTGGACATCCAAATTGGCCACCATCAGGTCGGACTAATTCAGTGCAAACCATTTGGCATTAACACAGAATTTACCAAATGGTCAAAACAAGCAGGAAAGATTTTGAATGAAATTGTAAGTCATTCCTGTTATGGTGTCATCTACATGCAAGGAAACATAAGTGAGATTTAATTAACACGACTTGACTGTTTTTCCAAAGTCTAAAGTACTATTATTATAATTGGGAGTGTAATCTCACATGAATGATGAACACTGGTTATGATAGGAATTGCCGTCTGAAAGTTATGTGGTTAACTCCTAATCTGACATGTGAGACCAAATTTGCACTTAAGAATTAAACCAAGTAAGATCATGTTGTAGGTAAAGCAGAAATTTCCACTGTTAATTGGCAATTGCCATTGTCACAGGTTGTGAATACTTGCATGGATTACAAGGTCAAAATTGTAAGAATGTGACGTGGTGTATATAAGTGGTAATTTATCACTATGTGCAATACATACCATTAGTTGCTGGTTTTTGTTAGCTCTACTGGTGATAGACCAGAAGAGCTTATCGGATGGTCTTTCATCCATCATCTGTCCACCCTTTACCACAAGTTTGTTTTTGCTCTCCTAATAAACTACTTGGAGGATTGCCATGAAACTTGACACACATATTCATCCCATGGTCTAGTTGGTCCTAAATGAAAATGGTGCTGCTGGAACATTCAATATGGCTGCCACAGCAGTCATCTTGATCATCTTGCTATTCTGAATGGATGGTTATATCAACATGGGGTTTTCACTAAAAGATTTCTTATGATGTCTTGTTGGTCCTAAATGAAAATGGTGCCGATCTGAGGTCTAAAATGGCTGCCATGGCCGCCTTCTTGAAAATCTTAACACTACTTCTCCTGGACAGAAGGTCATATTGACATGGGATTTTCACCAGAAGACTTGCGATGTTCAGTTGGTTCTAAATGAAAAAGGTGCTGATCTCGTGTATGATATAGCCGACATAGTAGCCATCTTGAAAATCTTGTTACCGCTACTCCTCCTGAATGGATGGTCATATCAAAAATGGTTTTCACTGAAAGACTTCTTATAATGTTTAGTTGGTCGTAAATGAAAATGGAGCCTATCTAATGTCCAATATGGCCACCACAGCAGACATCTTGAAAATGTTGACATAGGGTTTTCACCACAAGACTTCTTATGATATCTAGTTGGTCCTAAATGATAATTGTGCTGCTCGCTGCCACTGCTGCCATCTTGAGAATCTTGTTATCGCTACTTCTGAATGGATAGTCATATCAACATGGAGTTTTTAAATAAAAAACTTATTATGAGGTCTACTTAGTCGTAGATGAAAATAGTGCCACTGACACATACAGGATGGCCACCACAGTGTCCATCCAAAGAATATTATCACTACTTCTCCTGATTGAGTGATCATATCAGCATGGAGTTTTCACTGAAAGACTTGTTGTGACGTCTAGAGGGTTGTAAATGAAAATTGTGCCAATCTGACCTCCAATATAGCCGCCACAATGGCCATCAATAAAATCTTATTATTGCTACTTAACCTAGATGTCTGGTCATATCAACATTGTGATTTCACCAGAAGACTTCTTATACTGTCTAGTTCAGGGGTGTCAAACATATGGCCCACCAGACTCATTATTAATTATTATTTATATGAAATCTGGCCCACCATAGCAAATGAGTTTGACACCCCTGGTATAGTTGGTCCTAAATGGAAATAGTGTGCATCTGATATCCTATATGGCCACCACTTCAGCCATCTTGAAATCTTCTTGTTACTCCAAAAAAACAGAAAGTCGTGTCAACATGGGGTTTTCATTAGAAGACATCACATGATGTCTTGTTGGTCCTAAATTAAAATGGTGCTGATCTGACATCCAATATGGCCACTATGGTTGACATCTAAAATACTGTTGTTGCTACTCTTAAATGGAAAGTCATTTTCACATGGGGTTATCATCAAGATTTCTTATGGTGTCTAGTTGGTCCTAAAGAAAAATGATGCAAATTGACCCTCAATATGGCCACCATGGTAACCATCTTGAAAATACTGTTATCTCCTCTCCTTCCAAATGGATAGCTATGTCAACATGGGGTTTTCACCAATAGACTTCTTATGATACCTAGTAGGTCCTAAATGAAAATGGTGCCAATTGTACATCCAATATGGCTGCCATGACAGCCATCTTGAAAATTTTGCTGCCGCTACTCTCCCTGAGTGGATGGGCATAATGACATGGGGTTTTCACCAAAAAACTTGTAATGATATCTACTTGGTTCTAAATGAAAATGTTGCCAGTCTGACATCCAATATCTCCACCACAGCAGCTAATTTGAAATCTTGTTATCACTGAAGAATATCATACATGGTTTAAACACTATGCAATTAAAAGGAAGAAATGTTTGCCAAGTCTTTCATTTCTCGCTCCTTGTCTATCTCTTAAGTAACATCAAGAACACGTTGTGTGTGTGTGTGTTCTTTACACATTTGCCCCAAATCTCCCATTTTGAGATTTTTTTTTTAGTTTTCAAGTTTTTGAAATGTAAATGTACACATTTTTTTTGGGCATGAGATTGTATAGAATTGAAACTTTTGGCAGGCTTACATCTTTACCAGTGTATATGTGACCAAACTGGCAGTATGTAAATGTTGGTTATAACCTCACCTCAATAGAGGTGGGTATATAGAAATTCTAGTGTCCATCTGTCCATCCTTTCATCGCAAAATCTTGTGAACACAACTAGTCCCAGTTTATGATGGATTGACATAAAACTTGGAAAATATTATGGTCATCATCTGAAGGTGTATATATGAACAAATCGCTTTGCTCTCTCTTTTTTTTATATATATAAGAGTTATTGCCCTTTTTTGACTTGCAACGTACAGAATCTTGTCAATGCACCAAGTCTCAGTTTTCACTGGATTGCCATCAGACTTGGTAAATGCTACAGTTATCATCTGAAGATGTGCATATCGACAAATCACTGTGCTCCTGCAATTTTTGGGGGGAGTTGTTGCCCTTTCGAACTTTGAGCCTGATGCAGTGTATGACAGAATCTTGTATATGCAACTAGTCTCATAGTTTTCAGTGGATTGCCATGAAACTTTATCCATGTTATGATCATCATTTGAAGATGCACAAAACAATAAATTACTGGCAATCTGCAATTTTTCTACTGTGGAAGCCAGCATATGCACAGATAAAATCATATACATATGTACACCTTCACTGAATGTCAACCATTCTTTCTTATGTCCTAGGCAGCAGTTTGGAGTGGGTTTCATAGTACCTACCCCCAGGGGAGAGGGCTGAGGTTGCCAAATTTTGTACATTAGTTGTACATTCTTGGTTAAGTTTTTGCATTTAGCTCAGGTTTTTTGCACACAGCATAAATACTGTTATACCTGGAATCTTGAAACTTGGTGAGGGGATGCATTTTGATAAGTACTAAACCCTCATCTCAATATAGGTCATTGTGACATATTTCAGGCTTCACTGACTTATGTTAAAATTTGTGCTTTAAGTTTATTTCTCAAGCATTGTTCATGCTAGAATCATAAAACTTAACAGTTGCATGCATCTCTATTAGTACCATACTGTTGCCACAAAACAATGTCACTGTGAACTACATTTCATGTCTGACTAACTTATGTCAAGTTTTTGCATTTAGCTCATGACTAAATAGGTTTTTTGCACCCTGTATATATACTGTTATGTAAATTCTGTTTCAAGTTTATTTCTCCGGCTTTATTTGTGCTGGAATCATCAAACTACGTGATGTATACATCTATTAGTACCACACCCATACCACAAAAGAATGTCACTATGGCCTTCATTTTACATTTTTTTGGCTTAAGTTAAGATGTTGTGTTTAGCTTATGTCCAAATAGGTTTTTATCACCCTGTGTGTGTGAGTGTGTGTCTATGATTTTTTATATATATATATATATATATATATATATATATATATATATATATATATATATATATATATATACTATAGAAGGGATGGATCTTGCCAAGTACTACACCCTCATTGCAGAAGTAACAAAATATTGAGAGCACAAGTAGTTGCAGTTTTCAGTGGATTTGCCCTGAAACTTTGTACATGTCATGGTTATCATTTGACGAGTCTCACTATAAACATATAACTGTGCTCTGACAATTTTTGTTATTGCACTTTTTGTCCAGACACATATTGCAGTGTAAAATACTCTAATTGTCGTGCAGTTTTTAATGGATCGCTGTACATAAAATGGTCATCATCTAAAGATGCACATATTGACAAATCTTTGTACTAATTCTTTTAAGAGTTATTGCCCTTTTTTGCTTGTAAGACAGAATTTTGTTAATGCAGCTACTCACAGTTATGAGTGGATTGCCATGAAACTTTGTACATGTCATGGTTATTATTTGATGCGTCTCACTATAAACATATAACTGTGCTCTCACAATTTTTGTTTTTGCCCTTTTTTTCCAGTAGCATATTGGCAGTGTAAGACAGACTATTGTGTATACAAATTGTCATACAGTTTTTAATGGATCGCTGTATAACTTTGTACATAAAATGGTCATCATATAAAGATGCACATATTGACAAATCTTTGTACTCTAGTAATTCTTGTAAGAGTTATTGCACTTTTTTGCTTGTAAGACAGAATTTTGTTAATGCAGCTACTCGCAGTTATCAGTCGATCGCTGTGAAACTGTACATACAATGGTCATCATCAGATGCATATTAGAAGATATACATGTCAACTAATCATTGTACACTGCTCCCTCACTTTACTATGTCCGGATAACAAGCAAACCTGCTTTCAGCTCGAGCAGGTGGGGTGGGTGTTTCCATATTTTCTTACTAAAGAATAAGTGCCAAAAATAGCACCCCAGTTTGTTGAACATGAATTAAATTGTGATCAAAATTGGTAAATGAAAACTTGATATATTGCTCGTTTTATAGCCAAAAATAGCTGTCAATGCCCAGAAATTCAAATTAACATCATGAAATTTGCAACTTTTAATAAGAAGTCAAATTTTTTTACATTTTCTTTATAAAAGAAAAAATTCTTAATTCAGTGTAAATAACAATATTGAATTAAATTTTAGAGCAATTAAAATGGTAATAATGTCTACTGGTGGCAACACTTTAAGAAATAAATAACACATGTGTTTAGTCAACAGAAATTTGTGTTTTAGTTTTATTGTTTAATTCGGTTTAAGTGTAATCATCATAGATGTGATATGTTCTCTTTTATTAAAACATGAAATTGTCAATCAGACTCGCAGATCTGTCTGCGAGCATTTCCATGAGAACCTAATTAAGTGCTAACTATGTTTTGATCTCCGAATTGCGGAAATGTTTGTTGCATTGTTGCAATCAATTACAAGTTGACTTGCTTTGTATTATCATATTTATTACCTCTTCAAATCAAGTAAAGGTTCGAGAATAAAAGAAGTTAAAAGGCATGCAAATCCTATCCAAGTAAGAGAATAGTGATCACGATCATTATTTGTCAAGTCAGCTTATTACAGTTGACCAATTGAACACTGTTATAAATGTTATTATACGAGTAAATAATTAAAGTATCTAACATTAATCAGTAGTTTATCATACTCATTTGCAAATGTGATCAAGGATAGCAAGGGAACCAAGCAGAAGGCATACTTGGCATATGAAAAGTCTAGTTTCACAGATATGGTTCATTATGGAGAAGCGAGTTCCAAAGTTTGTAGTAAACTTTAAATTCCCAAATTGTCACTCTGAGGTTTGCTGAAAGATGAGCAGAAATTTCACTATTGCAATGAAATCACAGCTTTAGTATCTTACGAATAGTACAGTAAAAAAAAATAAAGTTTCAACGTTGTTTCATTAAATAAATGTCCATCGTTTTTTAAAAAGAAAAGAATGATTTGGTTGTGAATCAACAGTAAAACTAGAATGATCCACATTCACATGCAAAAAGCATTGATGTAATACACAATGTTTTGTTGGTATACATGTAATGTGTGTTGAAACCTCTTGGAGTAATATTTTTAATGATCATTAGAGTTTGGTTATCTTGAAAATAGAGTAATTTATCCAAAAAAGTGAACAACTTAGCTAAAAAAGCTGTTTATTGACAATTATTCCCAGTGCGATTATAAAATGAGTATTCAGCCATTTAACCCACTGCCCACCCACTCCCCATCCCCCCTCTTCTCTGTTGATGTTCATCCTGTAATTTTTCAGAGGTCCCTCGGTAACTCGCGCCCTCATTTATCGTGTGGTCCATGTTTTTGGACCCCATTGTGCACGAGTTATCAAGGGAGATGCATACTTGTACTCTTTTAGGAACAATTGTGCACTTTTTTGACAATAGATCATCTCCGTCATGGGGCTAGGATGCACGAAATACAAGGCAAACAAAAAGGGTAAAAAAGGGTAAAATCCTGAAAATACAAAGTCAGATTTTTATATAAACTGCACTTATTTAAAAAGTCCAAGACCTCAGCTGGAACAGATGCATGAGAGGCAGTGGTATATTTATATAAAACAAATTGCTCACCATTCCTTTGGTTTTAATTTGAGATTTCGTGATTTTGTTACAGAAATAGTATCTTACATAAGATGAGAACTGGAATATATGTTGCCTTTTACAAATGCTTTTCATGTTTTTTAAAGAGAGTTCATTAAATAAAATTTGGTACCTTCAATACTTTTATGATGTAGCTCATTGTTTGATGCATAAAACATCGAGTCATGTGTCATCTTTTTATTTTGAAGATTTTTTTGAAATTTCAAATTAGAAAGGTTATTAAATACTTCTTGTTCCTTTTCTTTTTCAGAAGGCTCAGCTGACTGACTTTGACAGGTTCAAATTGATGAAGGCCAAGCAGGCTGTAAGTATAAGTGCAGTCGGCACATTATGATAATAATTTGAATATCTCAGATCTCATGGATTTTCTGGATTTAGCCGGGCTTAATAATTTACTCGATTACCGTATATACTCATGTATAGACCCCGATCTGCTGTCGCATAATGCGCTGGCAGATCTGGGTCTATGCAGTTTGTAAGGACTAATCAGTAAAACAAACAACATAGACCCTGATCTGCTGGCGCATTATGTGATGGAAGATCAGGGTCCATGTTGTTTGCATTTTGATCTGGATTATACACGAGTATATACGGTAGGTTACAAAGTTTGGGTTGTAAATTTTCACTTGCTTTAAATTTTCTCTATCATTTAAACTTTTCGCTAGACTCCGAGAAAATACAAGATGCAGAATGATGAGAGTCGAATACATGTTTTTAAAGGCACTCGTATTGTTGCTGTTCATGCATCAGAGATTCTTCTTGCACTTAAAAACTACACACTGTGACAAAAAAGGAATAGAAAATACCATGTATCTTGTCATACAAACATCTGGACAGACATAACATAAAAAGAAATAATTGCCATATAAAAGAATAACTTTATTAAATCAAGCTGGATTTTTATCACAAGGGATGTGCCGTATGTACTCATGTATAATTCGGGTCCAAATGCAAACAACATAGACCCTGATCTGCCGGTGCATTATGTGATGGCAGATCTGGGTCTATGCAGTTTGCAGTTGGTATTGGCTTATACACGAGTATATATGGTACCTATTCTCTTCATTAATCCTAAGTTTATATCTGATGTCCAGATACTTGTTCCTGTGGGTTTGAATGAATTGTATGATCTAGACTCGCAGCATGATTTGTTTTGAATCAAGACTAGTGTCTTGCACTGTGAGCACTCGCAGTTGTTTTAATGAGCTGCCACTACACAAGACAGAATCCCCAAGCCAGTTTCAAGGCACAGCTGCTTCATCTGGTGTGTTGTCTGTTTCAGGTTAATTTTATTGTGGGGAAATGATGTTGCTTGCTACCATTGGGAACTAGCTAGGAATTGTAAGAACTGTTAATATGTAATATTAAACGTTGCACACCAAAGATGATAATTAATGACATTTTTATTAATATCTATAATTTGGCATTAAGGGGATCACCCTGACTGCACTTTTTTCAAATGATGCTATCTTATAGTGAAGTGAAAGTAGATTTTTATGACCAATAGGGGGTTAGTACACAGTACTAGTTCAGCCATAAAATGCATGCAGTCATTACTATGTGTAAAGGCCCAAAACAAGGCAAATGATTTAAGTTTGTGTGTGACTATGACTTATTCAAGGTGTGCCGCCGAGTGACTCTCAAGTAGGATAAAGCAGGTATGAATGAATTTGATTTTTGCCTATCATCTGTTCACAAACATGAGCAAATGTATAACATTCATAAGCAAGTAAAAGTTATAATAGGTTATGTAAATGTGAGTTCTTGCAGCATATAACCTAGGAGTACTAGGTACCATTCAGAACACAAAGTACGACATACTCTTGTGGTAAAGAGACATAATTGCCTGTGCTTTACAAATGGTGGCATTCTTTACACAAATGTACATTCACACCTGTCCTAATGATGTTCTCTTACTCGGTGTATCATACTGACCACTTTTGATGTACACAAAATTAATACCTGTCAGCTACTGCTTAATAGTTGAATAAGACAGATGAAATTTCTAAGTGCAGTGTGTAACATAATAAATCAGCACCTTATCATGATGTGATTATTTGAAGGAAAGAATTGCTCCTAGTGTCTAGTCGCTGGTTAACTGTTATTATACAATACCCTAATCTGTCTCAAAAGTAACTATGCCTCTCACAGTGAGCTTAACAGCTGGCATTAGCCAGTCCTGTACAACTTGGTGACAGCTGCAACTGGGATTATTACACATGATTGACTCTGCCATGTAGGTGTTGGATCTTTTTTAGCATTAACACCTGCCGATAATAACAGCCAACAGACTTGTAAATGGTTCATTTAATTGATTTTGCATCATAGTAATCAAACTTATCATAAACCATAGCCACCAAAATCAAGTTGCCTGCCTGGGCTTTGACTCGGAGACACGTTGTATCCAGAAGCTAAAATTTAATGGTTCAGGCCTGCCCAGCAATGGATTTTTTCTTCCCTAGCAGTAATAGCAATAGTTTCAGATCCTAGACTTGTACATTCATTCTTTCTCTCTCTTTGTCATTTCCAATCGTATTAAGTGATATTTTACATTAACTAAGATGGTTAGTATATTGATTTTTCCAATTTATTAATTTGTGGAAGATTTTATAGGAAGTTATAGGCCGTCAATGCTAGTTCTTAGGGTCACCCAATGATATTTCCCCACTGTAAATGTATAGCAGTCTGACAATGTACCGGCCGAAGCAGCTGTGCCTTGAAATTGGCATGGGAACACTGTCAAAACAAAGCTTTCTATTGAAGACTGTACAACCCATTGAAACAAGCCATGACTGTTGACAGTACAAGGCACTGGTAGTAGTTCAAAACAAATTGTGCTACGAGACTTGAGTGGACTGTTTGTTGGAAACCCATATTAAGATTAGACTGTTGCAATCTATTTAATAGTTTACATAATACCACATAAGTCTTATTAGTGAAATGGTCGACTGTTAAGTTATGTAAAAGGTGAGTAATAGCAAGCTGGGCCTTTTGTAAATTCATTTATTTTGCCAGAAAGATCTCAAAAATAATTTATCTTTATTAGAATAATTTTTGCTTTATTTGCTTAAGTAATAGTGCGAAACAAAGAACAAAAAATCTCGGTCAAGGGTCAAGCATCTGGTTGACAGGAAGCACTCTGACAATAATCTTACCAAATTATGCAATAGGATATGTAGATCAGTTTATTCTGTGTTGTAAATGCTGGCGATTTTGTGCATTTCCAGACACTATCATTAAAGTTCATTTCACAATTGTGAGAACTAAAGGAATGGTGCAAGAGATTATTTGCTCGCTTGTGTCAGCAGACAGTGTGACTATTAGAATCATCCATTATGTGCTAATGCAGGATAGGGTGGTCAGAACTTGTGTGATGCTTTGCAAATCTCCTTCCTACAGATTCTGACCTCTGAGGTGGTAGTTCCTTATCCCACACCAGTACATTTGATGGATTATTTTTTTTATGCCGCTACAGATTGCAGTGGCGGCATTTTGATTTAATCCTGTCCATTCATACACACATCTGTTCTGAGAAGCTTGTCAACAAGATCGAGCAAAAACCACTGATTTGTAGATGAAAGAAATTTGTCTAGCTTATTTGTATGCATTTATAGATAACCTGCTTAGATTTTCAGACCATTACAATAAAGTATCATCAAAAGCGTGCACGAGTTTGATGCTGAATGAGATCCACACATAATAATGAGGTGATCTTGGATCTAATTGGCTGACCTTGTTACCACTCCGGATGCCATATTCCACATCCAATTTCGAAACTTGTAATGTATGCTTATATCATTAAGATCTCAGAAGAGTTAATAATAAGCAAAATACATGCATATTAATGAGGTGATCTTGCATCAGATTGGTTGAGCTTGTTACTACTCTGGCAGCTATATATCTGATCCAGTTTTGATCAAGCTTGAAATGTGGGCTTATATTACAGACCTGCCAACCATTAAGATCTGACTGCAAGTTTTACTGAAAAAATAACTGTAAATTACTGACTTGTGGGCAAAAAATACGAAAATATGATCATTGTGGTCAATTCAGGATATTGGTTTGTCCAGGTTTGGTCTTGATCCAGATTTTCATATTAGATTCAGTAGAATTGGTCAGCAAACCAGACTGACTTTACAGGAGTACCTCCGACTCATTAATCTGCCCATATTTTTCATGCAAAAAAAACTTGCATGATCAAGCTTTTGCTTATGTCTAGAAATGTTGCCTAAAAAACTATATAAAAAAAATGGACAATCAGCCTCTTAAAAAGTTCAAACAATCAGCATTTCAAAAGTATAAAAGGAAATATTCAGATTATTGGGTGGAAAAAGCTGGAAAGGCAACAATTATCCCAGGTGTGTTTATTGGACAATATGTGTCAATTTGAATGTTGCTCACAGTGGGATAGATGATTACTGCTGTCATGTGAAAGGATTATGTCTGCTTGAGAGATCTAGCAAGAAGCCATTGATCTTCATGGAGTTTTGAACTGCAGTTTCTAAAATTGAACTGGGGGTCACCAAGGTCTAAGTGTACTTTACTTGAACTCAGTGTTGTGTTTGCTGCATCAGGCCACACTTCTGAACTTGTCAAATGCTTGTTTTGCAATTTGGCAATAGCAGTAAATTATATTTTGTTACACCTCATTGAAAATTGCTCTGACTTGGGGGAAAAATAAAGACTGCCTTTTATGAGGTCTTGTTAATGTTGTCAGGTCTGATTTTATCAAGCTCTGAGATGGGTTTGATAATGAGCAATATCCACACATTAACAATGTAATCTTGCATCTGATTGGCTAACCTTTTTACCACTCTGGAGGCCACATTTTTTTTATCCTGTTTTGATCAAACTTGGAATATATACTTATATCATTACAATTTTGGACAAGTTAGATTATGAGCAAGATCCAATAATATTAATGAGAGATCTTGCTTCTGGTTGGCAGTATTTATGATCCAGTTTTAATAAAACTTGAAGTATATGTTTAAATCATCAAGATCTTTGATGAGTTCAATCACAAGTGGGATACATGCATATCAATAAGATGATCTTGCATTTGATTGGCCAAGCTTGTTACCACTCTGGAAGTCACAGTTCTGATCTGATTTCAATAAAACTATAAATCTGGGCTTTTATCATCAAGATCTAGGGTTGGTTTAATAATGTGCAAGATCCATGAATATAAAGGAGGTAATTTGATTGGCTGAACTTGTTGTCTCTCTAGAAGTCATATTTTTCAGAGTTTAATAAGTATTGGATATATGCTTATGTGATCAAGATCTCGCACAAGTTCAGTATCACACAGCATCCATGCATGTTAATGAGGTGATCTTCCATGTGATTGGCTGCACTTGTTACCACTTGGAAGACTTTTGCTGATCCATTTTTGATCACACTTGGTAAATATACTAAAGTCACCGAGATCCTAGATGAATACAATTATGTGCAAGATCCATGCTTGTTAATGAGGTGATTTTGCATCAGTTTGACTGAACTTGTCAACACTTAGTGACATTATTATTTCCGATCATAAATGGCTCATATCGTCAAGATCTTGGACAAGTTTGATAATGAGCAAGAGACGACTTATATTAACTATGCCTTTATCTTTAGAAATATTTTGTATCAGGATATAGTGAAGTAGGTAGAAATAACATGTGAAATCTGCGAGATAGTTTACATAGGATGTGTTCTTTCAATACTACATAAGCCTGCTTAGTGAAATGGTTAACTGACAAGTAATCTAAGCTAGGTGAGAGAAATCAGGCCCACTTGGACCTCTTGTTGGATAGAAATAGTAGTTGAAGACGTATTGCTGGTATGTCTGTAGACATTTATATGTAAATATCAATTTTTTTTAGAGGCCTTTATGTCATTAGAAAGAATATACAAAGCTTAGTATATGACAAGATATTTGTCATAAACTAAAAATGGTGTTGACATGCTGATAAAATCTGTACCTTACATTAAAAACCACCAGAGATATTGCAGATGTCGGTGATCTCATACGCATCATGATGTCATATAGTGTCATCAAGTGCACTTGTACGAGATGGGTATATCCTACTTGTCTTTTTCACCAGAGTAAACTGTGTCACACAGATGGAAATGAGTGAACTAGGTATCATTTATTTAGCAGCATCTTTAACAATGTCAGGATTTTATGCAAAAGCTTTTGAGAACAGTTTAATAGTACATCAGAGCACTGCCTGTTGCTGAACCTTGGTATTCTGCAGAATCATTGTATACCATATATACTCACGTATAAGCTAAGTCCAAATGCAAACAACATAGACCCTGATCTGCCGTCGCATAATGCGCCAGCAGATCAGGGTCTATGTTGTTTGTTCTACTGATTAGTCCTTACAAACTGCATAGACGCAGAGCTGCCAGCGCATTATGCGACAGCAGATCTGGGTCTGTGCAGTTTGCAGTTGGTATTGCCTTATTCGCAAGTATATACGGTAGTTAATTGTTAGTACTCAAGCAATCTAAAGTTACTGATAGGGTCACTACTTCAAGTAAAAATTGTAATGCTGTGTCTTTCTATTTCAGAGGAATCGCTTGATCAAAGTAGAGTTTGGCAAAATGAGGGACGCAGCCAAGAAAAATCAGCCTGCAAAGAAAGTGAAGAAGCCCAATACGGGAAAGCCTAAATCTAAGAAGTGAATGCGTGTTAACAGAGCTAAATAAAAAAAAAGTGGTTCTGCAACACGTGTTCTTTCTTTAATTTTGGGGTTGGGAAGGGACTTGTCTACTTGAGGACCGGAAGCTGGTCAATAACTTTTTTTTTGTTTACATTTTTTGTTGTTGTTTATTTTGTTTTTGTTGGTTTTAACAGTACTTTTAACACATTATTATTATCAAGGAAATGGGAGCCAAGTGCCTTTCCCAAGGACACACCAAGTCCATAAAAAAAAAAACTTGAGAACCAGGTATTTTTCAGTTCTGTGAGGCAAACATGTCTAGTTTTTCTTTTGCCTGCAAGATGTATTTTGTGTTTAGGACATTTTCTTGGGTTCATGCGACTTTTAGGGATTCATCATAGAGAGCACAATGCCACCATTAAAAAATTAGGATGCTGTGACTTGTATTTCATGCTTTTGTGGCTATAGTCCAGTTTTGCATATAGATATACAAAAAGGCCAAAGTTCTTGTAGCAATTTCAGTTTAAAGTACATGTACATTCTATTGACAATTGCTTGTACCTTCTTTTGCACACTGGTCTTGCAGAG
The DNA here is from genome assembly GCA_029931535.1 of Margaritifera margaritifera. Lineage (NCBI taxonomy): Eukaryota > Metazoa > Mollusca > Bivalvia > Unionida > Margaritiferidae > Margaritifera > Margaritifera margaritifera. The sequence goes on along the minus strand of JAQPZY010001697.1, from coordinate 9,804,445 downwards.
GAATTCTTAAAATATGCATTAAAATGTTGGGTAATTAATAAGTAATGTAGAACATAGAGCAGATTTTCGGTAATAATCTGCTTTGTTTCTGCCATTTTTGTGTACAGTATTTGTATTATACTTAAATTTGGAAACATGTAGTTCTTTTCTGATTTTAAACTGAAGTTGCACACAAAGTTACATTTTTCAACAATAAAACAAATTTGTATGTAGTAACAATTTTAGTTAAAAAATAATAATGAATTTTATGGATCTTTTGTGGATAAAAGATTAAATGGTCAAAAAAATTACCTGCATTATTGTAGGTCATTTTCTGAGGCATTGTTAGTCCGCTTTTTATATTTTTACCTTTATCTTTTTTTCTGTAAAAATGTTACAGAATTTCAACATCTTTACCTTTTATCTTTTATCTTGTAGTACTTTCATGGTTACATATATTTAGAAAGGGTTTATTTTCATGAAGGGGCCCCAGCTGAGTGGTAAAAGTGCCCGCCTTTACCGATCACTGTCATCTCGCCTCTGTCCATGTGGGTTTGAGTCTGACCAGTAGCTTCCTGTGGGTCAGTGGTTCTTTGCCAGTAGCTTCCTGTGGGTCAGTGGTTCTTCTCAAGATTCTTCCTCCTCCAGTCGCTATGCATAGCCTATCATGTGCTGAAAAAATGGCATTATATCCACAACAACAACATTATCTTCATTAAAATTTCGCAAATCTTTATATTTATCTTGTAGTAATTAATGTTAACATTTATTTGGAAGGGTTTATCTTCCTAAAGTTTTTATGTGCAATTCTTTATATCTACATATTTAGAACATTACCTTTAGTTGGCAGCACATAACTGTTAGTGTGCTGACATGCCATTAAACCCGAATACATACAGAGCTTTGTATGTGGATGCATCTTTGCGAGTACACCATAACACCAAAATGTAGGTCACCTGTGTGTATTTATGCTTCAATGACTTCAGCTAACATGGTTCATACAAATGTAAAAAAAAATCCATGAATTTGAGTGGTTGCCTTGAAAACTCCTTCAATTTTGACAAATTTGGTTTTATCCATAAAAAAAATTTTTTGTTGATTTTTCCTCACAACTGCTTGAATTCATCTCTGAGAATATAAAACATTAAAAATGAATAAATATATGGCACTTTTTAAATTCAGAAATTCTGTTATTTACATCTCCAAAAATAGTAAAATGAGATAAACATGGGTGGATCAAACGATGCACAGCAGGGATAGTTTCCAGATGGAGTTGCTCCTCTTTGCTGTAGGGTGCACCACTTTGGGGTTGTCCATAAAGGATGTCCGCAGATAATACTTGTTTTCCTACCCCCCCTCCCCTTGTCCGCTTTTGTCCACATGTGGCTCCTCCCCCCCCCCCCCCGGCTGCAGACGTCCCCATCTAGCATTATACACTGCTCTATGGTCTGGCAGTGTAATAGCTGGTGTTCTCAAAATACAATGCTCACTGATCTCATCACAACATGTAGCTCAAAACAAAGAAGAAAATAAACAGAAAGTTCTTTCTTTAAAAAAGTCTTTATTCAGGCACTAGCTCTGCAGTCGTATGGTCAGCCAACACATTCATATATATTCTGTGGCACGAATCGTACAAATTGAAATTAACAAATAATTTATACTTCGGGATCACCCATAAAGGACGTCCGCAAAACATACTGGAATACATTCAGTAGGCCTAAAGCAGCTGTTCAACACAGAATATCATAACAAAAAATACTAGCTTGCGGACGTCCGCAAGGTCCTATACACCCCCTCCCCCCCTTGTCCGCATTTGAACAAACCCCCCCCCCCTCCCCCCATCTTTGCGGACGTCCTTTATGGATGATCCCTTACATTGTTTTTCCTACTTTGCAGTTCTAAACAAAGTAACACGGAGAAAGTTAAATTTCCATGGGAAAAAATATTTCTTAAAAACCTTCGGAAGTCATTATAAAGTCTTTGAAAATCAACTCTTTGGGGCTAAATGAACCATGGTTAAGTTTGCATGTAGGTTCTTATGGACATTGGTTGCAAGGTCATACAAAAGCAGAGATGCTGCCAGGGCATGCGAATCGTGCACAATTTGTATGAATTTGCACACTTTGAAAGCAGTGATGCATGAGAACTCCTGCAAATTAGTTTAAGTCACGTATATAAAAATGTACTCTCCGCAGTATGCAATTTTTATTTAATTGTTAACCCTTAAAGTGCTGGTCACGGCCACCAGTAGAAGTCTCGTAGCACTTGTCTTGACATCTATCTTTTTATCCGGTAGGCAACTGTTTACACATCTGAATACTTCAGCTTGACATGAACGGTTGTTGAACTAAATTTGATTGGTACATTGGGACCTGAAGCAAGCATTGTCGAGGTTGAACCTTGCAATCATGAAGGAAGTTTTACAAATGCATCTTTAAAGTAAGGGCTCCTATAAAACACCAAAATGGCTGACTCCCAAAATGGTTCATCTTCAGATGACGATTTCGTTTGCAAATATTGGCTGATTATAGTGTTGATGACAATGATTTTTAAAGTTTTGAAGTATACAAGATTATTGGAGCCCGGAAAGTGTTACTGGAAATATCTGAGAGTAATTTTGAACCCGAAAATGATGTTGAATACAAGTCGGATGTACATGCTGGATAGACAGAAACAGATGGCATGCCGGTCAACCCCCTATTAAGTGGTATTTTGAACTTAAATGTCGAAAAGGCAGAATACCAAGCCTAATTAAAATACAGGCAATTTAAAAGTAGAGTGCAATTTTCATTTCTTTTCTCAAAATACCTCTGTCTGAACAATCTGACTATGGCATTGATGGACTTAAAACCCTAATATAACATTATAAAACAGATAATAAATCTGGCATAGTAGTCAGCAAAGCACTGATTCCAGAAAGGGAAACTTTGGCAGAGCTCTTGTTAGTGAAAAATATTATTTTGGAGCAGAGATATCCAAGAGACGATACCTATGAGCTGTTGAAAATTGTACATAACAACCATAAAGAACAGTTTTCCAATTTGTTCAAGCTGGCTTAGCTAGCTATGCATATGTGAAAGGGGGTTCTCAGCACAGAACAATATTCATACACAGATAACGAACAAATTAAGCACAATAATTATCAACAGATTAATGCTTATACAACTAGAGGAGACGTCTTTTGAGGATTTTGATTTCATTAGAGAAGGAAGAAAGAAAGAGACTGATATTTATGTGTTAGGTAAATGTTGAACTATGGGCGTTTCCTCCTCATTTTTGTTCTACTCCCCCCTTTTGGTGTCAAGGGGGGAGCTCCCCCCTTTAGGTAAAATCCTGGCATCATCTCTGCAAAAGGGGGTTGTGGGGCATTTGTGTGCTATAAACACGTATCGTATTGTAACCTGCCATAAGGTGAGGCATATTATGTTATGATGCTGTCAATCTGTCTCTTACCAGTTTCATGTCCGCACAATAACTAGAGTTGTTCACATCTACAATTACCAAACATTGTGGATGGTTTGCACTTGGGAATGAGAACCTTTTCTATTTTGAGGTCAGTGTCACTGTCGCTGAAAGAAGAAAAATAGTTTCCTCACGTAAACTCGCATTTTCCGTCATCTACAGTTATCAAATTTTGTGCATGGCTTACACTTGGGGGAAGGAAGAACCATATCAATTTCAGTCAAAAGGTCGGAGATCAAGGTCACATGCAAATGAAACGAATCTAATGGTTTCTGCACAATAACATTGGTTCTATATCACATACCTGGACCAATCATTGTAGAGAGCTTGCATTTGGGGTAAGGAAGAAGCCTATCTCTATTGGGGTTAGAAGGTCAAAGTCATTGACTGATAAAAGAAAATGGTTTTCGCACAATAAAATTAGTTCTGTTGTAGACCTGAGCCAATTTTTTTGTGGATGGCTTGCACATGGGGTAAGGAAGAACTCTATCAGTTTCAGGGACAAAGTTCAGAGTCGGTGACTAAATGAAGAAGAATTGTTTATGCACAAAGTTTTCAGTTATTGACTAGCTTCACCAAAGTTTGTAGATGGCTTACACATTTGGTAAGAAAAATATTTTTATTTTGGGGTCACAAAGTCAGTGGTCAAGAATTGAAAGAAGAAAACTAAATAATTTTAGTATCTTGACCAAACTTTGTGGAGCGTTTGGACATGAGGTATAAAATAAACCTAGTGATTTAGGAGTCATAAGGTCAAAGTCATTTTGACTTTAAGAAAAATGGGATTTTACACAATTTTATTATAGCAGCGTTTCCCAGCCTCAGGTTGCGACCCAAATCAGGGTTGCAGAAGGTCCTCTGTAGGATCGCGAAGGGTCGTCAGAAGAAATTGTATCATAAGCCTGAGGGTCAGGAGGTCCTGTTGGTGGCCAATTTAGGATTGCAGCAGAATAAGGTTGGGAACCACAGTATTATAGAGTAAGTTCCTTGGACAAACATCATGGGTGGCTTGCACTCAATTAAACAACCTACAGATTCTGGGATCTAAAGCCCAGAGGTCATGGTCACAGCAAGTCTAACAAGATGAAAATGGTTTCTGCGCATAAAGTTTAGCTCAAGATGATGTACCTTGACCAGTAGTCGAGGTCATTGAGACCACATGGTCAATAATCTCTGAAGTTAACAATACCGCACTAGTGCCTACTTAAAGGGCTATGAAACAGATTCAGTATAAAGGTACATTATTTGACCCAATTTTTTCTCCTTTCCCATTTAGCACCACCTACCCTCTTGTTATGCCCTCCCCCCCCCCACACACACACTATTTGTTTGGTTTGGTTTGGTGCTTTACAGCACAGCAACACAAGTAGGTTATTTAGTGCCGAGGCAATTGGAGTAAAGTGCCTTGCCCAAGGACACACCACAGTAGTTGACCTAGGCTGGTCCATTGGTAAGATTCGAACCTGCACCCTTTCGGTCGCGAGTCTGGCACGCTAACCACGGAGCCACAGCGGCTCTCCCACTGTTTGTAGCTGAGGCCTCTTGATTTGGTTATATCTGTACATCCATATATCCATTGGTCCCGAGAGCCTTGTTCGCAAGATTGCACAAAACCCACTCCATGTGAATTAATGAAATTGGGCTTGCATATTTTTGTATGTATAGGACCAGATTAGATTTTCAGGCCATTATAATTTATTTTTAGCTCTACTGGTCGGAGACCAGAAGAGCGTATGTGATGGCCTGTTGTCTGCCCGTTGGCACAAGTTTGTTATCATTACTCCTAAACTGCTCGGAGTATTGCCATAAAACTTGACATGCACATTCATCCCAAAGGTCTGTTTTGTCCTAAATGAAAATGGTGCCCCTCAGACATTCAGTATGACCCCCACAGTGGCCTTAATGAAAATCGTGTTATCACTACATCCCTGAATGGATGGTCACATCAGCATGGGGTTTACACTGAAAGATTTCTTATGATATCTAGCTGATCCAGAATGAATAGGGTGCTGATCTGACTTCCAATACGGCAGCCATATTGTAAATCTTGTTATCACTACGCCTCCTGAAGAGAAAGTCATATTGGGGTTTTCACCAGAAGACTTTTGATAATATCTAGTTGGTTCTAAATGAACGTGGTGCCGCTCTCGAACATCAAATATGTCTACCATAGTGGCCATCTTGCAAATATCCTGACTGGAGCTCATATCAACATGGTGTTTTCACTAAAATACTTCTTATGAAGACTAGTTGGTCCTAAATGAAAATGGTGCTGATCTGACATCCAATATGTCCACCACGGCCTTTAAAATTGTTATTGCTACTCCTGAACGGAAAGTCATCGACATGGAGTTTTCACCAGGAGACTTCTTATGGTGTCTAGTAGTTCTTAAATGAAAATGGTGCCGGTTGGACATCCAGTGGCCATCTTTAAAAATTTGTTATTGCAACTCCTCCCGAGAGGATGGTCATATCAATATGGTATTTTCATTAAAAAGCTTCTTATGATGTCTAGTTGGTCCTAAACAAAAAGTGCTGATCTGATGTCCAATTTGGCCGCCACGGCAACAATCTTGAAAATCTTGTTATCGCCACTCTTAAATGGATTGTTATGTCAACATGAGGTTTTCACTATAAGACTTCTTATGATGTCTTGCTGACCATAATGAAAATGGTGCCGATCCTATGTCCAGCGGCAGCCATCTTAAAAATCTTATCGCTACGCATCCAGAACGGAAAGTCGTATCGGCATGGGGTTTTCACCAGAATGCTTATTATGATGTCTACTTGCTCCTAAATGAAAAAGGAGGTGCCTGGACATCCAATGTAGCGGCCAACTTAAAAATCGTGTTATCGCTATCTTCTCTTGAATGGATGGTCATGTCATTATTGGGTGTTCACCAAAAGACTTAAGATGTGTAGTTGGTCCTAACTGAAAATGGTGCCGATCTGACTTAGTGTGGCCACCATAAAAGCCATCTTGAAAATATTGTTATTACTACTCCTACAGAACGGAGAGTCCTATCAACATGTGGTTTTCACCAGAAGACTTCATATGATGTCTTGTTGATTCTACCTGAAAATGGTGCTTGTCAGATATCCAGTATGGCCACGACAGCGACCATCTTGAAAATCTTCTTATCGCTAGTCCTGAATATGGAAAGTCGTATGAACATTGGGTTGTCACCAGAATAGTTCTTATATCTAGTTGGTTGTAAATGAAATTGGTCACTATCTGACACCCAGTATGGCAGCCATCTTGAAAATCTTGTCGCTACGCCTCCTAGATGAAAATGATACCGATATGACGTCAAATATGGTCGCTATGTTGGTCATCTTTACAATCTTTTTGTTCATACTCCTTCAGAATTGATGTCATATCGACATAGGGTTTTCCGCAACAGACGTCTTATGATATCTAGTTGGTCCTAAATCAAAGTGGTGCACCGCAGAAATCCAATATGGCTGCCACAGTGACCATATTAAAAATACTGTTACCAATTCTCCTGAATGGATTGTCATATTGGCATCGGGTTTTCACTAATTGTCTTGTAATGTTGTTTAGTTTACCCTAAATGCAAATGGTGCCGATCTTGCATCCAATATGGCCGCTAATTTTAAAATCTTGTTTATCATGAATATCAGAAATGGTTTCAACACTCAGCAGTTAAAACGAAGAAATTGTCTTATCTTGAATTCCTGGACATTCTTTTCTGACAGTAGAGCGTCAGTCCCTTCAAATGGCTTGTTTTGTGGTCATCTTTGCCTTACGTAACCTTTTTTGTCTTGAATTTAAACTTTTTTGACATCAGATGCGCATTATATTATGACTATACATGACATGAAGTGATTGCCCCAGGATTTTCACACGCAAGGGAAATTCCTCCCCCCCCCCCCCTCTAGCATTGTAGGACGGGGGATTTTCAGAAAATTAAATGGTCGGTCCATTACAACGTTGCCAAGTGCAGTTAATAAAGTGCTTTTAAAAACCAAACTAAACCATTATGATCTAGCCAAGTATCTTAATTTCTTCAAATGACTAATCAGACCAACAGTCGCAAAAAAAAGACTAGTTTTCCTTAAATTGTACAGCTCCACACTTTTAAGAAATTGCGATTGTAATGTTTTAATTAGTCAAAATTATATCAATAATCTAAATTTTGTAGGTAATGAGATCATAAAGTTTGTTACAACGGACAAAGAAGGAATAAGAAATAGCCAAACGGATTATTTCCACAATTTTTTAAAATTTGTAGCCAATATTTATTTTGGTTATCACCAGTGGCGAGATGGATTATGTCTGAGATCATTTAGATTTCAAATTGAAGAACCAGTGCATCAAATATCCAGGTAAAATAATTTATTTCCTTAAATTGCCGAAACATTTTAATTTGGTAACACTACGGCATTCATTTATTTTGTCCACGTTAAATGGAGCGGCACTCAGCCTCCGTGTTCCTGTAAACAGACAGCAAAAATCGGTCAAGTAAAACATTAATCACTCAATTATACAAAACATAATTTGAATGTTCGGTCCAACATAAAGCTTTCTCTTGCCTGAGACCCTGAAAAACTCGAAACAGCCAATAGCTTGAATGAAAACCTCGGGTCCGCAGGACTAGAGTTTACGAAATTTTACTGTAAAAGAGTTGATGTGCGATGGACTGGTGTTTATCTGCACGAAGATCTGTACTCTCAGAAGTGGAAACATCATTATCTCTTTGTGATGCGAGTCGAAAAATACTCGGAGGTAATCGTAGTGATATATGCTAGATTGAGAAGTTTTGGCAAACGAATATTCGGCTAGGTATGCGCAGAATAGATTCTCAAAATAAAGAAAGGCATATAAAATAACATTCGAGGACGTGTTAACCATCGGTAAAATACCTGCACTTTTGTAAGGTACTCCTATAACTTTTGAATAAAAAAACCAATAAAACATTCGACTGCAATCTCAAAATGGATCATTGAAATAGAATTTTATTGAAAACAAAAATGACTATGAAAATTCGACACGTGTCAGATTGCAAGTTATCAATGTTAAGAAGACTAATGATTTACAGATCATTGGAATTTAAATTCCTACGAAATGTTGCAGACAGAGACGTTAATTCCTAAGATATGAAACAACATTGATTTTTCTTTATTATACCCCTGCTCTGAGGGACATGGGTGGGAGCTATATATAGGATTAAATTTGTCTGTCTGTCCGCCCTCCTTGTCCAGGCTATAACGCTTATACTACATCACCTATTGACATGAAACTTGCACAGTGGGCGCATCTGGGAATTAACATGTGTGGCGCACCAAAACAAGTGGGTTATTGTGACCTACTTTCTACGGTTCATTGAACACTGAAAGATACTGACTCGTGCCAAAGAAGCAACTGCCTCATGTGAGCTCCGGCTCAACAACAACTCTCGTTTATTTTTGCTACCAAACATACACTGAGGGTAAATCTTAGAACAAACGTATTTAAAATATGAAAACAGAATTTGAATGACCTCTTTCCCAGGATTTTGAACATTACTTGAACACTGAATCTGTACTCTTCATTTCAACACCTTTTAACCTATTGTCACCAAATGTGTATGGTAGGTGCAGCTTGATATTAAACTGTCACACACCAACAGCGGTTCAGTGACATACTCTGTACGGATCATTAAACACTCTTAACGATATTGACTCGTGTCGCAGAAGCAACGGTATCTTGTGAGCACCTGCTCAACAACAACTGTCGTCTATTTTCATACTGCCTTAATGCTACTTTCTCTTACTATATTTATTTAAAACCGATTTCCCTTTCATCTTTTCCAACTTCTCTCCCCTCCCAAGGCTCAAACACCAATACGTAATTGTCAAGACCGAACGTGTATTGGAAACAAACTTTGAGTCTAGATGTAAGCCTATAATTTTTTTTTTTTTTTTTTTTTTAAACAAGAACATGTAGTTCCATATTGTATCTCTGTTGTGCAAGAGGGATTCGTCATAATCATTTTCTAAATTCTGTAATTTCATACCCATACTTGGTAAAGTCCATATGAATGCGTTGTGTACGATATAGAAATGATATTTATGTGTTGAAATGCATTTTTATTTTACCGTTTGGTATGTTAAATGTCCCAGAGGTGTGGAATTTTTTCTGTAACAATTTCTTCCCCTTTTTTAAAGAATCACAAAATGCTGTCAAGTTGTTAAAACTCTTGCGCAGCACTTACAATACAAAGGAACATAGTCTTGTTTTGACTTTGTGTCGGGAGCGGGATTGATTCTTTTCTCCATGGATAGACCAGATTTTTCCCCCCATTAGTATTGACACGCTTCTGAAGTCATATTTTCATTTTTTTTTTAATGAGTTCTGATCAAAACTTTATTCTGTTCGGATTTTCACTAGAATTTACTAAAAATTCTGTAGTTTTTTTAAAAAATATATTCATTCCATAAAATTAATTACTTGGCTTATATTTTGTACAAATGTACACATTATATAGTTTTCAATCAATTCGTAAATACAAAATGCATGTAGAAAATAGTATTAACTCATTGTTAGATGGACCTATAAATTATTATATTTTTTAAATTACAATTTATATTTTCAAAAAAAAATAAAATTAGTCAAAAAATGCATGGGTACCTCTACTATTTTTGTTGTTGATACACATCATCATGTCTGATCCAGTAAGTGTGGTCCTAAAAGCAAAAATAAATAAATCGAATCGAATGGATATTTAGCATTGAAAGACGTTAATCTAATGTTTAGGCTGTATTAAACAAAAATACACTGTATCATGATTCGCTCCCCTCTTATCATGGCGTCAACGTCAGCGAGCGACGTAATAGAGCAGGATGTTATAGCAACCAGGCGTTAGCGTCGTGATCAAGTGAAAAGAAACGCCAGCATGTCGGGGGAGAACCGTAGATCCCTATATGGATTGTCTGAATGGACGCCCCAGGAAAGGGATGGTTTCTGGAAGAATGCACTCAAAGTAAGTCGGACATTTTCATCGGTCTAGTCATGCCTGACATTTCCGCCCTAAGTCATGGTGGGAGTTTCTGGTTAAACTTTTATGAAGTGTCGATGTAAAATTAAACTTTACTACTTTGTCGAAAAAGACAAAATAAGCAAAGAAGAGAGAAGATCGAAGTTCATCGTAGAAATATGAAGCAAAATGATTGAGTAGAATGACTTAGTCTCTATTTTTGTTATTATCTATGATCTGTAGATTAGGGCAAATTATCATCAGCATGGCATACGTAACCAATAAACAAACCGATACACAAATTCAACAAGTCCTGATTTCCTATAATATTAATTTTTTGCATAGTTCTGAAATATCATTGTTCTGTTTAATTCATTTCTGGCGTATTTTGACACATGCTGAAATCAAGCTACATGTAGTTTTAGCAACCCTTCTTCCTACTTTAGTCCTGATTCAATTTTTATCAACGAAGATAGCAACCTTGCGCGCATGGTCCAGGAGCAGATATTCATTTGTATGTAGGTCCATACACTTTTGGCACCAATCTGTAACTACACTGCCACTGCAAAACGTCTCTGTAGCATGCATTTTCTGCTAACATAACATTTTAAACTTTTCAACTGTTGTGAATTCGAAAATATCTGCGCCAAAACTACCATGATGCTGAGCGGTTTGAATTATTTCTTTTTGCTTGTATATGGGAGATGCAAAGATAAAGACATACGAATAAACAAATCTACCTTCTATTTACTTTCCTACCTACCTCTTACAACCTCCCCTTACTTCCGAACATACATACAGATCTATCTATCTATCTATCTATCTATCTATCTATCTATCTATCTATCTATCTATCTATCTATCTATCTACCTACCTACCTACCTACCTACCTATCTATCTATCTATCTATCTATCTATCTATCTATCTATCTATCTATCTATCTATCTATCTATCTATCTATCTATCTACCTACCTACCTATCTATCTATCTATCTATCTATCTATCTATCTATCTATCTATCTATCTATCTATCTATCTATCTATCTATCTATCTATTTATCTATCTATCTAATTACCTATGCATCCACATACTAACACACCTACCTACTAAATTACCTATACACACACACGCGCAACTTTCTCCTGCAAAATATGCGTAATAACATTAACGTCAATATTATTATTGTTGTATTTCGAGATGGAAAGGTACAAGTTCAGGTGAATTTGAAGTCTAACTGTATTCGAAAGTTTGGTATATGATAATACAAATTTCACAAACTATATTTTCCACAAATTACAGCAAGAAATCGTATTCAAAATAGATGACTATATCGAGATGGTCTTATTATTGTATCCATGTTTCACTCAATCCTGACTATAATGTAAATCTTCACCATTCAGTGTGCCTCAAAACACTCACACTTTCAGCCTCAATTTAATCTCTTATAACACATTCCAGAGTTTCGATTAGATATCAGTTTATAATTATTCTAATTGTCGATAGAAACGCTTAATTACAACAACACAATTAAGAGTAAAGTCCGTTTGCTAAAAATCTAATGTTCATGGTTAAAAGGAATCATTAAAAAGTAAAAACATTATATCAAAATTGGTAACTCAAAGACTTAGCAGCCAAAGAGGTGTTGATTTGACAGTGATCTCTCAACTTTGAGCGCAGGATCGCTTAGGAATAATGGTAAAAAGTTAAAAGAATTCATAGCCAACTACTTCGAAATATATAACTTTCAAAACATACAACACTCCCTACTTACCAACTAACTTTTTGCAGCGGTGCCTGGCAATCCGGAAGAGGCACATTGCAGTCCGGGGGGACGGGTCAAAGGCTTTCCCGGGGATCAAGCCCTGGACCAATGAGGACTCAGAGAAGGCCAAAAAGGAGGGGTTTGATAGTTTCTTCGGCATTCGCTTGCACCCATCTGAGGTCGGTAGCAAAAGCAAGTTATATACGCTATTTAAACGTATGAACATGGCGGTAGGTAAAATGGTTAATTTGACTGTGCATAGGATGACTGGACCCAAAGTTAAATTTACTAAGTAGCCAGTCAGAAATTACTAGCTGCACTAGTCAAAATTACTAGCTCTCACTTGTACCATAAGACTAACGAAAACTAGTCAAAGTCACAGTCCATTTAGTAAATACACTGCCCAAGCTAATAGGTCTGACTAACTACATGGTCAAATTTAATATAGTTACTGGCTTGATCCTGTGAGACGTAGACGACGTAACATGGCTACCCGACCGCTGACTAAGTTTTTTGAAAAGTAAATTGAAATCTGATAACAAACACAATATTATAGGGTGAATACCTATTTGCAAGTTTCGCATTCGAACAAGACAGTAACATAAAACGGATTTCAACAGATGACGGTACGCGCTGCATTGCACTTGACCGATAACGTTACGAGGTATGCCACATTTGACCGCGTACCCCCGTTGATTAAATGAGATAATCGAAACTAGGCATTTATCTAGTGTATATAAATTAATGTAAAGTTTCAAATCTATAAGTAATTGTCAAACAAAGTGTCACTCTGCGTTTTTAAAACATTTTATCCAGAAAAAAAAAATGATTTATGCCATCTTTTGTTTATATGATGGTTTCGCTGAAAACTTGTACTTCCACTGTGCGTTATCAGTTTTGAGGCAAGAAGCAACAAATAATTTCGACAAAGACTCTTTAAAATAGATGAATAACGCTGTATTCGGTAAACAAATGGAAAACCTCAGGAAAGGACAGAAGTTAAAACATGTGCAGATGAATATATATTTTTTCTTCAAATGCCAGAAAGATCTATTATTTGCAAGGAGAATAATTATTAACGACTGCATTGTACTGGCTAGTTTAAAGAAAAAATAAATAAATAAATAAATAAATAAAAAAATTAAGTTAATCAAATTAGTTTACTTTTTACAGTGTTAGAATTATCCAAATGGTCGATGTACGAAGTTTACTACAAGTTGTAAAACAAATGTGGTGATAAAATGAGACTATTTATAATTGATGATGATTCTTTACAAAGTAATACTGAGACAGACAACTTTTAACAAAGACATGAAGAATAACGTCAAAGATTGACAGATTAACACTAATGATTATTCAAAAAAGACATGAAGAATAGCGTCATAGATTGACAGATTAACACTAATGATTATTCAAACGAAGACATGAAGAATAACGTCATAGATTGACAGATTAACACTTAATTATTCAATAGCGTCATAGATTGACAGATTAACACTAATAATTATTCAAACAAAGACATGAAGAATAACGTCATAGATTGACAGATTAACGCTAATGATTATCCCAAAAAGACATGAAGAATAACGTCATAGATTGACAGATTAACACTAATGATTATTCAAACAAAGACATGAAAAATAACGTCATAGATTGACAGATTAACACTAATGATTATTCAAACAAAGACATGAAGAATAACGTCATAGATTGACATATTAACACTAATGATTATCCCAAAAAGACATGAAGAATAACGTCATAGATTGACAGATTAACACTAATGATTATTCAAACAAAGACATGAAAAATAACGTCATAGATTGACAGATTAACACTAATGATTATTCAAACAAAGACATGAAGAATAACGTCATAGATTGACAGATTAACACTAATGATTATCCAAACAAAAACATGAAGAATAACGTCAAAGATTTACACTAGTGATTATCCTAACAAAGACACGAAGAATAACGTCAAATATTGACACTAGTGATTATCCTAACAAAGACATGAAGAATAACGTAACGTCAAAGATTGACACTAGTGATTATCCTAACAAAGACATGAAAGAAAAACGTCAAAGATTGACACTAGTGATTATCCTAGCAAAGACATGAAGAATAACGTCACAGATTGACACTAGTGATTATCCTAACAAAGACACGAAGAATAACGTCAAAGATTGACACTAGTGAGTATCCTAACAAGGACAACATATTTGGTATTGCACAAATGAGTAAATTATAAAAAAATAAGCAACACCAACACGTAAAATATGTGACCGGTTTCGCTTTATTGCTTCATCAGACTGAATTCAAATCATAGTTTACAGCATTAAATCCCTTTGGTTTCTAACAGATTAACGTTATAAACAAAATGACAAAACAAAGTAACGTCATATCTTAAATCCTTCTGAGACGTTCTAGGTACAGTCTTAAATGCATAAATAGCATGGAAAAATGACATATTAAAAGATACATAAAACTGGACCATTAAGATACATATATCTCTATTGAAAACTATAACACATATGAAGAAATAGAGAAAAACAGTTTTTTCTCTATAAATATGTATAATTTATTAAATATTATGAATTGATAAATTATTGAAGATTATAAATAATCTTAGACTTAGAACTTTTTGATATATCTGCCAGTATCCAAACAGTGAATGCAATTTATATTTTTTTCTTTCTGTAAATTACGTTCCATTTCAGAATTAATGTTGAATTATGTCCCTTCGTACAATTATTATACAATGTTTTTAATATTGTAATAATTCATAAAATACAAGTTAAAATAATAACAAGTATTTATATTTAAATGTAGTTTGATAATATGATAAATTAATACCTAACAACAAAATAACTGTAGAAAGTAATATATATATATATATATATATATATATATATATATATATATATATATATATATATATATATATATATTTAAGTTGTACAATAATTTTGTTTTAATATTATTGTCAGTTTTATGTAGATAATGAATACAATTATAAACGTTCAGTTTCAGTGTGATGGGTTAGGTAAATTTCATTATATGTAAAGCATTATGGAAACAAGAAATTACTAAATATTATGAACTTATTAATGAATTTCATTAGATTTTATTTAATATTTATATTTATAAAATATTTATAAAATCATAGATTTTAGACCTTTTGGACAGATAACATCTAGACGGCGAATCCAATATGTTTCTTTTAACAGGGTTCCATTTCCGAATTAACAATATAAATTGGTTTAAATGACAAATCTTGAGATATGGGAAAGCACAAGAGATGCTTCACGCTTGAGCAGAAAGTAACTACCGTATGTACTCGCGTATAACCCTGGTCCAAGTGCAAACAACATAGACCCTGATCTGCCGTCACATAATGCCCACAGGTATCCAAAGTCATATATTTAAATCCAAAGGTTAATGAGTACTTTAGGTAATTCCAATGAATGTTCCAATAAATTATTCCTTTCGAATTATGTATACAGCATTACGGCATTACAGTACTACAAGGTTACAAGATTACAGCACAACTATGATTCCAAACCATCTGATGATTCCAAAAGACTGATAATAAAAAAAAACAAGAATGTTTTCAACACAAGATTTAAAATTGGAATGGAATATAATGCGTATACTCCCTGCAAAGGTACTATTTCACAACAGGAAACGTGTCATCTTACGACCCAGAATGCAATACTAAATGCGTCTTTCGAATGGAAATATTCTCAAGAAATGGTAAACAATTCTGACCTTGAACTCAAATGCAGTAAACATGTTGTTTATAAAATGACTAAAGTACAACTTAACCAAACTTAAATTATATATATATATATATATATATATATATATATATATATATATATATATATATATATATATATAATGACAAATTCGACCTTTAGGAGACAACATATAAATTGGTTTGAAAGGAATGTAAAAAGGCAGAAAAAGCGGTAAAATAAAATAAATGACAAACATACATTTTTTGTCGTCTATTTACTGTCACCGGAAGGTAAAACGATGTACGTTCATGCATGTGACCAACCATTGGGCGACGTATGTGTATGTGTCGCCCAAAGGTTCTGTATATATGTCGTTCAAGGTAATCACCTAATGGTATCATATACAATGAACATACGCTATTACGATCGCCAGCGGGACTGAAAGAAAGTGATCGCATAAGCAGAGTGGTCTAAATATCGGGATTCTGCTGTCGGCATTCATTGGGAGGTTGTTCATGTGATCCATATCAGTAATCGCTCTATTGTATTGGCGGGGTAAAATGTAAGTATCAATCGGGACTGGAATCACTGTTTGTAATCTGGAATAGCGGAGTGCTTTTAATTTGGATTGTATAAAGTTTTAATCTAGAAAATAAATGTGGTTCTTTAGATTTCAGATCTCTATAGCGGGGTGGTTTTATCCACAGGTGCTAGTATCGTTGCTTACAATTTACCTATAAATCATACATGTACTATATAGGTACCATACGTCCTCTGTTTTCCGCACATGTCCTCCTAAACCTTCTCTTTGTCTCTTATATATAGTATGGGATATATATATATATATATATATATATATATATATATATATATATATATATATATATATATATATATATGAGTGTCCTCTTTTTTGAAAGTTCAAATATGGTAACCCTAATGTATGATTCATACTTAACTTGTAAGCAACGATACGAGCGCCTGTGGTTTTATTACCGGTGTGGACGTGAGGTGTTTTTTAAAATTTTGTTATTAGATTTTTATTTCATGCTAGTCCTTGAATTAGTGGATTTTCACACATATATTATTTTGTTGACTCACTGCAGTGAATTTGAAAATATTTTCTTCGCTGTCGCCAATTGCTCAATTGATATAGATAACATTATGACCAAGAAATTTGATCCACTATTATATCACTTGCATGGTCTAGTGGTAAGCATGGCTACCTGTCAGGCAGGCGTACCACGTTCAAATCCCTGAGGGTGCATATTATTATTATTATTTTCGTTTATGTGCTTTTTTCTTACCTTGAGTTACGACCCACAGGAAGCTACTGGCAAGCTTTCTCACTTACCCACGTTGGCCGAGGTGAGACTCGAACCCAAGCGGACAGTGATGAGATGCCTTAGACCACTCGGCTAATATATAAAAACACAGCAGAACATAAACCGTAAACAGTTGACATTATCGCGCTAAATACCGTAAAAAATGTGCTACTTCAGTCTGTTATACATATTGCTAGCCAATAAGTTTGAGCATAAAATAAAAAAGAAAAGTTGCAAATACATCCGTTATTCATTCAATACAGGGAAATATCCTCTATATCTTTAATCTGTATAGATTTTATTTTATATGCATCGCCTATTCTCAACTTTGATGATGAACCGAGAAACGTTCTGAATTATTTTCAAAGTTCTGGGGCAAGAGAACGACCCAAAGTGTATATACTATCTTTGAAGTATTTAATGATAAATAAATAATTGTTGAGGTTTTAGAACGATTTTAGACTTGTCTTGCTTTCGATAGTTTCACATGTAACCGTCACCCTACGATTCACATACAGTTTTGCTCGCTGTTACACAATTGCACCATAATCACAAGCCTAACTTTGAATTTGAATACTATCAGTTCGTGTACTGCTCGCAGCCATTTCAGGAATCCTGCACACACACATGTTTGCAATGATATCAAAACTGCATGAAAATAATAGAAAACTGAAACATTCGATTGATCATTTAGTTAAAATTTGCGGGTATACAGGAGAAGTTCGTTTCTTCCTTCCTTGTATTATTATTTTTGTTATAACTGCTTAGATTTAAAACACCTCACAGTTTGTTGACAAACCACGAAATGCTCAAATTAAGATAATGTTAAATACAACATCTCAGTTCATTATTTACCTATAAGAGGTGCCGCCTGCAAAGGATAGTGTTGACGTGTTTCTCAAAATATTAGTTATTGATAAGTCCATGACTGGAGAGGGAGTCATCGAAAATTTTATTTATTCAGTCACTAAAGCATACTGCTGACACTTATTTGATCTTTTGCTCATTTTAATAAACCACAGACCTATCTACAAGTACTGCCTATACACTATAGGAATTGAAATCACTGGTCTTGGAATCCCAAATGTTCTTTAACTGTGCATATTGAGGACTACTCATTAACAGACTATCAGTTTTCGGACTCCGTGAATCATGTTGGTATATACATTTTGGGACTCTAGCTCTTCTCACCCAGACCACAGTTAGGAATCCACTTTCTGGAGACTAAATGTCGAGGCCTTGCATTTCGAACTTTTACAAACTCAATAGTAGTAAATCAGATTTTAAAATTCACGAATGTGACCGGCAAAAATGCCACAATTATAAAATTTCATAGTCATTAAAATTACAAGAAGTAAAATATTACATTCATTAAAAGACAGCATTAAATCAGATACGACTTGTAAAATGTTAGGTGTTCCATCTATTGACTTCTATCGTAGGTGTCAAAAATATGCAAAACCTGAAGGTGTTAGTGATGATGACATTTATATTGATAATTTCAGTTATTGTGCTTCTTCTGACGATAAACAACAAAGAAAATATTTTCACTGGTCCAACAATAGGTATATAGTAGCCAGTGAAAATATAAAAATATAATAAAATATCTTCGAGAAAAGAGATAGAACAACACAATAGAAAAGTTGAATCATTTAAAATGGCAACTTTTATCATTGATGAGATTTTGAAAAAAACATGCATTAGTCTGTTTTATCTTTTTTTTCTCTAGTCTGTTTCAATACCAACTTGACTGCATGAAATACAGACATTCATAAAATTAGAGTTGTCGTAGTAAAGAATGTCACCGGTACAAATGGATCAACAACCAGTACTTATTCATTTACCAAGCATTTTTCCAGCATTTTCCATTTCTTCTTTATTTTTTGTTGTCCTTTTGAAATTAATATGGTTGAATGGTAATAAACTAGGAGTCAACGCACATATAGGTGATCCAAACTTGAATGATAAAGTCCAGTGAAGTATCTACTTCCCATTTGGTGTAATGTAATCCTCTTCAATTTATTCTGCAAGCTGTTTAAGTTTTGAATCGGAAGAAATATGATATGCTAATGAATTATATCACAGTATAAATAGCAACGTCTAACATTGATTTTGAAATTGTTAGCAGATTATGCATTTTCAAAGATTTCATATGTCCTCATCAATTGTTTCTCGTCCATCTTTTCCAACTATTTCTCAATTACATTTTTACCCATCATACTTTTCAAAGTTTCACTTGTAAGAACTATGTTCAATTTCTGTTTGTTCTCTTAAACTTTTGTTGACTGCACCTTTTCATTTAAATACTCTAATTATTTTTCCATTTGGACAATCATCGCCATTCAAATAACCAAACGATGGCATAATGTGGTGGTGAAGATGTTGATTATACAATTACAAATCCTGCATTAATATTCAAGAATCAGAATATGCATACTAGTCAACGATAGTACCAATAAAACTTTTGGTTTGCAATATTGTTTAAATGACGTGTATATTTCCATTAAGTACGATTGACTACCTCGGATACTTTATTTCGTTTTCATAAAAAAGTTTCACTTATGTTTATGTTTAGCACTGACTTTTCATAGTCTTGCAAGAATCTCCAGAAAAAGGACAATTTATGTATTTCTTAATCTTTTTTTTTTTTACAAAAATAACGTGCAAACCTCTCTTGAAGATACGCATATCTACAAATCAATTTGATCCCGCAATTTTCTTTAGAGTTATTGCCCGTTTTATCTTGTAGCTTAATGTAGTGTATGACACAATGTTGTTAGCCCATCTCACTCATTCTCAGCAAAGCGTGCTAAGGGCTGTCTTAGAAATATTTGTTGCAGTAGTTATTCCTAGAATGAGGGAAAACATTACTGTCGTTTTTACTTGTAAAGTAAACTATATACATAATATTTATTTAACACGTTTTATGCTTGGCAATATATTAAATTGATCTTAAAGAATACGTAAATTGCTTCATATCATTAAAATTTCAATGCTACAAACCGACATTGATAAAATCATTTGATTATAAATAGGCTTCATTTTTTGGTTACAAAATAAAAGTTGTACTGAATAAGGTACTGTCCCAATGTGGTTTATGTTTAATAGACTATAGATCGTTGTTTTAGCATCGTTATTTCAATGTTGGTTACCATGGCTACAGCGGTAAATGTAATTTACGAGTCTATGCATAAAATACGGCCTAACGAAAATATTATTTCGCATAAGGGACCAGAAATAATGGGAATTTATTCTAAAGATAATATGTAAGGGAAAATAATCGTGTTTCCCGGCTATGCAGATTTCCATGGGACATATTAGTATGGCTGTCTCTTAATTACAAAGGGAAAAATTAAGACGGTAATCCGTTTTATTTACAACAAACAAATGGCAAACTTTCTAAACAATGTCGTGTGTTACTGAGAGACATTACAGGAACATTACATGAATGGTTCATTTTTCTTACAATAAGATAGGGTAGGGACATTATATTTATGGAGAGTATTCTACAGGGCGCAATTTACGAGACAAATTGATCCTGTTATTTTAATATTTGAGTGTTAATACATTTTCATTTTGATTCTGGAATAGAAATAATGTTGCTCAGGTCCATAGCAGACAAAGAAAAACAACATTTTATATTTACATTTTTCTACCACATGTCTTGTAACTTTCCAATGCGCTGTCTCGAGATCTTAGCTTACACAAAGAATGAATAGAATATTGGTAAAATATCTATCTAGTTGTTTGAATTTTCTAATGAGCACTTGATAAAATATGACCATAAAAAGCAGATATATTTATCTGTATGTTTGTCCGTGCGTCCGTCATTCTGCTCATCTGTAAGTCGGCCCGTATACAATGTTTAAATAAAAATATTAAAGTATAGGTTGAGTCCTAAAAAAGCATAGATTTATCTGTAAGACATATATAAAATTATTTAAAATTATATGGTAATTTACTATTTTAGAGTACTTTACAATTAACCTAAACACAACCAATGGCAAACTGAAGATGGTTCTATGTATCATTATAATAAATACTTGTGCAATCTTCCATTGCGCACGTGTTGTTTTTGTTAACTCCGTATAACCAGGGCAGTATTATAATCCTTTCCTGATGTATTAGAATTCGATGTTTGCACAGAATTACAGACTAAATGCCCACGTGAATAGGCTCGTAAATTACAAGATGATGATATACAGTTCATCAGTTAAACACTAAAAAAGCAAAGTGAGAACGACAGATGCTGACAGTACTTTTGATTTCTGCTTTAGACATAATAAAGAATACGAAAATAATTGAAAAATAAATTTGGGGTGTATGATTATTTTTTCCTCATATTTTGGGTGCAAAATATCACCAATGAAAACAGTTCAATTAGTCCAGCATTTTTAATAGATTGCCTTAAAACTTGGTAACTTAATGCACATATCGTCAAATCACTTTGCTCCCGTAATTGTTTTAGAGTTATTGCCTTTTTTGTCTTGTAGGTGAGTATGACACAATCTTATTAGCACAGCTTGTCCCGCAGTTTGCTTGAACGTTTTAATGGTTTGCTGTGAAACTTGGTATATATCATCATTTAAAGATGCACATATTGACAAATCGTTTGCTCCCTTGAATGTTTTAAGAGTTATTGCCCTTTTTACTTACGGCTGGAGGCAGTGTATGAACTTTTGAAGTTTTTAGTGGATTGCTTTAAAACTTAGTGCATATTATGGTCATCATCTTAAGATATGCATGTTGACAAATAATTGTACCCACATTTTATTCAGAAGAGTTATGCGCTTTTTATACTCTAATGTCATCTCTATTATGGGGTAAGGGTGGGATGCGGGAGAGACGGGGGTATATTTGCGTGAGCAAATTGCTCACGATTCCTCTAGTTTATGTTTGACATCAACAAAATTAACACTTTTGTCCTTTTGAATGTTATTCTTCGATACATCTATTTTGAGCACAGTTTTATTCCATCCAAACTTGTAAAACAAATAGGCATTAATCTCTTGATACCGACATTGCTCTTTTATGTTCAACTCGTGAAATATTTACATTACATCTCAGAAAACTGTTTAATGCAATACAATGTTTCTTTGTGCCATTTATTCATTATGTGCTTAAAAAGAATCACTGTATTTACCTTTCTTCGCTCGATCGCTTTCGTCGTTTCACTAGTCACCAAAGTCTGACTGGTCTAGTGACTATTCAGTTTGAGAAGTAACACCCTCTTGTTTGACTGGTCTAGTGATTTTTCAATTTGTAAAACAATAATCCCAAGTCTGAATGGTCCAGTAATTATTAGAATATTATACATTATGAGCACTGCTGTTGGTCTTGAAGTGAGTCATTAAATTAACATTTATTACAAACAAAATGGGCCCACGCCCCTATAATAGTTTAATAAAGAATGGGAATTCAGTAATTTACTAATTGATCCAGATTGCACAGACTTAAATTGTTATTGTTATTGTCTATTCAATAGTAAGTGTGATTTGTACTATTCTATCATCATGAAAATAGTATTTAAAACAAAATGTTTACTTTCAATTGATCCAACACAAAGCAATATGCGTTAAACTGTGACAAGTTTACAAACATAAACAGAAATTTGTTTAACGTTTATTATTACCACACATATCACAACTATAGGATTTGAAAAAATCAGGTTGACAAGGAAGATGAAGTTTTGTTACTCTTAATCGGTTGACTGTAATACACATTAAAGGTATTCCACGTAGCGTTTCTTCATAATTTTACTTGAAATTAATCAGATAATTTCTTTACAACAAGAACTAAGAATACTAACGCCCATTACAAATAAATATTTCCTTTTCAGAGCCACGCCATTGAATATGAAAGTAGACAACAAGATATATTACTAAACTGCTTTTCTCTATTTATTATCCTGCTTGTAATATTGATTCATGACATGTATACTACCTTCAGATCACAATGTCTGCGAATTCTTTATTTACTAAGTAAACATGGTTCTCATCTAATTATGTTAAGACAGGAGTGTTAGTAGACGCAAGAAAGTCTGTTAAAATCTATGCAACTTCGCACGAGTTTACTACAATCCAAGTTTATAGCGCGCTGTTTAATTTGCGGAGTTCGCGAGAGGATCGGATCTGCGAATTAAATATCCGCGAATACACATTTGTTACAAATATGAAGTACAAAACGTAATAGAACTGCGAATCTAGAACATTCTTTGCATCTTGAAACAGCACTATTAATAATAGTCGCGAAACAGTAGTTTTGAAATATTTAGCAACAGTGAGACTTGTCAAAAGAAAATTTTACCGTCATTTAATTATCATTTCAGGGAGAATACTATAAAGCCTACGACCGCCTCTTTCATTATAGACACGGGTTCGATATGAAGATGCACAGGGATGACAGAAAAAGCGTTTTGGCGATAGGGCGTTCAGTCCACAGGGAGGTAAGAAGGAGGCTTTCATTATAATCCCTATTACTTTATTTGTTTTTGTGATGGCCCCCGTGTGGCCGAGTGGTCTAAGGCGCTCGCCTATACAGATCACTGACATCTCACCTCTGTCCGCGTGGGTTAGAGTTTCGGCGCAGCCAACGTGGGTATGTGAAAAAACTTGCCAGTAGCTTCCCATGGGTCTGTGGTTCTTCTGGGGGTTTTCCCTGGGTTCTTTATCCACAACATATACCGACCGCCATGTATAGCTATCATGTGCTGAAAAAAGGCGCTAAATACAGAAAAACAAAACAAAACAAAATTATTAGTTTTTGTCTACTTCAATTGTTCAAAAAGTAATAACAAGAAAAAGGTAAATGTATTTGACCTGATGAATAGTAATAAAAAGTTAACACCAGATACGTATTATATCGCAAACAGAATTGAGCCTAGTTTGTTATGTTGTGATCACTTTGCAAGTCACACGTAATAAAGAATGTGATGGACTAGTGCCCCCACCCCACACCTCCAGCACACCACCACCACTACCCACTTCAGCAACGTGCACTATGTCTGTATTTGTTTTTACTCAAACTTTCCATATGCAAGAAGAACGCAAATCAAAGTATGGCTACTGAATTGGTGAAGTTGGATTACAAAGAGAAATTTGAATATAAAAGACCCTAATGTTCAAATGTACAATTGACAATTGACTTATTCCCTTCCAGGAAAATAATCGCATTGTACCAGTGCTGGGCTCTTCGATTTATGGTCACCGCCTTCACAAACCTCTGGAGCCCTTTTGTCGTGATCACGTGAACGTTGCGCACGTGCTAAAGGGTTTCTTTTACAAGCGTGGAACAGGCTTGCCGCCAGTGGATCCCTAAAGAAGCAAGCGCTATTTCAGCGGCGGAAGAATTTTTAAAAACGCTCTTCAACTTCCATCAAGAATCGAATTTAAGCAGATTATTGTTTCAAAAATAATTTTTCTTGAAGGTAGAGATGCATCAAGGGATATGTCACAAGGATACAAGTACTTGCACGAAAGGAATTTATATAACTAAACTGGTTTTCTGGCCTAAACTTGTAGTCCTCTTCTTGTCTTTATTATACTTCTTTATACCCTCCCCAACACACACACACACACACACACACACACACACACACACACACACACACACACATATATATATATATATATATATATATATATATATATATATATATATATATATATATATATATATATATATATATATATATACAAGCTCTTCGTCAGAGGAAGAGACAACTGACATCCACAAAATCAACACTAAACACAAAAGTCACGAGAAAATCTGCACTCCTCCTATACATGTTTGAATGACAGGGGAAATCCACAAAACAAGAGTTAAATAATGGAAGAAAGAAAGAAGAAATAATAGAAAACAACCTTAAACTGGGTAAACTACATGTCGTTCTGCGCTACCGTCAGACCAACATAGTTCTACAACAAAAAGCAAAAGTGCGATGATCGTAACTAAAGCAAAGAGAACCAAAACGTTTTGACATAATTCCAGACCGAGGACAAAAGACGGAAATCAT
The DNA here is from genome assembly GCA_029931535.1 of Margaritifera margaritifera. Lineage (NCBI taxonomy): Eukaryota > Metazoa > Mollusca > Bivalvia > Unionida > Margaritiferidae > Margaritifera > Margaritifera margaritifera. The sequence continues at coordinate 9,779,174 of JAQPZY010001697.1, read as the reverse complement.
GCGGGCACAAATTAACGCCATCTACAATATGTACTAAATAAATTATATCCCGGACAAGTTATGCGTGGAGGTAGTAAAGGAAATATGTCATGAAAATGTTGTAGCCGGATACTGAACAAGAAATAATAATAATAATAATAATAATAATAATAATAACAACAACAACAACAACAACAACAACAACAACAACAATAACAATACTACTACTACTACTACTAATAATAATAATAATAATGACAACAACAACAACATCAACAGTTCACGTGAAGAGTTACTCAGTATTTACTTGGGTATATATTATCGCAAGGTTTGTGTACGGATGATAAATTGATGCCTGACTGAAATTTTTATAAGATTGCATTGGGAAAGTTAGACTTTTTCATTTAGGTCAAATTCCCCATGAATTTTCAATTGCTGTACCTATTATAGTACCTTACGTGTGCGTTCTGAATCGGTCAACCCTGGGTTAGACTCGATTGGTAGAATTTCGAGGGACTCGACTGAATGCTCAGTCGATATGTAGTGGTTGCCGAGTTTCGCGTTCATTTTATTGCGAATGTTTCTCTTATTCATTCGTTTTTGAAATCAGCATATTGAGTGGCACAGATCTTGCATGCATCCTAACTTCTGATTGATCCTAAAACCAACTTTCTTTTAGGTCTACGGTATGCAACCATAGGAACTTCTTGAAATATACCCTTCAGACGTTCGGAAGATTCGATCTGGTGCCAATATTTATGAATGATCTGTTTTAAGTTTGGAGCATTGAAGTGGAAAGAAACCACAAAGGGGACGCGCTTTTTGATCTTCTTGGTTTTATATTTCAAGAGGAGTCTATGTTTTGTTTTCTTAACAGCCTCATCATTGTATCTCCTTCTGTGTCCTCACCCTTTAAGATGCGCTCTTTGAGGCTTGTTTCAGATGTCGCTGGATTAGAGCATATGCGTTTGGTCCGAACGCACAGGCCGTAAGGAAGATTTTATTTTATTACGTAGATGTGGTGGCAGCTGGTATGGATCAGATACTGGAGAGAGTCAGATGGTTTAGAATACAAGTCAGTATCTATGTTCCCCTCCAGAAGGGTAAATTGAGTATCCAAGAAGACCTTGGACCTGTTTGATGACTCCGACGTAAATGTAATCGTCGTGTGTGTGTGTGTGTGTCTGTTTGTGTGTGCGTGCGTGTGTGTGTCTGTGTGTCTGTCTGTGTGTGTAACCTTTTCTTACGTTAGTGATGATATTTTCAAACCGAATAATTTCAACATTTACATGACGTATAAAGACATGTGGTTATCAACGTCTGTGAAACATATAAAAAAGCAAGGTATAATGAATGCAAAACGGAGAAAGTTAAGATCAGGAGCAGCTAATGCACAAAACACGAGTACAGAACCTGTTCTGTTTATTGTATGCTCGAAGAAATTCAGATTTCCACTATATTTACAGATACTGACAGATGAGTGCCCGATGTATTCTTATACTGTTTCTCTGAGCTTTAAATTTAAGAGTATGTTGAGAGAAAAAAAAAAAGCATTTGAAATGACTGAAAGTGCAAACCAAGATTATAAACTGGAGAATATTTTCCTCCAGTACGACACAGTCAATGCTGAGCTATTGGCTAATTATGCATTAGATAGGTACAGATTTGGAATTGTTTTCTTTTATTATTAAGACACAATTGAGGTAATTATTGATAACATTAACAAATGTAAGACTTGATTCACGAAGAGCAATTTCTCATACATTTTTGCAAAAAAGCCTTAATACTGTGCAAAAAGACAGAAAAACTGATCCTGAAAAGTATTTAAATTAAGCATTAGAAAAAATAATTATTACTGTGGAAGGATTACTTAACATGTTTTATTCACAGGGGTATAACCTGTGTCAGCAATTTACTGAAGCATGTAATTTTTTCTGATTTGAACAACAAAACAACACTCATATTAGTAATATTATTGCAAACAATTTTGATACCGATCACCATTGTTTACGGTTGAACTTAAGAAGCATACATGATAATACATTGCATGCAACAGGACGCATAGATTAGTAAGTGTTCAACAAGGAAAACACCTACAGCTAATCAGAAAAAGAAACGTAGATGCCCAGAAAATGTGTATTTATTTTGTTTCTGATGCACAGGTACATATTCAGAACAACCAACTAAAATCTGTTATGTTCTAGTGCTAACTACGAAATGTACATAAAATAACCTCTTTATATGAGTATATGTGGTGCTGCTAATTAGGGAAAAAACAAAATTTGCACTAGATTTGATTGAAACAGAATATAAAACTTGTTTGATTTTATTGTCATTATCTGCCCAATTCTTATGTACAATAGGACTTACAACAGAAAGTGACTTTTTAGAGACAACGATGTAATTCTGATAGATCCAGGTGATACATTGGATACATCCCTAGAATTATTTAATTGTGTAAACCAGGAAACTAATATTCTGTTTCTTATAGACGCTTGTGTGAATTTAGATGATGTAAAGAAGAAAGCAACCAACTCAACAAACTAGCAGTGGTTGGCATTATGTAATATCTTTATGGGTGATAGTACAAAAATATATTTCTGTCATAAAAGATTATTGTGAAAATGGTAAAATGATAGTAGTCTTTTAATCAGAAGGTAAAAAGTCAATGGAAAACATTTTTAATGACAACGATGTACTACAAGACGTTTTTATAGGTGCAATAGTTGAAAAGTTTAAAGAAAACAAAATAAATAAACTTTTATTTATGCTGGAATATCCGTTTGATTACAAGCTGGAAGGAAATTAGACTCTCAAGGATCGAATATAGCCATAAAGTAAAGTATTTATGTTATCAACTTAATAACGTTTATCATCATATGGTGAAAGGGCAAACTTATTTATCGTAATATTGTATATCTCGTGATGGTATGATATAATTAAATTCATTTCTTGATGATTTATAATTTGGTTAAATAAACTATCTTGGAACGTATTTAAACTGAGATTCTTTTAACAACAAATTTCGGTTACATACTTACAGATTACCTTTACGTACTCTTTTCACCTGTTATGCCAGTTAAAAAGGTATATTGCTTACTTCTAAGCTAATAAAATTCTTGTATTGGTATACCAATCATCTCATCTTTGAACAATCTAACAGGTTTCTTGTTAGTTAATGTTATTCCATATATGTTATCATTTTTGTAATCGCCTGTGTCGTAAAACTGTATATTTTATTTCATATCATTATAAAAGTTGTCTCTTGCAACACTTATGCATGGATAATCTGTACTGGTCATTAATACATTATTTTGTCTGCATATTGGTCCTTTAACCTGTTGTAGCAACACTCATACATCAGCAGCTTAGTTACTTCTATCGCTGTCAAGCCACCATACATTGGTTTTGGCTAATTTTATTTTCTTGTTCTTTAAACTAACTAATACATAAATTCCTCTATTATTGTTCTTCTTGCAAATAAAATGTTCTTTTGAAGTATAACATATTTCTTATCATCAGTACATATTTTCTACATAAGCTATCTTTCTTAATTTTTGCATGTGTTATCCAAAGACAGCCTTCTTGATTAACTTAAAAAAGTCTTATTCAAAGTCAATGGTTTCTTTTTGCGTTAAAGATGTATTGTGTCCAATGTATGATTTTAGCCATGAATATAATTACTCCATGCATCTGTTTTAGTTTTATTCCTAACTGAAGATACAACTTCAAATTACGAGAGTGAATATAATACATATATATATTTTTTTTACGTACATAATAATTTTGGTACTGAATGTTTTGTATCCTTTTATTTTTCTTCTTTTAATTTCTTTTGTAGCGGAGATAAATCATCCTCACTACGAGTTAGTTTTTCTGATGCCAAAGGATAACCTTTAAAATAGTCGTGGAAGTCTGTTGGTACTTCTAAATCTACTTTTGAATTCCGTCAGTTTTATGGTACTCACTCGAAGACATCAAATGTTCTTTACTGTCTGTTATTTCTTCTTTGTTTGCCCATTTAATGTTTCTAACGGGCATTGGTTAGGACATGACCCAATCATACAAATTGTTGGAGTATCGATACATAGTATATGACCTTGATATTGATGTCTCGAATTCTCCATTGCTTGTAATTTCGTTAATCTTGTGATTAATCTCGTTATACTACTCATGATTTTATTTAGCACATCTTCTATATATATACTTAATTACTCCTCTGATTCCAGAAACAATAATTAAACATTTCATAATCGTTTAGCAATTCTAATTGTACCTTATTTACAAACTAACATCGTGAGCTAGTTTTAAAATAATGCACTGGGTTTAACTTATGATTATTCATATACGCAGATCTAAAAATTATTCAAAATCATCGCATAACATTAAAGTATCTTTCTTTACGTAGCAGTCGTAAAGATCGCCAAGAAAATTTAGTTCGAAAAGTTTAATAATATCTTTGACATATTCGTAATCCTATGCGCTATTTTCTGAGTTCCTGAGTTGTTAATAAAATTTCTCGATTGTCGGTGGTTCAGTTTCATAACATCTTTAAAATGAAACCATATATTCAAATGGATAAATATATTTTCTAAAAACATATGGGTTCCATGCCTCTGTCGTTGCCAAGTGAATAGGTTTCGTCGTCTTTGCTAAGCCTTTCGGATAAGCTAATTTTTTAATATTGTTTCTGTGAATTTATAATCGTTTAGAATTTGCTCTAGTGATTGACCCATAAATCTATAACAAACTGAATTTTTGTTGTTGTTCTTTTTACAGAAAAATCTTCTAGGCTTTCAGGGCTTTCGCGCCTTTTCTCAAATCCATTTACTATAAAACCCCTACTAAACGATATATGTATATATATATATATATATATATATATATATATATATATATATATATATATATATATATATATATATATATATATATATATCATCATCATCATCATTATTTGATATTATTGATACTTTTTTTTATCTGGATAATTGTCTACTAAGGCTTATACTCCTTGTTAGTTGATTTAAGATAAAGACAAAATCCTGCTGGTATGTGTTTTGCTGTTTTTATTTTCCATGAAGTATTTTCGGGACTTGATTTAGAGTACTAATTGGCTCAATGATACTTTCAAAATCACAATAAAGGTTTTGATTTATAGTACTAATTGGCTCAATGATACTTTCAAAATCACAATATAGAACACATAAAGCCTTTAGCTGATTTTGGAAGCTTTTAAATTAAATGGCAGAATCCTCTTTATGTATGTTGTGTTAGATGTTTGGTTGCATAATCTTTTGCGTTCCTGTCATTCTAATTCGGAATAAAACCAATTCAAGAACTTTGTACAGAAATATTATTTTTAATCTTGAGATATACAAAATTTTAATGATTTTTTTTTTATTCCACAATAATGATAATGGTGGAAATAATTGACCCCTTTTTCAAATATGAATAAAGGATCTATACGTCTGTCTATTTCTCTTTCCGTTATTTTGACTGGTCTTGTAGTTTTTTTTATATTGACTGATACATTAAATTCAATTTCAAATTTTGTTATATCTTGTATATTTATTGAACATTTATTAAACCAATGTTTATATTTGTCAAGATTATATTTCTGCGATCTATACGGATGATCCATATGTGGGTTTAAACTTGATTATATATATATATATATATATATATATATATATATATATATATATATATATATATATATATATATATATATATATATATATATATATATATATATTACAGAAGTTGAACATCTTTACGTTTTATATTTTATCTCGTTGTAATTAATTTTTCATTTTTTGGAAAGGTTTAATTCCTAAATTTATGTGCAATTTATATTTACATTTTTTAAACTTAGCCTTTTGTGGCAATACATAGCCACTTTTGTGCTGAGGTGCCGTAAACAATACTACATAGATACATAGATACATACATACATACATCATTCATGAGCGTATGATCGAGCTCTTACGATTACCGCCATCGCGATAGACTGGTCCCCTGTCGTTGTTTGGCGAATGTAATAAGACAGGCACAAGGTTCTTTCAACTTTGATCTTTCCTAAAACAAAATGGCAGACGGTACTGTACCTAATATATACAAAACTGTTAGTGGGCACATAATTTCGAAATTTCTACATTTATAGTAAAGAATTCTGTCGATCAAGTAAATTTATTGGAGCATATAATACATTAAACTTTAAATCAAGTGCTACATCGTTTGGCGTTTTAATTGTTTTACTGAGCGGATGTGAATAAAAGAGGAATACAAAGAAAAAAGGAATGCAGGCTTGGAATGATTGATCAAGGAATTGCCTTTTGTAAAATAAAAATGGTTCTCTGTTATTTCTCATAGACTGACAAGATCTGGTAGTAGTAGGTGGGGGGTAAATAGCCTCAAAATTTTTTGTGGGCACTATAGCCTCAAACGGGAGTTTAACATGGTGTGGGCACTATAGCCTCAAACGGGAGTTTAACATGGTGTGGGCACTATAACCTCAAACGAGAGTTTAACATGGTGTGGGCACTACAGCCTCAAACGGGAGTTTAACATGGGAGGCATTATGGGGTCAAAAGTGCCAAGATTTATAGGGTCGTGTTGGCACTATGGGGTCCTACGGGAGTTTAACATGGCGGAGGGCACTTGGGGGGACAAACGGAGTTTGTTTTTTTTGTTTTTTTTTTTGTTTTTTTTTTTAAAAAACAAAGGGAGGATGGTTCGCTTTGGGATTCCAATTTTCTTTATTATTTTCTTCCATCATCCAGTACGATTTGATGGGAATTTTATGTTCCCTCTCCTCCTTCTCCCTCTCCTCCTTCCCCTTTTTCTCTAAGTCATGGAGGAGGTGCCAGGCCACCTCGAGATGAACTTTAACTTGTCTGATGATTTCAACGTTGTTCATGTTGGTTGAATAAAAAACTAGATAGCTTAACCGGTGAAGACGTGATTTTTAATATATTAGAAGTTCGGACGTGAAGGAAAACATCCCTTTCACCTAAAAAACAAACAAGAGCCGAGATATACATCAATAATAATAATTATATTTTATTCAATGTATATACATTACGTTACTCGTGGTAATAAAACAATGTCATATAAGTCCAATACAGTTCAATACACTTCCATATTTACCATTTTATTCTCTTCTTGTTGTGACACTTCAGGAAGATTCTTGTCTACAATTCTCTCATAACTTTCTTCTGGACTCTCATTGATAAACTCCAACTTAATAAAATGTCCATTATCATCTTGAATCCACTGTCTTTTTTGACAAATCCTGTAAACTTCACGCTTATCTAATCCAAAACATCTTGCCACATCACCAATGGAATCCATCCGACTGTATAATCCTGAATTCAAGTCAGTTAATTTCACAGGTCTCACAAATCCTCCAATGACTTGACTCTTCTTCTCTGGCTCTTCCCATCTAGCTTGAAATCTTTTCTGTAACTTCTTCGAAAAGACTGACTTATAAATCCCAGTACAGCAATAATAGATACTTCCTGCATGACAATCAAACTATTGAGCAGCCTTTTTCATACTTTTAAATCTTCTTTCCTCTGTCTCACCAACAAACTGGCACAACACACTTTTATCACTTCCAAAATTAACTCTCCTTTTTTCTTTATCATTCTTCACATGTTTATGTAAACAAGTTTGTTCACTAGCAGTCATCACTTGAAGATTTTCTATTCTATCATCATCAAGTACATCATTGAGATGTACCACTCGACTCTGTCTTGGTAGATCCAGTCCATTTACCGCTTCAAAGACAAATCTTCCTCGACTTATATCTTTTCTCTTCTTTCCTTCCTTACCAGTAACATTAATAGTTATCAATCCAGTTGATCTCAAAATTCCTTTGACTTTCCTTCCAGACTTCAAATGATAGACATTTCCAAGTATGTCCGCAGCATAATTATCATACACTTTATGAACGTACTTATTCAATTGAATTCCAAAATCTCTTTTTTGTGAACGTGGTGGACATTCTGAAGACCAATGTCCTTTCTCTTGGTAGATATAGCAAGTATCTTGACTTTTATCTTTAGCACAGTACTTTTCCATCTTCACAGTTTGAAAGTGCAACCCCAAAGACTGATTCTGAAGGTACGAAGGTCTCTCTTTATATACTCTCCTCTCTCTATATAAAGGTACCTGGGTGAAATCTGAATCAGTTTCAAAGTAAAGTTCAAGATGAAAAGATCACGCAAAATCTATGAGAAACCAGAAGAAGAAGAAGAACAAGAACAAACCAAGAGGCCACGACGACAAAGGTATTCCGTGCCTCCTGAAACACCCTTAGAGGAACTACTGGCTCAAGTCCATGCCAGTGACTTTGAAGACGAAATGAGTGAACAACCTGAAACCCAAACTTCCAAACCACCACCACCACCCAAAACCAAAACCAAAACCACTACTACCAACACCAGAACCCCTGACCAAGTAAGTCCTACTACCGCCGGCGTGGCTCCTGAAAATTACTATCGGATTCGAGAGACGCAAAAAATCACTTCTCGAAAATTTAGGACCACGGCGTATACTCACACAGTACACTTCAAAGACTACAAGTACAAAGTACCTCCAGAGAAAGCGGCGGGGTTCATTAGCAATTTGTGGGAATCTGTCTTACAGAACTTCAAGCGCCAATGTGGAGCCAAAGAAGAGGATCGCTTGAGACTAGCCATTCATCATGACCAATTGAAGAGTCCCGTTTGGATTGAATTTAGTACTCCGGCAGAATTAACGCCAGACAAAGTCATGTCTAAAATAGAACATGTACAACAATCCAATGACAAATTTACCATCACCGATGGAAAGGCGACCCTTTACATGACACACGTTTCTCCACCACGAGGAAGTGGACGAAGTAGAAAACCGTTATTGGTGGACGATCTTCGTACTACCAAACACAGTGTCGTCCAAATTAACAATACTGAAGATTCAATGTGTTTGGCTCGAGCTATCGTGGTAGGCCGCACCTATGCTAACAAGAATGAGAGTAAAGAATGGAAAAAAGCCTGGAAGAGCATTCGACAGTCGGACAGAGCCAAACAACGAAAAGAAGCAGAACTCTTGTTGAAACAAGCAGGGATCCCTAAAGAGACCGTGTGTGGCATTTCTCAAATACAGAAACTTCAAGATGTTTTGGCTCCTCATTATACGTTAAAAGTTCACCCTCAAGAAGTGCGTGGAGCTCTACTGTTTCGAGGCCCTGATTTTCCTGAGGGAAAATACATTCATCTTTATCACCATCAAGAACATTTTGATACCATTACCAGTATTACTGGATTTTTGGGATACTCTTACTACTGTGAGAAATGTAACAAAGGGTGCAATAGTCGGGAGCGACACATTGCTTGTGGAGCAAGATGTCGGGGCTGTTTAGCCAACACACCATGCCTTCCTGAACCACAACAACATCACATTTATTGTGAAACCTGTCGACGTCGTTTTGTCAGTCCTTCTTGCTACGAACAGCATCGCAAGACCCAAGGACACCAACAAAAATGTGCTTGTGAGTTATTACAATTGTGTTCTACGTGTGGACAACTCATTCGTTCCAACAACCCCAAAGCACACGTTTGTGCTGGCAAGAAAAAATGTTCTATTTGTCATCAGATCGTCGATTTTGATCATCGATGTTTTATTCAAAAGTTTGACAAGACAGAGAAGAAAGAAATAAAGAAGAAGAAAAACAAGAAACAAGTAGATTTCATCTTTTTTGATTTTGAATGCATGCAAGAAACGGCACTCACATTCCAAATTTCTGTGTAGCACATCGGGCTTGTGATCAGTGCATTCAAGAATCGATTCATTTTCACTGTCCTCATTGTAGTCGTATTCCAGGAGGACGTGAAAAAATCTTTCGTGGAGTGAATACTTTGTCTGAGTTTGCTGAATGGATTTTAGACCCTACCACCCACGACAGTTGGAGCGAAGAAGACATTCATCGTTACGGAGATTGTCATCGGTATGCGACCGTCATAGCTCACAATTTTTCGGGATACGATGGACAGTTTTTACTTAATTATTATTTGAACCATGGAACCGAACGTCCTGAAGTCACCATGAACGGAAAAAAGCTCATCTACATGAAAGTAGGACAAGTTCAATTCAAAGATTCGATGAGTTATTTGGCCATGCCTTTGAGTCGCATGCCAAAAACGTTCGGTATGACAGAAATGGCTAAAGGTTACTTTCCTCACTTCTTTAACACGGAAACTAATCAACAGGCCGTCCTACCTCATTTACCTGACCTTTGTGATTACGACCCCGATGGAATGAGACCCGAACAGCGAGAAGCTTTTCACGCTTGGTACCGTGCTCATCAGAACGATCCCTTTGACTTTCAAGAGGAGATGCTCAAATATTGTCGATCGGATGTAGATATTTTAAGACGTTGTTGTGGAAAATTTCGAGAGTTATTTCTCGATAGTGCGGAGGTCGATCCTTTGAAAGATGCAGCTACCTTACCTAAAGCCTGTTCCTTAGTCTACAGACAAAATTTCATGCCCGAGAACCAACTCGCCATCATCGACTCCAACACGGGACTCTTTGCTAGTCGTCAATATTCGGTCAAAGCTTTACGTTGGCTTCATTACTTATGTCAAATAGAAGACAAATGGATACAACATGCTAGAAACGAAGGAGGAGAAAAAAAGATTGGAGGTTATTCCGTGGATGGTTGGGATTTAGAAAACCCACACATAGTGTATGAGTTTCAGGGATGTTTGTTTCACGGATGCCCTACTTGTTATCCTGACCGAGACATGAAAAGCCCTTATTCAGATTCTACCATGGATCAGTTATACGAACAGACTTGTCAACGACGACTCCAGTTAGAAAGTCAAGGTTACGAAGTGATAGAAATGTGGGAACACGAATACGATCGACGTTTGAAAACCGATCCTGAATTTAAGACCATCACTCAAAGTTACGACGCAGCCGACATCGAACCTTTAGATCCACGCCACAGTTTATTTGGAGGACGAACCAATGCCACTCGTTTACTGTACGACGTGAATGAATCCCAAGGAGAAGAAATCAAATACATCGACGTGTGTTCTTTGTATCCTTGGGTGTGTAAATATTCTCGTTTTCCTACTGGACACCCTGAAATTTTAACAGAACACATTGACGTGGAACACATTCGTCAATACGAAGGATTAATCAAATGTAAAGTTTTACCTCCCACAAACTTGTTTCATCCCATCTTACCTTGCCATTGTCAAGGAAAATTGATGTTTCCTTTATGTCGGACGTGTGCCGAAACGTGCAAACAAGATCATCCCTGTCACCAGAGGAAGAACGGTCGATGATAGGAACGTGGGTCAGTGCCGAATTGTTTCGGGCATTGGATCGTGGATACCGTTTATTGAACGTGTATGAAATCTGGCACTTTCCAACTACAACCCAATACCAAAAGGACGACGCCACTAATCATCCAGGCATTTTTTCGGGGTACGTGAACCAATTTCTCAAACTGAAACAAGAAGCTAGTGGTTATCCTTCGTGGTGTCAAACTCCTGAAGACCAAGTTCGATTTAAAGAAGAATACCGTGACGTCGAAGGCATCACTTTAGAAGACGTAGAAAAAAATGAAGGAAAAAGATCGTTTGCAAAGTGATGTTGAATTGTTTGTGGGGAAAAATGGCTCAACGAACGATCTTACCCAAAACGGAATACGTGGACGATCCTTATCGTTACTTTAAACTGGTGGACGACAAAAGTATTCTAGTCAAGCACGTCGAAATCGTCCGTGAGGAATTGATCATTGTCAATTTCGAAGATGAACCCAAGTTTGTTAAACCTGACAAGTTTAGTAACGTAGTCATTGCCGCCTACGTGACTGCTCATGCTCGTTTGAAATTGTATGACGAAGCGTTAGAAGTCTTGGGAGATCGTGTTCTGTATTTTGATACTGACAGTTGCATTTACATTCATCGCCCCGGTTACCCCCACCCTACTATTCAAGGAGATCGTTTAGGAGCCTGGACAGACGAGCACCCTCAAGATACCATCCTGAGTTTTGCCAGCGGTGGTTCTAAAAATTATGGGTACCGATATCGAGACCCCCAAGGTCAACTTCACACCTCCTGTAAAGTCAAAGGATTGACTCTGAACTATCGAACTAACCAAGTCGTGAACTTTGTGGTTTTAAAATATGCTCTGCTGTCTGGACAAGTAAAAGATTTTCAAGTAGCCACGTTAGAACCTCACAAGATTGTTCGCCTACCAAATCATAAAATAGTGACTCGACCTGTTCAAAAAGTGTATCGTATCGTGTACCAAAAAAGAGTGAGACTTCCAGATCACACCACTTTACCTTACGGACACACCAATTTGGAGAAGTATAAAAAAAGGAAACCCTCCTCTTGAAAAAAAAAAAGATGACTTCAACAACATGGGTTTTGCCTGACTATGCTGAGTGTACCAGTCGCTTGAACACGTTTAAAAAATGGCCTAAAGGGGATCGATTACCCACTACCATCTCTTTAGCCAGAGCAGGCTTTGTCTACTTTGAACAGGGAAGTTTAGTGAAATGTTTCAGTTGTGGTGCATGCATTCGCATGAGTCCTAAAGATTCAGCTCTCGTGGAACATACCAGATGGTCACCAAACTGTGCTTACCTTTCTTTAGCGTTTCCACGGATGACATTACAATACTTTTCGGATGGTACAGTCGACAGGTATAAAAAAGGAACCCCTTCCAAGCCTAACCCTTCATTCTCACTTTCAACGTTAACCAAGAAGCAAGAAGAAAAAAAGAAAAAAAGATGAGTCACGACTTGGAGTGTGATGCAGAACTATGCAATGAAACGGATTCTGTACGGTTTGGTATTCCCGATTCACACGTTCAAAAGGATTCCGTAGCTTGTCACATCACCACCACCACTCATCGACCACCCTCTAAAGAGGCAGTACGTCCTTTATGTTTTACTGGAAATACTAAAGGAACTGGTATTGACGTTAATGACAACAAGGTGAATGTGGGTCCCTATTCGGATATCAGAATACCTGTGAGTTTACTTGGTTATTCCAAGTATGAAAGTCGACTCGAGTCATTCAAAGACAAGTGGCCAAAATATCTAGAAGGACCTAAACCGGAAGGTTTAGCTAGATCTGGATTTAAATACACGGGAGAAGGAGATAGAGTTCAATGTTTTAGTTGTGGTGTGAAACTTCGCCATTGGGAGCCTACCGACTCAGTTTACATTGAACATGCCAGATGGTCTCCGCACTGTCACTTCTTACCTTTAGTGGCTTTAGAACAGTACGGGTACGATGAGCCAGATACCCAACATGGAAAAGTGTTGGCTTCGATGCTTGGCTAGAAGAAGTACCACAGTTTGCCAAAGATCTAGCCCGTCACCACTAAGTGTCTATTATTAGGTAGCCTGGCTATAAAAGAGTGGGTATGCCTGAACTCTACACGCCACTCGTGAAACGGATTCCGTGGAAGACAATCATAGATCATGTTCAGACCTTAGAGGATTATAAAAAAGTGATACAAGAACTGTGCCCATTGAATTTTGGACGTTATGTGGTGTGTGTCTTAGTGACTACTTATCTTGGAATTCGTTTTCCAGGACATTCGTTGTGGAATATTTTTGAGGACAAGTGTTTGCCTTGGATTTTTTGAACGATCCGTGGTTGTTTTGGACTCAATTGTTGTTGAGTTCCAAAAAAAAAAATATGACCCTGTGTTCTTTTTCGGACTTAGTAGAAGAAGAAGAAGACTATAAAAACTTGATTTTATCAGTCCAAGAAAGAAACATTGTACGTAAAGCGTTGAGAGTGGTGATGAAAATTAGTGACGTACTTCCATATGAAGAAGACATTCGTCACACTTTATCTTTGTATAAAACATTTCAAGAAGTGTGTATTGCTAGTGAGTTACACCAACACCTTTTCAATTGGAAACATGTACGACCCTGGAGAAACCTTGGTTACCAATATTGGTTACAAGAAGTGGCCCAGTTCAGCAAAGATTTGGCCACTTGTCCATAAGGTTCTAAAAGTGAAAAAATGGGAACCTCGATGGGAAACCCTAAAAGAAGAAAAAGAAGAAGTACCTGACACCACCACCACCACTGTGGTTCCAATGCCTCTTGAGGAGGAACACCACCACCCTTCTTTACCACCACCACCACCGCTACCGTCAGAGGATTCAAAAAAACAAAAGACGAGCAGAAGAATGTCACCATAAACAGTGTCTTTCATGACTAGGAGGACACGAAACTATTGTTGTACATTGACGTGTTTATATGACAGTTTGATGGTTTCAGTAGGAGCCTTCATTGTGTACCTGTTAATTTTACTTTGCTATTTTCTCACTCGTGGTGTGAATGACTTGTAAAAAAATATGTTATTTGTTGGTTGTTTTTTTACACAAAAAAAAATAAACGTGTATGAAAATCGTATAAAATGCCTTGAGTCTTTTGTCTTCTTCTCAAAAATCTTCTTACCTCAATCATGGCTACATCCTCCTCCTCCTCTTCTACCTCGTCTGCTTCCTCCTCTTCTGTGGTTAAAGTGATTGACGAAAAGTTAGATCGTCAAAGTTGGAATGCTTTGTATCTGCGTCATCCATTTAACATGTTGATTGCTGGACCGAGTGGTTCAGGGAAAACCGAATTTGTCAAACGATTGATCGAACACAAAACTGATTTGTTTGATCGTCCACCTCAACGTATCGTGTGGTGTTACAAAGAGTGGCAACCGTCTTACACGTTATTGAAAGAAAGTCAAGGAGAAACCATTTCGTTTGTGGATGGTATTCCTCACGAAGACGATGGAATCGTGTCTGACGTGAGTCAAACTCATTTAGTTATTTTTGATGACATGTTAGGAGAAGACGAAGAAGAAATTAAACTTTGGTTTACACGAAAAGGACACCATCGTAATGCTAGTATTGTCTACATTACACAAAATTTATTTCAACAAAGTAGAGCCCATCGAACCATTAGTCTGAATGCTCATTACGTGGTCTTGTTTAAAAGCCCCAGAGACAAATCCCAAGTACAAGTGTTAGCCAAACAGTTAGGGGCTCCTTGGCTCAATTATGCGTACGACGATGCCACTCAAACCCCTCACGAGTATTTACTCATCGACTTAAAACCGACCACTCCTGACTATTTGAGATTTCGTGCCCAATTGTTTCACCCTTGGGGTGAAGAAGGAGGTCCTGTCATTTACACGTCCCCTTCAGCCCATTTTTAAAAAAAACTATAAAAACAACCTACGACGTCATTTCAGTCTCACACTCTTTTTGAGAGAAGATGACTTCCTTTCAATCTCATCCTTCGGCTAAATTGATTCGTGCCTTGTATGGCATCAGTCGTGAAAAAAATGCACAAGTCCGTGCTCATTTGTTAGAAGCGAGTCTTAAAGAAGTGTTACGATGGTTTACTTTGACAGCACGTCAATTACTACAAGGCATCATTCACATCCCTCATCAAACTCAACGTTTGTTTCAAAGACATAAATCGGCATTGTCACAACTGGCTGATCCAAGAATCGATTCACGGACTAAAAAACAAATCATTTTAACTCCTGGTGGAAGTGGTTCTTTAGGAGGGGTTATGATTCGTTCCCTTTTGAAATGGGATCCTAATGATGCCAAAACCAAAACAACACCTAAAAAGAAGAAGAAAAGTCCAAAAAAGAAAGCCACCCCTCAGAAAAAGAAAAGTTCTGTCAAGAAGAAGAAAACCACACCTACCACCACCACCACTAACACCCGACGTAAAAGAGGTACTGCTGCCAGGACGCAAACGTACACCCGCAAGACACCACCACCACCCTTACCATCACCATCATCACAGTCCCCCATGATGACAAGGTCTCCTTTTGCATCCACCTCTTCCTCTTTGTCTTCTTCTTCTTCACCCTCTTTTACCATGATGCCTGTCAAACCAGACTTAAGATCCGTGTTTCCTAATTTGATGCAAAAATGGAAACCTATTTCGAAAGTCACCCCATCGGGACCGTCGACTTCAGCTGATTTAGCCATGGCAGCAGCCACCCACAAAGTACCATCCCCTAAAACCAAAGTCCAAGAAAGAACTGGTATCTTACAAAGTTTAGTGGATTTATCCAAAGAAGAATTGAGACGATTTAGTCCATTGAAAACACCTCAACGTCGAGTGAGACCTGTCGTGAAGTTGGTACGTCGTGCAGACAATCAGTGGAGACGTGTTCCAGTATAAAATAGAAGGGTGAAATGCCAAAGACTTCAGACTTACTTCCTCCTCACCTCTAAAAAGATGGCTCCCAAACGTGTACACCACCACCAAAAGAAGAAAACCACCAAAAAAGGACGACTTCCCCCTCGTCTGGCTAAACATTGGGATGTCTTGTCTGTCTTGACCAAATCCAATCCTCCCATGCGAAAACAACTCATTCAAACAGCTCCTAAAGAAATCATCGATACCGTGTGTGAATGTTGTTTGAACGTGTTGAAAGGAACGGTACCTTTGTCCAAGATACAGAAACAAAAATTAGGGAAACATCGGAACGTTCTTCGTCAAATGGTGAAAAAGAAAATACCTCTTCAACAAAAGAAAAAAATGTTGGTACAACGAGGAGGATTTCTACCTATGTTGTTAGGACCGCTGTTAAAAATAGCCGCTCCTTTGTTAGGAACGATTGCTGGACCACTTTTAGGAGGGGTCATGCGATAACCAAAAAAAAAAAGAAGATAAAAAGGACCACCCTTCTCTGAAAAGACCACACCTTTTTGGTACCTTTGGATGAAATGGAAGGACGAAAACTAACTTTAGTACCTTACAAACGATGGATGGAATTTCATCGTTGGAACGAACAACGGATACCTCATTTACCATCCAATCCTAATCTCAACGAAATGTCTCAGTTACAACAAGAAATACAATCCCTGATGGAACGCAACGATGTGTCCGAAACAGAAAAATCCCAACGGTACGGTCAACTTTTACAACGTCTACAACTCTTTCGCCAAAAAGCAGTCGACGAAACATCTTCACCCACTCTGAGAGATTTTAAGGCTCTGATGAAAAGCGAACCTAAAGTGACCATCAAAAAAGAAGAAGAAGAAGAAGAAGAAGAAGAGTTTTTACTAACTCCACCTCATAAAAAAATAAAAAAGTTAGCCACACCGGATTGGATGAAAAAGAAGAGGTCTACCCCTTTACCCTCAGAAGAGAAAAAGAAAGAAGTGAAGAAAGAAGTCAAAACAGAACCGATGACCCCTGATCAAACTCCCTTTACCCCAGTAGCACGTCGGACACGTAAACAACAACAATCCAAAAATATACCTCACGAAGAAAAGAGTATTGGAACTTGGTTAACTTATTCTTGAGAAAATCATCATGGAGAAACTGTTAGCCACCATTTATTACAATCCTGGCCATGCTGCTGGTTACGGAGGAGTTCAAAAATTATATCGAGCTGCTAAAAGTCAATTGAAAAGTGTACGTTTACCCGAAGTACGACGATGGTTACAAGAACAATCGACGTACACGTTACACAAACCCATTCGACGTAAATTTTCTAGAAGTACCGCTCAAGTAGAAGGGATCGATCATCAATGGCAAGCCGATTTAGCTGACGTCTCTCATTTAGCTACTTACAATCGTGGTCAGAAATCTTTGTTTTGTGTCATCGACGTGTTTTCCAAATTTGCTTGGGTCGTGCCTTTGACTTCTAAAAGCAGTACCGAATTGGTACGGGCCTTAAAATTGGTCTTGAAACAAAGTGGACGCCAACCTTTACGATGGCAAACGGACAAAGGCACCGAATTTCTAAACCAAGCTTTTCAAAAAGAATTGAAACAAAGACACATTCATTTTTTTACGACCGAAAATCCTGAAACCAAAGCCAGTATTGTGGAACGTTTTCAAAGAACTTTGAAAGAACGTATGTGGAAATATTTTACACATCAACATACTCTCAAGTACATCGACGTGTTACCTCGTTTGGTCAAAGCGTACAATCAATTGTACCATCGTAGCATCGGATGTGCCCCCGAAGAGGTCAGCCCTGAAAACGAAGTGACCGTGTTTGATAAATTATTTGGTTCACCCCAGAAGAAAAAAAAAAGTAGAAGAAAAACCTTGTTGGAGTTAAAGACGGGAGATTGGGTTCGCATCGGAAAAACCAAACGTACTTTTGACAAAGGTTATTTACCTAACTGGACCACCGAATTGTTTCGTGTCACTACCCCCGTCCGTGGACGTGATCCTCCCGTCTATAAATTGGAAGACATGCACGGAGAAGTACTCAAAGGAACATTTTACTTGCCTGAGTTACAACGAGTGACTAAAAAAGAAGACACCTTGTACGACATAGAAAGCATTCTAGAACAAAGAACACGGAAAGTAGGTAAACGTCGAGTAGAAGAAGTCAAAGTACGTTGGAAAGGATATCCACCTAGTTTTGATTCTTGGATTGCCAATTTGAGTTTACAACAAGGAGACAAACAATTGTGGACCATTTTACTGAGCAGTTGCATCGGTTATCTTTTACCCAGTCCCTCTTTGAAATTTACGACGACAGACAACAGCAGCCATAGCAACAACCACGCTAGTTCGACCAATTTCAGTTCACCTTCTTCTTCGTCCAGTTACCACCACCACAATACCAATTCTCTTTTGGAACCTTTTGAACATCCTTCTTCTGTTCACTTGAGTGACTCCTCGGACACCAGAACAACCACCTTAGAACTATGAATGACCAATTTTATTTAACGTTACCTAGTGACAGTTCCATGGATGTGTTTCCCAACAACCGCTTATGTTGTTTCACGGCCAAATTACCTCAAGCCATTCAATTGGATCACGATACTCATTGGGAAGTGAGTTTGGTAGAAATCATTCATCCTACGCAAATCATAAACATCAACAAAACTCAAAACACTATGGTTGTACAAATCTTGAACAAAAAAATACATGATCACTTGGTAAATAATGATCCTGAAATCTGGAAAGAAGACGCTGAAAATCCAGACATGAAGGGGGCATTCAAAAAGTTAGTACCAGATCCTAAATCTACTGAACCTACTGTCTATTCTCAGATTACTCTGAGAATTCCTACAGGATATTATTTTAGTCCTGAACATTTGGTGGACACCATTAGAACCCAGTTTGCACGGCAATTTAGCCAAGCCATATCAGCAGCCAATAAATTTGTACGAATTGCTTACCATACTTTGGCACGACGTTTAATTGTCCAATTTTTCAAAGAGAGAGGGCAACTCCTTACTGAGAAAGATAAAGGTTTACCTTTGGAAGAGAGAAAATATTTGACCATTGAATTTTGCTCTGTATTGTTTGGTATTTTGGGTGGAAATAAAGATTTTACCGCTGAAAGTGATTTAGAGTTTGGAACCAACGTAGAATTTGGACATAAATTTAAACATCCTATTGAATTGAATGGTGGACTGAATTTAATGTTTGTGTACTCCGATGTGGTGGAGTACAACGTGGTGGGACACACATCTGCTCCGTTACTGAGAGTCATGCCTTTCAAATTGGATATTGGTGGTGGTGGTGGTTCTAGTGTTACTGTGGACGAAGAGGGTGGAAGTACTACCACTAGTAATTCTAGTGTTGGTGGCAACACCTTTCACGTTCACCGTGAATTTGTACATCCTCAATATCTTCCAGTCAGTAAATCGTATTTTGACAGTGTCCAGATTAGTATAAAAGGAGATTTAGGACAAGATGTACCATTCATTGACCAAGGAAAAGTCACGGTGAAACTACATTTTCGAAAAAAACAAATTCTCTAACATTCCTCAAAAAAAATGTATCCAGTGTACCAAGGAGTGGCTCGACAACGAGGACATGGTTTAGGAGATATGTTAAAATCAGCCTTTAGGACGGTAGCTCCTATTTTGAAACCGATGGTGTCTCGAGGATTTCATGCCTTAAAAGATGCCGCTTTGACACAAGGAAAAGAATTTTTGCAAAATGTCCTCATCGACAAACAAAATCCAAAAGAAGCCTTTTTGAAAGCAGGCAAAAATGTGTTGATGACTACTGGTAAAGATCTTTTAGGTCTCCGAGAAAATCCTATAAATACGCTTCACGCTTCAGACTCTGGCATTACTTCACAGCAGCAAGGACAAGGTAGAAAGAGACGACGACCTCAAAATCCTTTCAAAGTTCATAAAAGAACACACGGCAGTAGTTCTTCCAGAAAAAATAAGAAAAGAAGAAGAACTGGTAGAGAATTAGACGTATTTGATTATTAAACTGTGAAAATGATGCACCGAGATTCTTGCGAATGTACCAAGTCCGAACTAGATCTGTTTTCTATGCGTCCCACCATGATGACAATGCAAGAATCCCAATGGGTGGAATTTCATCCTGTATCGTCTTTGACGGATTCAGCTCCTATCGAATTTGATATCAAAGGACAAACCGAAGATTACATCGATCTGAATAACAGTTACTTGTACCTGAAACTGCTAGTACAAAAAAGTGACAACAGCCTTCCTGTGGAAGCTTCCCTAGTAGCTCCCGTCAATAATTTCTTTCATTCTTTGTTCAGTGGAATAGATTTGTACTTGAATAACAAACTGATCAGCAGCAGTTTGGATACTTACCCTTACCGTGCTTATTTGGAAAATCTCTTGTCGTACGGAAAAGATGCCAAGAACACTCATCTGGATGCTTCTGTGGTCTGGAAACCTGACACCGCGGGTGCCTTCAACGACATATCCCCGTCAGTAGGGGCGAGGATTGACCAGACTGATGATGCTGCTCATAAAATAATTCCAGCAGATCCCCATAATGTGGGATTTAACGAACGCCGAAAGAAAATCAGAGGGAACAGTTTAGAACTGATGGATCGTTTGCATTTGGACATGTGGTTGCAAGACAAGTATTTGTTGAACGGAGTAGATGTACGTCTGAGACTAAATCGCAGTAGTGCCGCTTTCCATTTGATAGCTTTTTCTAACGAGTGGAAAACCATCATTCAACAAGTCAAACTTTAGAAGTCTTACCCAAAGTAGCTAACGACATCAGTCAAACCTTGAGCAGAACCACTGCTAAGTATCCTCTTAGACGCGTGGAAGTGAAAACCTTTACTGCAGCCGCTGGACTCCGATCCATAGTCGAAGATCACATCTTCCAAGGACAGCTCCCTAAACGTTTGATCATTGGTATGGTTTCTAATGCAGCCTTCAACGGAAACATCACTCAGAATCCATTCCAGTTTGAACACTTTAACGTCACCAAGATAGATGTCAGTCGAGATGGCAAGACCTTGTGTACCAGACCTTTTGAACCTGACTTTGGTGGCCAGAGAAATTACTTACGATCTTACTTGACCCTGTATGAAGCCACAGGACAGTTAGGCCGCGACAGTAGCCACGGCATTACGTACGAGGATTATGCAGGAGGGTATGCCTTGTGGGGATTTGATTTCACTCCTGACCAAGGCAGCGATGAAGGACATTTCCACCCTATAAAATCAGGCCCCCTTCGTGTGGAACTTCAGTTTGGTCAAGCTCTAACCCAGACAGTGAACGTCATCTTGTATGCAGAATTTGATAACACTCTAGAGATCAACAGTTTGAGAGAAGTCATTGTAGACTATTAGAAGAAAAAAACAAAAGATGCAGCACGAAGAAGAACCTATGGAGATAGATGAGGGATTTTGTGAAGTGATTCAACAGTCACCAACTACCACAAAGGATAATGATAATGACGAAGTCATTCATTCAGTACCTCGAATAGAAGAAAAAAAAAGACGAAGAAGAAGAAAACCATTCCGTTCCTGTGTTTACTGGATTTATGGTTTGTCGATGGCCAGAACACGAACAACAGTTAGTGACCTGTTATGCTCAGGAATTGAGTCCAATCATTAACAGTCTGATTAAAGAACAATGTTATGGATGTCAAACCGATCATCCCAGTCAGATACAACACGACAAATGTATGATGTTGACAGGTGAAGAACAATTGGATGAATATTTGGAAACGGCCTGGACACAACTCTCAGATGAACACGTGTTGACACAGTGGTATAAAGTCTTACAGACTTCTTCTTTTCCTCCACTTACTTCTCTGGAGATCAAACGGATCGAAGGACTCATTCATCAGAGTGCAGAACCTATCCGACGTGAATATTCGTGGAATTACAAGACAGATACATTCAAGCATAAAGTCAGGTGTGCATTGGTGACTCAATATTTCCATTGTTGAAGACAAAAATGGATACCAGGGAACTTCATTACTTATTGAATCGCAGTTCCTATACTTCTTCTTGGAATCCTGTGGTATGTGCTAAAGATGAACTACCTCATCGTAAGCCAAAAAACGTTCATGCTTATGTCATCAATACTGACGACAGTCATCTACCAGGAACCCATTGGATTGCCGTGTACTTTCCCAACGATCACAATGGTGGTGGTGTGGAATATTTTGATTCTTATGGATTACCTCCTTTGGAAAAAGACATCATCGAGTTTATGAGAAGAAATGCCGTCTCGACTCGATTCAATAATATGAGACTACAAGGATCTGATTCTATGGTGTGTGGACAATATTGTGTTCATTATCTTCATCAAAGAAGTCTTGGATATTCCTTAGAACATTTACTGACTTATTTTGATAGTGACTATGTTCGAAACGATGCTAAAGTACAACAATGGTTTTGTCAACGTTATGGTTATCTCTTGTCTTTAGCTTACAATCGTAGTGTACATCAAACTGATGTAGATGTAGAAAGTTTCACATTTACTTTACCTTCCCAAC
The DNA here is from genome assembly GCA_029931535.1 of Margaritifera margaritifera. Lineage (NCBI taxonomy): Eukaryota > Metazoa > Mollusca > Bivalvia > Unionida > Margaritiferidae > Margaritifera > Margaritifera margaritifera. Next base: position 9,756,424 of record JAQPZY010001697.1, on the reverse strand, counting down.
GTTGTCAACCTTGTAAATATGTTCCTGTTTGAAAAAATTTTTATGGTTGAATAGTTAGTTTTTTTAAATGTTGGAATAGTTCTTGTTGAATAAAAAATTTTGTGGATTGTTGAAAAAAAGGTGTTATGTGGTTTATTTATTGAATTTGAAAAAATAATGAATATGTTCTTTCTCTCTCTTTCTATCGATCTAATGGTTTTGTGTTATTTTGTTTTAGAGTAGAGATGCACGCATCACGCACTCACACTTGTGGTTTTTATCAAAAGTAGTTTCTTTTAAGTGAAAGGGATGTTTTCCTTCACGTCCGAACTTCTAATATATTAAAAATCACGTCTTCACCGGTTAAGCTATCTAGTTTTTTATTCAACCAACATGAACAACGTTGAAATCATCAGACAAGTTAAAGTTCATCTCGAGGTGGCCTGGCACCTCCTCCATGACTTAGAGAAAAAGGAGAAGGAGGAGAGGGAGAAGGAGGAGAGGGAACAGAAAATTCCCATCAAATCGTACTGGATGATGGAAGAAAATAATAAAGAAAATTGGAATCCCAAAGCGAACCATCATCCCTTTGTTTTTAAAAAAAAAAAAAAAAAACTCCCGTTTGTCCCCCCAAGTGCCCTCCGCCATGTTAAACTCCCGTAGGACCCCATAGTGCCAACACGACCCTATAAATCTTGGCACTTTTGACCCCATAATGCCTCCCATGTTAAACTCCCGTTTGAGGCTGTAGTGCCCACACCATGTTAAACTCTCGTTTGAGTCTATAGTGCCCACACCATGTTAAACTCCCGTTTGAGGCTATAGTGCCCAGACCATGTTAAACTCCCGTTTGAGGCTATAGTGCCCACAAAAAATTTTGAGGCTATTTACCCCCCACCTACTACTTCTGGTTGAAACGCTGAAAGTGCCGCATTTCGGCAATTCCTTATTACAACACAGAACTATTTTTATTTGCAGTACTTTGGTTCATGCAGCCACCACCACCCCTGCCCCATCCATAAACAGTGAACATAAACATTGATTGTTACCAAGGGAGGACTTTAATAGTGTGCACAATCATGTGGACACAGATTGATAAATTGAAACAAGGCTGGACTCTTTACACATTTTTAGGTAGTAGATTATGTTTCAAAGTTGCCTTGATAACAGTTCATTTACAAACTGATATAGTAATAGGGCCTCAAATTATAGGTTGTCTTTTGGAATAAGGAAGACGGAGTAATTGAAATGTGGAAAAGAGGTTGTGCAACTTGTGTGATGCAAACAATATTGGAGAAAAATTTAATTAATCTGTGTCCACATGATTGTGCACGCTGTACAAGTCCCATGGCAACAATCAATGTTTATGTTCACTGTTTATGAAAGGGGTAGGGGTGGCGTTGGCCATGAAACAATTATAAGAAAAGTACTGCAAATAAAAATAGTCCTGTGTGTTGTAACACAGATTACCGTCTATACTCGTGTATAAACTGATACCAACTGCAAACTGCATAGACCCAGATCTGCCGTAGCATAATGCGACGGCAGATCTGGGTCTATGCAGTTTGTAAGGACTAATCAGTAGAACAAACAACGTAGACTCTGATCTGCCGGCGCATCATGCGACGGCAGATCAGGGTCTATGTTGTTTGCATTTGACCCAGTTTATACGCGAGTATATACGGTAGCTGAAATGCAGGACTTTCAACATGTAAACCAGGTCGTGCTAGTCCACAAAAATAACAGAGGATCGATTTGTTTTTCTACATGGCAATTCCTTTATCAATTATTAAGCCAAGACATGTATTGGTTCTTCAGAATTCTTCTATATCGGTATCGAAGTTCCGAAATCAAGTGCACACCAGTAACTTTGTTTACATTAGATACGGTGTTCTTTTCAGGCGCCAAGAGGCGCGAGTCCCTGCCAAAAACTCCCCTAAATATGAGCGCGAAACAACCGGAACGTTTCCTAGAGTAAGTTTTCTTTTCAGTTAGATGATTAACTTTATGCTCTGCAAACTCGCCCACTGTGCCCCCAGCTGGGTGTCCGTCCCACAGACCCCCCCCCCCCCCTCCCCACGATATTTATGGATTCGCCACTGCTTTTGGTTTAGGAAAGGTCAAAGCTGACAAAAGCTTGTCTGATCCGATACTTGAGTCAGAAGTCTGTCGCGACGGTGGTCAATCGTACAGTTCGATCGTGCGCTCGTGAGCGGAGGCTGGCAATAAACGGTGTAAATGCTCCAACAAATACCTGCTTTTCCTTAAACTGGTTTAATAGAGAAACAAATTTGAAGTATATTACGATTTTAATTTTCGTCAATAGGTCTGTGCGATTTACCTTCACGATAAATATCACTACCGTGTGTGTGAGTGTGTGTGTCTGCGTGTGTGTGTGTGAGAGAGAGAGAGAGAGAGAGAGAGAGAGAGAGAGAGAGAAAGAGAGAGAGAGAGGCTGATGGAAGTGTTTTCAAGGTCCTACAAAATACAATTGTTGCAATATGTAGAACCTTCGTTTTACCTTTCAATGCGTTCTGCCCGCTCACTGATTGTTTGCAAACAGAATAGTACAAACATTTGTATTTGCTGCGTGTTGACGGAATAAATGATAAATTTGACAAAATACTGCACAACCAAGCTTTTGACATCCTTTGCTTTTCTCTGAGAGAGAGAGAACTCCACCACCAATTAATTTTCACGGCAAAACATATATTTGAGTGTATTAAACTTGGAATGATAATCCATTTAGTTTATAGAGTCAAATTGTTATATTTTCCTATTTTTCCTAGTTTAAAACATGTATGTGTCGATCAACTTGTCTCATATATACCAATCGTTGCCCCCACCCCTTCCCACGACAAGTCACTGTTTCGTATGGTGAATTATTTTGTATAGACACCATTTTTAACTTCGTTTTTTTATATGCATCTAATTACATTGTACAACAGTCAGTCAAGGGGGAGAGTGCGTCCACACCCGGGTTCCTGTTGCCATATATATATATATATATATATATACATTTTTCTTTAAAGAACCAATTTTTTTTTAAATCTCAGTTTCTCGCAAGAAACACAATTGATATTTCTTTAACCTTTACCCCATGTCCTTGGGACTAATAAATGAAACGGCTAAATAAAGTTATATTGAGGACATTTAGGTGATTTTCTAATGTAATTTTCTACTTCTAAAGGAAATCACAAGTAACTTAATTTTGTGAAAGTCAACTGGCCCGCTCGTTTGTTTTGATGAAGGATATCACACTCACTCGAGTTGTTGACATCGGAGAGTATAATATCTAGCCATTAGAATATATTTATCCGAAGACTATTTTTCATTATTTTTAATTTTTCATTTCATTTTAAAGCTCCTCTGTTTGGCTATAATAGTTCGCCGTTGCCGTTAGTACACGTACACCCTAAGCCTAGCTTTCGATCAGCAAGTAGATGCGCAAACCCGCGTTATCTCTGGCTATCGGCGATTGCGAGACTCGTCTATTTCCTCATATTCTAAACGTATCTGTCACTGCTCCTGTAAAGACTCCTTCTATACTGTTTCCACTCATGTAATTCACAATTCGATTCACAACGAACGGAAAGAAGCAGGGGCGTAACTTCCGCCCCTGCGACCCCTGCAATGGGGGGGGGGGGGGCAGAATTGGAAATTACACCACTACCACAGGAAAGAAGTTAAAGTACGATACAAAGACTGAATATTTTATTTTGGCTGGTAAGCCAGCCGATAGCCAATATCGTAGGCCGATATGGGGTCGACCATTTAATTATCTTGGCGGTGTGTGTGTGTGTGTGCTCGCGCGCGCGTGCTTGTGTTTGTGTGTGTGTTCAAGTATGACAGAATTCCGAGCACCACTCACCCCCGAAAATTTAATAGTCGTTCCCAGACTAGTGAAATCTCTGCCTCCCTGTTTGTTTGTCAGTAATTCGCACAACCTTGACGTCATTATCCAAATGGCTAGTTTAGTCCCCACCCCGTAGTGCAGTTATTGGTTGGCAGATCCAACTAAACGCCGTGCATAATGGTTAAAAAGTACAATGACTTTGTGCTTTGTTTAAAAAATGGTGGTTGATAGTTATTTGCATTCTCACGGCCACCAAAAGTGTGACACAGTTGCTAGTGAAACGTGTACGTTGAATCGACAGCATTCGTAGATGACCTTGCACTTCCAAGCTTGAAAACACGCGCTAACTTAAACAATTCTGATTGGCTACTTGCAATAAAAGCTCTGGGGACATTTTGTGAGGAAACTTTATGCAGTAGAGAGTATCATAAATAAAAAAAAAAACTCTCGTCACTTATTTTATTTTGCTAAATATGATAAAATCTGTATGAAGTATTGTAGAAAAGAAATAAATGATATCCCTTTGGTGTCAGTTGTCGCAGATAAACACCGCTTTTGGGACATCATTAAATTATTGAACCCTCTAGGCCACCCCTTCCCCTTGCGTTCAGATACCCCTTGATCTCACAAAACCGGTGTTCGTCTTAAACAATTTAGACCTGATGGGTATAACGTAATCACTTATCAAGACAAGGTATACAGATTAAGGCTTTCATATAAGCTCAACCTGATGTTCATCCTCTGTGCTAAATGTTAGTATATATAGTAATATTTGCCAGGTAAATGCAGGTACACTAAATGAGTAAAGAAGACAAAAAGAACAGAAGAGACGAAGAAGAAGAAAGATGAAGAGAAGGAGAGTTAAAAAAAGAAAGTATTTTCTTCATATCTTTGGTCAAAATCATCAGTCCCCCCACCCTTTTTGTGTGTGAGAGAGAGAGAGAATATAAAGCAGTTCATGTCTTCCCCGCCCCTTCTCTCATCCGATCGAATCAACACATTGCAACTGATTGTATTTTGTCTAAAGTCATAAGAGAGAATTTCCGACATTACAAGCTAATACACAGCACTTGTTCTAAACTTAAAGAATTAACTGAATTTTAGTTGAAAATTAAACCAAATTTGTGCATATTTCATTAATCTCTTCAGTTTCTGATGTATTTCGAAAAAAATTAACCCATAGAACGAAGCTGTTCCCAACTGTTATATTTATTATTATTGTTGTTTTTATTATTGTTATTATTATTATTGCTGGTTTTTATTGTTGCCGTAATTGTTCTCTAGTAGTAGCAGTAGTAATTGTAGTGGTAGTAGTAGTAATTGTAGTGGTAGTAGTAGTGGTAGTAGTAGTAATTATAGTGGTAGTAATTGTAGTGGTGGTGCTGGTATGGTGATAGTGATGGTGTATAGATAGTAGTCATTTTTTCCCCTCAGATTCTAGATATGTTATAGTGATATTTGTACATACAATGAGAAGTGTTTTTCCCTTTGATATTTGGTATATACAATGAGAAGTGTTTTTCCCTTTGATATTTGGTATATACAATGAGAAGTGTTTTTCCCTTAACATATAGTGATATTTAGTATATACAATGAGAAGTGTTTTTACCTTAACATATAGTGATATTTGGTACATACAATGAGAAGTATTTTTCACTTTGATATTTGGTATATACAATGAGAAGTGTTTTTCCCTTAACATATAGTGATATTTGGTATATACAATGAGAAGTGTTTTTCCCTTAACATATAGTGATATTTGGTATATACAATGAGAAGTGTTTTTCCCTTAACATATAGTGATATTTGGTACATACAATGAGAAGTGTTTTTCCCTTAACATATAGTGATATTTGGTACATACAATGAGAAGTGTTTTTCCCTTAACATATAGTGATATTTGGTACATACAATGAGAAGTGTTTTTCCCTTAACATATAGTGATATTTGGTACATACAATGAGAAGTGTTTTTCCCTTAACATATAGTGATATTTGGTACATACAATGAGAAGTGTTTTTCCCTTAACATATGGACACTTCTCGTGGAACTTCTTCGACGGATCCTTTACAAGTACAAATGATCATGAACAATAATTTTCAAGATATTAATGCATGGGCGAACGACTGGATTGTTACTTTTACTACTTCGAAAACTGACATTTTATTAATTTCAAACAGGCAAACTGACTTTTCCTTTCTAAACTTCTCTTTTGATAATATGAATCTGCTTCCTGTTAAAAATCATAGAGATATAGGTCTAACATTATCTTCTGATACCAAATGGACTAATCACAATAGTATGATAATTCAGAACGCATCTAAATATTTATCTCTCTTGTGCGATACCAAAATATCTTTTCACAGAATAACTATAGCTAAACTAAATACACTATTCATAAGTCAAATTTTACAATATGTTTGTAAAGTCTGTGATAATTACTCAATGGAAGATTCAGAAAGATTGGGAAAAAAAATTCAAATGGAAGCTGCACAGATTGTTACAGGTCTACCCATTTATTGTTCTAGAGAGTCTCTTTATGCGGAAACTGGTTTGGAAACTCATGTACATCGAAGGAAACAGAAGAGATTATGCAGCATAATTCATTCGATTATAAATAATCAAGTACCTAGCTATTTAAACGACCTTCTTTCACAAAGGAGATGTGATACATCTAAGTACCTGCTACGTAACTCTCAAAGCATTACATCAATCCCTACCAGACTTCATATGTCTTTTTTACCCAACTACGATTGTTCTTGGGAACTTTCTTCCTGACGATATCCAAACTTCTCCTAATCTTTCTATTTTTAAAAAATGTTTATCTAATACAACTAAGGCGCCACCACCGTGCAATGATTTTGGCAAACGTTACTTTAATATTATACTCATTCAACTTAAACATGTATGTAGCCCCCTCAAATCCGACCTTTACAGAGTGAATTTAGTTAACTCTCCCGTGTGTGCATGTGGTTATGATAATGAAGATGTTGAACACTATTTTTTCTATTGTCCTTTATTTAATACCCAAACATTCCAGCTCTTTCAATACACTCCTTGTGTAGCTCTAGATTTAGTATTGAAAGGTGATGTTGAACTAAGTAACAAACTCTATAACATTCAGAAATATTAAGAAATATATCCGCGAAAGTAGACGTTTTGAATACTTACATTTATATTCGAAGTACTAATCATTAATATAAACGAAATGGATAACAGTGGTTGTAACCAGTTCAATATCTTTTCTCACTCTTCCTCTATCTCTCCCTCCCTCTCTTTTTGTCTCTCATTAATTGCTTATTTACTTAATTAGAGACGGATCTGTTTCTTTTGTTTTGCTTTGAAATGTTATATGTCTGTTAATATATGTAATTTTTTACCCAGCTTTTCAATATGCGCGAACTTTTGTAAATTGAATGTCATCCTTAGATAATTTATGTATGTTCTGGGATAGGACCTAGGTGAGTTAGATAACTCGTGTCTAATCCCATATTGTTTAATAAAATGGCAATAAAATATGTTTCAAACAAAACAATTATTATATCTACAATAAAAAAAATAATTAAAACAAACAAACAACAATATAAAAAGAACAGAATGGCACAAGTTCAAGAGAACATATTTTAACTGAAGATATATGCCTGAGTATAGGATAGTTCAGTTAAGTGTTGTTACTTCCCCTGATTATTATTTATCTTCTCAATCTCTTCAACGATAAGAATTCAGGTAACGTGTGACCTCAAACCACAATTATTTTTCTTCTATTTTATGTATAACCATCTGGTACTATACATTTATTACTAGTAGAGACAGATCTTCGTAACTTTCTGCACACACTTACCTTATTGCATGGAATCCTGAAAGTTTCATCAGGGGTTGATTGGAATGTTTTTTGTATAATACGGCAAACGACTGATTACGTGGAAGTAACCAAAAAAGGGCCTGAATGACATGCAATTAGGTGACACTTTTACATATCATTGTGTTCAATGCAGAGCAGGCAATTTTAACTATCTATACAATTTTGTAAACTTTGAAGTCTACTCTTTTATTATCAACATAGCTTGCCACATTTCCAAATACGTCAACTGTGAAACACACCATTCAAACTTGTTACTATTTTTTCGAAATATCTTCCCTGATTTTGGGTCAACCTCGAGCGGAGCTAACTGTTGTCTGAGGCCGTGTGCACACTTCTGGACAGCAAAGGTAAGAGGAGAAGTAAAGAAGAACATAAGACCGTTGGTGTGTTTTTTCTGCTATAAATGACTAATGTGATACTAATAATACTAGTGGTATGTAAAAAAATTCGGAATATTTTGTTATAAATTGTTTGTTTCTTTGAACCTGTCAATATATTTAATGCCGATCGATAGACAAAATAGCGTTTTATAAAATGACCTGCAGCTGCACGCACACGCGCCAGACACCTGCAGATATATGCGTGTGGCGTAACATAGGACCGTATCACAAAAAAGACTGTGTGATACATGTGCCTGGAGAAACAAACAAATGAAAGGATCTCTGATCGCACGTTTTATATCTATGTGCCCAGAATTGATTATATTTTGATACAGTCATTGATTTACCTAAAGGTTACTCGTCAGCGTCTGTGTTGTTGTAAAATCGACAAGCAGGTGACATTAGCCCGATGGAAGCGATTCTTATTTAAATGTTTTCATGAAATTCTCACTTTTAAAAAAATGCCCAAGTTTGATCACGGAAAGAAAAAAAAATCTCCAGACGTGGTGAATGATGTTTGACCGTATCAGATGGACGTAGAATAAAATAATAATTTGCCGATGTAATGTGTAATAAAAGTTCAACTGTAGTCTGCTTTTGATTCTAATTAATAATGATAAAAATAGATTAACTTCTTTGTTCTCGAAACATGTAACGATAATAATTATTATTATTATTATTATTATTATTATTATTATTATTGTGATTAACATAATTGTTTTTAAAAAAAACCGTGAGGATGAGGATTTTTAAAAAAATCGACAACTTCTGTCTGACATCTTTGACCACGGAATTAAAATAGCTAGCCAGAGAGAGAGAGAGAGAGAGAGAGAGAGAGAGAGATTTTGCGTGGTACGGGTAGACAGTTTGTCAATTACATTTTTGTTAAATTTCTATCTCCTTCTTTGATGATTAGACGTATAGCTTCTATGCTCGAACGGGGTGAAGTCCTTTTCAGTTTCTCGATTTTTTCATATATTATGTCTCATTCATGTCGGTGTTACATAATTTATCTAACAAATGCTCCCATGTGCCATCGCTGCCATTTTGGCTGGTATCGTCATCTGTAAATTTTGATCCGTAAGAAAATAATTTGCAAATGTTAGCATTCTCAGCTCATTTGGGTGTTTGTATTGCCCTGTTCAATGAATCAAAACATCTCATGGCCTTTCTACAAAAATCCATCTCCGAAATCCTTCGATGGAGTGATACAGCGTAAAAGAGGGAAATAAGCGGAAAATGGCTGAGAATTCAGTCACACGGTAATTTAAGCTAGGCAAAACAGAACCATGTCAAAAGCATTATTATACCTTTATGGAGTTTCATTGCACAGGTTCATTACAAGAGAGTTCTGTACTGAGTTCATGGTTGAAAAAGAAACTTGGGAATATTTCGGCCTAGAATAAGTAGCGTCAGTAAAGTTTGACCGTTTGAATTAAAGTCGCATATCGACCATGCGCGACTATTCTCAGCCAAATCGCCCTTAATGAACGCTATGGTTGTTTGCGATATGAAGATTTTTTTTTTTTTTTTTTTTTGTTTTTGTTTTGATCATTGGCGGAAAATACTGAGCGGATTACAATTGCTTGTTACATAAGGGTTGTTACCTCGCTTAGGCATTTACTAAGCAAAAAGCATACTGTAAAATCCGGGCGCTCCTAGGGTAATCTCTAACTGATATCATTAGATAAAGTTTACAGATGTAATTCTCTGTCATATTCTACAATTTTGAAGTGGTTTTAGCGTTTTAAAGATGGTCGCGAATCCATGGAAGATGACCCACGCTCTGGAAGACCGTTGGCTGCTGTGATGGGCGCAATTGATGAAGATGCTCCATACACAGTGGAAGATATTTTTGTTATCACTGGCATTTATTCGTCAGCTGTTATTAACATATCGAAGAACCATATGAAGCACAGAAAGGTTTGTGCAGGATGGGTCTGGCATTTGTTGACGGCTGATCAAAAAAGATTCGTGTTGAAATCGCCAAACAGCTACTCGCCAAATATGAAAAAAGCGACCAGAAACATTTTAATGAGATTCTCACAGCTGATGACAGATGGATTTACCTTTGTGAACCCGTCGTCAAGCGAAAATAATAAAGTTTGGATCGGAGAAAACAACCAAAGACCACAAATCGCTCTACGTAGTCGGACTGTCAAGAGCGTTTTATACGCATTAATTTGTTATGCAAAAGGCCCGGTTATCCAAGTACCTGACTCTGCTAGTGTCACTGAACATTTTTGTGTCTCCAAGTGTCGCCAAAAGTTTTTGAATACATCCGAACCACCCGTCGACGCACCGGTACCCGAGGTATCCATCTACTCCATGAGAACGCACCGGCGCATAAATCCGCCGTCTTGACAGACTTCCTGAAGGAGCACAGCATCCAAACTTTGCCACATCCTCCATACAGCCCTGATTTAGCTCCAGTTGATTTTTGACTGATTCCCGTTATCAAAGATTCGCTGAGGAACAGACGATTTGAAAGTTGCCATGCGGTTGGAAGTGGAAGTTTCCAGTGTATGAACAACGTACCAAAACATGAATATAAAATGGCATTTAATAATTGGATACTCAGACTGAGAAAGTGTGTAGAGATGCATGGGGAATACTTTGATGGGATGCACTGACGTACGGTTTACTAATAAATAACTTTCTTATACAGCGCAATAATATTCAGAACTTTTAAATACTCCTCGCAAAATGATTGATAACTATATCATGACAAAGTAAATAATATTGATAATAAAAGACGATGATGAAAATATCATTAACATTGTTATACTCACCATCGTCAATTATAATATATCATATATATAATTTATAATAATAATACTATGATTATGATGTTTGAGGATCATTAAAAATATCATTATATTAACGATGATGATGATTATTCTCATCATCGTAATCATGATCATATTTTAATTATTATCCTAAAAATGATGACGTTGATTTAAAAAAAAAAATATTATTTTGTATTAAAGTAAAATCTAAACAATACAATAAATTATTCGGTTAATTTATGTAATTAAAGAAATAAATAAAGAATCGATAAATACTAAATAATTCATAATTAATAATAAGTGTAGTTAAAATTAGTGCTGCGTAAATGAATGAGTGAATGATTGAATGAATGAGTGAATGATTGATTGCATGAGTGAATGAACGAGTGAATGATTGAATGAATGAGTGAATATATCCAAAATTATTTAGGCTCAGATTTTTTAAAGCATTCATCATATAATAATTTTTGCATGGTTCTTCAGTTATCTTATCCAATATATATGAATTTTTAAAGCCAAGATTTGATTTTTTTTTGAAAATGAAATGGTCGGAAGAATCTCAAATTGTTGTAGCTTCAGCAGTGGTATCTGAAATGATTATATACATGGCCTTAACTGACAGCAGTGGTATCTTTAATGATTATATACATGGCCTTAACTGACAGCAGTGGTATCTTTAATGATTATATACATGGCCTTAACTGACAGCAGTGGCGCGAGGGTGGAGGCAATTGCCCCTGGGCGCAAGGAGAAGGGGGAGGGCGCCGTCGGGAGCTTTTTTTGCAGCTGAAATTTTCATAGTATTTCACCTCAACTTAGTGTAACGGGGGCAATTCTTCACGAAACTTATATTTAGGAGGGGGGAGGATGAGGGAGGTTGGCAACTGACATAAAACTGTTCTCTGTGGCAAAGTAGGGGCGCCACTAAAGAAAATTACCCCCGGGCACATCGAACTCTCGCGCCGCCTCTGAATTGAATGCATACATTTAGAAAATGTTGCTCCGCAAAATGAAATGCGTTGCTTGTAAAAATCAAGGAAGTAAATCCCTAAACGAGATAACAACCCTTATGTAACAGGCAATTGGAATACGCTCAGTCCTTTCCGCCAATGATTAAAAAAAAAAAAAAAAGAACCACTCGGAAACAATACATATTTATCAAATTACGTCATCTTCATATCACACACAATGATTTGGCTGAGAATAGTAGCTCATGGTCGATATGCGACTTTAATTCAAACGGTCAGACTTGACTGAAACTACTTATTCTTGGCCGAAATATTCCCAGGTTTCTTTTTCAACTATGAACTCAGTACAAAACTCTCTTTTAATGTACATGTGCAAGTAACTCCATAAAGGTATCATAACGCTTTTGACATGGTTCTATTTTCCCTAGCTTACCTTACGTCAAGCATGTGCAACCTACGGCCCGCTCCGGCCAGCGAGTTCTTGAACCCTCATTGCATCCGGCCCGCGAGTCTGAGCGGGAGTCTAGTCGCCCATAACTGTCAGTTTTGAACCGAGCCTAAGTTGTCACACGCAAGTTGTTGTGTAGAATCTTTGCAATCTTGTGTCACATTGTGATTTATTATATTATATTTTTCATACATTTTTGGCTACGTTCTGATCACCCGGGCAATGTTCTTTAATGGCGCCCCCACCACCGGGTTGAGAAAAAAAGCTCCCGAATGCCCCCCTTGTTCAGCGCCCTGGGGCAATTCCCATCCGACACCCCCACCTCGCGCCGTAACTGGATGGCATCATTCAAAATGAGGAAAGTAGACAGTGAGTGTCGTGTATTTCAAGAGAAGTGGACTGATGATTACTTTTTCATCATGCAGAAGGGGAACCCTGTTTGTTTGATTTGTTCCGAAACTATTTCCGTTTTGAAAGAATTTAACCTGAAAAGTCACTATAATTCCAATCACGCCAATTACGACAATTTCAAAGGCCAGCCGAGGAAATTTAAGATAGAAAATTTCAAAAAGATTTGCTGCCGGTCCGATGCTATACTGGGGCAAAAAACGAGTAGCCAGTCCGTCTCGCCAGTTGGATTTTTAGGCATATCGAGTAAATTTGATCTACAAATTATATATTTTTATGATATTAAAATAAATATAAGACACTAAGTGAAAAATAAATAACGGTGAATTGTTTCTGATGACCACTCGTGAATCTGTGAGATTAGAAAATAAATAGCTCGCGCTTAATCTGCGTTTGTTAGATGCTTGTAACTCCAAATAAAGACTCTTCTGCGTCTACGCGATATATGATGACACGTACTATTTCAGAATCCCAGCGTCAACACGCGGAGGTATTAGGATGCCTGGAAGCCATCTGAGGCTAAAAAACCAAACACAGCCAAGGAAAAGAACTATTCAAAATAATACGACACTATCAAACGAAAACGATAGTTATGTTACAGAATTCGCTTAGAATATAGAAACAGGATGCGTGATAAGACCATGACAGTGCTGTTATAGTTCTTTCATCTCATCATCGCGAATGATATGCGAGACTGTAGCTCAGTGAATTTGCACTTGAGATTCTCTAAATGTAGCTAAAGTTACCAAATTAGTTTCGCGCACGAATGATTTCAACACCATTTGTATCAACATACAGAGCAACACTACTTGTTCGATATATCCTGAAAAAGAGTGGTCTGTGTACATGTAATCAGCCATGATGACCCTGGAGTTATAGAAGAGTTCATTTTTTTATACAGGACTAATCAGTTATGGGAGCAGTCGCGTGCCATAGGTAAAAAGTATATAGTCTACTTCATTAGACAAATTATTGCACAAATATACATGATGTAAAAATTTTAATTAGTTTAAAGAAAACTATATGATGCAGATGATGTTTAAATTAGGGAAATTTCATTACATTTCAAGACGCTGATGTGAAAATTCACTGAGCTACAGACGCGGATATCATTCTGTTCAGCTGCATTCTGCTGATGTCGATGCATTTGATCCAGTTCCAGTTCCAGTAATCCACTGCTGGAACTCATCTTTCCGCAGACCTTATTTCATGAGCAGCTGTACGTTGGATGCCACAGCCTCTTCTATGGAAGCTGGGTCTAGTTCTGATACTGTCATTGATGACAAGTCAATGGACGAGAATCCTTTATTCTTATTCAGACTATAATTCAGACTGGTCATCAATGGTTAGATTACAATGCCCAGCCTCTAGATGAGTGGATCTGGATCAGCTGGACAGTAAGAATTATTGTCCTGATTAGTAAATAGTGGCCATGTTGTTCTGAATTTAATAAAAATATTTAATAAATTTGACATATGATATAAATATCTTATTTTGTGTTTTTCGTTATGTTCCATGTTTCATTATATAAATAACCTTTCTAAGGGCTGATATTCATCGGACACTCATCAGATCCAAAATTGACTATGGGTGCCCAGTGTATGCTTCGGCACATCCTAATCTACTTAAAAAATTGTATCAGATCCAGCACCGAGCTCTGTCTGCACCGGTGTTCTCGGTAGCCTCCCAGAGACGAATGCAGAATCCTAACTATGATACCTCCCCTCAACCTAAGAAGGGAAGAATTTCTCCTGCGGTATACGGCTAGGATATCAATTCATGACAAGTCGCACCCTACAAGAGCTATTATAGAGAGATGCAACAAGCCATTCAAACACAAATTGTGCATGAACCTTTCAGGAGGAAAAAAAATCCACGAACTAAATAAGGAACTAAACATTTCCAATATACAGGCGGAAAAAAACCAAAATGCCCTGATCGCGCCTCATGGACCTGCAATCCACCAAAAATTAATCTAAATGCACTAACATACGGTAATAAACACGAAAATCCATTGGAAATAAGGGCCAAAATCCTCTCTGAGATAGAAAGTAGGTATGAGGGGTACATCCAAATCTATACGGATTTATCGAAATCCCCTGACCCAGGACGCACTGCAGCAGCAGCCGTCATCCCGGAGAATAACATCACACTGGGGGCGAAGCTACCAGATAACTGCTCCATTTATACTGTCGAATTCTGGGCTATAATCCAAGCAGTTAAATGGATACGAGATAGCCAACCCCCAATAGCAGTTATTATTAGAGACTCCCTCAGTGTGCTGCGGACTGTTTGAGTCCGGTAAATCTGCGAGCAGAGATAACATAACCCGAGAAGTTTACTTCAGACTTAAAAACCTGGACCCCAAAAAACATACTGTTGAATTCATGTGGGAGCCCTCCCATATCAACATCCCTGGAAACGAAAGGCTGATAAAGAATCCAAAAACAAACTAAACGAACAAAACATCTACTTGTATGCTTACAGCGTCCAGGAGACCTCCAGTATGATTAGGCAAAAAATAGATAATAAATGGCAGAGGGAAGTGAAGATACGCAAAAAGGCGCAAACTTGCAGAAGCAGGTCTGCATAAATATTATCACCCCAAACCTGGCAAACCCCTATGATTCCAAAGTTATAAATATGATCAAAACTGGAAAAACAGTATTAGCCAGTAGCTTTCGATGATTTTTGCCAGGTATAAAAAAAGCAGGAATAAAATTGCCCACACTGTCCGATCCCTGAAACACTATGCCATATTTTTAACGAATGTCCCAAATATACACAAGAAAGGGAAAAATTACAGGAAAATCAGAAGAAACTAAGTACCCCAGATAGCTTCCCGGATTTCCTTAAAATAAGAAATGCTAAAATAAATTCGGTGTACTCAAACATACTGGGATTCATCACCGACATTGGGAAGAGAGGGAATATATAATCCCTGGTTAGGAATAAAATGACGGGTCCAGAAGAAAAATGGAAAAATTGGAAAATAAAAAGTATTAGGGAAGCCCTAACAGTCTCTCGGGGTGTAGGGTCTCTATACGAGGGGAAAGGAAAGATATACCATCTTAAATGGTTCTCAGGGTGAGAGTCTATCTCCGCCCCCACGACGTGATAAACTTCACCCCATTTAAGGGGACAAGAAAGGGCGTCCCTAAATATATAAATTCGAATATATGACTCAGAGAAACTTGTGATAGTTGCCTAGAATTTAAAAAAAATACTTCTAAGCGATACAGTTTTACCTCCCCATAAATATTTAATTAAACTACATCAGCCTATCCCTCAATTTAACCCTATGTTTTCCCAATCCCTACCACTCTAAATTCTTGACAATGTCACTAACAACAAAAGCATGTAACTTCACATTAACATAGAATAATCTATTTCTACTATTCTATATTAAACTCTATTGGTAGCACCGGTGAACCGAGGAGTATTGTATAATTTAACTTTGAACCTCAATTAAAATTAATTTAGTATAAGGCGGTCAAAAGCCCAGACCATCAGACCCTGCCACACAAAGTGGCATTGACTGTAAAAATAAAAAATTGTTAGCGGACCCGTTAAACTGACCACAACATAATTAAGAGCATAAGGTGGTCAAAAGTCAAGACCAACAGGGTCCCACCGCACAATGCGGTAACTGATACCTCAAAAAATACTTACCCAAATATACGATTAAGCACAGGCGCCAAGAGAAAACTATGGACGTATAAACAAATTAGACAATATAAGGTGATAACATCCCAGACCATCAGGCCCAGCCACACAAGGTGGCAATGATTGAACATAACAACAAAAACCCACTAATAGAAGGTGCCTGTGTTTACAAACCAATAATTGTACTCCTTGAACAAAACCGGGTTCAGAGTGCATCCATTTCCTTCTTCTTTTTTCAATCTCTCTCCTGCTATAATAGTAAAATGAATTAACCGACGTAGGAAATCAGCCAGTAGTACAGAGTATCTCATTCAAAAGTTAAAAAAATTAACATTAGATAGGAAGCAAGATGATAACATTCATTTTTGGCGAATAAATCAAATCTAAATTCAATCCTGGACCACTTGGAGCCATCCGGAGATGACGAGGCGCACTCATCCTGGACCTTTCCTCCTTTGGCACTCCCGGACAGTAGTTAAGAAGCGTGCAGTGCACGCAGTAAAAGGTCTGATGGGCTTGCAACCCAGCTAGCTCTCTGGCGACTAAATAATAATGTGCGGTGCACATAAACTAACAACCCAGAAATGCGCGCACTGGGGGTATATAGACGTATATGGCCGAACACGTCTAAAATACAACTAAACAAACAAACAACGGCTGATATTCATGTCTACCTGAATTTACCATTGAGTCATTGACTACATTTTGTCTTCTTGTATGATGAAATGTTGGACCATTTGGTTATGGACAGGACCAGTAGCATTTTCAGGTTACTGGTCCAGTGGGCTTACATGATTTTTTTGGCGAATTTCACACGCCGTTTGGCTGGCCAACAAACGCATTTCCACAAACGGAATCATGAAAATGACAACATTATTTAGGCAAACTTTATTGTCAGTGATAAAATTGCGAAGCACTCGAAGCCATATTCCAAAGGAGACTTTGTCAAAGAATGTTTCAGAGCTGCCATGAAAGTACTGTATCCTGATGAATGTAAGGACTTTGAACAAATAAGTCTTTCTCATTGGACTGTGGCGAGACGTATCGACCGAATGGCTGATCACATAAAATTAATCCTCAAAGAACTGGTGTCACAATTTAAAGCGTTTTCAATTGCACTAAACGAGATCACAGATGCCAGCTATACAGCTCAGCTGGCTATTTTTGTCCGCGGAGTCGATACTAAATTCAGTTGTACGGAAGAAATGCTTGCCATTCAACCAGTGAAAGGTACTACAAGGGGAGAAGTCATTTTCCAAGAAGTAAAAAATGCTTTTAATAAATTTGACTTTAAGTGTGAGAGGCTAACTGGGATACCAACCGATGGGGCTCCAGCAATGGTTGGGTCAAACTTAGGCGTTATTGCTAAAATCAGATCGGAGTTATCTGATGTGAACATTGATACAAAAGATTTGTGTGTGCTTCAAAGCATTTTGCACCGACCAAACGTCTGTGCAATCAATGACATTCATGCACGTCATGACGAAGGTAGTTTCCTGCATAATTTCATTAAGCGGAGAGAACTGAACCACCGTCAGTTTCAGGAATTTCTGGAAGACGTTCAATCTGAGCATGAAAACCTCGCCTTTACTGTGAAGCACGTTGGCTGAGTGAGGGGAAGATGCTGTAGCGCTTTTACGATTTGAAAGACGAGATATCTGCTGCATGGACATGAACGGAAATGCAGTGTCGGAGTTAGATAACAATAACTGACTGTGTGATCTTGCATTTCTTGTGGATGTTACAACCGATCTGAATGAACTCAATTTTAAGTTACAGACGCATGGACATTTAGTTCATGAGTTGTATGGACACATGAAGTCATTTTCAGAATGAACTCTGGAAAAGCGAGCTAAGGAAAGGCAATACTTATCAATGATTATCATTTTCCCACACTTGCGAATTTAGACAATGAATTTGATTGTGATTCATTTGCTGACGAGTTTAAGTCTTTGATTGAAGAATTCAACACTAGGTTCCATGCTTTTCGAGCACAAGAAGCAAGGTAACAAATCTTCTCTTCCCCATTTGATGTTGATGTGGAACAAGCTCCACCATCTTTGCAGATCGAGCTTATTGAATTGCAAGAGGACTCACATATGAAGACAAAAATTAAGGATGTTTCACTAACTGACTTTTATAACAAATATTTCCTAGACGACAAGGATCCAAAACTTTCTGCTTTCGCTCAGAAGAGAATAACTCTATTCGGGAGCACTTGCGTCTGCGAGCATTTTTTTGTTGTTGCTAGAATGAAGCTCGTTAAATCTAAAACGAGGACTAAATTAACTGATTTCCATCTAGAAAACACTTGCGTGTTGCAACATCACGACTTTCCCCAAACATTGACCATCTGGTGAGAGACACGAAGTCCCAAGGATCTCACCGAATGCATCTGGTTTTGTCTTGAGTTTAATTTAATTTTGTTCAGTATTTTAAAACATTTTTTATTCTTTAAAGTTTATAGCTGAATACAGCTCTCATTCAACGTATGTTCTACTGATACTTTACTAATGCCATTTGTACACCAATGACTATATTTACCTAAAGGAAATGCCAATATCTTTTAATTTTACATTTACATCATTCGGTGTGGCCCGCAGGTACTTTTAAAAATCGCTGTCCGGCCTTGCCCTAGAGTAAGTTGCACATGTCTGCTTTACCGTGTGACTGAGTTCTGCCCATTTTCCGCTTATTTCCCTCTTTTACGCTGTATCACTCCATCGAATGATTTCGGGGATGGATTTTTCTAGAAAAGCCATGAGGTGTTTTGGTTTTATTGAACAGGGCAATACAAACATCCAAATGAGTTGAGAATGTTAACATTTGCAAATTATTTCCTTTCGGATCGAAATTTACAGATGACGATACCAACCAAAATGGCAGCGATGACAATTGGGAGCGTTTGTTAGATAAATTATGTAACACCGACATGAATGATACATAATATATAAAAAAATCGAGCAACTGAAAAGGAATTCTCCCCGTTCGAGATAGAAATTAGACGTCTAATCATCAAAGTAGGAGATAGGAGTTTAACAAAATGTAGTTGACAAACTGTCCACCCGTATCACGCAAAATATTTCATACTCTGTCTCGCTCTCTCTCTCTCTCTCTCTCTCTCTCTCTCTCTCTCTCTCTCTCTCTCTCTCTGACTAGCTATTTTAATCCCGTGGTCAAAGATGCCAGACAGAAGTTGTCGATTTTTTAAAAAAACCATCATCCTCACGATTTTCTTTAAAAAAAATATGTTACTCTCAAGATAATAATAATAATAATAATAATAATAATAATAATAATAATAATAATCGTTACATATTTGGAGAACAAAGAAGTTAATTTGTTTTTATCATTAATAATTATAGTCAAGAGCAGACTACAGTTGAACTTTTATTACACCTTACATCCGCAAATTATAATTTTAGTCCACGTCCATCTGATACGGTCAAACATCATTCACCATGTCTACAGATTTTTTAGCAAAGTTCTTTCCCTGATCAAACTTGGGTATTTTTTTAAAAGTGAGAATTTCATGAAAACATTTAAATAAGAATCGCTTCCATCGGGCTAATGTCACCTGCTTGTCGATTTTACTACAACACAGACGCTGACGAGTAACCGTTAGATAAATCAATGACTGTATTAAAACAGAATTTCTTCTGGGCACATAGATATAAAAAGTGCGATCAGGGATCCTTTCATTTGTTTATTTCTCAAGGCACATGTATCACACAGTCTTTTTTTTGTGAAACGGTCAATGTCATTCCTATGATATAGTCAACGTTAGTATCATAACTTCAGCTATTGACAATATCAAACGATTGCCTGTGACCGTATCACAAAAATGGCTGTGTTGACAATAGATATGCTTGGAAAAAGTATCAGAGATACTGTTATCTGATAGTCATTGATTTGCATAGGGGTATTACTCTATTGTGATGTGGTAAACCTGATGAGAAGGTGACATTTGTATAACAAAATTGAGTCTGATATACCCGTTTTTCCCAATGTGATGAAGTAAAGAAATTGTTCTTAATGAGAGATGCTTTGTTTACTTTTAAAACATGGTGTGTGGTGCTGTGTTACTTATAGACAGTGTATACGGTGGGTCATAACAAGAAAGATAAATATCGGAGAAAAATGTGGGCGATTTAATATTCGCACCGTGATCATTTACGTAGGGCTACAACATAAACTCGTTATCATTCGGCATAAATACTGACCCATGGTTGTTTTCGTCTGAATAGTTGCAGGATTTAAAATAGGACAGTGTTTTAATGGATATTTGTGTGAAAACTGTGAGAAAAAAAGATGAATTAGAACGTGCAGACATGAATTAAAAACTAGTTAAAATTTTAAACCAGGGTTCATTTAAATGTCAGATCACTCGTGCAAGGTTCAAGGCAAGCGTGTCATAGTTTATTACCTGGATAGTCATCAATCCATGGTTCGAGGTTTGTATTTTACCTGACATGTCTTCACGCATCATCAAGCTTTAGGTAACCAGAAACTTTCAACTTCAGATTCTGTGTCGATATCAGTAACAAAGAAGCAACAGATTGGACGTGGGTGGGGCGGGGTGGGTAATGAGCGTATATGTTGATCAGCTGGTTCGAAACACCATGACAAGCGTAATTTTTTAAAAAATACCGTGGTTTACGGTTGACATAGGTACTTTAATTTCAGCCTAATTATCAGAAAACTTTTATGTATGAGTTTATATTTGAGAAAGGGTGAATGCTGTAGGAACGACCCATGCTGTTAAACTGTCACATAGGGAAGTATCCGAAGGTGACCAAACAATATGAAACAGCTCACACATGCAAGTACCCATTCAGACCACCTCGGCTATTTCTACGAGACAATAACATGCCTCGGGTGTAGTAATTTATAGAAAAATCATATATTTTGTTCGCTGGAAATGTTTTCGCAAAACAGAAACCGCAATATATTCGAACTACCTCGGCTATTTCTACGATTGGATTGATCGTAGATTGACCAATAAGTTGCGAATGAAAACATAGTTCGTTGCATTCGCAACTTCTCGATAAATCCATGTTTCTTAAATAGCCGAGGTGGTCCGAATGGGAGATATCGGCATACATTTGAAGTATTATCCGTAGGATTGACCTCGAAGTTGCGAATGACAAACATCAACTGATTCATTCTCCTGGAAATGGGAGGGCGTGAGGGTTCACTGTAATCAACAAACGTCCATGTGATCGGGACTAAATATTGCGGGATTAACATTAGCCAAGCCCTTCACTTGAAATGGAAATGAATACGATAGTGTTTGCATGGAACTGGAGTAAGTTGGTTTAAAAAATACAAATATTTGACAGAAATGAATAATTTTTAAAGCAAATTTTAGCAATACTGTGCTGTTTTTTAGTCATATGTACTTAGGGGCACAAACTGTAGAGGATCCCGGAGAAAGTTATAGAGAGGTTTAACTAATGTCGTGCTATTTGATTTTCATGCTTGGTGGGACAGTTATCATGAGTTTAAGATAATGCACGACAAAAAAACAGCTTCATACAGTCTTGACAAATGTATCTATTTATCAAGTGTGTACACCTAATGGTCCTCTTTAGGTCGAAACCAAATTGAAATCCAAGTTTCGAACCCATTTTATCTTTTTCGTGGTCAAGAAAAGTAGGTTTTTACACGCGGTCGCGCAGGTCTAGGAGAGCTAAGAGTCGTTCTCTTATTCTTCTTGTGGACTTTGGAACTCAGTTTTGCAATAAGGCATATGGAAAACACATTGCCTTGGTGAGGATTCAAACCCATGAATTCTGGTTTCCAAGGTAATCCACCAGACTTTTCAGCCATGATCGCTCAAACTTGAACAGATGGCAAATTTTTCCTTACTCTTAACTTGAGCACAGCTCCTGCACAGAGCATATACATTGATACTTTTTTCTATTCACGAACCTTTAGGGAAAAAATGAACTCAACGAATGGGAGGAGATTGTGTGTTTGAAGCTGTGTTACAACCTTTTGATGCTAGAAAAGAGGCATGCTGTTATAATGTGTCTTGACAGGATGGAGCAGGTTTTAAAATATTCCCTTCTATGTAGGAGCTTGAGGGTAACAATTCTAACATATTATCTCTTCATAGGGCCGGCATAGGAAATATATATTTATCGTAACGATGGTAAACATTAATGTCTTAGGACTAACAAAACTCTAACAATGTAAATAAGTCTTTCTTGCTGTAGGTATCGCAATAACTATGTTTTTTTCTTTTGTTTACGGAAAACAATGCATTCGAACATCAACAAAAACATTCCAGTGTTTACTTACGTTATACACATGTTTATCTACGCAAGAGTCGTGCATGTATGTTTAACATTCTTTTCCCCACACCTCTGAATACTTTTGTTTCATAACACTATTATAGTACACACACACAAACACAAACAAATATGCAGACACACCATGCTATTGAAATAAGGTTTTTATAGCAATAACATTACGGAGGTTGAGACGTTGTTTATCCATGATTTCTTGTTTTATGTAGGTAGGTAAGAATCTGGAGCACTGTGTACAGTACATATTCTGTTTCACTATAGAGGCAATCAAGTCTTCGTTCCTTGAATACACTCTGCCAACTCAGAATATTAGAAAAATGAGTGGTCTTTCACTAAGCACGATGTTGACTTAAATGCTTGTAATAGCTACACCTAAAATATCATTATTTATCACTTGACTACTAAAGTTATTTAGGTTAATATGCCATATCACAAGTTTTCTATATCTAACACATTTAACAACATCTTATGATGTCACAAATGACGTCATAGCATACCGTATCTCCAAGGCGCAGTGACTGAGGCATACGAATGTCTACACTGAATTTGGCTGCCAGCATCAAAACATACTGGGCAAGCCAAAAACGGTTAACATCAAACATTGTAATCAACATAAACAGTATTTACATCAGTCAACAAACAATATTTGACAGTGGGAAACAGAACTCCTACATTGTAATTGCAGTATTTATTACAGTACCAAATTCCACGTATGTCTAAAATAGGAAGGAGTTAGCAATGTAACTGTAGTGTTTTTATATGTTATATGTCTATATTTTACTATATTAAAATAATCCTGACATCGATCTTAATCCAACATACATGTATTCTTAAATAAACGGAATGCAGTTTACTCAAAGGTATATACCACATCTAGACACATGTAAATTTGGTTCGGGTTTCACAACAATTCTAAAAATCTTTTTATATTTTTATAAAGCTCTTGAAAATATTGCGGTTTTCATTGAAGATGGAAAGAAAATAAAGTTGAGGAAATAAATTATCAAAATTTCATTTTTGTTACATAAAAGATTCGTTGTATTTTAACTGTAAGGAACTCCTCTGACTTTTCTTCGATAGTTAACTAGACTCTTTAATGACGAATGCTAAGATATGAGGACCTTAGTGCAGTTCAATGTTAAGCAACGAGGGCCTTAGTGTAGTTCAATGTTAAGCTGCGAGGACTTTAGTGTGGTTAAATCTTACAATATGAGGACCAGAGTGTAGTTCAATGTTAAGCTACGAGGACCTCAGTGTAGTTCAATGTTAAAGCAACGGGGACCATAGTGTAGTTCAATGTTAAGAAACGAGGACCTTAGTGTGGTTAAATCTTGCGATACGAGGACCATAGTGTAGTTCAATGTTAAGCTGCGAGGACCTTAGTGTAGTTAAATCTTACGATACGAGGACCTTAGTGTAGTTCAATGTTAAGCTGCGAGGACCTTAGTGTAGTTAAATCTTACGACACGAGGACCATAGTGTGGTTCAGTTGTAATTTGTTGATGATCATTTGCAAATTTTAGGAATGCAGACCAATAAAGAATTAACAAATTGATAAATATCAAACTGAGACGAAAGATATAAGATGTTTAGCTAAACTCCTGCCTGGTCTTCAGTATTGTGCAACCCGTGCTGTCCATCGAAACACAGAGCACATTTATTACATCATTTCATAGGATTGTGTACATTGGGCATAACAAAATTAGGTTAATATTGGTTATTTCTCATTTACTAAATCAATTTTAGGTTTCAATTTCGTTTCAAAACGTCGTGAATTAATACAGAAATTATTGCACACTACTTCATTCCAACTTTCGGTGATCTTAAGAGAAAGGCAGCCTCTGCAAGTAACATTTCAAAGCTTCTATACGAGACATCGGCAAAACATTCCTTTTCAAGTGAAGTTAAAAATAATTTAATTCAACATTTCGATTGTTTGATGATCCTGCAAACATATGATCATTGGTTATGTATTTATATGTCTGAAAACTGAAGCAACAGAGTCTTAAACAACTGTGCAACAGAAGTGTAGGATAGCAATCTAAAAACTAGAGAATGAAAGGACATTTTGTTCTCGGGTCATTGCACTTGTCGTGACATACATTTTGGAAATGTCAGTCATTCACACTGACACACCACGACTACGTTTTGCAAATGTCAGTCATTCACACTGACACACCACGACGTACTGTGCATGTCGCTTTGGGCCAATCACAACACGCTGGATATTCAAAAACGGTACATTGTTGCCAGCAGTTCAAACTTTTTGACAGTAATGTGGGATCGTGTGTAAATGGTTAATAAGGTCTTAAACAATTTATGTAAACCAAATACCTTTGTAAGGTGTTCGAAAAGAAATGAAACCCCATGCTTTATTCGTTTGATGGTGATGACATAACACTGCTGGTAATAGTTTTTTTCCCCCATTATGTCATTAGTCTTCAAATTTATCTCCGTTGAAATCATCGTCAGCCATTTTGTAATTAATTTTTCTAGATAAAATATTAATTAAAAAATATACTGTAAAACAAATATATCAGTTTACAAAATTATAACGAAGTGATCTGACGAATTCACTGCCTAAATTTTGTTTTCTTTGTAGTTTTGGTTTGCTTTTGTTACCGCTTTTTTTTTCTTCGTAAAATGTATCGAATAGTTTATTTCCCAATAGCTATGACATGTAAGGCTAGCGCTAGCAATGACAGACACCCAGTGGTGTACTGGCCATTGGGCATACCGGGACAAATCCCGGTAGGCCGCCGCAAAAAAATCCGTTTTTACCGGTGTTTTACTGGTGTGATCAAAACCCCGGGCCTGTCCCGGCAGATAAGTCCAGGGCCGAGTTGCTTACCCAGTACACTCATGCAGACACCCTTTTCAGGAGATCTTAATCTGATTCGAAATTAGAGCTATCCTGTTTTTTTCTCTTTGCAGGAATCACTGTCAATTCATAGGACATATCGCAATAATATTAAACGCTTAATGTAACACCAATACAGTGAGGGAGCATATTTGCTTCATTTCTTAGAAAAAAGAGCAAATCTTAGAAAAAAGAGCAAAGACAGTTACAGGTCTGAAGTTTTAGACCCATTTAGTTCCAAACACGTGTCTGACACAAAACTTTCGCCTTCCAAACTGTTCGGCAAAAAAGTAACGGAATGTATGTAAATGCAAAGCCTTGAACCAGCAAACTTAGCACCGTTATTGTTAACGTTTTATCTGATGCCGCTTCCAACTGAGGTTCCGCTACAGAGTTCCGCACTTTTGCACAGGTTTAAATATTTAAAGAAAAGGTATTCCCCAGATTTTTCTCCACTGGTAATCCCTTTTACAAAAAGAGAACCTTTATATCTTAGGAGAGTGTAAAGGACATACAATTTTCTTTATTTGATGTCTGAATCACAAGGGTTGATTTGGGTTTGAGAGTACACAGCTGGGTCTTATTTCTGATTTGCTTTTCTCAGAAGATTGCTAGCTTTGCAGGACCATGTTCACTTTTAGAACTTCGGAGGAAAATTATAAAAAAAAAAAAAAAAAAAAAAAAAAAAAACACACTTGCTAACTTTGTTTTGGTTTTTAATATTTTTATTTTGTAAGTGCATCTTAAATGCCTTAACTGCAAAAATTAGTTTCTGTGTTTTAAGATCTAGCTGTTGGTGTAACTTGTGCTATTTTAAAATTCATTTCCTGAGTACAAAGAAACAGTGATTTTCATCAAATATCTGCTTCAGGCAGCATCTGGATTTCCTAATAGTGATAACACATAACTGTCGACCCAGGTATGTGTATGTTAACTTTTTCTACATTGTGAGCGTTGCAGAGCTACCAACTGTGACCTGTGCCGTTCCTTTGACGGTAGAGTGACTGCCCATTCATGAAATCCTCGTCACCTTCCAACACGAGTCGAATAACTTCGACTTTCTGAAAGAGACTCGGAGGTAATCGTGGTGTTACTTCCAGAATTGGCGGTCTCAATAGCCTTAAACGATTGCTTACTTTGCTGTTAGTGATGACACGTCATCTAGTCATTGTGACGTCGATGAAGTCATTATGAAGTAATAACGACCACGGGCTTAAGGGCAGTTAAAAATGGCCATTATTTGCATCTGAGTTTTTGTCTAGCATGCAATGGAAAAGTCTGAGGACATTCCGATTGTGTTACAGCCCCCCCCCCCCCCCCCCCCCCCCCCCCCCCCCCCCCCGCGCATGCACCCGTTCAGTGAAAAGCAATGGCGACACTAAACAGAACCAATGGGCCTCAGTCCTGAAATTTGATGACCTCTTTATTGAAAGTAAAATTATTTTGGCACTCTCCGCATACTAAGTAAGAACTATGCATTGTTTAGGAGGCGCTCTACAGATATTATGTACTTCTGAGAGAGTGACAGTTGAAAGGTAAAGTTGTTTGAATTTGCAACGTGCACAATGAAGAGAATGTTGGCATACCTCTAAGCTATTTGCATGTACTGTGGCTGAAATTTCATTACATATTGTACTTGTGGAAATTGTACATGATTCAAGCACACAGCTGACAAAAATGGCCTATCCCATGTGCTCAAAAAATCAGCCTGAATTAGTCCAAAGTACACTATTTTTTAGCAGTTATTAAAATAGGGAAAACAAATTTTGCCAGAGTAGGCAATATCAGCTTCTGAAAGTACAATGAATGAATTACAAAATATATAAAATGTAAACATGTTATCGGCTCTTTTTTTACAATTTACCTTTGAAGTCTAGGATGTGAAAATGACCAAGCGGAGCTAGCAGTTGTTTGATAGGTGCACATCTGAAGTAAGACCAAGATGTATACTCTACAATCCAAATTGCACCCATCAATCATAATAAAGAGAGTTAAAAGTTCTTTAAATAATACCTAAGATATACAAGTTTGTTTAAAAATAGCCAGGATAACCAGTGAGGAAATCCTGGGAAAATCATTTTCTTTAAAAACCTAACCCTATGTAAAATACGAAACTGTAGAGCGCCACCTTAAATAAGGTGAGAGCGCAGCGAGAATACGGTGATTCCTCACAGAAATAAAGCTCTGAAGATTTGGTTAACAGTCGGTCTCTGGCCCTCTCAGCTAGAAAAAGATATTTTTTGAAAGCTCCGAGGGTCAGAGCAAAATCGGGCTACAGGACAATTTTGGCTATGTGACATGTACATTTTTGATACTATATAACTCTAAACTCTTTGTCCAATTTTCATGAAATATTTACAAATTATTTAAATGTATTCTGTCAGTCACCAAGGTTATTTTCGGGGAGAAAAACGCCTATAAATAACTATGCTAATTAATGTATGTTGAAAAATGTCATATTATGGATTACGCCAAGATGTTGCCACTGAATTCAGGGTTCAGAGTTCATTATTGCAAATTATTTCACATGAAATTACTAGTTTAAGATTAAGCACTGCCATTTCTTTTGCATTAGAAAAACAAACTTATTTAATAATTATACATATACTTCCCACTATATTCTACGAATCTCACGGTATATACGTCTATTTGTCTGTGTGCTAATTTGGATGGTGAGTTAGACAAGAAACCGTATTTACGAAACCAAATTTTGTAGTCGAATTTATATTTTAAAAATCTGAATTTTTGGTCTCATTTATTTTCATTGCTTATAGCTGCATACAAAAATCGATGAAATATGCCAGCAGATCTGTATTGCCGTCACAAGCTTTTAAAGCTGAATTCCTAAAATTTGTTGAAAACTGCATTCTCTGGTGGAAGAAGAAAATAAAAATAAACTTGTTGGAGTGGTAAGACTATCTGTCTTCGTCCGTACCCGGTTTCTTCCAGATTCAAGGGGTTGACTACGAATACTGGCGCGATGAAAAGAAAGGCCTGGCGCGGGGAAAGAACAGCATAGCGCGGAGCCACCGTAAAATGACCTGGGCGAAACACTAGTTGTGGCAGTGGCGTCATCCTTCCAAAGGAAGGTAACCCACTGTCAGGAGTATGTGTTGAATTAACGTAATTTTGAAAACGGGTCGAAAGGTCTTTAATATCTGGAACTACCACGTAAACCATTTGTATTGTCTACTAAAGTTAGCTCTGTTCAGGCAACCCTTCATTATTTTATACCAAATCACCCCTGGCTGAGCTTCTCGTGATGTTTGTTCCTCGTCCGCGTGGCTTCATTTGTGTCTTATATAACGATAGTGTTTTTTGAGATCTCGCACTATATAGAGACGTGACGTAAGATGTTAATATCGTTCAGTTCCAAATTAGACTTTCAACCTGTGAAAGCGGAAGAACAAGAAAAGATCACAGTTCTGGTGAGAGATTTACAGAAAGTGACTCCAAAATGCACACCGTCATACAAGATCTATGTGGAAACTCAACACTACTCCCCAGATAAAAGTGAAGACACCGGTTATGTATACCAGAACGTCAAAGAAAAGGAACTAATTATTCCAAGAACGGAGAAATCAGGTCCCAAGACAAAAGTCAAGATGATTGTTTTGTGTGTCACGAGCAAGAACATTGGTTTTCAAACTGTCTTCAACACAAAAGGAATGTGAAAGAAGAGAAAAGGAGGATAAAGAGATTTTAGAAGAAGGATAAGCAAAAGAACCAATTCCATTTACAAAATTCAAAGCAAGATAATGAAAATGAACAAATGATATTTTTGTTAATTTATTGAAATTCATTGTGATTGTTATTTCACGAGAATTTACCAAGTACACATAAACAATGTCTTGATTTGTTGATAATTATTATTATGTTGTTGTTGATAATGATGATTATGAGCGAGAGGGGTTTTAAGATTTTTGTTCTTAAATTTTGCAATTTGTAAATTCGTTTTGACAGTTTTGCATTTTTGTTACCAAGTTTTTATTTTTGTAAAATTATTTAAGTTTTTAAAATGTTTTTAACAAGTTTTTATTTTAAAATGTAAAAAAATGTAATTTTTTTTTACATTTTTAAAAAGTGATTTTTTTCTAATTTTTAAATTTGTTACTTTGTTTTCAAAGAATTGTTTATGTTTCAAATTGTTCTTGTAAATTTTGTTTACAACTTTTACATTTAATAATTTGCCATTTCTGTACATTTTTTGTATACATTTTTAAAAATTTTAATATCTAATTTTGTATATTTTTAATTTTTTTTTTATTAATCTTTAAAGTATTAAAAAAATGTAAACTGTCTTTACAATATTTTAATTAGTAATTTTTTAAAAAATAATAATTTTACATCTTGTTCTTTTAATTTTTTTACAATTGGGTACTATGCTTCCTTTTTTGTAAGTAATAAATGTTTCAAGTTTTGAATAATTTTTAAAATTTTTCAATTTTGAAAGTTTTTGTAATTGTATTTACCATTGTTTAATTAATTTTTTTGTAATGTTTTAAAATGGTAACTTGTCTAAAAAAATGAATTAAAAATTTTTGTCCTTAAACTTTTTTCCCCATTGTTTATTTTATTTGTTTTACAATCTTTTCGTTTTTAAAATTGTGCACAAATCTTTTAGTGTCTGCTAAATTCCGTTTCAGTTTTGGAATTTGTGTTACGACTTTGGTGTAGGTAATATTTTTTTATTATAATATTCCGGAATGTTGTAGTCTCTGCTAAAATCCTTTTCAGATTCAAAATTTTAAGGTGATTTTTAGTTTAGGTCATATTTTTAGTATGATAATTAGGGTATTTTTTTAGTCTCTGCTTCTTCCAAGTCAGTTTCGGAATTTTACTACGACTTTTGGTCTCTGCCATAATAATAGAATATTCTGGGTTTTTAGGTCTCCGCTAAATTCAGGTTTGGAATTTTCGTATTACTTTTAATCTCAGTCTAATCTTGGATTTTAACAAGGTTAGTAAGACTGTGTTGGTCAGTATGTATTGATGTTGGATAATACGTGTGGGTGTTGGTCAGTATGTGCCTGTTCTGGTCAGTAAGAGTTTGTGTTAGTTACCATCAGCTATCCATCATTTTGTCATTGTATGGGTTCTGGTCAGTAAGACACGTTATTGATCAGTATTTGTGGGTGTTGGTTAGTAATTGTGGTTGTTATCAGTAGGTGTGGATGTTGGTCACTAAGAATGTGTGTTGGATTCAGTGTTAAATTCCAATAGATTCCTAGAGTAGCCCACGATATTAAATTCCCACGGAACCCCAGTGTTCCCAATGTTAAATTACAATAGGGCTCCCAAGTGTCCCCACAATGTTAAATTCCACCCCACCCCCCATACGCACCATCCCACGATGTTAAATTCCCATTTTCCCCCTTAGCGTCCCACAATATTAAATTCACCTTGTAGCCATAATGGCAACAATGCTATGGACGTTTTTGACATGAAATTAATTGTCCTCATAATGTCGTATTTTCATAATAGATGCGCAGTTTTAAATTCTCTTTGTGGCCATACCAGCCCATTTGAGGCTATAGTGGCCCCCATAACTACTATATTAGGTGCTTCTTTTATATATAAAAATGTATAAGAAGGAAGTGGAAATTAGACGCACCACAATAATATTTAGCTCACTGATTATTTTGTTAGTGGCAGACCAAATTCAGCTAAACTACATTTATATTATACATTTGCAAATGAAACTGCAAAGTCAGATATGCTCTACTGGAAAAAAAAAAAGAAAAATGGAGTAGTTACAACTGTATTTCGCTACAATAAGCAAAATCTCAATACTAACAAATTGCAAACATTTTCTGATCTTCATTCCCTTTTAATTAAATTTCAATACTTAATACAGTCTGTGTAAACATGGTCCGAACTATCTCTGCCTAACAGTCAAATTATCGAAACAAAGGCATGCATGTTACATCAATTGATACATGTTCGCAGTGTTGACCGATATCGCGTTTGAAATATAACTTTTCACTTTAAACAGCTGGTAAATGGATATTAATTGCATCTCTGCGCTTTGTTATTAAGACAACGTCGGACATTGATCTTTAATATCATTTCGACGTTGGTTCTTGATGTCATAACCAAAGAGCAGATTAATTTTAATGTAAGTCAATACAAAACGCTGTTCTTTTCTTGATCTGCTCATTACATTAAATATCATTACAACGCCCTTTACCGAAAAGCATTTCAACTTCTGTTGTAAAGCCTCTTCCGCCATGGCAATTGGAATAACAGACGAAAATCATTTGGCCATATGACAGTTTATAGCTGGTTCCAAATGCCACGAATACTCATTTGTATTTTCAAGGTTTACAAGTGAATTTTCTCTTCCTTCTTGGTGCGAATGTGTGACAAAATTGATAATAGCACAGATTTTTACCTTTACCGGGCATCAAATCTTCTTATTTGAAATTAAGTGTCTGATGTCGGTCAAAGTTTAAAACAAGAAGACCTACACATTTCTCATAAGGCAGAAGCATATAAGATTTATTGAACATGTTTTTGTAACATATCTCACTTCCAAACATTCATCTGTCCTAGATATAAAATATAGCGCAATCCGGAAACAACAGAGAGAGAGAGAGAGAGAGAGAGAGAGAGAGAGAGAGAGAGAGAGAGAGAGAGAGAGAGAGAGAGAAGCTTAGTGTATCACCTGGTAGGTGTTCTTTAACGTCACATGTTGCAGACGTGGTAGGTGTTCTTTAACGTCACACGTTGCACTAGCAGCCGCCGATTATCACTAGAGGTGAACATAACAATTCCTGACTCAGTTCTCTCTCTGTCTCAGTCTCTTTCTCTGTCTGTCTGTCTCTCGCTCCTGACTCCTTTTTCTAGAAATTACCGGGTTATAACCAGTCAATTAATAAATTCTTGCATATAAATGAGTGGGGAATTAAAATTAAGACAATCTGGAAATTTTCTTTGATACAAATTTTCCTCCACCAATAACTATAGCATGAACTGTTCACGGAAATTAGATTTATACGGAATACTGACTGGTAGCAAATAGTATGTAGTATGTATGTATGCATGTATGTATGTATTAGCATTGAACGTCACGTGAGCATACTAATGGCTATTATGGTGCCGAATAAGTAAAGTCCTAAAAATGTAACAACTGATGGCTAGCAGTATCAACACAGACGAGGGGGGGGGGGATATATCGGACTACTCACGGTCTATGTTGCTTGCAGTTGGACCTGATACATACGCAAGTATATACGGTAATCAATGAAGCTATGTTATTGGCAGAGAGAGAGAGAGAGAGAGAGAGAGAGAGAGAGAGAGAGAGTTCTGAAAAAACATTTGTGAATAATTTTCGATGGCTCCAGAGTTGACAGGGGTGTGTATGTTTATGATGTGAACACAACGATTTGATTATTTCACTCCACAAACTCATGGAAAGCGAAGAGATGACCCTGAATATAGTCTTATCGACTTCGATTACCCACCCCATATATACTATATTTATGAAAAATGTAGACGTGAAATAGCTTAGACTAGAAATTAATCAGATATTAATATAATTGAATGTTTGAAATTTTATTTTAAATTTTTTTTAATCCATACTTTTGATATACGGACTTTTAAGTTTACATTATACATTTGAGCTGTGAAATATGATATTGGCCAAAGTTTGAGGACATCATAATGTCGTGCCACACCTCCTTATTGACGACGTATACCCCATGAAGACAACTTATAAATATTTTTCAGTTGCCTCCTATGTTAAGTCTGTGGGACAAAATCAGAGTATACAATAATTTTATTTATTACTTTAAAAAAGACGAAAAAAATATTATTCTGAATTTTTATTGCTTGAACACGTCTCACGCACCTAACAGTAATCAAGCTAATATCCATATTTCACAGACAATAAAACAATTCATTGTACACCTACTATTGTATAACCAACCTGACTGGCTATTATAATTACATATTGTATACTATTGTATGACCAACCTGACGGGCTATTATAATTACATATTGTATACTATTGTATGACCAACCTGACTGGCTATTATAATTACATATTGTATACTATTGTATAACCAACCTGACTGGCTATTATAATTACTTATTGTATACTATTGTATGACCAACCTGACTGGCTATTATAATTACATATTGTATACTATTGTATGACCAACCTGACTGGCAATTATAATTACATATTGTACAGTTTCTGACTCTGACTCAACTCATAGGCTATATTGGACGAAACATATTTGTATATAAAGAGGTTAATGTTGTGGCGTGAATCGTGTAGTTCTTTCACTTGTCACAGGTTTATTTAACCACATTTATTACTAGGATGGCCTTTCGTCCGGTTTTATAACGGACATTCTGGTTTTCAGCTGGTCTGTCCCCTGCTTAACGTGATCATTTTTGCGTGTGTGCAAAGAAGAGTCCGGTATTCTTGAGTTCCGTCAGTGGCCACCCTATTTATTTACCGGCAAGTCTAATGTTCTCTAAAAGAAAATTTCACATTAGGATTTCGATTTTCATATTTATAAAAAAAATAGCTCCCCCCCCTCAAAAAACATTAAACAAATGTTTGTTTTTTAATTTTTTTTTATTAAGCATTGTTCTTTTTACGAGTCTTGAAGACAAATTGAATATATAATCGATAACTAACAAAATCTGTAAATATGAGAAGTGTTTCGCCTGAAATTCAAAATTTATAAAGAATATGAAGAAAATATGCATACATTTCCCTTCTCGTTTGGTAATAATATAAATAAAGATTGTTTATTTTAAATGTTATGGCCGAGTAGTTGTGTTTTGTTTATTAAAGTATCATTATTTGCGGTTATTTCATGGGAGGTAATAAAATAAAGGGAGGAAATATGCACTATTATAATAAGAACTTGACAACTATAATGACAACAACAACATCAACAACAGCAACTATTCCACAACATCTAAAATAGACAAGCGACAATAACAAGCAATACTACTACTGCTGCTGATGCTGCTACTACTACTACTACTAATAATAATAATAAAATAAACAATCATCATTGTTATCATTATTATAATTTTCGCACAACATTTTACAAATTATTGTTCTGACGCTATAGTACCAGTAACTTATATATGTGTTTGTATGAGTCCCTGATTATTCACAGGAGTGACAAATTACATAAACTTCTAACTTTTACAGATTATGGAAAATAAAGGATGTTTCAAAATGTAAAGAGAGCATTAGAATTGACGTTATTGTAAAATGAAAAGGTCATTATGCAGTGATCTGTACACTATGGATTTTTCTTGAACTCGTCCGGTTGTACTGAATACAGATCACTGTATAATAATGTCTTAGTCAGTGGTTTTTACCCCCTTTTTTTTGCTGCGACCCTAAATTGGCCACCAAAAAGACCTCCCGGCTCTCAGGCTTATGATATGATTTCTTCTGATGACTCTTCACGACCCTACTGAGGATCCCCAGCGACCCTGGTATTGGTCGCGACCTGAGGATAGGAACAGCTGCTCTCAGTACTGAGCACAGCAAAAGCTGGTAATTGTTTTCTTACTTTCATATCGTGATCTAAAAATGCTTGGGACAGCCAAAGGCTAAGGAAGCTCACCCTGACAGAAAAACTGAAATGAAGTCCCATTAGGCGGCTGGTGAGCACTACATACACCTTCTGGCAACTCCTGGAACCAAGTCAGCTCCAGACGTATCGGCAATTGCCTTTCCCCTGGACTCAGCCTTCGAGGTCGAGAGGGGGGGGGGGGGGGGCTCAGATGCTGGACAAGCTTGAGCCTCCATTCTTTTGCCCAATCTATGCGGTAAACCATGGAGAGGACACTTCATCCTTGCTCTCGCCAGCAAAGGTAGAACACGGGAGGCAGCAGTTTATGGGTCATAAGTCCAGCTCAACGGGCGTAAAGCATGGATTGCCTCTGACGGTGAGAAAGATCATTGTATTCTTCTGTTCAGTTACCGCCTGCCACAACGCTGGGCAGCACCCAGCCAGTAAGGTACTGACCCAACTCGGTCTGCCTGCCTCATCTGGTGCATGGGGACTTATAGTTTCTTCTCGACAAGCAGATGGCAAAAAGAAAAGCAAACTTTTCCGGCTTGGAAGCTAGAATGTCAGGACTATGAGTCCTAGAATTACTGATGATTTACAAGCGATAGAGGATGTCCGCAAGACAGCACTGATTGACACGCGAGCTGCACAAGTTGAACATTGACATCGCAGCTCTCCAAGGAAATACGCCTAGCTGACACAGGCTCTGTATGTGAGGCCAACTACACATTATAGTGACACGGAAATAGCGCTAAAGAAGACCGTGAACATGGCGTGGGTTTTGCAGTCGGCAACGCATTGATACAAAAGATCGAGACCCCGTTAGAAATATATGAGTGCATCATCATCTTCGACATGTTATCCGTTGGAGGCTTCATTACAGTCATCAGCGCCAATGCTCCAACGTTATACGCATCTTCCAAAGACAAAAACCGCTTCTACGACGCTTAACGTGATATCCTCGAGCGCGTACCACAGGGCGAGAAGCTGTTGCTCCTCGGCGACTTCAATCAAAACACAGATCATGGTCATCGTGTCTAGAAAACCACGGTGTCCGCATGATTAATGATAACGGCCAGAGGTTACTCAAACTGTGCGCTCAGAAGCAGCTTTGCATCACCAACACGCTCTTTAAGGGCAAACATCGGCACAAGGTGTCATGGCGCCACCCAAGATCCGGTCATTCCTGCTTGTTGAACAATCTGCACCTTAGTTGTCATCACAAAACTTCCTGACGAAAATTATCGATCGCTATGGACCTTTAGATTGCTAAACTGGCACTGAAATGGATCAAGAAAAGCGGACGTGGGATCTAATCATTACCAGTGAATGAGGTAGTTCAAAATGTTTCCAATAAGCGACGCTTTCACTGTAACTTGATAGCACGCGTTGTTCAACCCGGTTTACACTGGATCATACTTCTTACTTGTTCTCGTCTATAAATGTCAACGAACTATAACATTGATTTTGTAGTATGTGTTTCTCGGGGCGTTTATATAGTGATCTTCCAAGGGACATTGATCAGTGAAGAGCGAAATAAACCGAATAATAGCCAATATGCGTAATCAAATTCTAGACAATGAGACCTATAGCTGAAATAGTTGGTACCGAACGCCTATATGACCTTTTTGACTTGTACTTTAGAGCGTGTTTATGAAATAGCCAATGAGTTACTACGCTGGCAATACAAGGTACTTTGCAGCGGAGCAGTTTGAACACTTCTTGAGTTGTTGTTTTAGATACAATTTAGGCCTAGAAAATAATTCCGTCTTCGAAAATTTTCGGTCACTTGCATGTGTGTCTTTTGCTCTCTTAATTGCGTGGTCCCATCATTACTAGTCTAATTTGTTTTTGAAATCGTCGATTACTTACCATGAAGCTAAATTAGCATTGTTGGCAGTCAATCAGAGAATCCTCGGCTTTTCCGTTAAAAAACCTCGGATGTGTCGCAGCACACTCCTCAATCGGAACATCGCTCAGCCATTTCCGTCAAGTAGAGAAATAACCTCGGATGTAGTTTTAGGAATACACATAGAAGTTGATGGATTTGGTGACTCGACTCCGGCGGAGTGCACCATCTGTGTTGTGACAGAAAAGGCCGACATTGTCCGATTGTGACTTTTTCTCCTTCCGCCGCCATCTTGTGCCATGTGAATAAAAGGGATTCCGTATATAGTTCAGATACCTTACCTCATTATTGTAATCCTATAATTGTTGATTGACTTTTAAAGGCACTTTTAACACATTATTGGCTATAGCATGCTGATGAAATGGGAGATAAATGTCTTTTTCCAAGACAGACAGAGACTGACCAGGGCGGGTATCGAATCTGCGACCTTTCGATTACGAGTAAATCTCACTACCAGCTGAGCTACCGCTGTTCCCAGCGACTGAGGAAAGAATATTGAATGGAATGACACTGATAAATAATATAAACTAATATGCAGGTAAAGAGTGTAACTGTGTGTTTTGCAAGGTCTTTTGTACACTATTAAAGACGAAAATTCCAAAATCATCACTATTATCGGCAAATTACTTCCTCCTCCCAATAATTATTTCCAAAGTTCACAACATAATGTATTTCAACATAAACTTACATCCATAAATTATTATCAAGGATCTGGCAAAGAAGAAAGATTTTTGTCTTCATCTGGCCTCTTCAGCGCATCCTAAAATTTGCATAGTTGACAGTTCAACTTTATTGGACTCAGTACACAGCTATTTTCCATATATATTCTCTACAGCTGCTTAACGGTCCTGAACTTTCCACGATGTCCGTAGCCCCAAAAAATCATATGTTAATCAAAAGTATCTTCTTTAAAATTTTACAGTTAAGATTAAACAATTCCCTTTAAGTCAGTACCAAAAATGCCTAAATCAAAGCCAAGGAACACCACCAAAAAGGATAAAATAATGTAAAAATAGATAAGGGCTACACATTCATGGGGTCTTACCCGGAAGTAATAATTGTGGTGTGAGTCCTATCAGGCCAACTTTTTGTAGCCAGTTTTAGTCAGATGCCTATATTTATACTGTACTCAACAAATCTGGTTCATTTTTATAGTGAACTAGGAGTTTTAAAACTGTCAGAAATTGTGTAGTGTTGGTGTTCAGGAAGGTGCAATTTTTGGACGAGACGCTTTTAAGATCCTTAAACTAAATTGGGCATATCTTCCTTAATAATAGGAATTTTTCAAAGCAGTAAAAACTTAGTTCTAACACAAGTTAATTTCTATTTCAAAATATGTTTGAAATGGACAAATATTGATAAACATAATTTGAATAAAATTTTAAATCACATTTTAATGGTTTTTTTTTAAAACACGTCGTACAGCTAGTGCTAATAGATGCGTTTGTCTAGGCAGTATCTCCTGTTGCATTATCAATTTTTTCCTCGGTACATGTATGTATGCGGTTACTGATTTTCTAAACGTTTACAGTCAGTAAACTTAACTAATCCGTTTACACCTGTAAACATTGCACCCTTACTAACGATAGAATGACAAGTGTTATGTTCCAGATTTATTGTATCAGGGACTCAGCCAGTTGCTAGGATAGTGACCAGTATACTCAAATTACCCATAATTATGGGACACGCATCATGTTTTACAGGACAAATACAAAGTGTTTCAGTGTCAATAACTATAACAGCTTGCCATGTGATATTTGAATACAGCTCCAGGGAGGGTCCCATCGTTAAACAGTGATGTTGATACCTCTAATGAAGTCCTAAACAATGTCTTTGAGATACTATATCCCAGTGTGGTAGTATGTACTAATCTTGGTGACCTTTGCCGGGTACATTAAACATGTTTCAAGAGGCATTGGTATCACCACCTGACTGCCAGGCATCTTCCAAGCTAATACAGCTCTTCCGTCTTGATCCAACATACCAGCCAGACCTAAAAAGAAATAACATACGCTTCTTTAATCTCATAGGTCACTAGGCTGTAGGTACATGAAGTGGAAATGTGCTAGGTAAGGAGATTTTATAAATGGCAATAGATGTACAAACACAGGAAACACATTAAAATTTATATAGAGACATTCAGAAATGTGAAGCAGTAAATATGTATGAAAGTGAATATTCATCTGCAAAATATATGAGGTTTCCATAAGTATGTTTGCCAAAGAACGTTCAGTTAGTACATAACAGTACACAGGGACACTGAATGTCAAAATACTAAGATAAAAGATATTACCATAAGGAAGCTTATTCTATATTGAAATAAATTTTTGAATATTTAAAGTACATTCAGCCTATTTTATGTCTGACAAATCAGCTATAGGACTAATCAGATCATATATACTCAACTAAATCTGAAATTCTGATCCAAAAATATTATAAACAAGGACGGACTTTTCTTCATGTGGGACATGTGACCATGTACTTATTAAAACCAATTGTAAAAAGTTATTTCAGATGATGTTTTTGAGCATTTCTGGTATTTAATTTAAGAGTGTCATTTAATAATAATTAAGTAGAATGGTTCTTTAGAATGTGATATCGGACTTTGCTACAATGCCTCACTCAGTTAATCAATGTCTCAACCAAAATTAACAATAAAAGGGAGTTTATGTTATGTCAGACTTATTTTATGTTGCTGTATTCCTACATCCAAGTTAATAAGAGCAGGGAAAAGTACATTCGATTTCTTTGACATATATTTCTTTTCACATATGTCATTCTCTAACAGTTTAAAATGGCTTAAAAGTGAGACTTAGTAAGCTGTAATACAGAATCTTCATCATAATCCTCTCATTAGGTAACATGTAACTATGTTTATAAGCAATTATTGTAAGCAGATATGTGTTACTCATATATAAGGCTGCAACGATATAGCGATATATCGCGTTACGCCACTGCTTCGATATTATCGCGATAAAATGTTAGCGTATCGTGATATTTTGCTCATATTTATGCAGTATGAAACAGAATATAAAAACTTTTAAAAAGTTTTAAAATGAAAGCAACTACGACAATTGTAGAAAATGTAATCTACAAAATTAAATTTACCGTGGTATAACCAAGTACAAGTCAACAAGTATTTATATGTCATGACTTTCTCTGAACCCTATTTTCTATCAGTTGACTAACTAACTTTTGAATGTTTTTTTCTTCTTTTCAAAACGAATCAAATAAACGGAAAGGGATATTAAGTTCTTTGTTTTAACTTTAAAGACGCCGCTTGCTTTGACGGCAATTGTTCATTAAAGGCATTCGGCAAGATCAAAGATTCATAACACATATATAACAACCTAATGAAAAGCTGAGTTCATCTTATGCCAGTATGTTCAAGCGGACGGTCATGGACACGGAATACGAAATAGTTCCAAATACAAAAGCAAAAAGTCATGTTTGGCATTATTTTGGACTGAAAAAAGAAAAGAAACTGATGAAAATATTAATAGCGTCGCCGTGTGCAAGCTGTGTAAATATGACGTCAAATATAGTGGAAATACAACCAATCTAACTAGCCATCTGTCTGGTCAACATAAGCTCTCGTCTGCAGAGACAAATACGTCCTCGAGGAAGAGTATTCCAGTGAAAAGTGAAAAGGCTACAATTCCATCTTTGTTTGCACAGTCCACAAAATACAGTGCTGATCGTGACAGACACAAGGCAATTACAAATGCACTTACACGATTTATTGTCGAAGATCTGAGACCATTTAGTGTCGTGACTAATGATGGTTTTAGGAATTTTATTATTGTGTTGGACCCGAGATACACTATACCATCTCGGACACACTTCTCAGAAAAGTTTATTCCAGAGATGTACAAGGAGTGTAAAGAAAAGGTCAAGTCTAGAGTCGAGAACGTGACCGTTGCTTTGACAACTGATGGGTGGACGAGGCGTGCCACGCTGCCTTATA
Organism: Margaritifera margaritifera; assembly: GCA_029931535.1. Taxonomy (NCBI): domain Eukaryota; kingdom Metazoa; phylum Mollusca; class Bivalvia; order Unionida; family Margaritiferidae; genus Margaritifera; species Margaritifera margaritifera. The sequence continues at coordinate 9,715,464 of JAQPZY010001697.1, read as the reverse complement.
TTGCCATAACAACGTCGCAAATTACAGATGACTGGGAGTTCAAGTCGCACGTTCTCCAGACGCGGGAACTTCCCGAAAGCCATACTGGGACTAACATGGCTAATATGTTGACCGACCCGATTGCTGAATGGAATGTGCGCGACAACCCGCTTTTTGTAACGGACAATTCAGCGAACATGACTGTTGCAGTCAAGGAGGCAGGGTGCTTTATCCATCTCGGCTGCTACGCACATACACTGAACTTTGCCGCCAGGAAGGCCTTAAATGTCAGTACTGTGTCGCTAATCCTGAGCCGTATCCGCACGATAGTATCATTTTTCCATAGAAGGAGTACTGCTGCGGCGATACTTAGGGAAAAGGCAAAACTTCTGGGATTGAAAAGTGTTACCTTCGTCACTCATGCCTGCACACGATGGAACTCGGCTGCTGACATCCTCGAGATGTTTCTAGAGATGCAGAACGCGATATATGCTACCCTTATCGTTAAGGATGTTCGAAGTAATTCTGGTGATATAGTAACCTTGTCTGAAGCAGATACGGCACTTGCTGAGGATATCATGGCGTGTTTTGTTCCGCTGAGAACTATCACCACGGTATTGTGCACATAGCGCATGCTCACGGTCTTGATCATAGTTCCACTCCAGAAGAAACTCCTGTCGAAAGACTTGGTCGTCAAGGTCAACGATTCGGAAGTGGTGAGGCAAATGAAGAAAGCGGTAGCAGACGACTTGTCGTCAAGGTAATACTAGTTCAGATTTATACGAAATAAATTTACATTTCAACTTTCACCTTTGACTACATCGTAAATTATAAAACGTACCTTTCCAAAATATTTGCATGCATAACATAGTGTGTGATACATCATTTGAAATCTCATTTCATTAACTTTCCATTGCAGTTTATATTTTGTTCACAGCATTCCAATTGTCACAGTTATGACAACATTTGTGTCTCATTTTACCTGAAAACGCTATTAAAATGTTTCTAATGATGATTGCTTTCTTGTGTTTCACTTTTGTTTCAATTTCACAACCAATTATTTTGATGTTCTTATGCCGAAATTTCAAGGTTTAAACGTAGTGCAGCAGTTTATCACGGTACTGAACTACCTGGATACACACAAGGACATTTTGCACACTTTATAGGGAACAGTGTGGACCATAATCGGGTAACAGTGGATGGTAAGAACACATTCCATGCAATGGGTATAATTACTGCCATAACATCAGGGACTTAAAGCAAATGATATATACCCAAAGTACAAGTGACTGCAAGGGTCATACATGCAGCGGGGTGAAAAAATATCCATTTCTACAGGAAGAACAGTAGCATGACAGATAAACTGATCTACGAGACACCGATGGCTTTAATGTGATAGGCCCCACATAATATTTTGATCTTTTGTGGAAAGTAACATGGCCTCTAAAATCCCCTCGGTCTTTATGGTCCGGAATGATGCCGGCATTTTATCAAGAACACCCTGGCAGTTTATCAAGTAGAACACCCTGGCAAGCCATCAGTTGCATTTTTGGCCATGATAGAAATGGATCAGAATGATATGTCACGTATCAACTCAATCGTGAAGTTTGTTTGTTATCAAGGAAGTAAATACAGCGTTGTACCCGTTCTGACCTTTGACTAGACCCTTGGTGGAAGGCAATGATAATCAACTAGAAAAAGGAAATGAAGATGGAATTAGAGACATTGCTTTTGAGGTTAGGTGGTCTGCATATTATTATGAGTTTTGTCGGAAGCATTGGACACATCATGGCAGGCAATGGTTTGCATGAAGTTCTATAAGAAGTGTATGCCAGTATTGAAGATGGACAGATATTAAGTGGAAGGGCCATGGCAAAAGGTATTTGTAGGCATTTTCTTGTGGCCACCGCGCTTCACGTATCGCTTGTTCAGGATACTTTCAATGTGCCTTTACCTTATGTGGATCATCAAGTGGCGAAAAATAATGAATCTGCATTTGGAGCTCATGAAGAGTGCGATAGTGACACCACCACTAACGTAGTAAAATTAGAATAGGAAGCTAGAGAAAGTCATGAACAAACAGAGAATGTAGAAACAGAGGATGATATTGACCAAGACACAACCAACATTGGAGAAAGCTACGACAAAGTCATGGACAATGGAACCAACTAGGAAGATACTCTAATTTCTGACATTTTCAGAGAATTCATCGTAAATTAGAAGACGCAAAACGCAACTAACAAAAGCAGAACTGCCAAGCTCTGGATATAATAAATGCATATGTTGGATATCCTCTCTCATTTTATTTTAAGCTGAGAGAATGGCCAATTGGCAAATGCACCTGAGATCTTTTTCAGTGATGCTGCCTTTTTTTGCCGCCTCTGAACATAATCTATATGTAATGTCAGCAAGAATATAACACCCTTCATTATAACGCGATTCCAGATATAATGTGGTACCAAAATGGACCCCATGACCAATACTATAAAAATATATTACATAAACTAAAAGTATGCATATACTGTATGTCTGACTGGCATTTTGTTTATCCCCACCCACATCCAGACACTCATACATGCATTCACTGAAATTTCAATCATTCTTGCTTATACCGCAGTTCGATACATAACATGGTTAGAAGTTATAGACCCCAGCTACCACATTATAACTAGGGAGATCTGCATGTAGATGAAGTGAAGAAACATGGATCAGTCATTACTGTGTACATATTCCACACAATCTGCAACTATTTAAAATATGGTAAAAGTGAACCCTAAGGATAATTTGTTTGCACTTTACATCAGTACAGGCATATGTGATGGATTACGCTGGGAACAAAATGAGATCTCACAGAATTTACTCAAATTTCAAAGAATAATCTGTCAAATCTCATAATCAGGAATTTCTGAATGTATCACATAACTGGAGATAATGGGGTTAATGATGCTACCTTCACCAATGGAAAAATAATACCTTTTTCTCACTAACTGCTAAACACATGCTGAACAAAAATGGGATCTATTTATATTATTTATACTGTATTTGAGAAAATTACAGTATGATGTTACAAAGTCAAAAAGAAGAGTTTCTTAATAACAAGAACACAAGCAACGCTTCATAAACTTGCTTAGTGATAAATTGCAAAATAATGGCTGCGTTACTCATCATGCAAAAGGAGATGCTGATCTCCTCATAGTGTTTACTGCTGCAGTGAAAATTGCCACTGTGAAGGAAACTGTTGTTGCTGGAGAAGACACATATTTACAAGTACTTCTTGTGCATTATGCAGACCTTAGCACCCATAGAATCTTCATAAGGCCTGAACCAAAACAAAGTTCAATAAGAAAAGTAAAAGTCTGGAACACTAAAGTTAAAGAAGAAACACATGAACAAAAACTGTGCACCTTGATACTCCCAATTCATGCACTCCTTGGATGTGACACAGCATCCAAAATTTGTGGAATAGGAAAAGGTGTAGCTCTACGAAAAGCACAAAAGGATGTAAAGTTTCAAGATCTCATTCCTACCTTTACTGTGCCATGTGCCAGTGCGGACAATGTCATTACTGCATGTGAACAGGCCTTTGTTTGCATGTTCAGTGGAAACTATGGAGAATGACTGGGCAGTCTCCGTTATGACAAGTTTTGTGAGAAAGTTGCACACAGTAGCGCTTCTTTTCAGCTGCCGCCAACTGCTGCTGCAGCAAAGTACCACTGTTTAAGAGTGTATTATCAAGTTCAGCAATGGATGGATATTACAGATTTGAATCCAGCAGAATGTTTGGAAAACTGATGAGAGTGAGATGTTACATAAGATGACTTATTTAACTCCAGCACCAAAGGAACTTCTGCAAATAGTATGATGCAGCTGCCAAAGAGATCATAGTACCTTGAGATGTAGTTGTCAAAAATACAATTGAAAATGTTCAACAGCCTGTGGACATTGTAGAGGCACAACTTATTTCAACTCCCCACATCCAACATTGGAAGAAAAAGACAATGATTTTGAAGAAGATATTTATACTGTTTCAACTAGTGTTTTAATGTTTTTTCGTATCTTCATATATATATATATATATATATATATATATATATATATATATATATATACTAGTGTGTGTATATATATATATATATATATATATATATATATATATATATATATATATATATATATATATATAAAGGGAAAGGGCGTAAAAATAGCTTTACAATGGTGTATTATATGACCATGTACCTATCACAGTTGTTGGATTACTAGCGCAAGAATAAAAAAAGAGCGCAATTCAATTAGTTATTTAATTAACGCCATTTTTAATTAATTTCCCATCACTAGATTTGGGGGCACTTTTTATACATTGATATATAGACTTTCCCAAGCATCATACGATCAAAATCAATTCTGTTGCAATTTGTCCTGGGTTAAGCCTCTATTTTGAATAAATGAACTGGACTAATTTGTAGCTACACAGTTATACTGTTCGAAACGGGAATTTTAGTATAGTTTGCAAAATATTTTCATTTATCGTAGCCTATATATCCTAATTAAAAATAATAATAATAATAATAAAAAATAAATAAATAAAATAACAATGTTTTGATAGGTGTTATGAATAGCACTTATATTATATGATTATTAGAAACATATGAAAAGCGTGGTCTGAGATGTTTTTATTATACATAGATGTGAATCTTGTACACACGGACGTTAAACCTTCTGTAGACGACATGAAGACGACCGGCGACTCTTCGAAACATCCATCCACAGGATTAGCATCTATATTCGGCGACGTCGTCATTGTATAGGAACAAAGGGGACCAAGTCAAGGGTTGATAGAGCGAAAATGGAAACTGATTTGTACAAAGAGGTGCATGTGATTGCAATGACTGATGCCCCTTTACGCTGGTGGAAAGAAAACGAGCTTAAATTTCCTCTCTTAGCGTATCAAGCAAGAAAAAGATTGTGTATTCCGGCGACATCCGTCCCATCAGGGACATAGTCACAGCTCAGCGGGCATCCCTAACTCCGGAGACTGTCGACATGTTAATATTTCTCAAAAACAACATGACATGATATCATGAGATATAATCACTCATTTTAAATGTACATGTATCTACATTTGTGCTGAGACATTTATAACTTACTTGTTGTTACGGTCGTCAAATGTCACAGCGTTTCTTAAAGACACTTGTATGTTCTTTTCCAGGATGTTTTTTGATTTTTATTAAAGCATATCATTTTACTATAATTTGTACTAGTGTTATCATTTTATATAAATGTTTCATGATATCTAGCGATATATCGCTATACGGCTGAAGGCATATCGTTGTAGCCTTACTCATATATCACACCAACGTACGCACTGAAATAACTGCTTGGATCCATAATAATTAGTGTAAATTATGTCCATGCACAATATCAACAAGAATGATGTCTTCGTGTGTTTTGAATATAGACCCTATTCTGGAAAAAGGAAAACACGGCTGTACTTAGTGAATAGAAGTACAAAATATGTCACTTTACTTCATACTGATACAACTACTGATACAACTTAAAGGATGCAAAGCTGTAAATATTCAAAAGTTGTAAAGAAATTAACTTTTCAATTACGATGTTTCAATTTAAAATGTAATTCTTCTAAACATGTCACATTATGCAATTTAAACAAAGTGAAATAGACAAGAAATGTGGGAAGTTTCAGGTCTGTGGTTTCAGTAGTGTGCTCAAAATCTGAAATTTAAAAGTCATGTTCCTCCCCTTGTAAATTTCACTGACAGGACTCAGTACGCAATTATTTTCCCTATATATTCTCTGCATTTGCTTTTCAGTTCTGAACTTTCCAGTGTGTCCATATCGAAATAAATCATGTGTTAATCAAACGTATCTTCATAGACAAACTTACAGTAAATTTATTGTCATAGGTATCTGGTATTATGTGGAGAGGCTGAACTGTAAATATAGCTACATGTCACGGTCACTTATGAAACAGAATCAGTGCCTGAGTACTCACTGTGCTCTATAGCCAAAATACAAACAGAGAATCATACAACAGCCCTCATATTCTAAAGAATTAACAATTCCCATTAAATCAGTACCAAGAATGTCCAAATCTAAGCCAAGGAACACCACCCAATAAACAGGAATAAATACCCATACAAAAGTTTAGGTCTACATACCTAGGTCAATATCTTAACCATCACTTTATGTCTATATCTTAACCATAACTTGAGGTTATATACCTACTATAACTTCAGATCTATACACTTACCATAATTTAGGTTTACAGACCAACCATAACTTAAAGGATACATACTAACCATAACTTAAAGTCTATACTACTAACCATGACATAAGGTCTACATACCAACCATAACTTAAGATCTATACACAAACCATAATTTAGGTTTACATACCAACCATAACTTAAGATCTATACACAAACCATAATTTAGGTTTACATACCAACCATAACTTAAGATCTATACACAAACCATAATTTAGGTTTACATACCAACCATAACTTATGGTATACATACTAACCATAATTTAAGATCTACATACAAACCATAACTTCAGGTCCATGTTATAATAAACAAACACGATAGGTCTACTTCACAACTATAATTTCTGGTCTTTATACTTACCACAAGCTTAGGACAACATACAAACCGAAACTTTAGGTTTGCTTGCTAAACATATTTTCAGATCTGTACACTCATGATAACTTTAGGTCCACGTGATAATGTTAGGTCCACGTGCTAACCATACAATTAGGTTTTTATACCAACCATAGCTTAAGTTCTATGTACTAACCATATACAAACATATATACTAACCATAGCTTAAGTTAATAACACAAACATAACTTTAGGTCCATATTATCCATAACTATAAGCTGACATGCTAAGTTATTACGTCATAACTTTTGCTGAGTTACATAATTCTATCCACTTTTATTTCAAAACACTGCTCACAAAAATTGAAAAAACTCTTAAAGAAGAAGACAGTTTATGTCCCAATACACAATGCTGAAAATGATAAGCTGTGTCGTAGCTTAATGCAGAATAGCATCAAACTGAAAAGGCTTTTGTCTTGCAGGAAATCATAAAGAAATTTTTTTTGTACTAACACGACGATGATATGAAGTCTCAGACTATTTGGAGGTTGCAGATTTTAAGACATAAATCTGCAAATTGTAACTACTATATTTTGAACACTTGCAAGTACTAGTCCTCGCGTAAATAGAGTATATACATGTAAAACGAATCAGACTGTTTGAATGTATTGTCTGTAAATATATCTGAGTAGGTCAATTTTACCTGTATACAGCCATTCATAAAATACATTTATCATTCTTAAACGGACCTGATACACAATACACCGTCTTTTGTTTGTACAAGCTAGATATGACAAAAGACAGTGCCTACAATTTAGATCCATTACATTGACATGAACGTCAGGCTAAAATGGTCATGGTTGCCATAATACACGTAAGTTTTGTCGCACACTTGTAAAGCTTTAGAATATCACACAGATAGTACAACTACAGGTGCGACTAGTGTGTGTGTGTATATATATATATATATATATATATATATATATATATATATATATACTAGTGTGTGTATATGTATGTATGTATATATATATATATATATATACTAGTGTGTGTATATATATACATGTATATATACTAGTGTATATATATATATACTTGTGTGTGTATATATATATACTAGTGTGTATATATATATATATATATATATATATATATATATATACTGTATATATATATATATATATATATATATATATATATATATATATATATATATATATACACGAATAAATAATATTATCATACAGGTTAGAGAATTTTAATTTGTACTCGGCAGAGATTCGAACCCAGATCCGCTGGTTACGGCACCCATCGCCTTGCCTGTAAGCACCAACCCCTATGCCATCTCGACCATGCACACATCACCCAACAAATGATGCTACAAAGCCGGTCGTATAGGCAGGCATTCGTGTACAGCAGACATACCTCCATGTTGACCCAGTAATTAATTCTCATCTAAGTACACAGTCTATCTGGATTCCTACTAGAGAAATCAAGGTATATATAAGTTATTATAGAGATATAGTACGATACATTTGATGTAAGTTGCTGTTGGGCTCATCAGCTGTGCCCCTCCCAGACATAGTGTTCCTAGATCCGCAACTACAGGTATATAAACTAATCATAACTGTATATCTATATACCATGACTTTACGTCTACATACTATAGTATTCGCTTACCCTCCCGTTTGTTAGTACATCCCTAACGATTTTAAAAGCAAAAAGCATCAAGACTGTAAAAAAATACACAAAACTTTCATTCATCAATTTATAAATTCTAACCTGATTGTCGCCAGGGGGTCCCTAGCACCGTCAACTTATTGGAGTTTCAAACCAAACGGGAGTGTCTTTATGTGGCGCTCTACCGTTTCTTATTTTGCATGGAGTTTAATTTTTAAAGAAAAAGAATTTTCCAGGTTTTCCTCAGTGGTTATCCTGACTATTTAAAACAGACATTGTTTATCTTAGATATTATTAAGATAACTTTTCATTCTCTTTATTTGGTTGTATGATTGACGGATGCAATTTGGGTTGTAGAGTATTCAGACTGGTCTTACATCCGATGTGCATCATTAAAAAAACCTGCTAGCTCCGCTATGTCATTTTCACTTCCTGGACTTCAAAGGTAAATTGTAAAAACAAGAGTGGAAAACTTTTTTGACTATTTATATATGTTGTAATTCATTCGTTGTACTTTCAGAAGCTGGTATTGCCTACTCTGGCAAAATTCGTTTTCCCTATTTAATAACTGCTAAAAGTGGTGTACTTTGGACTATTTTAGGCTGATTTCTCGAGCACATGGGAGCAGCCAATTTTTACAGCTGTGTGCTTAGAGCATGTACAATTTCCACAAGTACAATATGTAAAGAAATTTTAGCCACAGTACGTGAAAATAGCATAGAGGTATGCCAACATTCTCTTCGTTGTGAATGGTGCAAATTCAAACAACTTCACCTTACACCTGTCACTCTCTCAAAAATACATCCTATCTGTAGAGCGCCTCCTTAGTGACACGGTCGCCATATTTGCATGGGCGAGTCTATGTTTTCAGGCAACAGATGTGATGTAGTTCACCGTCTTCGATAAGCTCTTAATAATTACGTAAATTTAGGAGTTTCATATCTTTGAACAATCATGTATGAAAGAGTTCCTCATTTTATTTGTTCTATTTTTTTTATATAGACATTTTAAAATTACACATTGCAAATATTGGATGCACAGTACACTGCTTTTACTGATATGGACTGTTCTAGAAACCAGAAATGGACAGTGAGCAGTCTATCTGCTTGTTTCCATCGACAGCTTCCGTTTGGTTTGAAACGCCAATAAGTTTATAGTGTTATGGCCCCCTGGCGACAGTCAGGTTAGAAATTATAAATTGATTGAAATGACCAAGTTTTGTGTATTTTTTATATCTTTGATGCTTTTCGTTTCTATCATCGGTGGTGGTGGTGGTGGGGAGGGGGGAGGTACAAACAAACGGGAGGGTAAACGAATACTATAGACATATATCATATATTTAGATCTGTATACTTCACATTACTTTTTTCTATTTAGTAACCGTAACTTTAGGTTAATATACGAACCACAGCTCTAGGTAAGCATACTAGTAATAACTTTAGCTCTACATAATAACCACAGCTCTAGGTAAGCATACTAGTAATAACTTTAGCTCTACATAATAACCACAGCTCTAGGTAAGCATACTAGTAATAACTTTAGCTCTACATAATAACCACAGCTCTAGGTAAGCATACTAGTAATAACTTTAGCTCTACATAATAACCACAGCTCTAGGTAAGCATACTAGTAATAACTTTAGCTCTACATAATAACCACAGCTCTAGGTAAGCATACTAGTAATAACTTTAGCTCTACATAATAACCACAGCTCTAGGTAAGCATACTAGTAATAACTTTAGCTCTACATAATAACCACAGCTCTAGGTAAGCATACTAGTAATAACTTTAGCTCTACATAATAACCACAGCTCTAGGTAAGCATACTAGTAATAACTTTAGCTCTACATAATAACCACAGCTCTAGGTAAGCATACTAGTAATAACTTTAGCTCTACATAATAACCACAGCTCTAGGTAAGCATACTAGTAATAACTTTAGCTCTACATAATAACCACAGCTCTAGGTAAGCATACTAGTAATAACTTTAGCTCTACATAATAACCACAGCTCTAGGTAAGCATACTAGTAATAACTTTAGCTCTACATAATAACCACAGCTCTAGGTAAGCATACTAGTAATAACTTTAGCTCTACATAATAACCACAGCTCTAGGTAAGCATACTAGTAATAACTTTAGCTCTACATAATAACCCAAGTTCAAGGACTTTACATTATAGTTATAGCTTAAGCTCTGTTCTGACCATAACTTTAGATGTAAATAGTAACCATAACTTTAGATGTAAATAGTAACCATAACTTTAGATGTAAATAGTAACCATAACTTTAGTATTGTTATATTAACCATTAATTTGGGTCTATATACTGAACATCACTTTAGGTCTACAAGCGAACCATATTTTGAAGTCTATATACAAACTGTAACTTAGGTCTATATACTAACTACGCCTTTAAGTCTTAGAGTTTTATACCATAACTTTAGCTCTGTATACTAACCATACCTTTAACTCTGTATACTAACCATAACTTTAGCTCTGTATACTAACTATAACTTTAGCTCTGTATACTAACCATATCTTTAGATCCATATACTAACTATAACCTCAGGTCCATATAGTATCTAAAACTCTAAGTTGCCTTATTTACTATGACTTAACTGTCAACATTCTAACTGTAACACCAGTTATATATACAAACCATAATCTGATCTCTATCTCTATCTATCTATCTATCTATCTATCTATCTATATATATATATATATATATATATATATATATATATATATATATATATATATATATATATATATATATAATATTATTATACAGGTTATATAATTTTTTAATTCGTACTCTACTGAAATTAGAAACCAGGTCGGCGGGTTACGGCACCAATTGTCTTGCCTGTAAGCACCAACCCCTATACCATCTCGACCATGCACACATAACAAAAATGATGCTACAAAGTCGGTGGTATAGGCAGTGGCGGTGCGAGGTGGGGTTGGGTGGGGGCAATTGCCCCTGGGCGCCGGGCGAGGGGGAGCCGTCGGGAGCTCTTTTTGCCCCCCCCCCAATTTTAGCCCCCGTTTTCAGGGCTTATTTGAGGGGGGTTGTTGCAGGTTGGCAAGTGACATAAAAACTGTTCTCTGTGGCAGAGTAGGGGGCGCCACTAAAGTACATTGCACCCGGGCACCTCAAACCCTCGCGCCGCTACTGTGTATAGGCATCCGTGCGTTGCAGACACACCCATGTCGACCCAGTAATTAATTCTCATCTAAGTACACAGTCATTCCGGATTCCTACGACAGTAATCAAGGTATATAGAGGTTATTATAAAGAATTACAAATTTCCACTAAACAGAGCGGAAAGTGATATCCCTTGATCCTACAGGAGAATGCTTGATAACACTAACAGAGTTTAAAAATACGAATAAATAATATTATCCTACAGGTTAGAGAATTTTAATTCGTACTCTACGGAGATTCGAAACCAGGCCCTCTAGATACCTTGATTTCTGTCGTAGAAATCCGGAATGACTGTGTACTTAGATGAGAATTAATTACTGGGTCGACATGCCAACTTGGCCCGTGTAGATAAATTTATGACTAATGATTATCTGTTAGTTACCTTATCAGGGAAAGTCAAGCAAGATTCCAATAAGGACTTGATATGCAGAAATGGAACTTACTTAGAATTAGTTGATGAAAGGCACTCGTGTGGACATATTTTACGGCCAAATTATGCTCAAAAGACGCGAACTTTGAATATTGAATGATATCCTTGCAGTTTTTTTATTTTCTTTTCTTAGTAAAATTGAATGAAATTGACAAACCAGTATAATCTGAGAAATTAATCAGATAAACATAGGATACATAATGCCAACCACTCCTTGAAAATTATTTTAGCCAATCAGAGGGTTCCTTTGCCATGTCGATGCTTTTTTTCTTCAGAGTAGAGTGTTGACTGATATCCGGCCTAAATTGGCAGCAAACTTCACTTGCCAGTAACTATTAAAATCTCTGACTCCAGACTGTTTAGTAAATGACGTCCTTCTCATAACGGCCATTCTGAATGTAGTCTGGAAATAGCCTCTCTGAACTGTAATAAGTGGCGTGGTGCATGATGGGTTCCGGTACTTTGTTCAAAGATGACTGTTAATAGTTATCTGCGGTTTCACGACTATGGGAAGTGTGACGCAGTCGTCAGCGAAGGCAAGATAACGTTGATTAAAAGCTAACCTGTTGTTGTTTTGTTTCTAAGTTTTACATGCAATGTATGAATCTGCAGAAGCAAAATTTACGTTGAATGCAAACCAACACGATGAATTAAACATGCTTTCATTAAAACGTCACAACATGCATTGACCATTCTGGCGGGAGATGCTGGTCAAGTTTGAACATTTTAATAAATTACTGATTTCCAGTGGCACCAAAGCAACGCAGCGATTTATGAAAACACAAACAAACAAATAAACAAAAGCAAGAGGTCGATAAATACTCGAAATGCCTCCAAATATATGTTAAAAAGAGTGCTATGAGCAAACACACATTTTGCAGGCGAATCGGACATCAAGGACTCATGGTACTAAATATATGGAAGAAATGGGCACCAGTCTCGAAATGGGTACAAATGAAATACAGTATATATTGCTTTGGAGGGCAATGATTGGTTGATAATGGATAAGTAAACTTGTAGTAAAAAAAAATTGAGAACTTATCCTATTTGCAACTGAAAAAAAGACAAGATTATATTGATGCAATGTCAGTCGTTTTACAGACTTTACGTATTAATTCTCAATAATATAATTAAAGTAGCACCTAATTCTTTAGGTACAGACTTTACGTATGAATTCTCAATAATATAATTAAACTAGCACCTAATTCTTAGAATAGGTAATACACATTGCATGCATATGTAGATACAAAAAATGCCGCGGCTCAAATAGTTTCCACCACACAGACGCTTGCATCAAGGATGGGTATACATTGAGAGATATAAGTTCAATCATGAGTATTAACAAAGTTAAAGTTATTGAATTTTGACTAAAATGTTGTTTCTATAGGTTTACTATGGGACCTGAAAGTAGTACCGTGAGTCCTCAACGGTTTTCATCTGGGATACGCAGCAAAGGCCAACACATTCCAATCTGGATCGGTCTTCCAGTTGTACGTGTAAGGTATTATATCGCAATGGTTACACAATCTGTCGCTTAGAAAATTGACAGATGTTGCCATGTAAAAGAGTTATGCTATAAAGCCTATCGTGACATTTTCTTGAGTAGATTCTGTTGAAAGGTCTCTCGAAAAAATTTCTTCTTATTGCTTATACCGTCTAGACAAAGTGAAATATAGCCAACCTATACGCGCTGCCAAGGGTACTTAATTTTGAGATTTATTTATGTAGAAGTAAACGCATTAACTACTTACCTGTTATCAGAACAAATAATTTCGAAGCATATACTAAACTCCCACATTTGTTTATGCACAGAAAACAAACAATGAAAACACAGTATACTTTAAATTCTTAAATTAAAAAAAGGTCCATATTTACACATCGTACATACATACATACATACATACATACATACATACATACATACATACATACATACATACATACATACATACATACATACATACATACATACATACATACATACATACACAGAACCATGACAAACTAACCTATACGCCAATGAGAAGCCAAGAAAAACAATGGACTTCATTACGCACGAGCGAGATATTAGCGGCAGCCATCGCAGAGTCGGAGGCAAATTTCAGACAATGTTGAGATCTATTTTAATTTTCCGATCCAACATTCAATTTATGTTTATGTCTGAAGAGCCCAATTTCTGTATTCATTTTCTTTTATTCATGCCGCCCTCAAAACGTTTAGTTCTAAAGCTGGTGAGTTCCTTTATTTAGTATCTGTTCATTACAGTATTATGCCGAGACTGGCAGTATGTAATGTTACTTATAGTTTGGTGATTCTGACGAATGGTTTATGTATAAATATCCTAGCCACCTTTCCCTACTAATAGATGAGGGAAAATATCGTGCTTATAGCACACGAAAACAGAAAGATAAAACAAAAACAAGACTGGAAATGTATTGTCTACCAATGCATATGCACATGAATGTATGATGTTGACTTAGTGCAAACATAGTAAATATTTCGAGGTTGGCATTTTGTTTTGTTCTGTTTTCTTTGTATTTTTAAAATTCATTTGTAAACTTAAATAGTAACAAAGATGCTTGCGATATCAGCTATGTATTTATTCTTTTACACAGTACCTAATCTATCTGTCTCTCTCTCTATATATTTGGTTTGGTTTTAATGGGTTTAACGCCATCTTTCAGCTCATGATAGGCCATACATGGCGGCCAGTATATCTGGTGGAGGAAGAACCCGGGAAAATCCCGGGAAGAACCACAAGCTTTCTCACATAACCACATTGGCCGAGCCCAAGACTCGAACCCAAGCGGACAGAGGTGAGATGGCAGTGATCGGTAAAGGCGAACGCCTTAGACCACTCGGCCACCCGGGGCCCCACTCTCTCTATGTATGTATGTATGTATGTATGTATGTATGTATGTATGTATGTATGTATGTATGTATGTATCTATGTATGTATGTATCTATGTATGTATGTATGTATGTATATATATATATATATATATATATATATATATATATATATATTCTGATTGTTTCAAAATATAATTAAATGCCTGTAATTGCTTATCAGTTTTTGTTTACATTAGTAGGGTAATGTCTGCAAGCTGTCGCTGTCATAACCAGCTCGATTCAGTGGCGGCGTGAGGGGCGGGGTCGGGGGGGGGGGTCAATTGCCCCCGGGCTCCGGGCCAGGGGGGCGCCCTCGGGAGCTTTTTTTCCCAGCTGTAACGGGCGTTGATGTGGGGGGGGGGGGGAGATGGTTGGAGGTTGGCAAATGACATATAAACTGTTCTCTGTGGCAAAGTAGGGGCGCCACAGAAGAATATTGCCTCCGGGCGCCTCGAACCCTCGCGCCGCCACTGGCTCGACCCAGAAACTGGATTCATTTCGTCAACATTTAGTTTATAACCTTGCTTAGTGTATGAACACGATTCTCGTTTATGACCTGTTACTAATGTCACCTTGACAGCTTTTGCTGCTAAACTTCGTGTTAGTGCTCTTCTAGGTCTATCTATTAGTATTTTGCTTATATTCAAACTTCTGGTATCACCAAAGTAAACCTTTGATAAACTGCCGCAGTGTTTTTAATTTTTGTTGTTGTTTTTTTGTGTGTGTACAGAATAAGTAGACTTATCGTTTACTCGACATCATTTTAATATACTGCATAGACGTGGTGGTGGTGGTGGTGGGGTGGTGTCTGTACCGTACCGCAATGAGTTAAACACTATTTGCACCACTAAACATAACCATTCTTCGGAGTCCACATGTTCTTTTTAATTTATAAACAGCTGACCAATATTACACATTGATGCATATATCGGAATACAATGCTATGACGCGATTGGTTTTCTACATCAATCAGATGCAGGCATACTGTCTGTTATTGATTACTTGTTTTTCAGCTACAGCTGTTAATACCACGTCATAATTCCCAATAAAAGAAGTCGCTATAAGCTACTGAACAAAATACAACATTACCAGTCGAGTGTTGCTCTACGATACTTGATATCATGATATGCCACATGGAGTGTTAAAAAGCAATATTCAACCAACCACTGTTTCGATACCTTGGTTTAACCAAAGGTTCTACACAGTTGAATGAGAGTAGTATTCGTGTGTTGATTCGTTGTGTACGATCTTTAGTACCAGTTACACGGAGAGACAGACTGGATACACAAACTTGTTTTCCATAAAATGGGAAAGAGAGGAAATACCAATGAAATACCCGTAGAATTGATGCAGCCCCTGAGTGTAGGGGAAGACGAGACGGGGAATAGTAAAAAAAACATCAAACGCCAGGGCTGGGACAGTAAATTTCAGTACATTTTTATGGTCATAAGCTATGCTGTTGGATTTGGAAATGTGTGGAGATTTCCTTATTTGGTACAGCAACATGGGGGAGGTAAGTAAATTGGAAGAAGGTGACTGGGGGTGGAATGGGAGGGGCGCCCTATAAATGGCATATATGACTAAAGGTTGTGTTTAGGCTGAAAACAGCTTTAACTATTCTATTTCAACATAATACAGGTATATGTTCTACTTTATTATACAAAGTGTATATACATGAGCTAGTGAAGGATTGAATTATACAAAACTTCCTTATCGCAGTCGTAATATGATCCTTGCACATTTTATTATGAAATTGGTGAAAACAATAATGGTTGTACGTATTCTCCCACCATATTTTTGTAGTGGAAATGACTTTTGGATGTATTGAGTGGAGAGGAAATTGGACACGAACTGATAGCTATTTCATTGATATGTTGATATTTTCCCGCCACTTATATATCCGATTTACACTTGTCCTTCAAGAATATATATATATATATATATATATATATATATATATATATATATATATATATATATATATATATATAAAATCCTAAAATATAGTTTCGTCTGATAAAAAATGATTGATATATAAGATATATAATCATGAAGAAAAAAAACTGCCAGAATATTAACAACTGAACCATAGCCTCTCAAGCCAACATCGACAAGAACAAAATTAAAATTTTATTCTAAAATAAAATGCAAATGCTACTAATTTACTAATATTGACAGCATTAATAGTAGCAAAACTATCATCAGCATCGTCGTCTTTATCATCATCGTCACTAACATTACTACAACAACAACGAGAACGACAACAGCAACAGTTTCTACTACTCACAGCCTGTTTAACCGCTAGGCAAACTTGGAGGTCGCCTAGGGCGGCAAAATTGTTGGTGGGGGGGGGGGGGGTGGCAAAATACCGAATGAATAAAAAAAGAAAGAGAAATAGCATCAAATAGAAGATAATAAGTGTCTAAAAAATAGAAAGAGAAAAACAGATGCAGAATTTTTCTGGTACCATGATTATAGTAATAGTAGTAGTAAAACTATCCTCAAAGTAACCCATACCACACCTTGCTTTCTGAATTACATATGGAGTACAAGACGACCAAAAAGGCGAGGGTTCGGATCCCACCATCGGATCAGCCCGGGTCGGCTACTGTGGTGTGTTCTTGGGCAAGGGACTTTACTCCAATTGCCTCCGAACTAAATAACCTACCCGTCTTGCTGTGCTATTAAAACACCAAACCAACTCAATCCAAACAATACAACCCATTTGGTTACTGTGTAGAAGCATGGAGTTTGCACTGCATATTTGCTAAAGAAGTATTGTAAACTGAGAGTCTGTTAACATAGCTGAAGTATTTGTGAGCAGTCATGCAAAGATATTCTCGAGCACATGTTTTGTGGTATACAGAGTTTTTTTTTCTTCTGTCTTTCAGGCACATATTCAGTACAGTTTCTAACATTATTCCATAAATAAATTGTTACCGCCGTAACGGATTTCCTTCCCACTTTGAATTCCTTGCAGTCTGTACAAAATATTTCGACCTGCAAGAGTATGGAGTCGTTATATGCGAAATTTCATTTTAATGCGTTGCTACAGAACATTATTCACTTTTGGAATTCAAACTGACAGGCTGGTTTATTGTAGGTAACTGGGTCAGAATAAGGTAAAGGTCGTGCTCGTGGTTTATTACAGTAAGCTGCGCCATGAATAATTTCCACAGAGCGAGGAAAGCCGTGATGCAATTTTTGAGTTTTACCTGTAGACGAGTATCCGAGCGTATTCAGCAGCTTTGTTAGCGGGTCAGATGGATGAAATATTTACAGATTCTTAAAGTTAATGAGAGCTGAACGGAATACTCTCATATTAAATCTTGCTTATGTATTACATTAGTAATGTGTACTGTAATATTTTCTTACATGTAAACATGCGATCAAAAAGGTAGTAAATAACCATAGACTGACTAAATCCATTGAACCTGCTGCACGAATCGACGCAAAATGAATTCAGTTTAATTTTTAAAGTTTAACTTTAGTGTAAAACCTGCCAGATATCGAGAGTTGAAAATGTATTAGAGTTATTTCTGTTGTTATTTTTCAGTAAGAGAATTAGAATAATACATGAATTGCCGGTAGCAAAGGATATCTGCTGTATAGATTTGTGGCTGAACATTGCTGTAAAGGAAAGAAATGATTGACCAAACTTGATTAAAATGACCCCAAATATGTACACGGAGGCCATGAAAAACACAAAAACCATATTCGATACCCAAGGAAAACTAAAGGGCACCCCAAATAGATGATCTACTGTTTATAGAGTTCATTTTATTTGTTTGCAAATCGATGAAAGTACGGAAGAATATAAAACAATAAAATAAGAGTTATTGATGGAAGCACCATTATCTCAGATTTGTGCATGAGTAACTGTAGTGAATATATGTATGTATGTATGTATGTATGTATGTATGTATGTATGTATGTATGTATGTATGTATGTATGTATGTATGTATGTATGTATGTATGTATGTATGTATGTATGTATGTATGTATGTATGTATGTATGTATGTATGTATGTATGTATTAGGGTGTAACGGCTCATCAGCACAGTCCTGGCTATATAGTTCTAAGTAAGTTTAGTCATCCCAGAAAAGACACTCAAAGTAAAGATAAATCGAAAAAGGGTAAATTCCTTAAAATACAGTAAGATTTTTTTTATATTAACCAATCTGATTAATTATTATTATTATAACTGGATCTTGATTTTAATCAGATTGGATATAACCTTAACTCTTTAAAAAAAGTTCAAGACCATCTCATCGTGAACATCATCACGAGGCGCATACCAGGTCAAAAAGGTAGCTTCCATTAGTCGCCCCTAAAGACATGCAGAAGGGCGCATTGGGCCTATTCAACATCCATGGAAGTGAATATTAGATAAAATTATGAACATTAGATAAAATTAAGAATATTAGATAAAATTATGAATATTAGATAAAATTAAGAATATTAGATAAAATTATGAATATTAGATAAAATTATGAAATAAATGATTTATTGACGCATCAGTACAACATTGTCTCCTGTGAGGAATTTTACTTCCAAGTATAGCTCTTGGAATATATATATATATATATATATATATATATATATATATATATATATATATATATATATATATATATATATATATATATATATATATATAACGTGCTATTGTAATGTGTAGGCGTCGTGTAATCTCGGCTCAGGCAATGAACAGGTCTATAAGTAAGTGGTAACAGATCTGCTGCTGTACAGCAATCAGCCATATTCTGTTAGACTCGAAACCTATAAAAACAGAAAACTGCTTTTTGCAATACGTCTTAACAGATTGAGGGCTTTTCGTTTGGTTGATTGCTTGCTTGCTTGCTTTTCAACGAAACCTTTACCACAATTATCATACCTAGAAAATTGGAGCTAAGTGCTATGTTTTCATATTTGAAGTTTTTTCTCTCAGTATTTCGCAACGCATGTAGTTAGATAAATAAATGAACTGGTAAATAAGTAGCTTTTGTATGAAATTTTTTTGGAGGCCAGGAAAACGTAGCCATACATGTAACGCGCTAGCTTTCGCCTTAGCGGTCCCAGATTCGATCCCTGATTAAGGTACTCAGTTGTCCCGTTCCCCTATTCTTCCTTTTTAAAGACCACCTCGGGTTTCAGTTCCAACATATGAGGCAGGGGGAGAAATTGACATAAGAGTTTAAAAATTTTTGCATGTAAAAAAAAAGTTAAACGTTTTGACAATGGCCAACCATCACATGCTGTCGTTTTTTCAGTTTCTCCTGGTTACTGTATTCCCGGGACCATCTTACTACTCCACCTTCGCCGCTAAGAATACTTAGTCTAACTCGCTGAAAATTCGAGTAAATCGACACAAATAAGTAGATATTTGAAGTAAATAAAAACCACGTTGCAATCATACGATATCAACTGAAATATTCGATGAAGATATTTTAAAATTTTTTATTTTATGTTCCTTGTCCACGATCGAGGTAATTTTTGTTTTTATTTTTGGATTATTTAATAAGGCATGAAAACAAGATCAAACTCTCGACAGTTTACTGCCAGGGTTTACACAGAACATAAATCGAGAGGTTCAGGTCAAGTGTGGGCATCACATTTTTGTTAAATGTCTATCACTTAAACCTTGTGTTAACAATGATATCGTGTAACCGAAATTCTTAGTACTAGTTTGCTGCTCTTTTGTTCTAGACTTGTTTTTGAGTCCGCCCGTTCATCAGATCACCGCCTCTAAATTGCCCTGGTAGTTTTGTCGGTCTTAACAAAAGAGCCTAAAGCTTGAACTTCTTCAGTGCATGAAGCTTTGACATTCATTGCATCACTTTTATAGTAGTACAAACACGTGGCATATATATTTAAAAATAAAAAGTAATTCTTTGAAAAATATAGTTGAAACCTATAAAGAGATCCTTGAAGTCTTTCTGACTCTCTAAATCCTAATTGTTAACATTTGTATGTTTGTATCTCCTGTTCTTTTAATAGCTGATCAAACAAAGGTCACTGCTTTGTCTGAGTAACGATTAAGTCGACAGTTTTTGACCAAGGCTGTAATACTATGAATAGACTGATCCATTTAGCCAAATAGATCAATAAAAAAAAACTCTCTGGCTAGCTCGATATTCATGTCAGTGTAAGTGAAATATTTGTTTGACAGTGAAAATACGAAGCAGTGATATTTGTGTTATGCAAGTTTTGCTGATTCAACTGTGTATGAGTGTGCGTGTGCGTGCGTATGTGTTTAACAAGCTCGAAATATAAACTTATTTTGGTGCAATTATTTACAAATTTGACGGAAGTTAGATGGATGAAAATAACAGAACACAACAACGGTATTCTTGAAAATGAATATTATGTATATCGTATATATTTTGCAAAGAGACCAAACATTTATGACATATTATTAGAAATCGGATATATAGGAAGATTCTATTAATATGTGGGGAAGGCGTTTTAAATTATGATTTCAAACAAAGTGATTATAACATAACGACTGTTTTTTTTATATTATACTTTATTATTGTGTATCATTTGCATATAAAAATGTTTGCAATATATGATTATTCCCGCATGAATAATTTAAGAAAGGTTGAAACCAATCAATTTTAGTTATATATTTTGTATTTTCAAGTTTAGTATTAACAAAATATGGTTGGGAAAAATTAACATTAATTTTCACGAGAAGGTGTAAATAAAATCTTTCTGTTTTGCCAAGGGCTTTAACTTCATGGCAATTTGCCCGGTAAATTTTTGACACACTGCCCAGTTAATTATGGTCCTTATTCGATGTAAATAAAATCTTTTTCAAATGTACAATGTATAGTTAATGTCAGTAGAATAATATTGTATGAGTGTTATGATCTGTGTTGTGCACAGTAGCCCCGCAAAACTAAATTATGTATCCCTCTCACAATGAAAAAGTTGTTTAATGGGAATTTTGGGTTCCCACTGGGCCTGCCCCTCATTCCCCCAACCTCCCTCGTTCTGCAGTTGCTTGGGCCACATGTTGTGCATAAAAAATACTCTACCGTTCATGCAGTTTTTTTTTTTTTTGATAATTCATTGAAGAAGCTATTGCGAGAGTTATCGATCTTTTTCTACTGAAAATGACGCTCTCAAAATTTAAAACGAGTGTTACTCCTTGAATTTTATCTATAAATCAGAACTCTAAAGCAACTAATACCGCGTGTCTGCTTTGAACGAGAAACAGAGCTAGCAAGAAACGGTATTTGTTGAATTTATAGTTTTTAATGTCATTGACAGTTAAAATGCGCTGTATTGTTGCAGACAACGTTTACAAAATGCTTGCATGGTAGGCAATTTAAAAGCGTCATTTCTCCCTTGATTTACTGGCGAGAATTACTTTCCTTTTATGTTTCTATTTGTACATCCATAGGCATGACCGTTTTTAGGGTTTGAGAGCCACAATTCCATAGAGTTATAACATATAACGAGACGATGCTCGAAGTCATTTTTCGACGACCCTTTTCAGCACTATTTTGTACCCCAAATTATTATATTGAGAGCCGCTGTGGCTCAGTGGCTAGCGTGCCAGACTCTCATCCGAAAGGGTGCGGGTTCGAATCCTACCATCTGATCAGCCTGGGAAGGCTACCTTGTGTCTTTTGGCAAGACACTTTTCTCCAATTTCCTCGGCAGTAAATAACCTACTTGTGTTTCTGTGCTGTAAAACACTAAACCAAGCTCTAAATTATTAGGTCCGACAAGATAATGGTCTGCTAAGAAATGCATAAATTTCATGTCGACAAAGAAGCTTATCTTTGAAGCAAATATGTAGCCTTTCAGGAAATGGGAATTAATATTTAAAAAAACCCACTGAACAAATAGTGCTGTACAAATATTTCGCATTTTATATATTGTGCTATACAAGTACTGTATTTGCTCTTCAATAACTCTCACTCATCCTCGATCAACGTAGACAGACCTATGTCAACAAAACATTAACTGGCTCAGAAAAATGGCAGTCTGTACTTTACTTTCCAACCAGTCTAACCGGTCACTATGCATGATTTTAAGATGCACGTGTTTACAGCGTAACCATTTTAACCTGGCTGTCACTATGCGTGATTTTAAGATGCACGTGTTTACAGCGTAACCATTCTAACCTGGCTGTCACTATGCGTGATTTTAAGATGCACGTGTTTACAGCGTAACCATTCTCACCTGGCTGTCACTAGGCGTGATTTTAAGATGCACGTGTTTACAAGGCTCAGACCGATTAAGCTAATAGAGAAAGCATGAATAACTCGTAATGCAGTCTTTTTCGTGACTGTGATTCTATTTGTACATTTTCTCTATTACCAGAGTCCCCTGTTGATAACAACTTAGACTCGTCCATGTTATTAACAACTTGGATTCATCCATGTTTTTCAACTGTGTGCTATCAGATTGGTGTAGGACTGTATTTGTCATAACGGATGACGATGGCGTTTGTACAAATGGTAGCTATCATTTAACTCTGAATTAATGTACCCATAACATTAAAACAGTCACGTTACATATTCAAGTGGTTTGAAATACTAATTTGATGTAACAGAAAGCAAGCAGACAAATAGACAATCAATAGTCAAGTAAACAAACGAAGAAATTAATGAACGTCTAAAGAGAGAAGGAAAGAAGAAAGAAAGAATAAATATTAAAAAAAGAGATTAGTTTCTTTGAAATTAATTTGTACTATAGTGTAGCCAGAGCATTATACAGTCCACCCAAAATTGATCCAAGGCATACGCCATTAGGACTGGAATTTCAGGTGGAAGTTTTCTCAGAGTTCTTAATACACGTCTGTCACTATTTTCCTCACATACGAGTTTTCTAGACACTTCAGCATTTTGTTCGGTGATGTGAAGGAAGAAATAATTAATATATGCAAATGTAAGAAAAAAGAATAAATAGATACTGACATTTATGTCACTTACGCCGACGCTCCCGTTTATTAGGCATGTAAAATGAGACTTTAGAATAATTTTGCGAGAAAGATTAATTTAAATTTGGAATTTTTAGCCTTTTTTGTATTTTTACCAAGCCACGGATACAGTTTGCATCATACTTATTTCTGTTTTGAAAATTACTTAATAATAATAATAACTATTATTATTATTATTATAATTATTATTATTATTATTATTATTATTATTATTATTATTATTATTATTATTATTATTATTTCACCTAACTGTAAGGTCATATGCGATTATAGTATTAATCTATCGTGCGTTATGCACTGTGTTTAGTCCTTCGCTCGTCCGGCAGCATTTGCTTTTTTTTGCAACTTCTTTCTTGCTGGATGTTCCTTAGTACATGCCTAACCAAAAATAGGACTAGCGTTGTGGCTTCCTTAGCAGCTTGGCGTAAAATCTATTTTCGACTTCTTTGCCATAACGTTTGAGCTAATTAATTGTGATAAGACTTAATGGGAGTGTTTCCTACGGCCTGCGCTACATGTAAATGCCAAAAGTGTATCCATGGTGGTTTCCTTAGCTACGACGTAACTTGTATTTTCGACTTCTATTTAAAGGTTGCATAAAGGCTGAATCCTGTGTTAACAATTTTAATTATAGTTATTTCTCTCTTCCAAAATTGCCTCCCTAAAATGGTTTGCTTCTTTATCAGCAAGGTTTAAATCTTTCCTCGACTTCCTCTCCAGAGCAGTGGAGTAAATTTTAAATAAACTTGATGTAAATGTTCCATAAAACACGTTTTAACAAAAGACAGTACAGGATAACTTGCCACCCAACCGGCCTAGTTTCGACAGCTTATGCAGAACTGCCGAGCCATTGTGATCAAATTGAGCCTGAGTATGCCTTAAGAGACGCTTTATACAAATTTGTCAGCAGCTAGAGAGGACTCCAGTATCTAGACTTTTCAAGTTGGTTGTTGTTAGTTGTTTTTAACGGCACTTTGTTCATATTGGCTATATCATGCCGAGGAAATAGGATCTAAGTGCCTTTACTAAGAACGCACTGAGGCAGCCGAACCGGGCTGACCTGGGTTGGTATCAAACCCGCATAGACTTGAAATCGTATGAACAACGGGACCAATTTCTACCAGTTTTGATATTTAATATATGTAAATCTGCCATTCATTACACAGGCACTTTGGGACGGGATAGTAAGCTAAATTAAATTGAATTGTTGGATCTGTTTCCCCTTACCGTTATGCCTACATTGTCGTTAACCTCCGCGTTCGTGTCCCCGAGAGGGGTTTTTGCTCAAAACCGTGCACTCATCGTGCATGCACACAACTTGTAAAACTATTATGGATTGATAAGAGAGAGGTTTATTTTGCATCTGCATGACTTATTTGTTTGTCAATGTTGTGTAGTTTAGGGAAGAATCGTCACAAAGGCAACAACTGCCAGTACTATTCGGCGTTTGTTTCTCACCTTGTCTTCTTTTAATATACATACCGGCATTTATTCTGCAGCATCGCCGCTAAGTAAGCGTCTCTGCTATCTGGCGATTTACTTTCCAATTTTGGATATTATCTCTACGCCAACCAGCTCGGATGACATGATGTATGTTAAGGGTAACAAAATAGTTCCAAACGCTTGGCCCCATTACTTTGTTTATTAACATGACTTGTTAAGGCCAATCGAATATATGTCTTGATTGCAATTTAAACTAAGTACAATTCTTAGTAAAAAAAATGTGTGAACATGTGTTTTTTGCAAAACATAAAATTGCCCATGCTTATTGAATCACGTAAGTTGTCAAATCTTCAGATTCGGAGGTGCGTAATTTTGCATGTTGTCAAGCTCTTCAATTTCGGATGTAAGTAAATCTTGCATGTAGTCCGCAATCACATAATGCCTAAATAGAAGTGATCGGTTTTGAAAAACAACAGAACTTATGAAGTTTGACCGGCATTTTAGCATTCAGATCACCTCGGCTATTTCTGCGAGACAATAATATGCCTCTATGATCCGTGGGATTCACCTCGAAGTTGCCAATACTGTATTTAGGTGTAAATTTCCGACTGGCTTTTAGACGTGTTTTTCGCTGCGAATGCCTTCAAGGGGTCTGTACCGGTAGATAAAATACGATAAATTTATTTATGATGCATTAAATACTTTACATTTATTAAAAGAGAGTGCAGTGTAGACAGAACAGAAAGGGGAAACAACTCCAACACTTCAATTCAATTGTGTTGACTATTCCGTCCCCAAGTGCTTGTGATTTAATATAGTTATTATTACTAAAATAGAAAAAAAATAAATAAATTCCAACAACATCTAAAAACGGTTTGATTAATTTGTCTGAAATGGATCGGGAAAGTCATAAGATTTGATTTTTGGCCAGTCTGCCACACGAGCGTTCACAAGATCCACTGGAGTCTTGTGTTAGTGTGTATTTGAGGTTCCTGTGGTAATTAGAAAGATGTCGTACCTAGGTTTAGCTGTCATGTGGTCATTTTGTTTCTGACTTTACAGCCATGTAACGATTACAATATGAGGTTTTGTACAATACTGTGCTGGGGGAGGCGGGGGGGGGGGGGGGACACATACAGTTTTATTATTTATACGAGTGTCCTCCACACAAACATTTGCATTTCATTGTTTATGCAATCCGTCATCATCCACAGATCGCGCTTGCACGTTCTCGAAAGATCACGGAATGACAGGTGGATGACCTTGTCCTACTTCGGATAGCATTGACGTTTTTATTCCCTCTAGAGAGCTCTCATAGTCAAACAAATTAGGATTAGTAGCACATAATGAATGTATTGTTTGCTATTTTGATCGCTACTAATGGGTATGATTGATAAAAACAATCTCATATTTCGTTTAATGTATTATTATATAAAGATATAAGATCTGAAAGAGATGACTGCTTCTTTACCTTTGCTTATGGTCTTTGAAATTTTGTTCTTTATCCGTGACACTGTGAAGGCGCACCTAATGGAAATATAGGCATCAATCTTGTCGCAGAAATTACTTCAACTGAAATACAGAGATTTCAAAAAAATAGCTTACTTCTAGTCTTTTAAAACGCATTGTTTTTAATATTATGACTGAAAAACCATTTGCAAGATTGTTAGAAAGTATGTTACCCTTATCAATGCAATTCCTATGGAAAAGCAGGAATTTGAAAAGGGGATAACATTGTGCCGACCGCACCAATGATTTCAAATGATCTTAAATTTACATCAGGGACCAGCTGCATATTATGTATATGCTTACTAAGAGTAGATTGGGATTGTGAGCAAGAGTAAAACTTGTAATTTGTAGGTAAACAGCTAGTCCACTGACAAAGGTTTGAAAATGTCCTTGATAGTCGACCTTCTTTACCATCAGAATATTGTAATGAATAACTTTACATGAGATTGGACAGCAGGCATAACCTATTTTGTCGTCTCCCGAAAGTGATTGCTACGTCAATTAAACCACTCGGCGAAAATGAAATATTTTAGTTAGCATATATGAATTATTTAACATAAAGTAAGCACTGACTTGCCAAAGTAATTTATCGGGTTTTTATATGAAGTATTTATAATTATCATATACGTTGTACACATGCATATTTCGTTTATTGAAGAAGTGATATACATACATTGTTAGACAGAGATATTTGTATACTTTATACATAAACTTAGAATTATTTGGAAAACAATATAACAGGGTGAATCGTTTATATGAAATAGCTGTATTTACTTCATTGCTCACTATCAAATGTAATTTACACATATCATTAACCCTTTCCACCTCAAGTAATTATTCGTTATCACTGCCAGATTTCCGCAAGTTATCATTTGTTATCTTTTCATGATGAAAACGTACCAACTTGTGTTCGAAACTTCAGACACCAATATGTAAATACCAATGGGTGTTTTAAGAACAGAATCGGTGAAAGCACTTTTTAAATATATTTTCTGAAGATTTTAACTGCCGTACTTGCATTATTTTCTTCATAATATCAGTTTGAAACAGTAAGTGAACCTGTCATAGAGTAATAATGGCGGATATCGCGGTGTCTTGGAAATAGCTCTTCATTAGACTGGCAGTTTTCGTAATTCATTTAGCACATACATTCAAGGAAATATACAATTCGCAGAAAGCTAAGTCTAAATATTGTGTGAGGAAATATTTAGCTAAAACAATACTTTTCTTAAGGTCAGAAACGTATTGGACAGTGCTATGTTTTGGAATTCAAGGTCAAGATTGTTTTTTACGTCACTTATTTTTGTGAAATTACGAAAAAAAGCAGCAAAGCAAATACTATCTGACACATAAACAACAATATTACGGGTACGTAGACATATATTTAAACCATAAATGTGCAATCTATCAATAGATTTTTGTAACGAAGCTAAAAAGTGCAAGTGGTCATATTAAGAAAATCCCTGTTTCTAAAAATAGATGCACCCACATTGCATGTGTGGCGCCATTTTTGCTCTTGGCTGTGTACCGATTCATTTGGAAAGATTGATCTAGTTCAATGATATATCGACGTTAGTGCTTCAGTTCATCGTCGATCAATAGCTAAAGTAACGTTTTATCGTCAAAGTTAAATTAAACGCCAACGTTTTGATGTTATTATATATTTAGAGCTTGAAATATTCGCAGTTCATGTGTTACTAATTATATAATTTTCAAGCATAGTACAACCACCATGGCAAAAACATATTTTCTCGAGGTATTCTTGGTCTCACTTGGCCTGCTTAACATACATAGGCATAATAAAGGTTATTACAAACATATTTCAAAAAGTGTCTTTGTTATTTTGCTCTTTCAAAATAACACAAAAGAAAGAACAAGTATGACGTATACAGTAAGCGCATTCAGCTATGTCACAAGTGAAATCGCAGACAAGCTCTTCCAATGATGATGACTTTTTGTCATCAGCTGCCATTGCTGTTGACATCTGAAAGTTTATTGAGCCCAATGGACCAACCCCTCTGATAGAATATGCCACACCAATGTATTATTTTTACCAATGGGCCAACCCCTCTGACAGAATATGCCACACCAATGTATTATTTTTACCAATGGACCAACCCCTCTGATAGAATATGCCACACCAATGTATTATTTTTACTAATGGACCAACCCCGCTGATAGAATATGCCACAACCAATGTATTATTTTTACCAATGGACCAACCCCTCTGATAGAATATGCCACACCAATGTATTATTTTTACTGTTTGAGGAGAACTTGTTCTACGTACTAGCAAACCAGACCAATAGATATGCAGGCCAGCAGCATGAAGATGAACAGCAGTTCACAGATACCAACCAAGAGGGGAAAAAATCTTTTACTGGACTCTTCATCCTCATTGGAATCATTTGATGAAGACTGGGGGCAGGTGCTGGCATCTAGTGTAATAAAAACATAATGCAAGTGACTCAAATGGAAAATTCACCATATTTACATGGACATATTTTTAACCAGCACTGAGCTGTTCTGGACTCTATGTCTGAGGCACAGTTAAATCCATCTTAACTGTTTTTCCATTAGGAGCTGCAGGGGCCCAGCAGGGTACATAGAGGACACAGCCTTTTGTGATACCATGGTAATTTGGTTGCAACTGTTAGGAAGGAATCTTAATAGGCAAGTCTTTTGTTCAAGCTGATATTGATTTTTGTATCATCTCTTTATATATTTGCATGTACCTTTCTACTACAAATACGCGTGTGTGTGTGTGTGTGTATATATATATATATATATATATATATATATATATATATATATATATATATATATATATATATATATATATATATATATATATATGACACAAAAAACGCGTCGCAAATACAAAACAGTGTCCCAAAATTTCGAGCTACACAAGCTCTTCGTCACGGGAAGAAACAATTTACATCCACAAAACAAACACTAAACACAAAAGCCAAAAGAATTTCTTGTCTCCTACATGTTTCAATGACGGGAAAATAAACAAACAAAGGATAATCAATACAAGAAAAAAAGAAAACAAAATTTTAAAAAACGGTCTAAAACGGATAAACTACAGATCTTTATTATACTGCTATCAGCCCGACAAAGTTGTGTACAAAAAATTCAAAGAAGTGTGTATCGTGCCTATCACGCATAGGACCAAACTGTATCGTGATCGTGCCTTTCACGCAGAGGACAATACATACATACATACATACATACATACATACATACATACATACATACACCCTGAACATTAAAAAATTGACAGCAGTTGATATTAATCGTTAATTATTTTTTTAACTTTATTTTCAACATTTTCATTGGTGGCTGGCTTTCTTTGGAGTTATGCTTTTTTGTCCAAGGAAAACTAACGGTAGACAGTAGTCTATGTGCATGTAATAAAATATCTGTACATCATAAAGATTAATAAAAAAGTTTAAAATCATGCTTTTCAATCCAGAACTGATGAAGAATATTTTTTGCTTTAATTGATATCAGTGCATGGTTTTACAATTAGATGTTCAAATGTACATGTACTTAATAATTCTGTTCCTTTTATGAAGATACAAAAGTTTCAAACATGATGAAACACAGTAAATTTCAGATCGCACATTCAGCATAAAGTAAAAATGCAAAAATTGTTAGTATTTAAGATATTGAACTCTCAAGAAACAGATTTTAGGCACAGATAAAATATATACCACCCGTGGAGTACATACTACTTTCAACATTTTCATATATGGAGTTATGGCAGGTGGAAATACACACACAAGTAATTATTTCTGAAGTATCAGTTTTGTTTATTTACAAGTTCACTTTCTGTCCACCAACACTGGAGCAACTAAAAAGAAGACAGGCTTTCATAGGCAAAACGATGGATAGATGCTTGAGATTTCCCCGGCGTCAGTAGTCCACAAATGCTAGATCCATATGGGTGATGTTGACTGCAGTTTAGGTCCAAATATCTAGTTGGAAGAACCAGCTTGAAATGTTGGAAATATTGTTTACCTTTATTATATTGTATGAGACAGGCACTTTGAAGAAGACTAAGAAGTACACGCATATGGAATTCCAAATTGATGTTGTCAGAATACTGATTGGGGACTTTTCCAGGCGAAAAGAAAGAAATGTTGTTCCGGCGGCACATCTTTGACACTGGCTAGATTGGGCAAGAGGTGTAAGCATATGTTAGCAGTGCTCCAAAAATCATAATCAAATTTGATGTACACATCTGCCTTGGTGTGTGTTTTCAGCCATACCACCAGTAGCTAGGAGTACAGGAATAGTAGTGTTTATAGCAGTTGTTGACAGTTGCTTTATTTGTTTGCCTCTTCATTCTATTTGTGTGAAATCATTATCAGTTATTTTAAGTTAAATTATTTTCAATGAAAAGATTTATTCTTACAATCTATAAACATCAGTTATCAAGTGTATTCAAATGTATGAACATACAAGTATACAGTTTATGCTTTTACTAAGTCTCTATAAAATTTGACACCTGAAAGATATTTTTTATTTGAGTGAATTTGAATACGGACAGACTTTGTGTACAGTGTATGGTATTTCAGTGAGTAAAAGCTGCCACATTAAAATAATTTAATTTTTTTAATTGAGACACTGCAATAAATCGATATTTTTCATTGAAGAAAATGAATGATGTCTTTTTTTTTAATCATTACAAGTATTTTATAAATACTTGCCGTTACCATGGCAACCAATGTTCTAACACTGTTTATTTATGATGTTTTATGTCAAAGCGTTTGCATATTAAAATGATACTATAATATATTTAATCTTATTGTTTGAATCACTTCTAATAGTCATAAAATCAACCCGCAGAGGCAGACACGCAATGTATGCTTTACGTGTAAGTAGTAATATGTGGTGATCGAGGGCATACATGGAAAATTAACATGTAGATGGCACTTGGGGGCATATATGGGAAATTAACATGGAGATGGCGATCGGGTGCAGTATATGGCACTTGGGGGCATATATGGGAAAATAACATGGAGATGGCACTTGGGGGCAGTATATGGCACTAGGGGGCAGTAAGAGACACTTGGGGCAGAAGTGTTTACAGGATAGAAGTGTTTATGTGGACAGAATATACACATACACTCAACAAACAAACACAAAACATAGAAACACCTATGTCAATTTGATTTTTTTTTTCTTAGAGATGTGGGTGTCCCTGAAAAGGGCCGTTGGAGTTTGTTAACCAAAGGTAGCTAACACATATTACACCTCTTCACAGGTCTTCTCCTCAGACTTCTTCGCACTTCAGGGCCGTAGATTAGCACCCACATCAGACACCCTTGTCTCTCCACATACATTCTTCTCTTCCAAATAGCCGTAGCCGTAATCTTGGTAATAGCCCATGATGCTTTGACATACATGGGGTAGTCCGGGTTTAAGAGCATGCTCGATACGATGCTTGATGCTTCTACAGTAGTATACATCTTGTCTTGAGAACAGGTGAAACTGTGTAATAAGACGCTGGTAAATATAGACTAAGACCGGATAGAAATGGTCCACCAATCCAAATGTGCGTTACAAAATGTACGGTCTCTCTTCCAATCAGAAGAGAGCGGGTGTGTGACGTCACCTTCAGTTTACAGGTGCCACAGCGTTCGTACGGTGTACCATTGCGGCATAGTTTAATGTATGGCTGATAAAATGACGACAATGTATTGGAGTGTGCCTGATACGGAGACCTTGTATACTCGGAGCGAGAGTATAACGACGACGAATGCAGCGGTCACTAGCATTCTTCCGGAAGAGGATGACTTTAATTTGGATTTCGTGTATTTTCTGTCTTCGCAAGAATTTTTGCCTGCGACGACGGTAGCACCACCTTCATTATCCTTGAGGGATGATTTTAGAAAGAGGCAGAAGGAAGAACTGGAAACGTTTTTGCAAAGACAGAAAGAAGCAGAAGAGGAATTCCTTCAGCAGCAGCAACAATAACAACAACAACAACAACAACAACAACAACAACAAGAGGAAAAAATAAAACAAGAAGAAGAAGAAGAAGAGAAGCAGAAAACTTTGAAGTGTGAAGGACAGAACGAAGGGAGTGGTAAAAAAACGATGAGTCTACTACAAGACATTTTGGTGGAGTTAACGTATCTGAGACAAATGTATCAGACTTCTTTAACACAACCCAAGAGAAAGAGACCTTCACGGGCTAAGCTTTCTAAGCCCATTGAATCATCCACTGTCACTATCCCTGAGATGCCACCAACTTTGACTACTACTACCAAAGCAGCATCATCAACAACAACAACAACAATAGGAGTAGGACTTGGATGTGGAAAGGGATTGAGGCAGTTAAAGCTCATCATGTCAAGTCCATGAGTTTGTTTAAAAAAAACTGTCTTTTTTAGGGCCACCCACATTTCTTAGAATAGAAATTAAATTGCCAAATCAAGTCAAACTTAAGTCCCATCATTTGATTGTGTATGAGTGCGTGTGTGGTTCTTTATAAAACAGATCAAGACAAAGAGACACTACTTTTTTCTCTTGGTATATTCTCTTTTAAAATCACAATCAAAATTTCATAACATATCACTAAAGTTAATGTTCTTTCACTGTCTGTCTCTTTTCTTGAATTTCTTCACGGGCATGGGTTCTTCTTTCTCTTGACTGTCTTCCAGTCGCCTTGACTTCTTACATTTCTTGACGGGGATGGGTTCTTCTGTTTCTGAAGAGCCCTCTGTTTCCTCCCTCTCTTGCTTGTTCTCTTTTATCTTAAGGCACTCTGATGACAAATGTCCTTTTTCTTGACAATGATAACAGGTATCTTTATTTTTGTCTCTCTTTTCTTTTCTTTTGGCTTTGACGTTGTGGACATTTTGGAGCCCGGTGTCCTTTCTCCTGACGGATATAGCAAGTATTTTGACTTTAATCTCGAGAGGAGTAGTCCTTAGTCTTATTGGAAAAGGTGCAATACTGTCCAATGACTCTAAATTTCTGATGGCAACAGCAGTCTGTTGTACTAAATCTCTGACCAGAAGGGTAAGCTGTTTTGACTCTTCCATCTTCACAGTTTGATAGTTGAATAACTAATAGTTACTCTGAGTTAAGAAATTCTATCTATCTATCTATCTATCTATCTATCTATCTATATATATATATATATATATATATATATATTTATATATATATATATATATATATATATATATATATATATATAGGGAGAGAGAGAGAGAGAGAGTGTGTGTCAAACTGAATCAGATCAAAGTTTGCAATCAAGATGAAACCATCACACAATTTCAGTGAGAAACAAGAAGAAGAAACTAAGAGGCAACGACCACGACTTTCCATATCGCCTCGTACACCGCTAGGTTAAGTGTTAGCCCAAGTGCATGCCAGTGATTTTGAAGAGGACATGAGCGAGCCTTAAACAATACCTTCAACCTCCACAAGACCAAGAAAGTCCTGAGCTACTAAAAAAGAAGGTCGTTACGTAGCTTCCGAAAATTACTGTTGCACTCGAGAGACGCAAAAACTGACTTGTTGAAAATTTAGAACCACGGCTTACACCTACACGGTAAACTTTAAAGAGTTCAAGTTTGAAATACCCATCGAGAAAGACGCAGGTTTCATTACCGATTTGTGGGATTCCTTGTTAGAGACATTGAAACGACAATGCCAAGCGAAAGAGGACGATCGGTTTAGACTTTCCATCCATCACGATAGTTTGAAGTCTCCTGTCTGGATCGAGTTTAGTACCCCGGTAGAATTAACACCATGAACAAAATTGAACCCGTTCAACAATTCAATGACGAATTTACCATCACCGAAGGAAAAACCACACTTCACATAACCCACGTTTCACCTCCCAGAGGTACCGGACAACGCAGCAAAGTGTGTTTTGTGGGCGACATTCGCAGTACCAAGCAGAGCATCAACAAAATCAACAATGAAAAAGACCAGATGGGCTTAGCTCTTGCCATCGTCGTGGGGCGAACGTATGCCGAGAAAAACGAGACCGCAGAATGGAAAAGAGCATGGGAATGAAAACGAAAATCGGACAGAGCCCAACAACGAAAAGAAGCAGAACTCCTGTTACAGCAAGTAGGCATATCTAAAGAGACCATGTGTGGCATTCCTGAAATGCAAAGACTTCAAGACATTTTGGCTCCTCGGTATACCTTGAGCTCTGGTGTATCGAGGAGCCGATTTCCCCGAGGGAAAATACATTCACGTCTATCATCATCAAGAGGATTTCGATTCCATCACCAGTATCACGGGATTTCTTGGATACTCTTACTACTGCGAGAAATGTGACCAAGAATTTGCAATCAGGAGCAACACATTCATCGCGGAGAGAGATGTCGGGGTTGTTTAGCTTCCAAGCCATGCATTCATGAAGACATTCATTGCTCTTCTTGCCAACGAATCTTTGTCAGCCCCTCTTGTTACGAACAACAAGTGCTTCTGACTTATTGAGGTTGTGCTCCACATGTGCACAGCTGATTCGAACCAATAACCCCAAGGCACACGTTTGTCCAGGAAAGAAAAGATGTCGTTTTTGTGACCAAATCGTAGACTTTGAACATCAATGTTACATTCAAACATATGACAATGAATTTTAGAAAGAATCAAAGGGTGATCAGCACAACATGAACAAGACACAAGTGGATTTTATCTTTTTTGACTTTGAATGTACGCAAGAGACGGGTATTCACATCCCTAATTTCTGCGTCGCTCATCGGGCTTGTGAGAAGTGCATACAAGAACCTATCTATTTTCATTGTCCCCATTGTAGTAAGTTTCCAGGAGGACGTGAAAAAATGTTTCGAGGATCCCGCACTCTTGCCGATTTTGCCGAATGGATTTTAGACATTACCAACGATACTTGGAGCGAAGATGACATCCAACGTTACGGGGACTGTCATCAATATGCTACAGTCATGGCTCACAATTTCTCGGGATATAATGGACAATTTCTTCTGAAATATTATTCAGAACACGGCACCGAATGCCCCCCCCCCCCCATGTCACCATGAACGGAGCCAAACTCATCTTGGGACAAGTACAATTCAAAGATTCCATGAGTTATTTGGCCATGGCTTTGAGTCGAATACCTAAAACGTTTGGAATGACAGAAATGGCCCAAGGGTATTTTCCACACTTATTCAATACCGAAGCCAATCAAAACACTGTGCTTCCGCATGTGCCTGACGTTCACTATTACGACCCCGATGGTATGCACGCCGAACACAGAGAAGCCATCTACGCTTGGTACCACACTCGCGCTTCAGACCTGTTTGAGTTTTAAAACAAAAATACTAAAGTATTGTCGATCCGATGTGGACATTTTACGCCGTTGCTGTGGAAAGTTTCGACAATTATTTCTGGATCACGGAGAAGTCGATCTTTTGAAGGAAGCTTGTACCCTGGCCAGAGCATGTGGATTAGTGTACCGAAAAAAGTTCATGCCTGAGAACCAACTAGGCATCATATCCCATAACACTTATCTCTCGGTCAGCCGTCAATACTCTGCCAAAGCGTTGCGTTGGCTCCACTTTCTTGTGTGAACAGGAAGCTAAATGGATTCAACACAGAGAATCGGGGGAGAAAAGAAAATTGGAAGTCTTTCTGTCGATGGTTGGGATTTAGAAAACCCACAGATCTGGGATAAAATCTTCTTTTCTCCAAAGGAAAGTCACGGTGAAACTACATTTTCGAAAAGGTTCTCCAGTGAATTGTAACACAAGATGTATCCTGTGTACCGAGGAGTTGCTAGACAACGATGACATGGTTTAGGAGATATGTTAAAATCCTCTTTTCGTACGGTAGCCCATATCTTGAAACCCACGGTGAATCGAGGATTGCGTGCCTTAAAAGATTCCGCTTTGACGCAAGGAAAAGAATTTCTTCAAAACGTCCTCATCGACAAACAAAATCCTAAAGAAGCCTTTATGAGAGCAGGAAAAAATGTGTTGCTGCAAAGTGGAAAAGATCTTTTGGGTCGCCGAGACACTCCTATAAATTACCTTCACACTTTTGTCACTGGCATTACTTCTTCCTCAACACCACAGCAAAGACAAGGCAGAAAGAGACGTCGAAATCCCTTCAGGTCTCATAAACACGGTGTTCAGAAAAAGAATAAGAAAAGAAGAACTGTCAGAGAATTAGACGTGTTTGATTACTAACTGAGAAAATGATGCACCGAGATTCTTGCAAATGTACCAAGTCAGAACTCGATCTGTTTGCCATGACACCTACCATAATGACGATGCAAGAATCTCAATGGGTAGAATTTCATCCTGTGACGTCTTTGACTACCTCAGCCCCTATCGAATTTGAAATCAAAGGACAAACCGAAGATTACATCGATCTGAATAGCAGTCATTTGCATCTGAAACTCAAAGTGTTCAAAACGGGCAACACCAATCCTGGTGCAGATGACAGAGTAGCTCCCGTCAATAATTTCATGTATTCGTTGTTCAGTGAAGTGGATTTGTACTTGAATAATCTCTTGACGTACGGAAAAAAAGCCAAGAACACCCATCTGGATGCTTCCGTGGTATGGAAACCTGACACCTTGAATAAGTTCAACGACACAGCGTTGACTGCAGATGACGATCGTCACAATGTTAAATTTAACGACCGTCGAAAGAAAATCAGACACGGGCGCACTTTAGAACTGATGGATCGTTTGAATTTGGACATGTGGTTGCAAGACAAGTATTTGTTAAACGGATTGGATGTACGCCTGAGACTGAATCGCAGTAGTACCGTATTATTCCGTTGATGGCTAATGCCAACGAGTACAAAATCGTCATCGAAGAAGCCATCGAAGAAGCCAGACCTTACGTGCGCCGTGTAGAAGTGTTAACTAAAGTAGCCAACGGCATCAGCCAAACTTTGAGCAGAACAACCGCCAAATAGCCTGTGCGACGAGTGGAAGTGAAAACGTTTACCATTGCCTCAGGACTCCGATCCAAGATCGAAAATCATGTGTTCCAAGGACAGCTCTCCAAACGTTTGCTCATTGGCATCGTCAGTAATACAGCCTTCAAGATTCAAAGGTCTTGTTAAAAAGGTGATCGTGGAGGAAGTGATGAAGATAAAGACAGCCTCGGTAGTTCCACTGCGTAAAATGGGTATATTGAATGAAGCAGTAGATTGGATGAAGGGGGTGGAACATCTTCTATAACAGATACAGGGCTATAGGTGTTACCCATGTCTAAGTAGTGTAGTGGAAGAGGCAGCCCTTAAAACCCAAGAACCTTGTCAGGAACGTCGTGGAGCACGAAGTGGTCAAAATCAAGGCTACCTGGGCTAAGGAGAGAATGGTGAAGGAGAAGGAAAAGAGAGAAAGGGACTTCCAACGCCTGAACGAAAACTTGATCAAGGTTCAGGAAAAGTCAGAAGATTGGGCCATCCAGATTGGATCCCTGATCCACCTAAGAAGAAATTCAGCCTCCTAGTCTCCCTGAAGAAATGGTGGTCAGGGAGGAAGAAGTAAAAGAAAAACAAACGGTCCGGTTCAGGGCCATCCACATATCTTCGAAAAGAAATCAAGTTGCCATAGGTGTTTCAATATTTTGTGTTTGTTTTTTGGTGTATGTGTATATTCTGCTGCCATAAACACTTCTGTCCTATAATAATTCTAACCCAAAAACACTTCTGCCCCAAGTGTCTCATATTGCCCCCAAGTGCCATATATTGCCCCCAAGTGCCATCTCCATGTTATTTTCCCGTATATGCCCCCAAGTGCCATATACTGCCCCCGATCTCCATCGCCATGTTAATTTCCCATATATGCCCTTGATCGCCACATACTGCCCCTGATCGCTCATATTACTACTTGTATATCTTGTGGTTAGGCTGTATTACTTTTCTGTGACACTTATACATAGAAGAACTCAAAAGAACCACAATTGCTTTAAAATTTCATATTAGTTGGTTCTTTTCATGCTGATATCATTGTTTTAATTTTAAATATTTGTTTTTTGAAGGCTTATCAAAGCATTTGAGTTATGTAATACGAAAAAATACATTATTTTATATTTTTCTACTGTATTTGTTGCCATGGCAACGGACAAGTAAACATTGCTGCACTCTGTTGTTGCCAAAAATATTAAGCTATATATAAGTTTTATCAAGTTAGGACAAAAACTGTGTGAAATATCCTTTCCTGAATTCAACATAGCAATTAGATTGTTAATTTTATTACCTCTGCCAAAAATCCCGAAGAAATCAGGTATGAAATAACTTGGACGATTGAGGAGGAAAGGGTTAAAATAAATTAATGTAAAAATAAATGATTGCAACAGACTGGAAAAAGAAAAGAAAAGGATAGTGATTTAAATATAATATTTTTATGTGAGACACATCAAGAAAGTACAATTGTTTTCGTTGATGGTATATTGGTATGCACTAGTTTAAATGAATATTCAATATCTTAAACTGAGAACGATTTATTGTCACAAGGTAAAGTATCAAGAGACAAGTTTCTACAGTTCCGAACAGTATCCGGGTCCGATAATTTTAGATTGGTGTCAGAACAGAATTTCTTAGTTCAGAATATAAAGGACAGACCAAATGAAAGAGGAGTCTTCTACAGGAAGGTCTCAGGTACAAACTGGACTGTCCGTGCAATGAACTTTGTAAAGATCACATTATAAATTGCTTTTTGAATTTTAAAGTTGGAAGTGTAATATATTTTCCAGTCGATTACCTAATGGGAAATATGGAGTGGCACTGGCAGAATATTTTTACAAAAAAATCTTTAAAATGCAGAAGATGAGTGGATATTTTTAAAACTTAAATTGTTCAATATAAATAAAGTGTCTGGAATAAACTATTATGATAAAGAAGGTGATTTTAGGGTTGGATAGGTTAAATGAACAGACCTGAAGTTATAATGCCAATCATACAATATCCTGTTTGCTAATATATCATTGAAGTTATCCGTAGTTTCACCAATAAGTTTTCTATTACCGTATGTACTCGCTTATAGGTTCGATCCAACTGCAAACTGCATAGACCCAGATCTGCCCTCGCATAATGCGCCGGCAGATCTGGATCTATGCAGTTTGTTAGGACTAATCAATAGAACAAACAACATAGATCTCGATCTGCCGGCGCATTATGCGACGGCAGATCTGGGTCTATGTTATTTGCAAGTACAGACGGTGAATAATATTAACTTACTTTTATCCCAACTGTTCCCAACCTAATT
This sequence comes from Margaritifera margaritifera, assembly GCA_029931535.1. Lineage (NCBI taxonomy): Eukaryota > Metazoa > Mollusca > Bivalvia > Unionida > Margaritiferidae > Margaritifera > Margaritifera margaritifera. The sequence continues at coordinate 9,675,514 of JAQPZY010001697.1, read as the reverse complement.
CATGATAATAATTTCACCATGAGACCATTGTAGTATTCGTTGTGCTTCGAGTTGTAATAATTCTGATTCCTATTTATATTTCTTACCATGAGGACAGTACTAGGTGTACATTTATTTGCCTTACTTTCTTCATTATCTTCCTTCCCTTGGGGACATAAGGTCACTTTTTGTTGTTTCTGTAATGGATAGGCTTTTACATGGCCGAGTTGTTAGACATGCTCACAACCATCCTCCTTCGTCTGGGCTTGAGACCGGCCGCTTCAGGTCAATTTATACTTGCTGCTTGTGAAGAGGCAACCGTTGACTGAGATAATACATTATACTCCAAAGACATAAATAAATGTTAAGAAGTAACAGATTAAAAAGGTCAACAAATTGCCTCTTACATAAATTCATAAAGATGGAGAAAAAAACAGACGAGTATCAATGCAAGCGTGCTTACATCCATTCATTCATCAGTTCATCCATAAATCCATACATCCATCCATAACATACCTACCTACATAAATATATGCATACATACATACATACATACATACATACATACATACATACATACATACATACATACATACATACATACATACATACATACATAAATGCATACATACATACATACATACATACATACATACATACATACATACATACATACATACATACATACATACATACATACATACTGCTTCAGTGACTACAATTGCAATAACTAAGATGGCGCCAATATTGCTTTGATGTTTTTCCTTTCTTTATCTACCGGTCAAAGAGTTAACTAAGTATCATAACAAACCCATTTTTTAAATTATTGTATGAAAACAATCTTTCTTCATTATAGGTGCGTTCCTTATTCCATACGTCATTATGCTTTTCCTGGAAGGAATGCCTATGCTCTTGCTCGAGTTCTCCATTGGACAGCAAATGCAGAGTGGAACCGTCATCTTATGGAACCAAATAAACCCGTTCCTTGGTGGCATTGGTATCGCTAGCGCCATTACCTCCTTTAATGTAGCCCTGTATTACAACGCCATTGTTATGTGGTGCTTCTTTTATCTGTTCCACTCCTTCCAAAGTCCTCTACCATGGGCCACCTGCCCTACAGAGTTTCACGAAGCACTCAATAAGACTGTGGTAGTGGAGGAGTGCGATAAAGGAGGACCTACTTCATATTTCTGGTACCGTCAGGCACTGGATGTGTCCTCAGGCCTGGAAGAGTCAGATGGGATTAAGTGGAAAATGTTGCTATGTCTGATATTCTCCTGGATTGTGGTGTATGCTTGTATATGGAAAGGGATAAAGTCATCTGGCAAGGTAAATACAATACTGTTATATTTCCAAAACTCTTTATTATTTTAAAGTTTTATATGTAAATGGCACAAATTCTTTCTGTGGCTTAGATTTTTGAGGTGGAGGAAATCAGAGAACTCAAGGGAAACCATAGACCTGCGATAGATATCCACTTACCCTTGCACGTGCAGGAAGCGGGATCGAAATTGGTTTGTTTTCTGTTTGAAGACTAAGCTTTTTTTCACAACAGAACATTGCTCGCAAGGCCACATTGGAGTATGCCAATAAAAACGCGCCTCTATGAATTTGTGGAATAAGTATAACTAAAAGCACTTCCTCGTCCATCTCTTTAGCCGCCGTTTCCACACAGCATCATATGCGAGACCGAATCAAACTTTTCTTAACAGCCACATACAATCATCACACACACACACACACACACACACACACACACACACACACACACACACACAAACACACACACACACACACGTATATATATGAATATGTACACACATAAGTTATACACAATAGCTGTTACTGTGCACAATTTCTAAAGTTCTCGGGTTCACTTTTGTTAACTATGCAAAATTTGTAAGAAGGGGAGCGGGGAAGGACACTGGCTCCAGCAAGGTCCCAAGTTAAACATTGTGCACATTTCTCTAATAGTAAGAAACTCAATCATAAACAAATTTAAAACTGATGACATGACCAGGCATTCTAGTGACCTACGATAGACAACGCCTTTGCTAAGAGAATGAAAAGGTGCAAAATCTAAGAGTGACCCTCTGTTTTTTTTCTGGTTAATACGACTGTGTACAATTTTAATACTCAACTTCCAGCTCACAAATTTATTATAAGGTGTGAATATAAATAGGCCATATCAAAGTTTTGGAAATTAAAAAAAATTTCTATTTGTGTTGCAAAATTTAGCTCAGTTTTTGAGTGGGTTATTCAAGCTATGCAATTTCCGATCATCCTTTCGCAGCTTTGATTTGCATGATTCAAATAAGGAAAAATACAGAAAATTTTCAATTAAGGCCACCAGCGACATCACCAGCTGAATTGTATGAGTGAAATTAGGAAATCGTAGGTCTAAAAATTTAGTTTTAAATTTTTCAAATAAAATAAAAATCTTGTAAATCGGGTGCTTGGAAATTCATACCCAGAAAATTTTATTCTTTTTTGCGCCTGGAGCATTCATTTGGACTACCGTACAATTTACAACTACCATTCGGTCTGACTATTATATTTCCAAATCTTTGCAGTTTAGAATTTTAATCTACTGTTTATTTTCCTCTTTTGTTTTTGTAAAATTTCGGATTTTTTTTCTCACCATGAAGATGGTGTTGTTTGCTTCCTAACATAATGTGCTAGGAAAAAGGGGTAAGATTTCTCTTATTTTAGGTGGAACCATTATCACGGTCTAAAATCTCGCGTCTGATTTTGTGCAAGTCTACGTTCTCTAATAGGAGACTCCATCCAGACGGACAAGCCCTCCGTCTCCCTAGAAGCTTTTAACACTTTAATTTTTGTAGTATGGGTGTCGTATGGATTACTATGAATTCTCACAGTAAGGGCACACATCATTACTCTTAAATCAGTGTTCTTTCTGATTAAACGTATTATCATCGGTCACTTTTGCGTGAAATAACCAAGTAATATAGATTACGACTTCTGTTATGGACTTTGGTCGATATTCAGTACTGTACCAATTCCGCTATTTGGACTTAAGACTATTTGAAAAATACCACTTGGTTTTGGCTAAATGTGATGTGGACAAATTAATCGATTATTAATCGACCGATCGTCGCTTGGTTGCTGAAACAGATGATCGATAAAGAAGTTGTTTTTGATTTCCAACAATACTAGCAAGACAAGGTCTGACGAAAGTGTCAGTTTACGCATTATAACAAACATATGCGTATTTACGCCAAAAGGACAAGGATTATATCTAAATCTTAATACTTCAAAGAATATTGAGGTGGGGGTGGGGGGTGGGTGGGAGTGGGGGACTATAGACTGTGACACCGTTTTAACTCGTGTAAACTTATGGTTTGATCACTTTTACAGGTAGATATTCTTTTCCACAGTTGAATGTTTTTGTATTGTTTAGGTACAAGCGTATTTGTAGCTGACAATCGTTAGCTTTCGAATCTAACTACACTAGGAACTTTGTTTTTTGTTGTTTTTTTTACGACTTTTTACTCATATTTTTTTGTTTGTTTGCTTGTTGTTTGCGCTGTTTTATCTCGTTATCTAGCCTTGAAATGAAAGTTTTTTTTTTTTTTTTTTTTTTTGTCACATCGAAGGTCTCATTAATGAAGTGTTAGAAAAACACCATCAACATGGCATGAATTGTAATATCATATACTGTTCTGAGTTTTGCGGTTTCCTTGTAACCAAGCAACATTTAATTTTAGACTTTGGTTCAGCTACCTAGGATCTTAACCATCACTTGATTGGTAAAACATCTAGCTTCAGAATCATCATATCAGATAAGTTACCACAAACACGACGGATTACACAGCAGAACATATTGAGTTTTTGTACACACGTTACCACAAACACAACGTATTACACAGCAGAACTCACTGAGTTTTCTTATACAAATTATGTCCTGTCCAGTGGGGATGAAAGTTATCACTGAATCTTTATGTAAATACAAAGTTTTACTGGCACATTTGTCGCCACTCATGTTGTTGGGGCTTGTGATGTGCTAAACAATGAAAGGCTATATTAACTAGAAGCTGCTTTACACGTATTTTACCTTTCCTGGTAGATTTCGTCCCTAAAAAGTGGAATAGTTAACAAAAGAAAATTATAATCGCTTGTTTTGATTAATCGGCACACCATTGATTTCAGTCAATAACATGCAGATTTATATTATCGAGACTGAATGAATTTGATTTTCAGCATTTTCTACCTTTGGTGTACATAACATAACTTTACTATGCATTGTTGGATTTCTAAAACATTTAGCATGCAGCTTTATATTGATGAGATCTTGAAAGAGTTTGACTTTCAGCATTCCACGACGTAATTTACTGCATTTAAAGCCTGTGATTGAGCCGCCTTCTTTCTTTGCTTTCTGGAACATAACTCTGTTAAGGATTTGTTTAATTTCAACCAAATTTGGCATGAAGCTTTGTATTGATGAGGCCTTGAATTAAGTTGATTTTCAGATTTCCTCGACTTAATTTAGAGGAGTTGTTCTTACTGATTGCCTGTCCTCCTAATTTGGGATTCCATAGCATAACTGATACCGTTTCTCTTTTTTGGGGACACCTAAACTTACTCGGGACTGAATAGCCAGGACTGTGCTGATGTTCCATTAAATCATATACATACATTGACACAAATTTACGAAAGTATGAAGTTGATAACTTATATAAACAATATTTTTCTACAAAAATTATAAGTATCAGCACAACTATTGTATGCTTACTTGTAAATGTGGAAACTACTCCGATATGTACACTTTTACAGCTTAAAAATTCGTTTAGACACGAACGCAAAAGTTCAATAATATATGTATACATTTGAAGAAGGATACATAAAAGATAATGGAAAAATGTATTTGATACTTTTTTTTTATACGCCTGTCTCAAGTCGGGCGTATGATGTTATTGCCTTGTCTGTTTTTCCGTTAACATTTATTTCTCTGGACCATAATATTGCAACGGTTGGAGAGATTTTAATGAAACTTTTCCACATGTATATATCATGACAGGACGGTGTGTCGCGTACCATAGCCATGCCCGCTCCTTAAGGTAAATTCCACGGCAAGGGAAATTTAATTCCGTGATAGTATCCTTATCCAGATTAAAACTTCTGAGCCCTGAATAAATTTTATTGAGAATTTAGCCAGTTATATATCATGACTGGACAGTGTGTCACAAACCATAGCCACGCTTCCTGATTCAAGGTCAAATCACGGCAAGGGCAAATATAAATCAGTGGTCTCTGCCCATGTACGGATATAACCTTTAAACCAATTACGATACTTTAATGAAAGTTGAGTCTGTTATATATCTTTACTTGGCAGTGTCTTGCGTATATACGTCATACCCCTTACCTCAAGGTCAAGGTCACAATAAAGCATTATGTAAGTCACTGGCCTGTTTCTTATCCAGGCTGTCACGTTTTATCCCCTGCATATATTTTGATGAAGCTTTACCCAAGTCCACACCTTAGCATGCAATAGTCAAGTCCGTAGCTTAGTTGTCAAGGTCAATAGAAGGAAAAAGGCCACGAGTCGGGTGTGCCTTTTGCGGTACCCATGTACTAACCAGATAAAGAAGAAAATTCGTTTATATCTGAAAAACTTTCCCACTTCCGTATGCTCCTACAATATCAGGTGCATGGCTAAATATTTTGTCGGTTTTCTGGATTTCCACTCACTGGCAAATACACGACTGACAGAATGTTCGAGTAAACGTGCATAATATGCACCCGCACCATCTCTCAGTCGACCTTGATTCATCTCAATGGGCGTGCCTCCGTAAGGGGATTGTTTTGTTTTTTAACCTTAAGACTGGGTATATGGCTCAGTTATATATATATTTATAAATCTTTATTTCCTACATATACTCAAAAATAAATGTAAACAAAATTTTGTACTTCATTGCAATTATTGTAATGCCAGATGTGTAAGCAGGTTACCACTTTCCACTTCGGAGTTTAAGTTGGATGAACACCTGAGCATGTGCACAGTATGTGCGGTTGAAGGCGGTAACCTTTACTTCTGGTGAGCTTGGTCCTACTGTTGGGAATCGGTTGAAATTTAAAGATCGATGATTTTTTCATCATAACCGAGTAACCATCGATTTTATTCGGTTTAATATATTTTCTATATTGTTTTCACGATCAATGCCATAATCGCATACAGACTGGTAACGGCTGAGCTGCTTGTTGCCCGTAAAGTCGAACGGGTTTACTGACAAAGGAAGGCTATCTTAAATGAAAGCTGTTTTCCTGGAAGAATTCGTTCCAAAACGTCCAACAGTACCAAAAAAAAAAAAAATGTAATCGTTTATTTTCGATTTATGAAAATCATAATCGAACGCTTGGCCATTTTATTTTTCCTACCAGTCTTCGATTATTTTGATTCGTCGTCACACCACTAATCTTAATCCAAAATCGGATGCCGGATACAATCTACCTAAATCTATAAAATGGACCCTTAGAAATGACCTTTGACCTCGCCGTTATTTTGTGTTAGAATATTATATAACCAGCACTCAAGAAGCTGTATCCTGTTCCCATGTCCCCCAGCAGGCCCTAGAGATGTGATAGTATAGGATTTCCCATGCCCCCCAGCAGGCCCTAGAGATGTGATAGTATAGGATTTCCCATGCCCCCCAATAGGCCCTAGAGATGTGATAGTATAGGATTTCCCATGCCCCCCAATAGGCCCTAGAGATGTGATAGTATAGGATTTCCCATGCCCCCCCCCCCCCCCAGCAGGCCCTAGAGATGTGACAATATAGGATTTCCCATGCCCCCAATAGGCCCTAGAGATGTGACAATATAGGATTTCCCATGCCCCCCAATAGGCCCTAGAGATGTGATAGTATAGGATTTCCCATTGCCCCCCAGCAGACCCTAGAGATGTGATAGTATAGAATTTACCATGCCACCCAGTAGACCCTAGAGATTTCATAGTGTAGGAACGGCTGTGGATAATTGTTCGGCCAGGGACGACCTTTTCAAGCTGAATGCAAAGGTTTTGTTGTTATTCATTGCCTTAATTCAAGGTAACAACCATGGTCAAACATTAAAAACTGCTACCTTAAACAGGTGAAAGATAGCTTCAGAACGTACTACCATATTAATCACAATAAGACAGCGAGGTTTTGTAACGCACAGTTACTCTCTGAAAGGGTAAAATATTTGTTTGCTGGGGTCAGTTTCCAAAACAGTCTTTGAAAGAACAGGATAAGATAAGATCAGTCAGAACAGCTTAGTGTGCAAATAAAGAAGATATCGGTCAGCAAATCCATTAAAAGTAAATATTGACTGAGGGAACATAGACCGGAGAGAGAGAGAGAGAGAGAGAGAGAGAGAGAGAGAGAGAGAGAGAGAGAGAGAGAGAGAGAGAGAGAGAGAGAGAGAGAGAGGGAGGGAGAGAGAGAGTTTATTTTGTAGGTCCAGGTGTACATATTTTGGTTTGTTTTCTTTCAGGGCCCACCGAGATACAATAATATCAATGAAACTGTTCTCTCAGAATAAGATTTATTTTAGTTTATTGACATATGCTTATGGTGATAAATATATCATGCTTGTGGTGTTTACAAATACAATATCAGTTTTAGAAGAAATATTTATTCTTGAGGGACCTTTACAGTGGCATATAGTTTGTGCCTTGTCAGGATTTACACACTTCAAATCACAAAACTCAGTACGAACATACAGGGGCGGATCCAGGAATATCGTTTAGGGCGGGTAGGGTGGGGGTGGCGTAAACAAGTAGGTAAGGAGTCTGTGGTATGGAACCCCTGGTGGGGGCCGAGGGTGCGAGGCCAGCGGAAGCTCCTGCAGTTTAAGCGTTTCCAGGGCATAATTCTAACCATCTAATTGTAAAGAAAACTTTCTTTAGGCTCTACCCCCCCCCCCCCCCTCCGGTGGATCCGCCTTTGATATATTGCGAACATCAACTCATAGAACTGTCAAAATTGCAATACATAATAATTGTATTAAAATATTACTTATCGGTAGTTTGGCAACATGTAACGTCGTCAAAGTTAGGAAATAGAAGATCTGCTATTTACAAACGTAAGTACATATTTTCTATTTAATATTGGGTACAAATTCTGATTTTCAATGGTTCAAGAGCATAGGTTTTGTTGTTGTTTAATTCGTTTACTACGAAAATCAGAGCACCGCTATCTTTGGACCTGCTTGAAATACAATGACAGCCTCGTGAGCATCACGTGGAAACCTACCATAATATGACCACTTGCAGAGATAAATGGGAGCACCAACATTTCGAAGGTTACCCTGCACATGCTGGAAACAAACACAGCTACGGAAGTTGCGTTATGAGAGAAGCCACGATGCCCTAAACGCACTTTGTGCCGGTGATTCAGAAAGACAGTTATTCTGTTCATAGGTCTTGCAAAAACAATGGCCCAGATAGTTTTACTTGTTTTTTGTTCAATAAAAGTTTATTATAAATTATGTTTTTCATATTTTTAACATAATTGTATATTATACGCTTTGTTGCTAACGTCTGGTTCATGCTCAGATTAGTTAAGATCTGACTCAGATTTGTAGGTATCATTTCGGCACGCACCATTAAAAACGGGGAGCAATAGCCAAATAATTATATAAAAAAAAGAATTCCGAGACAGGAAACCATGTCTTGCACGGTGCACGCTGAACCATTTTCTTTCAAATAAGCAAGTCAGATTGAATATAGTTAGAAATTAGAAATTACTGTACCAAAAACAACTGTAACGTTCAACAAAATGTAATTTTTACAATCCACATATATGAAGATGAAAAAGTGGTACTCTCGCATTATATTCTGTGGATTTGGCCGGATGCTCACAGACTTTTGGCATTTAGCATTGGACCAAGGGGTGATGCATATTTGTTCTCTCTCTCTCTCTCTCTCTCTCTCTCTCTCTCTCTCTCTCTCTCTCTCTCTTCCCAGAAAAAAGAAACATGTTTGTCATATTGTATGTCCTTATATACAGTGTTATCAGGTGAAGAAATTCAGGTCCTTACAATATATTTTTTCTCACAAAAATCCTTACTTTGCGCCAATGAAATGATCGGTGCCAAATAGATGGCAGTTTGATATGGACTTGTACCTGAATTAAGTCATTTCTTCTTGTAATGCCTGTCATAAAATTTACGTAATTTAATTGTTATATTTTTTAAGCAAATGCAGTATGTTTAGCAAGCCAAAATTAAATTAAAGTTTTAAGTATCTTTATTAATGCTTGTACTACGATGATCTCAATTAAAAAAGCCCTTAGTTGTGTAAACAAAAAAAAAAAAAACAAAAACAAAAAAAAAATCGGATACTGAATTTGATACCTAGTGATAATATGTCAAAAACAGTGTTTAAGTTTATTTACTCTAAATTAAAGTTTAACCTGTGCAGACACGTGCGTTTATTCAAAATCACTTTATAGACCTATATGCTTTCAACAGTTTAGACGGTATTATTTTCATTTTATCTTATTAATATTCACACACAAATATTAGATTCACCCTTCTATATCAAGAGGATACCAGTTTGTCTCCTCAATTCTAACGACCTTGATTCGACTTTTATAATTATCATTACCCTATTTAAAACAAGCAACTGTTATTGCACGAGTCCCTTAGTATTTTTTCCATGATTTATTTCATGAAGACCCGTTGACAAGCGTAGAAATTACTTGTATTCAGTAGATAGTAGCAGTATAGTCTAAATGGAGAAAAACATATTTATTGAATTCAGCCAGTTGGCTTTTACGTATGATGACATATCTACCAGGTGTGATTTTACTGGCTCCGTCAATACCCCTTACACCTCCAGACTATACGCAAAACCAAAGATAACCCCGACCTATCACATTGTCCCGCTCAGTTGAAACATACCGCAGACTTCAAAAGTTCCGGTGTTTTTCAAAACCGATCACTTCCATTTAGTCATTATGGGATTATGGACTCAATGCGAGAATATATACCTACAAAATTAAAGAGTTTGACAACCTTTTTAACTTGTGTTACCCAGCCCGCTTCGGCTTTCATTGCTAAGCAACGGATAGCCAAACCAACAAATTCTCTATACCGATACAGTCTGGGCAAGCCGAAACTAACAACTTTCAAGAACTACTAGCATCAGAAATTGAAGAGTTTGACAACGGAAGTGCTCCAATGAAAATGGGCAATTTTACGTTTTACAAAAACACATGCTAACACATTTTTTACGAAGAAGTTTACTTAGTTCAAACTAGTTCCACACATCTTGAATGGGACTTTGCCTAAAGTACCTGGCGAATTGCACGGAATCTGCATTTTTTGTTTTTCTTTCCGAAGACTGTCTGGCTTCTTCAGACATTCGCGCACAGTGACAATTTTAACTGAGATAACCTCAAGATTGATCCTTAGAAATTGATAAAAAGAGTGTGTAAATTCAAATGTAAGTGAACAGTACATGCTGCGTTAAGTATTACATTTATTACTGGAAACAACCACAGTAAAATTGTAACGTACACCAAAACATCCGCTGCGACGAGAATTGCAACAAAGAGGATTTTCTGCTCTTCTTGTGTAGCTGCTTCCTTCTTCAAAAAATCGGGATGCTGTCTGAGGTACTATAAAGTAAATAAAGTATGGGGTTAGAGCAAATCCCACAATAGATGAAAATAATTCCAACCGCACTTTATCTGAACCAAAAGTCAAGAGCAGACTATTGGAATCGCATCACTTGATATGTTTGTGTGGGCGTTATCCTATTTTGGGCGTTTTGTGTGTGGCTATCATTTTAAATATTGCAGACAAAGGAAGCATTTTCAGGAATAGAGACTTATCTAAGCATCCTCTGGAAGCGATATAAAGAACTGGACCTCCGTCAGGTAAGTCAGTGTAAGAAATACGCTTGGATTTGAAGTTACATACTCTTTTATAAATTTCTAAGGATTAATCTTGGGGCTGTCTCGGTTAAAATTGTCACTGTGCGCGAATGTTTGCAGAAACCAGACAGTCTTTGACAATACAATTAATACATGCAGATTACGTGCTATTCGCCAGGTACTTTAGGCGCAGTCCCATTCAAGATGTGCGGAAAATAACGAAACCAGAAGCAAAAACTTACCCTGAAGAGGACAAGATGGCTGCTGAAATTATGCGGCGGCTATCCCGGTTGTGACGTAGTATGCCAGCCGTGAGTTAGTGTGTTGATACTTTGATTACGTAATAGACCGATACTATGCACCATTTTCATTATCATAATATTAATCCTTCTAAATTTGTTACAGCCCTATTTTAATGAATATTCAAAACTTGAGTATACCCAACACACAATCTATCGTTGTATGACAATCATCTCTTTAAAAATCCAATTTCAATCAGATTTTCTCAGTGCCTCCCCTAAAATGATAAGCATGTTGTAAAGGCCGAGGCTCCCCGTACCCTTTTCCTTCGGTATAAATTCAGCTATTATTAAGAAAACCTAATCTATATCGTGATCTGATCGACTGTTAGACATTGGAAACTACCTGATTTAGTGGTTGACAAGTGAATTATAACAAATTATTGACCATCAGTAAATGTTGATAGGTTGTAGAGGGAGTCTGATTAGCCAACCATTCAGTTTAGCACAATATTGGATTAGGGGATTAGGCGTTTTCTTACTTACACCTTGTTTGATAGGTTTTAGGTAACTAAGGCTACTGGACCAGTCATAATTCACATGTAGCCTATGGTACCTATCGACAGACTGGTATCGAACTTTGGCTTTTAAGATGAAGGTTTGATGTAAGACAACTATCGTATCTTTCAAATAAGAGCGTTGAAAATTTGAGCTGAATAAACACAAAAAGTAATACGTTTATGGAAGTGGGACCTGGTTGAAAAAAATGCATACTGTAAAAGAAAGAAGAGATGTCCTTAGTCACGAAAAATCTTTAGTATAAAATTTGAAATAGGCTATATATATATATATATATATATATATATATATATATATATATATATATATATATATATATATATATATAATTTAAAATCACTTTCCGAATAAAGGAATAAAGATAGAACCATCATACTGATGTTAAGTTAATATTGTTCGCTTAACATATTAACGCAATTTCATCGATGTCAAAAGACTATAAACATGGTTTCTAATGATGGAATCGTGAGTCGGAATTCCATTTTTGTGCTTAGACACTTTCATCACAGGGTCTGGATGGAAAAAACGAGGATTTTGATGTTGTGAAGTAAACATGGAAGAGAAGTCACCAAAGTCAGTAATACTGCAAGTAGTTCAGTCTCACCCGTACATGTACACTAAAACATCGATTATCCGCACCCATCGGTGGACATAGATATCGTCCGGATAATCGGTCGTACGGATAATCGAATTTTCGTCAAAAAGTTGAACTGTGAATGATGGAATAATAACATAGATGTGATGGTCAGTCTTGTGAACACAACTGCCAAAGGGTTTAGATAAGGTAAACTCGGCTGATATGCATTCTGTTCACAAATTAGCCGGCATGTGATTAACTTTCATCACCTGGTAAGTCAACAATGATCGTTAATCGACAGTTAATTACGTAGCGGCACTCAGCGATAATCGGTGTAAGAATAAACTTTCTCTCTTTGTATCTCACTCTCTCCGTTCCTCTCTCCTAATTACATTTACAGTATTTTTGCTTTAGAAATATTGTTAAACTCAAGGCGTCTCTCTACCGAGTAAATCAAAACCTGCGTGAGCGTGGCTTGAAGTCCATTGTTTTCCATTGATTCCAAGGACCTCAAGAGAACAGTGGTTTTCAGCTGAAAGGTTCTTAAACGCGCGAATACTACAAATTATTTTTCTCTAATTACCTAATGACCTAATCACTCTAATTTCACACATGCTTGGTGTTTCTTGTTTCACATTTTGTATGATTCACCAGTAAGCCTTTCTAAGCCGAATATTAGTACTTACGCCATACAATACAAAAAAACGACCCAAACACCCAATACAAAGAATTATTCCTATCTCAAATTACTAAACACGTATACCTAACAATATCCAGATAATTCCCTATGTTAAGAAATTAGGGAGGGGGCCATTTTACTGAACTAATTAATGCTGTCATAAAGTCTGGTGAATACTGCACATTATGACGTTTGCTCCTAGAAATTGGCTAATTACTCGGTTTGAGAAATATCTTCCCAACATCTAATCCCCATAATCAACAAATAATCACTGAAATCTAACAAAGCCACAAAAGGAGACGTAATACAAACATCACATACCCTAGGTTTAATATAATATAGTTATTCATAATACCATTGTACTTATAATTTTATGAGATTTTATTCGATTATTTATGTTTCTGATTTCTGCTACTCAATTTTATTTTTTAAAGTCGTGATCGACCAATTAGTTTAATTATAGATGTACATTGTAGTAAGTCAAAATTTCGGGGGACACAGTAGAAGTCCGTACGAGCGGATAATTGGCAGCTGGGTAATCGACGTTTTACTGTGCATGCAGTATAACATTATTAGTGAACGGAATGTATAATACAGAAATATACATTTTAATGTATAAATATATCTTATTTAGACACTAGTATTGTTTTAAAAAGACATTTTTGAAATAAAAAGTCGAAAGCATATACTTGGAGCAGTGTTACGACATTTTCAAGCCTTAACACTTATAAAGCAGAATAACACGTGGTAAACGTATGCCTATAGTGCAGGTCAAACAAGTGCATATTGCATAAAACCGAAAGGTAACAAGAACATATGCATTTATTTAAATAACCATCGAACATAGCAGCACAAAAAAGGGAAGCTGAAAAGAAATGTACAGATCTTGGTTAAACTTTTAAATGTACTTAGTTTTAAAGGCAGAAATTAACTTTCGGTTTTGGTTTTACCAGAAAAATTGTTGTATTTGTACGAATATGGGTACGTAACTTGTCGAAATTAAAGACGCTTTAAAATGTCAAATCAAATAAAACTTTAATCGCTGCCATAGCCATATCATTGCTTTCAAATTGCTGTTTCATCAATCGCTTTTCTTTTGCCTCTAATCATATAATAATATAGCTCGAATCAATCCTTGTAGCCTTTCCCTGTGTCCGTAAGGCGTTAATAATGAGTTTTTTTATTGCCGAGTTTACATTTACTCGTATACGTAAATATCTTTTTAAATTCTAAGAATTAATAATAATAACACATATTTAACTTAGGATACAAATTCTAGTAATAAAGAACATTGCAGTAAATCATTTGCCCTTTCACAGTTTCCCCTAATCAATGCCGGATGCCTTCATAATACTTGCTGAATGGTACTGTCTGGTTAGTATGATAGCCAAGTTTTTAAATTAATAATAATAATAATAAAAGATGGTCCATTTTGTTTAGCTCAGCTGTTTTTACCTATATTTTTCCCTGGTTACCTGTCTTAAGTCACCAACGGGGGCGGGCTGGGATTTTCTCTCAAGCCAATATTTCTGTAATCCTTAATTATACACATATATTTTTTTTGCCGAATATCATAGGACATATGGGCAGACAAGAATAGCAAAAATATTGATTCCAATCAAGTGGAAAGAAGAATTACCCCCTCCCCCGGAATAATCTATGTCTATAGTAAAAGTCATACATGTCATGTATGCGTTCAGTATCGACTGTTTCAGTAACGGGTGTCGTTTTTTTAGAATTTGATTACACATACCTTCAAATGGCGATTATTCACTTTATTTGGATCCACATACATCCATATTCCTTGGAAGGTCATTATTTACACGCCCCGAGAAACACATACGGTAAAACTCAATGTTAAAGTACGTGGACATTTATGGAAGAAGTCAACCTCAGCGTGTGATGCGGTACAAACCGGATTGAATGTCGTACGCTGTGATGTCACAATGAAAGCTACGCATGTTGAGAAAAACAATTCGTACTACCCGACGTGCTCTTTTCTTGACCCAGTTTAGTACCTGGACACAATTGTAAAATTCCATAGAGATCAATAATTTTCGTCTGGAAGTTTCTTGATGACACTTAAGGTGCAGAGCATTCCATAATCAATATTGAATAGACTTTGGTTAAACTACCCGGTATATTAGTATTAAATTTTAGAATAACAATTAATATTAATTTAAGATGAGTAAATGAGCTATATGACCACATTGACATACACATTTAATGTGTTTCAATGTCACTCTCAGTATATTCCTAAATCTGATGATACAACCAGTGCAAGTTTTTTTTTTCTTCTTTTCTTTCTTTCCTTTTTTAAGGATGATTGCATAAATGTTGACAAAGTTAGTCCTCCTTGCGCCAGAGAAATACCGCATTTATCCGTTTAGAAAGCCTATCCAACTGCCAGCAGAGTAGACATCAATTTGTCGTCGCATAATATTCCCCTCGTCTCTTTAAATCATCAATAGAACAAACAGCGTAAACCCTGATCTGCCGGCACATTATGCCATGGCATATATGATTCTACGCTGATCGCAGTCGGGCGCTTATTATAAATGGGAAACATAAGTTACAATATAGCTGTGGGAATAATATTTTAGAAAATGTATTAGCTGTGTAGAGTGTCATTTAATTTATAAAATAAATAGTGTGCAACGAAAGATAAAAGAATCTGCAGTTATACTCAGTACTACAGCTGTCATTAATACATAGCATACATGACTCACGGGGCAAAAGTCCGAATTGGATGTTTCAATGACGATTCTGCAGTGGCTTAATTTGAACGCTGGATAAATATTTTCAATCCCGTATGGGAAATAATATGTCGCACAAGAGAATTAAAAAAATGATTAAGGGATTTTATTATTTTGCCCTCGACATTTATGTATTTTCTGCGATTTTCTGTGCGTAATGTAATAAATCTCGATCGAGACTTCTTGTTATATTCGTGCAGGATATTTTTTTTTCGCGCAAGCCACATAACAATTTCCGTACGTGATTTAATAGTTTCCGCGCGCGACTTATTTATTTCCAATCAGAACTTACTAATTTCCGTGTTCGACTTATAAATTCCTGAGCGGAATTTATTGCTTTCCGAGAGGTAATTATTTATTTTCTGTCTGTGACATAGAAAAACCCGAGTAACTTATTCATCTGATAGGAGAGCAGTTAGACATACAATGGCTCAATAGATATTAATTTTAGCAGATTTGCCATTTAAATCTCTCTCTCTCTCTCTCTCTCTCTCTCTCTCTCTCTCTCTCTCTCTCTCTCTCTCTATATATATATATATATATATATATATATATATATATATATATATATATCTATTGGTACATATGTATCTGTCTAGCTACATGAAACTTTCCATCTGTCTCTCTGTCTCTCAGTCTATCTATGTATCTATTGTACATATGTATCTGTGTAGCTACATGAAACTCTGTTTGTCTCTCAGTCTATCTATATATCTATTGTACATGTGTATCTGTCTAGCTACATGAAACTGTCTGTCTCTGTCTCTCAGTCTATCTATATATCTATTGTACATATGTATCTGTCTAGCTACATGAAACTCTCCCTCTGTCTCTCAATCAATCTATATATGTATTGGTACATATGTATCTGTCTAGCTACATGAAACTCTCCCTCTCTCTCTCTGTCTCTCAGTCTATCTATATATCTATTAGTACATATGTATCTGTCTAGCTACATGAAACTCGCCGTCTGTCTCTCTGTCTCTCAGTCTATCTATATATCTATTGGTACATCTGTATCTGTCTAGCTACATGAAACTCTCTCTCTGTCTCTCAGTCTATCTATATATCTATTGTACATATGTATCTGTCTAGCTACATGAAACTCTCCCTTTGTCTCTCAGTCTATCTATATATCTATTGGTACATATGTATCTGTCTAGCTACATGAAACTCTCCATCTGTCTCTCTGTCTCTCAGTCTATCTATATATCTATTGTATATATGTATCTGTCTAGCTACATGAAACTCTCCCGCTGTCTCTCAATCTATCCATATAGGTATTGGCACATATGTATCTGTCTAGCTACATGAA
The DNA here is from genome assembly GCA_029931535.1 of Margaritifera margaritifera. NCBI lineage: Eukaryota > Metazoa > Mollusca > Bivalvia > Unionida > Margaritiferidae > Margaritifera > Margaritifera margaritifera. The sequence continues at coordinate 9,658,510 of JAQPZY010001697.1, read as the reverse complement.
ACTCTCTCTCTCTCTCTCCATCTCTCTCTCTCTCTCTCTCTCTCTCTCTCTCTCTCTATATATATATATATATATATATATATATATATATATATATATATATATATATATATATATAAAAATTTATACAGATACGGATGTACGTATAATGGAAAGCTTGAAGTTAAGTGGATAATTATTTTCTTTGTACCGGCGAGGTCTTAGATTCAGTATCCGTTGTTCATCCATATTTGGTGATTGTTTCCTGAGAAACCACCCCTCTCTCTGTATATTCCATAATCTACAAGTTTGCAAAACATAAATAAGTTGCTGTTAATCAATGTATGTACTATTTCCTGAACTGTTACTTTTCAAACTTAAATGTTAATGTTAAAGAGGTAATCCTGTCTTACGTATGTATTAATTTACAAGACAGCTATAGCGTGACGGCTAGAATATGCATCTGGACAATTGGATTGTTCTACATACAATGTAAATTCTAATGCAAAACCAAACTTACGAGTGTTGGCCTCAAACACCTGCATGACGGCCTCTGTCACCTGGGAAATGTATTGGGTCATTTGAAATGGCATAGTTTGTCACATACAGTTAATGAACGTCATGCAATGTTAACTGGTGCGACGTGTGGTAGAAAATTAGGACAGTAATAGGTCATGATAATGGTCTTTACTCTGATTACAAATATATTATTCCAGGTGTATTGTTTGATCAGTAGAACAAGTGTCCAGACGTACTTTTATCGATCGATCGAGATCGAGATCGAGAGAGACAGAGGGTTCTTGTTGTTGTTGGTTGGCTTTTAACAGCACTTTCAGCGCTTTATCTGGAATATCATTGCCAAGGTTATGGGAGGTCAGTGCCTTTGTTTGTAGGTCAAGAGAGTCCACGGTGCATACATACATACATACATACATACATACATACATACATACATACATACATACATACATACATACATACATACATACATACATACATACATACATACATACATACATACATACATACATACATACATACATGTTGTTCGTCTTTCGAGTTTGAAGATTTCCATGAAATCACTAGCTGGTTTAGTTTTTGTGAACAGAAGACTCGCTGATCAGGCCAGTTTGTGCTCAGAACTGTCTGTGACAAACTGGTCAGGAGATGCCGCTTGGGGTTGCTTGATCAACAGATTACCTGCTGCAGTGGGAATATGTACGCTGCTCGCGCTATTGCACTGCCTCTGCAATTCTCCTCAGATCAATGTCTGTAGCACCAGTATGGATGAGACTGCGCCAAGTGGAACGATCCTGTGCATGATCTTCCCAAGACTCAGGGTCAATGTTAAAGTGTTTCAAGGATGACCTGATGGAGTCTTTGAAGTGTTACTTCTGACATCCTTTAAATCGCTTTCCCTCTTTCAGCTTGCAGTAGAAGATCTTCTTTGGTTGTCGCTCGTCTGACATTCTGTTGACGTGGCCTGCGCATCTCATCTGTGATTTCATCAGCAGAGTGTGGATGCTTGGAATGCCTGCTCGTGTGAGAACCTCAGTATCTGGGACTTTGTCCTGCCATCTTATCCTCATCAGTTTCCTCAGGCAGCCCATGTAAAAACGGTTCAACTTCTTGGCATGGCGTTTGTACACCGTCCAGGTTTCGCATGCATACAGCAGGGTCGGCAAAACAGTGACTTTATAGACCTTCAGTTTTGTTTGCAGACTGATGCCTCTGCGCTTCCGCACATTTGCGCGTAGTCTGCCACAGGCCATACTAGTTTTTGGCAATTTTGGCGCTGGTTTCGTTTTCGATGTGGACTGCACGTGACAGTTGACTGCAGAGGTAGGTGACCTTGTCCACTGCCTGGGGGGTTTGGCCATTCAATGTGATGGTAGGCACTACGGAAGGCTTTCCTACTGCAGGTTGGGGCATCACATATCTCTTGTTGATACTGATTATGAGACCAAAATTGTCACAAGCTGAAGAGAAATGGTCCATACTTTGTTGCATGTCAGATTTGGATCTGGCATTCAGGGAAAAGTCGTCAGCAAATAGGAGATCTTGAATGGTCACTTCCTGTAACTTCTTCTTCGCCCGTAGTCTCCTTAGATTGAAGAGCTTGACATCAGTACGGTATCTGATGTCGATCCCAGTGACATAGTCACGGAAGGCATCTGTAAGCACGGGGCAGATAACATCATACTGAAGAGGTTTGGGGCCAAGACGCAGCTTTGCTTGACTCCATTGATGACTGGGAATGGTTCAAATGACTCACTGTCATCCACGACACGAGCCAGCATGGCATCATGGAGTTGCCGAACCATTACGATGAATTTCTCTGGACAACCAAATATTGCCATGATCTGCCAGGCATTTCTCCTGGAGTTGACGAGCTGCAAACACCATGTATATGACCCCTGGTCCTTTCCTGAAGCCACACTGACTCTCAGGCAGTAGCCCTTGATCGATGTGATGCACATGGCATTTCATCAGAATTATAGTGAGGATGTTGCCGGCTATTGGCAGCAAGGAGGTGCCCCTCTGGTTGTCGCAGGATTGTCTGTTGCCTTTCCGCTTGTACAACTGGATGATGGATGCATCCTAGTACTCCTGGGATATAGTTCCTTGAGTCCACATTTACTGGACGAGTTCAATCAGTTTCTGAGCCATGTGTGAGCCTCCGGCTTTGTAGACTTCTGCTGGTATAGCATCTGCTCCAGGTACTTTACCAGTTGACAGCAGGTCAAGTGCTTTCTCAGTTTCAGTCAGCGTTGGAGGATCAGCAAGAGAGATATTGATTTCCACTTGGGGCAGTCGATCAGTTGCCTCCTCACTGATAGATGATTGTTGATTGAGTATGTTGTTGAAGTGTTCTGCCCATCTTAGTAGTATCTTTTCTTTGTCAGTGACTAGTGTGGTGCCGTAGCACTCAGTTTTGGAGATGTTCCTGATGTATGTGACCGGTAGATTGTCTTCAAAGTATCATATAAGTTCGTCATGTTATTCTTGTCTGCGTAGGACTGAATCTCATCTGCTTTGTTGTTCAGCCATGAGTCTTGAAACTCTCTGAGTTTGCATTGGACAGTCCTCTTGATGTTGTTGAAGGCTACCTTCTTAGATGATGAGGTGCTGTCTTCTAAGCAGCCTTTTGGAGCCGATGTTTCTCGTTCAGTAGTCTCCGTATATCAGCACCGTTCTCATAAAACAAATCTTGATGTTTACATGTGGGACCGAGGGTTATGGATGCATACATACATACAGGAATACATACAGACATACATACATACATACATACATACATACATACATACATACATACATACATACATACATACATACATACATACATACATACATACATACATACATACATACATACATACATACATACATACATATGTGCCACCATCCAGTTCTATGTAGATTATAATGTTTGTTATGTACTTGCCATGGCCAATTAGCTTTATGCAATAAACTTCATTTATTCATCAGTATCTTAACATTCATACAGCTAAATAAAGTGACAAGACCAGCGGCAAGTCTATCTCATGTCAGACAAAAATTCCCTTATATGTTCTAAGAGCCTAGCTTCTTCAGCGAGAACTTCATCCATGGCTGTGCATCAGAATATGTAACCTGAAAAGAAAATATGTAAACACCAAATTTATGTTTTTGTTTTTAAAATATGAATTCTTTAAATTTCATTGTATAAGGGAAAGCATACACTGAACTTTATACAGATATTGGGTACACATCTTGATCTCATCATGCTGAAGATAAATCATGATCTGTTCTGTGAGAGTTTTTTAAAAATTACATTTACATACCAGCATGGACACGGGAATATAAATCCCGCTAAAATATGTGAAAAGCACGTGACTCCAGATGAAGTAGTGGTGAATTATATTCGGCTTCGCGCGTGTTAAATTCAGTATGTCTCTGTCTTGAAATTGTTTCACTCTTTTTAATTTCTAAATATAGTATTCCCGATGTATATTAGAAGAAACTCACTAGACAATCCTGCAAGAAATTGTAAAGCTTTTACAATCCGTATATAGCTAGATGTTTAATTGTACTTCAGTTTCAGAGGCTTGTCTTTTCAGTTGTGTGATATATGTAAATGGGAATTTGATATAGAATATGACCCGATTTGGAGACGTTTACGCAAACAGTCACATGTAAATTGATTATTGCGAAATATTTTTTGCAATACATATCCTCATGTATCTAGTGTATACTTAAGTTCACAAGAGCCAAATGAAATAAATAATTCACACTCCAGTTCTAATTCTGAATTCACAATAAATTGTCTCACGTACTTTAGAAGTTGATACGACTTCGTTTCAATATAATCCTTGATATTGAACTCACCGTTTACAAAGCAGCATATTAAGAATCACTTCCATTTATTAGGTTGTAAATTATACAAATCAGTTCATCAAATTTACATTCACTATTGTCTGATTTATAAAAAATACAACAATAAGAGAAGAAGAAAGAAAGAAGAAAAAAAAAGATAGGAAGGTACTAAGCCATGAAGAAAATATGTAAGAAAGATATTGATTTTTTTGTTTTCTGTCAAAAACGTGTAGCCTGGGTAAGTTTAATGGAGAGCGCAGCTGTTCTAATAAATAATTATATTGTGGGGAAAGGTTCTACACAATATACTCTATTTCTCGTAGAATTTTTGAACTAAATTGTTCTTCTTTTTGACATAGAATTCAGAAAGATAATACATTTTTAGAATTTCAATCAGACCTTGTAAGTTCAAGTTATTTGTTTTTTTTACTGGCAGTATATATGTGATATTTAGTAATACAAATTATGCAGTTTAGCGCTTATGAGTTTTTTTTGTGTCACCAAGAATGATTTGCTGAGGTGAGAATTTAACCTGTTATCCAGTATTTTGCATTAAGTATTCAGAAAGAATTGACCAAAACTCATTAATACGACTACATTCCCAAAACAAATGTTGAATGGTTTCTTCTTCTTTACAAAAACTACAGAGAATATTTTGGATTACACCTATATTGTTTAAATAGCCTTTTTCAGGTAATATTCTGTGAAGTAGTCTATACTTGAACCATTGTATTTTAGAGTCTCCAGTACTTTTGAATACAATTTTGTAGATCAGTTCTGGGTTAACATTTAAAAAAACCCCAGCAATTCCCATTTTTAATTCGATTTAGGTATACACGGGTGAAGGATCTAAATTCGAACGGACTGTTTTTCTTTCTTTCTGGATCTGATATTTTTTGTATCACAAAGACCCAGATAAAGTAATTGATTTCCCTTTTCAATATTAAATTTTGTCTTGAAGTTTTCACCATCAAAGATATCGCTTATAAACTTCACTTCTTTATTGTACGAAGATTTATAAAACACCGTTTTATCTGCAACCTTCATTTTTTCATTTTCCCAAATAGGTAGGTTTAACAAATCTGTCAAAGAATAAAAATTTGTTTGTTATTGTCCTTGTTTGAAGGTTATAAGTTGTGTAATCTGCGGGCTCCGCCTGAGGGCAGCAATACATGTGTCGAGGGTTGACAGTTTAACTTCAAAATGAGGGAAATAATTGTTTCATTATACTGAAGAAAAGTTATATTGCCTGAGTGAATAAATGGCAGAATCTGAGTAATGTATTCTGAGTGGTGAAACACCTTTTTGAATTTCAAGTGGTGTGATGATATGACGTTAACATTAGGATAGTAAAACGTGATGTTATGAGCACATGGGGTAATATGACATGACCTTGCGGGTAATATAAAGTGACGAACACTTTTCTGGAAATATAACGTAACGCCAAATGTCAAGTGTTTGAATTTCAAACAGTGACCGATGGGATTCTGAAACTGAGGTATAACAATAGAATTTAACACGTGTCTTTTGAGGATAATATACCTATATCACATGTTTTCCAATACATTGCACGTTTCACAACTCATGTGGTCAGGAATGACGTAACGTCATATATTGTAAAGAGTGGGAATATACTTCAAAGTTGTTCAAGTAACATTTGTGCTCTTTTTAAAATAAACATTATAAAAATCATGGAAAAATCTCATTTTCTTACTCTCTAAGGCTCAAAAATCATTGAACTACTTTCATAAAATTCATTTCAAATTAGCATCAAAGTATATAGATCATTTATACTCTGTGTAAGTAAAGTGTCTGAGACGTATGCGATATCACTGCCTTCCAGGCGAGATTAATTTTACATACATGCATTTTTTTGCTCTTTCTTTTAATCAATGCAGAAGACTTGATGCTAAACCTTCAAGGCTGGCCTAGACGGCATCATGGTAGTTAAGGGTCTAAAAATGACTTGCTGACTTGTATATTGCAATTGGATTAATTCAACGAATTTTTTTTCATGAAATGCAGTAAGTAGGCAGTAGTAACCTACTTTCAAGAAAATGGATATTTTGTATCTTAAAAACCGACAAAGACTGCTGTAGAGAATCTACTTGCCTTCAGTATACTTTTTTTTTAAAATGAGTTTTTCGAACGAAAGTTTGGTGCCTTTTTTAAAAATTTGTTTACCGAAAAAAAAAAACAAAAAAAAAAAAAAACATGTGCCATCTTTTCGTCACAATTAGAACGTGGCTTTTTTTCTTCGTTTTACTTTACAGCATAAATTTTGAATGCGTTGAAGAAATTGTTTCAACACTGGAATATCGCTTCATGGTTCTCTTCGTAACCTGGCAGACTGGTTACATAATAATCCCAAGTAAAGACAATTTAAGACTATTCAAACCTCTTTATACTGGCCTTCATAGAATTCGGTCAGAATTTTTCTTCTTTTTCTTCTGAACAGTGTTACGTGTAAGGATTTTTTTTCTAATTGGAACTAGTTTTCGATCCATTTCATCAGCAGTTACAAACTCAAGTGGTTAGACTGGTGTGAATTTGATTCCTAAGTTAAGTTTCTATTTTTCATGAATTTTAGCAAGGATATTCAATGACAAAATGCTTAAGGTACATCAGATATGTAACACTGAGGTCAAATGACGACCGGGATACTGGGCCTGATAGAATGACAATGTTTCGTAAGTTAATATGTCCCGATTTGTTGGTTGATAAGAAGTATAACGCAAAACATTGCTTCTTTCACACCTTTTTTTTCTAAGAATTCCTGTTTATCACTGTCATGCGATTATAATTAAGATTGACAATGGCATTTGTATGAAGTCTCGTTCACGCCATAATGTTCTGAATGCGCACGGAAGAAGAAACAATTAATTTGGGTAATGTCGTATACTACTATCCGTGCGAGTGTAAAGATATATATGAGAATCGAGGAAGGTCGTTAACAAGCTCATGCAAAGCTTTTAATACAGATAAACAATAACGGCTTTAGTAGTGTAGATAAGGAAGAACTGAACCAATAATTTTTTTTTCTGTCTCTTATTATTAAATCACATATAGCAATATTAGGACATTAAAAAAAAAATGGAAAATAACTAGACCAGCCAGAATTTTAAAAATTATTAAAATTACTGGAGAACTCAGGCTGAAGTACAAGTAACTACATTGTCGTCTGCTGTGATTTGGTTTTGGTTCCTCGCCATATTAGCCGGCGAGGAATTTCACTCATAAAACTTATGAATGACATATAGTTGCTTCGGGCTACAGAGAGAGATTATTTCACAAAACAAATATTTTATTATAGACTATATTCGAAACTATTAATAAGACTGCAAATTTTTTTAAGTTCTAATACAGTTATTTATTTGTGTGGAATAAATATTTCACTATAGACTATGGTTTAATCCATTTATAAGACTGCAAAATTGCTTTAGATTCTAATGTAGTTGAAGACAATATACTTTTGAAATTACTACTTAATGTCTCTCTCTCTACTATTTCAAATTATACTGCACTTTCAAATATAAGTAACGATCTTGCAGCAACTGATTTAAAATATTTAAAAAATAAATGCTACAGTTATGGTTTTGATTTAGGGAACAGAACAGAACTTTATTGCCAGCTGAGGTCTAACAATAGACATGTGATATTAAGTACAAATACACATTATTATTACTGGTAGTCTTTAACTAGAAACGAACTGAGACGTATGAATGAACAAAAATTTAACAGAATTATCACCAGGTCAGTTGATAAATTTTATGAACCATTTTGTTTTGTGGTCGATTTAAAAAAAGAATTGGCCCAAAAACTCTGTTTTAAACCATTTTGTGACTAGATTTTAGTTTTCACACTTAAATCCTAAGTTTTATTTTACCCGTGTTTACTTTGTGCAAGATTTGAAAATTTTGGATAGAAGCTCGATTGAAATATTTATGAAAAACACTAGGCCATATAGACTGACTCATACCCTTTTTCACCCCGAATTATTCAATCATAAAAAGCAGACGAGCAAGCGCAATCCTAGCGTCTTGTCCCGTACCCATGTGTCCCTGATCCCTGATTTTATTCGTACAGTTTAGTCGTTATGAAAAATTTTATACAAATAAATCATGGACCTTAGATTTAAAACAAACGAACAAAGAAACAAACTAAACAACAACAACAACAAAAAAAGCAAAACACAAAACAAAACAATATTCCCCTCCAAAACAACAACAATAACAACAAAAGCAATAAAGCTAACAAGCAGCGCACCTTACTCTTCTCCTGCAATACGGTTTAGCAAATTAAATTCGCTTACTCAGGCCATCGAAGTTAATATAGAAAATGAATTAAAAATATAAACTTATATTACACAGAAACTGACCATGTATTTACACAAGTCACTCAGCATTTTTGATAGATACACTTCAACATTGGATAGTGATGATTCCTTAAACAGATATAGAGCACAGTGTGATGTGAAATTTTGCCAAAAACAATTAAATCTGGCTGTTTGGAGGGCAACATCGTGCAGCAGAACATTTTACTGACATTTATACTAGAGTTAATACAATCAATATATCGGTTTCATATATACTTTCAGATACGAAAACTGTTTTTTGAATATCTAGTACCTTTACCTTGTGATCAATCTTTTAATCCTGCGAACAACAACATAAATCAAAAACAGTTTAATATAATCTGTAATATCTTTAATGTTCCTCCACATCATGATTGGAGATATCTAAATGAGAAGAACTGAACTATAATTCATGGCCCTAGAACATATTCAAAATAGAGAGGGAAATGACTGATGATGAATGTAGGTAGACAGGAAAGATATGAGGCAGATAAATGGTGGAGTAGAGGATGGTGGATACGGTACAATACCCAGTATTATAACTCTCTAGTAACACCAGATAAAAAGGATGGTCTTATCTCTGTCTCCAAGATAGCAACGGACTAACAGATGACGGAATATTATTAGTTCGTATGTGATATATACCTTGGGTGCTGAAGCACAAAACAGAAGAATTATTATACATTCTGATTCTAATGTTTAAGACACAAATAAAAAGCTGCTTTAAAAATTAGTTTTAGGTGAGCAAGACTATAACTCATATGAAACATCACAGCAAGATTTCAGAAATATATTTCAGAATTAAAAGTTAGACTATAACTATGTAGTTGGTTGTGATGGTATCTTTCTTTTACTGTCTGATATGGTGATGAAAATATCTAGTATAGTAGGTTACAATAACAATTTACAAAAGTCATTAAATTTATATCTTTTAGGAATAAATGCTACCATAAATACTGAGGTGAGTAAAAAAAATCGTCTAATGGCAAGCAGCGAAGCCGGCAAAGCCTACTCCTGTTGCAACGTGCAACGACAAAGGTTAAACGAAGCAGAAAAATAATTTTGGAACTATAATTAACGTTAATGGAGAAAAGAATGATGAAGGTAAATGTGATGAAACAGGCACAACGAATATAAAAGATGATGAAGGAAATAAACAAGCGTTTACCTTTTATCTAGTTTTTTTTTTTACTGTTTTGGTTACTAAACACTTGCATTTTAGTACAATTTCAAAGAACAAGGCAATAAATGCAAGAATTATAAAATTTGCATTTTCAGCTAATAAAGAAATAACTTTCCCGACCGACGCAAGAAGCCAGCATATTACATTACTAATGCATTGCTGCTTTTTTGCCTGACTTAAATAAAAAGGTAGCAATACTTTTCATACCTTTCTTAAATTTATCAATTAATGATTCTATGCAACCACTGGTAAGCCAACCAAAACCTCTTTCACAAGTACCTCCTGTCTTACAAAATTTGCTGTTGTTGTTCCAAAAGTAGCTGCTATTATACCAATAGCTGCAAAAACTGGAGCAATTGTTAACCTTTTTTTAAACAGTTGTTGTAACCATTAGCTTAATGGTAACTTTTCTCTAACTTTGAGATTTATCTTGTTGATATTTTTTTCTACTTATTTTCTAAATATGTTAAATGTCCAACTATTCGTGCTCTTTTGCTTTTAATACTTTCCAAAAGTTCCAGTAGCTGAACTTTTTCAGTTTTATATTTTATTTAACCGATGACTTTTTAATGTCATCTGTTTCTTATTTATATGTTTCAATGTCTGATTTCATTGAATTTATTTTTTAATTTACCATTTCTACTGCATCTACATAACTCTTTGTTCTCTTTCTTCTTCAATCGTAAATGATGTAGCAGGTTTTGAGATCAAATTCTTTCATAGTATTTATCTAATATTGATTGTGATTATCTTAATTGATCAAGTTCTTTTCTTGCGTCAGGTTTTTCCATTTCTATGTCCCTTGAAAGTTTTATCGTTTGTCTATTTGGAACTGTTAGAAGATTTATAGTATCTTCTTGAAAAACTTTTGGTTCTAATGGTATTTTGTATTTAAATGTGTCCATTTCTGTTTCCTCAGGAAGTAGCTTATCAGTAGGTTGTTGCAATAGGTTAGGTGGTTCATAATTGTGTGAATGTCATATATTTCTGTCGTCCAACCAACCTAATGAATATAAAAAGGAATTTAGCCATCTTTGAGTAGCTACAGACTTAGGTGATAATATTATGTTTGGTTTACCCTTTATTTTATAAATTTGAATCGTAAGTTTCACCAAATTTTTTGTAATACGCTGTCCTTTGCCTAATACTTAAATTATTCTTATTTAATTTATATTGTTATTCACCAAAATTGAAACTATGTTTTATATATTCTATGTATTCATCAACTATTTGTGTATTTAATTGTTGAGCTGTTTGTTGATGGGTTTCAAATCCCTCATCAGATAAACTGTAATTTAAAGGCTTTTCCGTTGTTACTTCTTAATTTATCAAAATCTTCGATGTAAGCAGGATTATGAAACTCTTGTATAGTGTCTAGTTTAGCCATTTTTACACTATTTAAATGGATCAAATTTAACTTGAAAATGAATTGTCTTTTGTAGAATTCGAGCAAGATAATAATAAAGAAGCCAACTTACATGAAAATGTAAACAAGAATACAAAAATGTTATAGTCAATGTAACATACAAAGAAATAAATCGTAAATATTTAACTGATAAGGAGTTGGATAAAATGGATTCATAACAAATCAAGAAACATGATTTTTTTTATATAAATGTCAGATCAATTACAGTATATCAAAGTCATTGTCAGATGTAGTAATGCTGGGAGTAACATCTTTGATGAGTAAATGTCTTTCAATTGATAATTAAGTTAATTAAAAGAAGACTACTTAATAACAAACGGAATCAGATAATTTAGTGGGTTTTTTTTGTTGTTGTTGTTGTTGTTGTTGTTGTTGGGATTACCAATTTCAGTATTGCTAGCCTGAAACGTTGTAAGCACATTATTTTAAAACGGGGATAGAGCAAATCGTGAGCGAAGATGACAGTCAGGACTGCATCGCTCCAGGAGACATTTGTGTTAGAAAATCATTAAAGTGACAATCAATCGAAAATAACCTGAATATACATGAAATAACTTGAGTAAATGTTTACTAAAACTATAATTTAATTTGTAAATAAATGGAAGGTGGTGAAACTAAAACTGAGGACAATCGTATGGTTCCTAAATCACCAGAAAAGGTAACTTTACAAAAGAAGAAAGATCCTCGTAGAGTTGAACTTGGAAAACAACTTGGAAATTTAAAAACAAAAATTACAAATAAAAGCCAAAGCAGAAAAGTTTTTTAAAAAAAAGAGCAGGGAGAAAATAACTTCATGATTGAGAGAACTTAATCGAGTAACTGAAACCGGGACCATGTCGATACTAGCTGGTTTCAAAGCGGGAATAGCTGCTGATAGCGACAATGAAGAAAGCATAGATATTGAATATCAGAAGCATAACTCTAAAGTTGTATTAACTCCGATAAATAATTACACAGTGTATATAACCAATTACAACCCAGAATTACTAGGATTTAAATAGTCAAATATCTATACAAACATCTACAGAATCAGATAGAGTTTGTGAATTTTTAACGCTTGAAAACATATATTTTCCTTGATCAAATGAACAATATAAAGATTTACTGTAACAAATACGCACTGACGCTAAAATACATAGTATTTTGGATGGTAATAATTTTAAAGATAAAAAAGCCAACTGCGAGAGAAAAAGTTTATAAAAAATCAAAATATGTGCATCACAGGAAAATCTACTAGAATCTCAAAACTTCACAAACAAATAGACGATAACAAGAAGAAGATTTCTGATGCTCACGATTTATTTACCAAGAGATTATTTACTCTGTAAAGGGATTAACAAGCTTTACAAACTGTTAGATAGGAACCAAACACAAGACATGTGGGAGAGATACAACATACAAGCAACCAATCGAGCAAGGGATAAATGATGAAATATCATCTTTAGAGATTGATGTGGATGAAATAAAGAAATCTCTGAAAAATTACAACACTTTACAATCACAACTTAAACAGTTGCAGAAAGAATTAAACGATGAGAAGAAACATGATGATGAAAAGATTAAGAATTTATCTGATAATTTTAAAGCTGATGTAAAAAAGTTTTAAGATAGGCTAATATCCCTAAGTGAGAGTCTTGCACAATTAGAGAAGATGAATAGCTTCGAAGAAGTCAATAGAAAGATAGTTGACTTGCAGAATAAGGTTAATGTAAGTGAAATCACCATCAAATCAATGAAAACAACTTACAATTTATCAGCTATTAATACAATGGATAGATTAAAACTTTTAATAAAAGAAAAGGATTTAGTAACTCTAAACATTCAACGATTTACTCAAATAGAAAAGAAAAGAGAACAAGTTCTAACAAATAGTAGGGTATATACAGATCGAGAAGTAACTAATAATATCGGTGTTGTGCAATGAAGTATTAATGATAATAGACAAAAACATTAACAGATTAAGAAAAGATTTAAATGATAACAAGTAAATTTTGACAACAGACGTAGATAAATAGTGTTCAGCATTACGTGAAAGAACAGAAATAGAAGGAGACATAGGCAAAATTAGAGAAGAAATAAAGAAAGATATAAATCAAAAGATAACAACAAAAGCATTGAGTGAAATAATCGGTTTACTTAGAACATCTTAAGAAGACAGAGAAATTAAAAACTGAATTTAACACAGAAGTGAGAATAAAGAGTATTACAATAAATGCTATAGTTGATAATTTTATTAGAGAGCAAAGCGGACAAATTCTTAATCAAAATAAAAGCTTGGATAAATTATGATGAACTACCTGGAAGTGTATTACACTTTGACTTTCGTAATACAAAAGAAATTGCTGTTGTCCGCACAGATAATGAACCATATTATTTGAGTACATAATGAAGTCGGTAAACTATTAATATTATACGGCTTTTTTATATATATCCTCTGGTTTCAAAACACCACAAGCAATAGATGCTACTCGTGGGTTTGACTATGTTCTATCACATTTTGCTGAGTACCTCAAACAATGTATAGGTACGAGTCAGGCAGAAATGTATGTTATTAAAGCAAATAAATCGGGTTTATATTCAATTTTTGTAAGCTTGAAATTATCATCTAACTATATATTTTAATTTTATATTGCATTATTAGTAAATAATAAAATTCTTTCTTACACAGTAAATACGTATAAAGGAACTGAACTAAAACAAATAACATGTAGGACGTATACTAATACGATATTATAGAATAAAAGAATAAAAAAACAACATACTATTCAGAAGAAAATATCTATTTGTTTTAATTAGAGAAGTTGGAGAGAACATTTCTAATTCTGTGCCATTCTATTTTGATATTGGAGACAATATACAAATTTACTACCACTAAAAGGAAACATTTTTCGGAGAAGCAATTGCTAATGTTTTAGAACTCACAGGAAGTAATTTTTTGTTTCAGTTATTTCATCCGTATGGCGCGAATGATTATAGAGTAAGACACAATACAGTACTTGAGGAAATGCAGAAAAAAGTAATGAGTTCAATGAAAACAAAGCAAAGTCATTAGATTACCTTAAATGAGTTAAAATAAAACAGAGCAAAGTCATTAGATTATCTTAATTGAAAGATTAAGAGTGCAAGATTTGGTTACACGGTATGTAAATAATTTGGACAAAGCTTTTTCTCTATTATCTTCCTCTAATCCTGACACCACCATAGATAAACCTAAGAACCTACACAGGGTGAATTTTACAAGCCTTCTGATAAACAGATGACTTATGAGTATATATTTAAAGCAAATGTAATGGGTGCTAGTATTTTTGCTGGCTATAAATTTCTTTAATCCTAAAACAAGTCCAAACTAAATTTAACTCAATAAATAGAAAATATGACAACATACGGAAAAGATAGAACTACTGTATTGTGGCTGTTTTGTTTCTTCATATCATTCGATCTAAAGGTTCAAGGAGAAGCAAATAATTCAGTTGTAAACAATCTTGGAAGAATGCTAATTAAAGACATTAGCATTTCTTATGGTAGAGATGCTATTTGTAAGCTAAATGATTACAGCATTTTCATGACGTTTAAAGATTTATGGCTACAAACGTAAGTGAGAACAAATAACATAGAGCAGGGTATAGTGAATGCAAAACTGAGAAAATTGAGATTAGGTGCTGGTAATGCACAAAACACGGGTATATAAGCTATTCAGTGTATTGTGAACGGAAAGAAACTCAGATTCCCGCTCGATTCTCAGATATTGACAGATCATTGCCCATAGTGTCCTATATTTGTTCACCAGGGCTGAAGATTTATAATTACATTGGAAAAAGCATCTGATGTGATACAAGGTACAGGCCAAGATCATGAATTGGTGAATATTTGTTTCTAGTACAATAAGATTTAATCTGAAATAATGGCTAATTCTGTAAAGGATAAGTAGCAACAACTTTTTTCAGAATAAATGTATGCCATAGACCCACACATCCAATAAAAAACAGCTGTATTTAGAATTACATGGAGCAAAACTCTGGCATTGTTAACTGCGTTCAGTTATAACGACAATAAGTCCTGATGCAAATACAGATATCTATCTATCTATCTATCTATCTATCTATCTATCTATCTATATATATATATATATATATATATATATATATATATATATATATATATATATATATATATATATATATATATATAAGCACCTCCTATCAGTTTTACATATCAAAATTGTCTCTTATTGGAAAGGCATGAAAACAATATGCAGCCATAGTTCGATACACTGCTGTGTCATTGCTATGCAAATGTTTGTGAAATTCATATACATTATGAATGTATATATAAAATTTTGTTAATAATTCTTTATAAGCTGAACATTTTGCAATAAAGGGATATTCATCTTCTATTTCATAAATGTCATCCCGAAGACAGCATGTACAATATAGTTCTTTTTTAATATATTTTTTTAAAATATTATTTATTCTCCCCACTTCTAATGCCAGACAATGACTAGAACACATCTAAGTTTATCTCGTGTAACGTTCAATTTAAATGGCATATTAGAGATGAGGTAATCTTCTATATACAGATCGGTTTTTATGCTTTTTACAAGGATAATTTACTATTTTGATTTACTTCAGATTGCCAAGAGAGAATTATTCATATAGCTACTAATACAATCTTAACAAATGTAACACTCGATTCGCCAAGAATGAGTCGAAAAGGAATCTTGCTACTCTGAAAAAGGATATAGTATTTTAACTAGGAAGTCAAGGAAGTATTTTAATTCAAGAATATAGGAAGTATTTTAATCCAGAAAATGAATGACTACTGTGGAATGATAACCAAACATGTTTTATTTACAATAATATAAATTTGATCAAAAGGTTAAAGAAACAACAAACTATTTCTTTCATGGAGAACAAAAACACACGGAAATTGCCGATATTGCTTAATTACTGTAAATAATTTTTATACTGATCACCATTGCCTATCATTGGATTTAAGAAGCAACGATAATCGATTGCATGGAACAGGGCATACATTGGCTAATGTGCAGCAGGGAATACACCTACAGATAAACAGGAAAGAAACATGGATGCACACAAGATGTATATATATATATCTATCTATCTATATATATATATATATATATATATATATATATATATATATATATATATATATATATATATATATATATATATATATGTTGTTTCTGATGCCCAGCAAAATGTTCAGAACAGCAAACTAAGATCAATTCTCCTCTAGAGATTAGAAACTACTAAATCTACCTATAAGAACGTCATAATATGTTTATATGTGGCGTTACAAATTGTTGGGTATCTATACACATCAAATACATAATTTATGCTTTTTTCACGTCGTACTTTTTTCAATCATTTTGCATCAGGGCTGATGCTGCTTATATCAGTGTTATCATTATTAAATGTAAATATGTAAATAAGAATATTTGCTAAAGCATTTTGTATACCTTTTTCATGTTTTGAAAAAAATATCAAACATTTTTATTCTGTAGAATATTTTGTAACACAACTAGCTTTGACAGCACTTTTATCCCGTCCAAACGTGTAACAGATAGACATAATCTTTTAAGACTGACATTGTTGCTTTAATGTTAAACTCGTGAAATATTTATATGACCTCTCTGAAAACTGTTGAATTCAATGCATTGTGGCTGTGTGCCATCATATATGATGGGTAAAATTTTAAATTATTGTTTTTGTTAGCTTCTCTAATTGTTTTCACAGTTCTGGTGATTATTGTTTAAATTATGAAATAATAGCATTGAGTGTGGCTGTGTTAGTAATTTTTTAAGTTTGATTTTTTTATAGTGATACATGAAAATGTGAGTGATCTTGTAATTGTTTTACTAATTTTCAAAACACCCCCATGTCATGGTTGTCTGGTAAGTTTTAATTCTGAGTTTGAATGTTACGTATAGGGGATTTAAAAAAGAGAAGACCCCCCCCCCCACAATTTTCCAGAACTCTCGATAAGTATATTAATAGTTTATCCCTCAATTTGTCGATGGTCAGATGTGAATGACCTACTTACATTTTTCATATTCTTTGCAAGCACATTTGTATAGCTTTTTTTTAGTTTCCTCAGTTTAAAGTTAGCTTACCTGAATATTATATATGTGTGTATGTATGTGTGTGTGTATATATATATAATTTGGCAACTTTGCTCCTTAAGATCATTCCTATATGACCTGAGTAGGTATGCAATTTACATTGTGAGATTCTGATCTAGTTTGGGTAGTTTTACATGACTACAATCATACGTATGATATTAAAATATAAATAATTGCATTGTTACTGCCTCCATGAACTATCAGATAGCTTCTTTTTTCAGGTGGTGTATATCACAGCGACATTCCCGTATGTAGTACTGCTGATATTCTTCGGTCGCGGAATCACGCTAAAAGGGGCAGCTGATGGCCTAATACACCTTTTCTACCCGAAGGTAGGTAGCTGGAAGTCCTCCATGATATTATATTGTCTTTTAACAATTTTGTTCAGGACAGATTTTTTCCATATGTAATTATAGGAATCGCAGAGTAATACTTATTTTTTCTTATTAAAGCATGAAAATTTACCAACTGGGCGTCTTGGACATTATTTAGTTATTTATTTGTTTCTTGTTTTCTGTTACTGCGATGCCCTCAGGGGCGGATTTGTAAGCGGTTCCTTCCCACAGTCTCCTCGCCTACTTGTTTACGTTCCATCCTACACGATATTTCTTGATCCGTCCTTGAGCTTGACGGTTGTTACACACGCTTGTAAGGTTTTAAGCATTGGCCTTTTTCTGACGATCTCTGTCTGCAGTTGGTCATATATATATATATAGTTGTTATGGGTTTAACGCCATTTTTCAGCACATTATAGGCTATACATGGCGGCCAGTATATTTGGTGGAGGAAGAACCAGAGAAAACCACGGGAAGAACCACCGACCCACGGGAAGCTACTGGCAAGCTTTCTTACATACCCACGTTGGCCGAGCCCTAGACTCGAACCCACGAGGACAGAGGTGAAATGTCAGTGATCTGTAAAGGCAAGCGCCTTAGACCACTCGGCCACCCGGGGCCCCGGTCATTTATATATATATATTCGACTGGCGCCGGCCAATTTTATATGAAATTTAATTTCTTAATATAAAGACGCAGGATATACAACAATGCACCTAAATGCACGTCCTTCACAAAGGACACCAACAGTTAGTGTATGAATTGTCTCTAGTGCATTGTTGATCAAATATATATGAGCCTTTGCATTGAAAGTCATGTGACCTACTTTTGATTAAAATGGGTTCTGGCTCGAAGAGAACGAATTGACCGATATAGATGATATACGTTCAGAGCGCGAAAGTCAATGCACTACCACTGAGTTTATCACTAAAATGGGTCGCGAAACTCGTCCATGGACAAAACAGCATGCATTATAAACTATTCGAGGGTACCTGATATTTCTTAAGTACGACTGACCGCTTTATTTGCCTTTTGTATAGGTTATGGTTTTGATAGCTACATCGATTCAATAGCTTTGTTCAACATATAAAACTATTCAAATACCTGTTCATATATTATTGATTTAACGATATTTCGTTGAAGAACAGTTTGTCGACTAAAATAATAGGGTGGAGAAGACACTTCATGTAATTTTGTATAAGTTGCCCATTCTTGAGGATAGAAAACTGCCGGAATAAGTAATAAGAATTTGAACATATAGGAAGTTTTTCGGCAATTCTGTGGACGGTGTTTCGACGACAATGTGTTGACAAATAAACATGAGGAATTTTCATTTTCGATGAAATATCACAGTCAACAAAATTTCATGCAACTTAACTTAAACATTAGTATTAATTATTGGTGTTTACGTACATGTTACTTGCCTAGCTGTCTGTTTTGTAATATCGCGTACTCCTCGTCATAAAGGGTTCTCTAGGGTCCGAGAGCAATTTGATGTTTACTTTGAAAAGACCATACGAATAAGTAAAATAAACTAGTACACGGCCCAAAATAAAGGCATTTGAATAGTTCTTCTTTTTTTTTGTTGCGCCCACTGTAACAGTGGATGACGCAAACTTATTGATCCCCGTCATGGCTGTCCGTTGGACATTGTTCCCCGTTTTTTGTGGTCATGTTTAATCATATCCGTTGAAAATCGAGTCAATCTATTTCCTTTTCTATAATTAAGATGACTACTGTAGCTTGTTGCAGTTAAACATTGAATTCAAATGAAAACTGGAGTGCGGGGTAGTAATAGTTAAAAGTAATCGATATGATATAAACACATGCAAATATGTTTGACTTTTCGTGTACCATATTTGATGATAGTGTGGTTTGGACATGACCTTGATATCTTACATTTTTATGACACGTCCATCTCGAAGAACTGATTTACAATCATGATAAAAGATTCCAGTTATAGGATAGTTTTTGCTCGACTATCCGCGTATGTAGTCACCCCGGATTCCGCGTCCCACCATGGTAAAAATGATGGGTCAAGTTATTGTTAATGTCTTTGCTTCCTTCATTTATCATTCTGGGTGGGTTGTTTTGTTTGGAATATTGCTAATTATCAGTATATCAATGTTTTACCAAAGAATATGTCATATTTTGACTCTGCATGGGGTTTTAGAGTCTTGACATCTTTTTTTTGTCTTGTTAACGGCACTTTAAACACATTATTGGCTATATAATTATTGGCTATATCATGAAGAGGAAATGGGAGCTATGTGCCTTTCCCAAGGACACACTGAGGCAGCCAACACGGTCCTGACTATGCGGGTATCGAACCCACGACCCTCTACCAACTGAGCTACCGAGGTTTTAGGTCGTGAAATGTATACGCTGGAACTTACTTTCTTATTTATACCTATATGGTCTTTATCCAAGGTGATGTGTATTCTTTTCAGATCTATTACTTGTAAATAGTGATTTCAGGGAATATATTGCAATTCGGCTCAAGGGGGTGGGGGAAGGGGTGGCGGTATGGGTTAAGTAGAGTATAAAAACTAGGTCATTGTTAGAGTTGGGGGGGGGGGGCAAGTTTCTACTTAGCTAAATGTTTTTGAGACTCTTCATCCAATAGTCATGGACCTTTATACATGGAAGTATTTGGAGAAGTACTACACTATCGTACACATTTTTTTTTCATTGACGTACATTTCATGCTTGAATAATTTTTGACAATATCTTAGCAAATGTTGGTCTTGCAATCATTAAATTACACTGACCTGACGATGTTTATTCTTTGTAGATGTGTTTCTTACCAACTGTGGTAATGTTTATATGTTTTTGACACTTTTTAAAGGTTGTAGAGTATGGGTCAGGGTAAAAAACTAGGACATAATTTACATTTTTAAGGCAGGGTTCTATTTAATACTGTATCAGTGTGACTCTTTATACTGTGTTCGTTAAACTTTATACATGGAAGCATCTGGACTAGTTATGGGTTACCATACACTAATTAGGTCACTATCACCAACTTTTTCAGTTTTTAATAATGTTGGTATTTTTTTGTTTTGATTATATATCTTGGCAAGTATTAGCCCTAGAATTGTCAAAATTTGGGACATTCAAGAACCATAAACAATGTCCCCCTCCTCCACCCCCCCCCCCAATCTGTTGGTTAGGTCATTATGGCCTTGTGATTTGTACTAGCCTATGGTCGAGTGATTATGGTACGAAGTACCGTAAACTGCATTGGTCAGGCAGGAGTGACACTGATGTAGACAGGTGAATAGTCTTTATATATGTTTTAATTTATTATGAACACCACTCTATATTGTTATACACTAAAGTCTGCGTGTATAGATAATAGTGATTGAAAAACTTTGTGAAGATAAGTGAAATCAACATATATTTTATATCTGCACTCTTGTGGGTATAATCTGATTTATGTCCTCTCATATGTCTGCCCGGCTGTTGATATGTCCATCTCTATATCTTTAATAAAAATCAGTAATAAGCCAGTTGTAGATGTTTGCACATGTTTAAAGAATGACTTATATTCCGAAAACAGTGTTGGAATATATAAAGTCATTTCGAATTATCGACTTATGCTGTCCTTCGACAGCTCTTTTCTTGGGGGTGGGGTGGGGGTGGGGTGGAGAGTGAGAGATCCGATTAGAATAATTTAAAAAAATGCCATTTTTATCAACCCTTAAAATGCCAAAGAACAATTTAATGGTTTATATTGGAAAAATATGGCATTAAAGAACCACACATTTATTTATCGCAATGACCGGTTATTTTTTTTATACTTTAGATCTGAGTGCTGCTTGCAATCGGAACACACTGCTTTTAATCGATTTTTATCCTTAACCAGGAGAGTGCATACATACTTTCTTATTGCGCTGTATTTTGTCATTCACACACATGAGAATGGTTGCGCGTCAAGCAGGCGCACGGATTGAAAAAATAAAATGTCTGCAAATAGTAATTACACAGAGATAACTAAGAGCAACTAATACATCTAAAGAACTCACGTAATACTATGTCAAACAAGACATTAGTCTTTATACATAGTAATTCCATGCCTTAGTTCTTTACTCAGTGAAATGATTTATCACATTTTTTTTTAAATATATAGAAATTGTTCGATATTCGTTATTCTCGAGAGTTTAATTTGTAAAATATTTAATGTTTGAGAGCACGGATTGTGGTAAAGGCAAGAATACTTTAGCTCTTCTAAAATTATTTTCTCTTGAAAGATTCACGAAACAATTCTTTAAAGTGTATCTTGACCTTTATGGGATAAACATGTTTACAGTTGAAAATCGTGTTATTGCATCATCCTTTAACTGAAATAGTATCAAATGTTAATGGTAAGACTGGATGAATTGCAACTTTTGTGCATTTATACTAGCATGCATTATGCTAATAATTGCAGTGTTTACACATAACTTAAACAAAATGTTAAACATCTCGAGACATAGAGAGATGTAGCCTTTTTTATTTATTAAAGGGTCAGTTAAGGTACCAGACAACATAATTGTCTCATTTTACGCTCAATGTCTTCGTTACTTTCTTATATATATATATATATATATATATATATATATATATATATATATATATATATATACGTTGAGAATAAATCCTTATATATTTACAAAATATTTCTTGCGTAGTATGACTGTTGTTTGCAATGGCCGAGAGTAATAGAATCCATTGCTTGTCTTCTGCATGGTTCAAGGTCAATGAATTGTATTACTGTAAATAGAAGCCCAAAAAAATCAGTAATTTATGCACCTTGATTCAGTACAGTACATTGACCGGTGAAGATCTGGAAATTGCATACATTTTTCTTATTTATATCAGTATATTTCTTTTTCCTAAAGTAGAGACAGACTCCTAAAGAAAATATCTTTAATTATCTTAATTATTAGTGTTGTTGTTGTTTTTTCATTGCTGTAATAATGCGACCTGATTTTAATAGCTTATAAAACACCAGGTAGTCACACCTTGGCATAGATACCCTATCTGATACACCATTTACGTACGAACAGTAAAGAGAGAATATCCAAAGTTCATGCCATATGTAGCAAGCTTGTAACATACTGCCGTTTTATGTAAACATTTCCGAAATGATATTTTGAAATTGATTTTGAGACGCAAGAGAATTTAAATAAAAACTAGCGCTTGCCTTGATGAAGTTACATATACAGTTTCTTTTTATTTTTTTATTTCAGTGGGAGTGAGTAACAATAGGATATGATTTTCTTTTTTGAAATTATTGGTGCAGAGATTGGACAACCCATTATGCGAAAATAATGTTCTGGACATATTTATGTTATTAACATTTAATCAACAAAAAATGAAGCTTACTTTATGACAGAAGTGAACTCTAGCAATTGATAATCGCCTAATTATGTCTGATACGAGTCTCATGCCGTGATAGTAAATGAAGAACGAGGTAAACTCTTCTGTGCGTGACATATTGAGCAATGGAATTTTAAAATATACTTTTGTGCATGTTAAGTGGCGTTATTTATCACGTTTTTGCAAGCAGGTGCTTTACAACCTGGGACAATTCGTATCTTGACGGATGTGATCCCCAGACATATATTTCTCTTTTCGGCCAAAGGATTTTTTTAATAGCTGAGAGAGAGAGAGAGGGAGAGAGAGAGAGTTTGAGTTTTAAAAACATTTTTTGACCAAATATTTCGAGAATCATGGCGGTTTGTGATTGTGCAATACATATGAAGTCGATTATTTATCCAATATGGTCATCGTATAACAATAGGACAACAAGATTTTGAGTTCCTTTTCACAACGACATGACCAATTGCTGCAAAAATGGACGAAAAAACATCCAGGCATCAATGTCTCAAAAGTTTCCAATAAAAGTAAAAGACACTTAGACAACGGTCTTCCATTCTCTCAAAGAACTTAATTCTGTTAAGGTGAATATATTGGTGCTAAAATTCTTTAACTTCCAGGATTTTTCTGGGCGTGAGTGTCTTGTCCAAACGTGCTATGGGTCTTTCCGTGGCTTGAGATGATGTAGGTCTTTCCTGAAATGTAAACACTTACACCAGTTTACCCTCAAGGTCAGGGGCGTCGGAAGAGAATAATAATAATAATAATAATAATAATAATAATAATTAAAAAAGTTGGCGTCGGTCCGTCGTGGGAAGGGGAAATTTAGCAGAGCGGCCAACAATCTATACATTCATACTTTTTGGACATTTTTTTTACTTTTTACTGCCCTGGAAGATAAATAACATTGTCAGCAGTAGTGTCTGATGACTTTCCTACTTGTAGAGAAACTATGAGTCAAGGTCACCTCAACATCTGAAGGAAAAACATTTCTTTTGTGTCTGAGTTGAAAGATTCATAGGGAGAAAGGATCATACTTATCGCATATAAACGCGTATGCATTGGATCAAACTGCAAGTATCACAGACCCAGATCTGCCGTAGCATAATGAGCCGGCAGATGTGGGTCTATGCAGTTTGTTAGGACTAACGAGTAGACCACACTACATAGTCCCTGATCTTGATTGCGACGACAGATCCAAGTCTATATTGTTTGCAGTTGGGTGAGACTTATACGCGAATATGTACGTTATAATATATCGTACTGATATTTCATCGTTGCTTTCGTATAACACCCATCCAGCTGCAATCAGCATACAACCATATCTGTTATTGCAGCATGCACAGACAGATGAGGGTCTACACTATTCGCTGCAAATAGAAAGAATAGTGCAAACCCAGATTTTGTCGGCGCATTATGCGACAACAGATCTGGGGCTATTATGTTTTCAGTTATGTTTTCAGTTATGCGAGCGATATACCTGGATATACCTGGTACTGCATATCGTATTCAACAATAACAAAAAGGTAACACATCATGGTACGTTATTTGAGTAAACAGCAGTTGCAGGTTACCTGGTCAAGTGGACTTCAAATATAATAAATGCAAATGTGTCAGAGACATCGGAGATCTTTTACGCTTAAGTAAAGCAGCGATGCAGGTACTGTTCTCTGGGGATGGGTCCAGTAATTATTCACAAGTAAGGGGTGCGCCATTATCATGCGTACGGGTTGGTGATTTAAATGTTCATCTCCAACAAAATGGTCAACAACTTTGTAACAAATTAAGTCAGTGCCGCAGGGGTGTACTGGGTAAGCAACTCGGCCCTGGACTTATCTGCCGGGACAGGCCGGCGGGGGTTTTGCTCACACCAGTAAAACACCGGCAAAAACGGATTTTTTTGACGGCCCACCAGCCCACCGATGCGGCGGCCCACCGGGATTTGTCCCGGTATGCCCAATGGCCAGTACACCACTGCAGTGCTGTATAATATGACAGTAGTTTTTTTTTTTTTTTAACGTCGTTAGGCGATTCATTTGTTTACAATACGCTGGAAGACTTTATCTTACGTATTTGGGGAATTTTATTTGTACAAAAATTCCGATATTTTCCAATTTCGAACATAATACAATTACCTTTATTGATCTAGTGTTGGGTTAAGAAGACGTGATTGTCTTTGCAATTTTTCCATATCGGTACCAATTATATCTATAGATACTGCATCTAGTCTGTTTGATGTACCTTGACTGCCTGTGAAACTGGAAACGTGTGAAAAGCATTGGACAAATCTAAAACAATTTAAGATTATTTTAGTTGAAATACAAGTCTGAACTCGGGCATGTGCATTTTAAAATTTTTTAATTTAAAGTTAAATATTTTTCTTTGTCATCATTATTTTTAATGGATATAGATATGGAGATAGAGCTGTTTGTCTGTACGGAATAGTCGGATTAAAATCGAGATCTACTTACAATAAGTTGATCTGACAGGCACCGATAAAGGTTCGTGTTCCGAATGATGTTTTTCACTTTCGCAAATGTAAAAACTGTAATTTAACTGGTGAATCTAAAGTTCAACAGAACATGACCTCGTATCGGTGGTCGTCAGATCTCCGTTATGTCGATAATTTCGATTTTAATCGGAATGCATACCGAAGGAACAGCCAATAACAGGAATGACCCAGTCTAATAATGGCACCGGTGCTCTTCAACCTGACCTCTCACGTGGCTTCGTGAGATCATTGCCATACGAGGGTCTGGTAAATGTTTGTACAAACGATTATAACGCTCAAATCGAGGCTTATCAAAACTCTGGTAATGTCGCTGATTGCATGACAGCTTAGTCAGCGGTCTTAAAAAACGACTTGGATCACAAAAATGCATCATTTTGATATTTTTGTTTATGTTCAAGACAGACCACATACAATATATGTAAAGGTAAGACACTAATTCACTGAGTGCATGTACTATATAAAAAGGTACGCAATGACTGTTTTTGCGCAATACATTCTACATCTGAAGTGCATTATAAATATGTTTACATTTATAGTTTATGCACCGGTAAATTTTAAAGATGGCGTATTTTTTGGTGTAGGTCTCTCTGGAGTAGCGAGAGAGTCTGGTTGACTAGGTGAATTGCAATTGGAAAGTCCTCGGATATTTCTGCGAGATACAAATATGCCTCGGATGTATGTCGGCACAGTAATTTACAGAGAAGAAAATATATCATACATTTTGTTCGACGGAAATTTCTACGAAAAAACCCCCAAAAAACGCAATCTATTCGGATCACTTCAGCTATATCTACTATTGGATCAACTGTAGGATTGACCGAGCAGTTCCGAATGAAAAAATAGTTTGATGCATTCGCAACTTCTCGGTCAATCCTTTTTCGTAAATAGCCAAGGTAGTTCGGATGGTAGCTGTCGGCAAACATTTGATGTATTGCGTATTCGAAGTTGCGAATAGTTGAATTGGTGGCATGGCTTCGCTGGTACCTGGCCTAAATTGGCAAGTCACTATCATAGGCCAATAACTAGTAAAATATCTGTCTCTCGATTAGTTAGTCGGGAAGCGGAGTACGTAACAGGGATCATTAAAAGTAGGGAACCGTACTGTCACTAAAAAGGAGGATGCTAGTTATCTGCGGTCTTACGAATAGCGGAAGTGTGACGCATTTGTCGGGTAATGCAAGACTAGGTCAGGACTACAAGACCATGCATGTCATGATAGGTTAGCCTCATGTGGCAGCCAATCATATCTTGTCCATGTGCTGAATCTGCCGAGTAACACCTGTGTAGTAATCCTTCAAAGTGCTTGTTTGCGAACTATTGAAGTATACGGCTAAGATTTTAAGAGCACCTAAATAAAAAATTTAAAAAAATTAACAAAATCTGGAAAATTTATGCAGTAATATGTCCAAGAATAAATTTAGAAAAAGTCGGATCATAATTGTCTGTACATACAAAATTGGAGAATATTGAATTGTTTGGCAAGCTTAGGAACAGTAAACGGACTCTACATACACACACGCATACATACATATATGAACGAAGTTATTCTTTACCTTAAAAATAAACGTTGATTCCAAATATAAGCGAGAGCTCGATGGATTCATATGTAGCCCTACGTCATAATCACTGTCTTCAAGAGAATTTAGGAAAATGGTGGGCTTCAAACCTTATTGATTAAACAACACACAAAATTAG
Source organism: Margaritifera margaritifera (assembly GCA_029931535.1). Taxonomy (NCBI): domain Eukaryota; kingdom Metazoa; phylum Mollusca; class Bivalvia; order Unionida; family Margaritiferidae; genus Margaritifera; species Margaritifera margaritifera. Next base: position 9,631,161 of record JAQPZY010001697.1, on the reverse strand, counting down.
CAATTTTCTGTGAGAGCAATTTCTCATTTAAAACTTTTTATTCCAGTAATTAATCGAAAAATAATAATCTAAAAGTAGTTGAATAAATCTATTTATCTATATATCTGTCATTCATAAAATATGGGAATAAATGAAAATTGTAATCCTGAAGTTCATCAGCTAAAACATGTTTGTTCTTATTGATCGATGATCAAGGTCACAGAAGTTACTTGCTTTAAAACAGTTGGGATACTTATAAACCAAGTTAAGATTTTAGATATGTCAAGTCATCCGTGAATTTATCGCAACGAACTTAGTTTGTCTTAGCATATGAACGCTCAGAAGTGATGGAATAAGCCACAGAACACATTTTATGGCAAAATAAACACATTTTCAAATTTAAGGAAAGACAGGTGGTAGCCTAATAGAGCCTTTTTCGATCAATAAGAACAGACATGTTTTAGCTGATGAACTTCCGGATTACAACTTTTCATTTATTCCCATGAATAATGATACATATTTTCTCAATGTGCCTGGACTGAGAAAGTAAAAACAAAAAATGGAGATGACATCTGCAGTGCATTCAGACAAATCATAAAAAAGTGAAATCCAGAACAGATACAGTTTGATGAGTGTAAAGAGTTTGACAACATGAACGATAACGATTTGTTCGCAAAGGAAAACATCTAATACTTGTCAATTTACGCGGACATAAAAGCATCTTTAGATGAAAGGTTTAACAGAACTCAGAAGTCTGGAATGTGGAAGTATTTCACTCAAGATGAAATTCAGAAAATGGGTTGACCTTTTACCAAAACTATTTTATGGATACAATAACACTCATCAGAGATCAATAGACATGACTCCAATTAAAATTAGCAAGGAAGAAATATTAACAATATAGATCAGTTTAATCGGTCATTTGAGAAATGATACACGTGGAACGCCTAAATTTTAAAATAGTCTAAACAGTTAGGATTTTAAAATGCAAAGCAATATTTGCAAAGGGCTACCTTCCCAAGTTTATTGAGGAAATATTTAAAATCATGCAAATAATTTCAAGTGATATGGTAGGTTACAAACTGGAAGACTCAAATAGAGAGAATAGAGAGTGCATGTTGTACAAAGAAGAGTGATCTATATACGACAAATCAAGATGACATATAAAAAGATGAAAAGCACACGAAGACCATAAGAAAGAACGGCAAAAGGCATGTACTTGTGAAATCGAAAAGAGATGATGAAATGTTTAATAGTTGGGACACAACCAAAAACATTATTCTGTTAAAATAAATGATGTACCAAAAGTTCACCTCTCCGTTGGAGACAACTGAAGAAGAGTGTATAAATAGCAGTAATAAGGAAAACAAAATGTTTAGTTTTTGAAAAATAACGAGTTTTAAAATGTGACAGATGTAGGTAACACAGCGCATTACAAAAGGAAGGAGTTACAACACGCACAGCATACAAAACTAGAGGTAAAAAATAAAGTGAATAACAAAACATCACATTTAGGCGACAAATTGAAAAACATGATAAGGCGGCTACAATATAGACAATATTTTAACTGGGTCATAAATAACGTAACAGAAGAAACGAAATGAGATAAAATTGAAAAATATTAAGTTGATTTTCACTACATTTAAAACAGCTGGAAAACAAATACCCTGTAAAAGACTTCAAGCTGGTGTACATAAATGTAAAAGAAAACCACATAGAGTTTGATTCAACTATTTAATCAACTATACATTTGTAGGTCAAACGTTTTACCGTGTACAAAATTAACGCACTCCTAAAACTTTGAATCGCAAAGAAGTACCACAAAATTAACCAAAATCAATTGATATGGAAGACGTTTTACACCATTTGGATTAAGTAAAAACCAGCACACCTTTCACAGAGTGTGGATATACAGATTCTGAAAATTTAATTTTCACAGAACTTTCATTTCACATCTAGCAGTAATTGCAATTAAACAAATGAATATAAAATGGTACGATAATTCAGAATTCATGTGTGAAGCATAATGAAGTTGTTGCAAAATGTCACAAATACGACAGAGAAAAGTGATAGAGGAATGGAAAACGAAATACAAAGTGCCATAGATACAAAGATTGTATAAAAGCAGCGAGGTTAAGCTGGTCTTACAGTGAAGAAAATAAACAGATTAGAGAGATAAATAAACAGAGACGTACATTTTAATGTGGATAAACAGTAAATATATATGAATTTATATATACAAGAGAAGAAAGTTTCTTGCTAATATTTTAGTTAACAAAACCTAACACTTTATCGCACATAAATGAACTAAACTATTTTTAATCATAGATACAGATGCAATACTGCTCTTGAAGATCCAAGGAAAATTGAAGGTCTTTGGTCCAAATAGGAATAGACTTTTCTGCTAATGTGTTTTCACTTTAGGATACATTACCTTGATGGATGGACTCTAGATTTTAAAACAAAATGGTAACCTTACCATACACATGCAACTCAGTTTAATGCATTACATTTGCTTAACTCACCTTAACCAAGTTAACATAGCAAATGCATTTAACGAGATAAAAATATATTACACTGAAATAGATTTTATTTTACATAAAAGCCATTAAACATTGTTATAAGTACACTTTAAAAATTGTCACTGATGACTCTTTGAAAAGATACATATCACAGTTTGAACTGAGATTTGGGCAGAATCAAACTAAACTGGGCAGTGTGGGTGGCAAAATCTGGTTCTGAGATTTCGTTAATGCATTCGATAGGTAAAACTGTTCTAGAATCAGTCAAATCAGTACACACATTTCAAGTTTGAGGATTCATTCAAATCAAAGAACAATAGCACAGATATGAAACAATTTAATTTGATCTGCAACAGTTTTAAAATTCCCTCACAGCATGACTGAGATACTTTAAGGGAAAAAAAAAACAAATAATTGATCAATTATGGGCCAAAAGAACACAGCATAGAGATGACTCCACCATTCGGCAGGATTAGATAATCGGACGTTTAGATTGTACCTCCCGTGCACGGTTCCAAGAGCATGAGGCACATGGAAACTTATAAACACCAGAAAAATAACATTGATCATGAAATCAACAAACGATATTGATGCTAATAGTTGCATGAGCTACTTTACTTTGTGAAATAGTTTACAAACCTCTAACTCTGTTAGTTGCTTTGTTGGCACCTGTCATTAGAAATGCAATTAACAAACCTACTACTGCCAAAACAAGTAAAAAAACATGTTCATCTATGAAAGAAACAACATGTACAGCTGTTTCCAAAGCCAACTTATTACACAATAATTCCAGGCAATGCCCCTGCTTCTTTTTTCTTCAACTCAAACAAATAATGACCAATTTTTATTCAGCCTTGTTCATTTTTATCAAAGAACGAATCATATTTGCCTCATGATGGAGCACTACCACCACTTGCTCCTCCTCCACCCCCGCTAAACTGTTTACAAAATGTGCAATAGAGAGTAGAACAGTTGATATAGTCGGTATGACCATCACTCTAGCTATTGGAGCCATTGTCACACTTTTTTCTTTAAATAGTTGTTTCAGTTTAGAACTTAATGGTAGTTTCTCCGTAATTTCAGAATTGTTTTGTTTTCTTCAATATTTTCTCAAAAATTGCTCTCCAGCTGTGTTAGATGTCCAGCTACTTGTGCTATTTTATTTTCAACACTTTCGACCCTTTCTTGCAATACAGTTCTTTTGTTTGGTTCTGTTTCTTTGCTTGGGCCGTGTTTTGGCTCTTCAGTCTATTTTTTCATCCATTTCAACACCAGTTTTATAAATTCTTGTTTTGATTTGACAACTACTATATCATTTACATGGTCCCTTAATTGTCTTTCCTCCTCTGTGGTGAATAATCTTTTCGCCGCAGGTGGAAGCTCTCCGCTTTGAATACTTCTGTGGTAATCGTAAATTATAGTCGCATATTTTTTTACCTGTGTATCAAACGCTCATTTGCTTCTATTGTTCGCATATCTTTTTCCTCGGGTACGTTTATTGGTTGCCTTTGTACAACACTAGGTTCTAACAGATATTTAGGTTGTGCATCTTCGCCGGTGGAGTCTTGGTGCAAAGCATCAACAAGAAGCACCCATATATCACCCAATTTTTTCCAATCTTATTCGATCAACAATATCGTACCAGTTTTACCTGCTATAGTGTTGTTTTCTAGCATTGATTTGTTGTTGCAGTTCTTCGAAATTTGAACATACTTACCTTGAGGTTTTCCATAATAGAGTGTATTGTTTTGTATTGTAAGGTTGTTTATTTCTTCCAACATTTACTGCAATTCATTTTTCATAACAAGTCCTTCTTGTATGTCCTGCTTGAAAATATAAAGAAGTGGACATGAAATACTAGTACCTTCGCTTGCAAAACCACGAGCAATATTTGCAATATCACACACTTGTATTCGTTGTGTATCTACCACATCACCATCATCTGCATATTCAAGATGTTTAAATTCTTTAATTTCAAAACTTTCACCCTCAGCCAATTTTGGCTATTTAAATAGTGAAGAAAACTCGACAAAGTCTACACGTGCAGAGTGCGGCACAACTGGAGAAAGAATTGGGTTTATCGAAGACAGAAAGAGAAATAATCCTATTTGTCCTGAATCTGAAGAGTACAAACGGGAACTGAAGTTATTACAACGGGAACATACAAAGAGATAGCCAATAACAGTTTCACTGATAAAGAGTTGGAAATAATGAACGAGAAACAAATCAAGAGGATGTATGAAATCTTTGTAAATGTTAGAGTAGCTAAAAGTTTCAAATCATTGTCATATATAGTAATTTACGTTGTGACATCAGTAATTAGCAAATTTAATCCAATCGACAACTTGGGCAGTTTACAAAATGAACTGAAAGATGACTAAATTACATCCTCATTGAGTGTGGTTTTAATAATATTCAAGTATGTTAATCTTAAAATAGAACAAAATAAAAAGAATCCGAAAATACTGAAAAATATTACTATGGGCCATCACGTTTTGCTGATTGCAGGTTAAAGACAATACATAATTCATAGCAATATGACATTCTAATAATGCAATCGGGCTTATATACAATTTTAATTAACTTCAATATGCAAGGTGTAAAATACCTAGGTTCCACTGTTCATTTTTTTTTACATTGAATTATATGTAAATGATCAACCTTTTTCTTACTCATTATACTGTTTTCTATATAAAAGCCTCATCTTGATATTTACAGTGCAAAAGAAACATATGGATCCTATCTACAAGATATTCATTTTTTGTAAGATGTAGATTAAAAATGCAAAAAGGACAATTTGTGCAAGGAATGACAATATAAACTGGCAGCAGTATTTAAAGTTATGACCCATATTTGCAACAAATACATGGGCACAGCGGAAGTTATGATTTGAGGAGCAATAGCAAAAACGATCTAGCATTTGCAGGAAATAACCGTTTCTTTGATTTATTTGGTCTAGATGGATCTAAAAAAAGAACGAATTATGCATGGTATACCCATAGAAGAGTACCAGAGACAAATAGAAGAGTTCATTGAAAACAGAGCCAAGACACTTGACTACTTGAATGAAAGTTTGCAAGAACAATTTGTAGTATCTTAGTACTTGAACAGCTTGGACGGTGCTTTTTCTCTTTATGTGTCTACTCAGGCTTGAAAAACCAAGGCAACAAAAACTTAGAGACTTTTTGCCAATCTTCTGATGATCAAGTAAAATACGAATACATATTCACAGCACTTGTGATGGGTGTTAGGGTGTTAGTTGTTTACAAGTGTTTGTACAAAATAAGACTATGTGTCATTTTGTGAGCGCAATATATAGAGAAGCATCTCTATGAGAATGGCAACGCTTTGTAAATACAACATTTCTAACAATCAGGAAATTATACCGCAAGGAGTTAAATAATCCAGTCCAACATCTCATTGTATCACATATACAGCGATCAGCACTAAATTCGAATCAACTTTACAGACAGCAATACCAAAGTTATTTCGAAATATATTGTAACAGATAGTTTCTTCCTGTCATTTGATGTGACAGTGAAAGGAGATGCTAACATTGTAGTGGGAAACAATTTGGGTACAATGCTTGTGAAACATCACCATACTATATAGAAGCAGTTATGTATTCAAATAAAATGACTGCCTGTCTCGGTTAGAACAAACAGGATTGAATTAGGTATAATGAGTGATAACTTGAGAAAGATACGATCAGTAGCTAGTAATGCACAAAATACTGATACTGATACTGTACAGTTTTTGGTGTATGGAAAGAAGCTAAGAATGTCACTTGCCTTTCAAATCACTATCCAATGTATCCTTGTGCTCTCCCTCAGGATATCAAATTCAATATTAAACTTACAAAATACAGCTTTAATTGTATTGTGATATTGTGCTAACAGTGTGTTTTGATGCCATGCAAAAAGAGTGGAGAAAGTGATACAGAAACGTTTTTCAACTCAGTAATACAAAAGATATTGGTGACTATATAAGTTATGTGCCAAACATGGTTTAATCCCAGGATTTTCAAAGGATACAACAGTTTACAGGAGCCACCGAGTATTCCTTTCATGAACGACAAAAGCACACATAAAGTAGTCATGTAAGTGTTAACAAATTTTATACTGATAGTCATTGCAGCCAGCTTGATTTAAGAAATACACATGATAACAGATTACATGGTAGCGATCTTACATTAGCCAAGGTACAACAAGGTATCCACTTTGAAATCAATAGAAGAGAAAATGTAGATGTTCACAGGATGTATATTTTGTTTCAGATACCCAGGTTAACATTCAAAACAATCATTTTAAATAAATTTATGTTTCAAATATGTGTGCCTAAGGGAGCCTCATAAATTGATAATTTGTGGAGTAACTAGTTGTGGAAAGACTTTGTCTGCATAAAATCTTATCTAGAATGAATACAAAGACCTGTTTGATCACATCATTATTATCTTTAAAGCTTTTTTGTGGAACAAGACTTACAATAGAAAGTGGTTATTAAAAGATGAAAAGGTTATTGAAGATAAAGTAGATAGAACATTAAGAAGAACTTTTATTGTTTTTCATATAAGGCCATGAGCCCAAGCACAAGATTATACAATGAAGAATATGTATAATTTGTATAGGTAGAGTTCACATAGTGGAACAACCCAATTTGTTTGAAGTTATATCTAAATCAAAGAGATGCATGTTGAAGAACAAAAGCTATTATACATCATTGCCTTGAATGAGAAAGTTTAAGCCATCTTTAAGATTATTGGCAAGTTTGTGAACAGTGGCAACGTTTCTTTGAAGTCATATTTTACTCAATATATAAAATGCAAAACATGATTATTTGATTAGCCGGAATTGTGTTCACGTGTGATTCGTTTTTGAAGGCAAAATGTCAAATGCAGGTGTATGAAGTGAGCAAAGCCCAGCAAAACTAAATTTCAGAACTCCTGGTTGACAGAGTTTGACTTTGTGAAGCACATCAGCAATGGGGAGTATATAATTTTTTGCACATACTGCAAACACCATATATCGACATTAATCATTCTGGAGTGTATAGCATCCATTGACATAGCAGCACCACCTCTATGTAACATCCAGGGGACAAGCCAGAACATATTCGACACACTGAATTGGACATTCAGATTAGTTCTCTTTATTATTATTTGCTATCTTAATCTTGCTAAAATACCAACTATTAATCGACCTATGCTTTTTAGGATGATTTTATTTTAGCCATGAAATAGATTGATTGAAAGACAATAATAAGCACACACTCATGTTTACACAGTTGATTTGCATTGATAAAGAGATCGAGTTAACACTCGTACTGAACAGAGGGATTTATTACTGCTGTATTACCTGTAATGCCCCCATAAAGCTTGAACAAATTATGCCCCCCCCCCCCACGAAATGGTCAGTCCCAAATATGATGTATATTTTCCATTTTCTATAGAGAGAGTATATCTTGTGGTCAAACTTCATCGGATACAGTTCTGACAATGCTAACATTATGATCGGCATGAACAACTCAGTTCTGACCAGGAAGTTTGAACAATAGTACCATCAAGTCTGTAATGAGTGCAAAGATGAACACAAAAGATGACACTTGCAACACCTTCAACTCCCCCTACTGAACTATTGAAAGCAGCAAAGACTGCATCTAATTAAGACTATATTCCACCATCCAATGGATTTAAAGACAGAAACTTGGTGTATTTTTGTATTTAATTTCAGTGTGGTTGCGATTATGGCATAACATGCATTGACCCCCCTTGGCACCTCAAAACACAATTTTGTGAGTCTAAAAAAAAACCCAACAGTGTCTGGGAATACGGCAAGCATTATATGCGAGTATTTGCACATATGTGTATGTATGTGGTGATATGTGACAATGCTAAGTCTTCTAACTATTTTTTGTTTGTAAGTGTGTTAAATGCTTTAAAGAAAACAGATAAGTTATTTTCTTTTTTTCAGATTTGAATTTCTAGTCATTTTCTAAAGGTTTATATGAAAAGATAGTTTATTGTCAATTGGACGATGTCACATTTAGTTTTGGTCATGTGTACTGAATCCTTTTTGGACCTCAAAACAAACTTTTTGAGTCTAAAAAACCCCTCATCACTCTCTGGGAATATGGCAGGTATGATTAAATAGGTTCCACTGAATACATGTATCCTAAGGTACAGTTGTTCCAAAAGAACATAGAATCAATGTGAGCTTAAAAATCTTGCTATTGCTACATTTTCTCAATCTTTTGGAGAATGGTTATGAAACTTGACTTTCAATTTCGTGTCGAGGTGTGGTTGATTGTGTGTGACCAAGGTGCTCATCTGCATTCACTAGGACTGCCATGGCAGCCATCATATTGTATTGTATTGTTGATTGTGGTTTCCTCCTGTACTTTATCAGAGTATCTCAAATTTGTAGTCTGGTAAAATAGTATGTAGTCTGGTGGTAGTGGACAACTGTGGTGCTGCACAAATTCATCACTAGGTACTGTACCTTCTCTGAAATGGATGGTATTATTGACATGAAGAACTCAATATAAACATTACTTTAGCATGTTGGATCTAAACATAAATGGTGCCATTTTAGCATTTAATATGACCGCCTTGATGGCCATCTTAAAACTATTCTAATAGCTACTTCTCTCAGTCCACTGGGAAGATGGTAATGAAATTTGGTGATAAAGCTCCCTTTACATTCAAGATGGCTGCCATATTCTTCCAGAACTAAGTTGATCCTGAATTTAAATGGTTTCCCTCATTAAATATGGCCATCATGGAAAGTTGGTAATAAAACTTGAAACATCTCCACACCAATGTTGAGTTGGTTTTAAAGACAATGACATTCAATACTACCATTATGATGGCTATCTTAGTCATATAGTTGAGTCAGGTAGTTTGCAGTTTCATATGTGATATTTTATGTTTTGGATCATTATATCAGAAAATCTTTATGACTTTTTGCTGCACTAGAGAGATTAAAGGCCAACATTTTTAATCCATCATTATGAAAATATAAAATGTTATGTCCATTGGAATGTCCATCACCTGACTAAGGAATATTGTTCCTGTACTTATTTCAATCATTTTTTTTGTTTGTTTCAGGTTGAACGTCTAAAAGATCCAGTGGTATGGTTAGATGCTGCTAGTCAGATATTTTTCTCCTTCGGCCTGGGTTTTGGTGGCCTCATTGCTTTCTCCAGTTACAACCCAAAGAACAATAACTGCAAGAGAGATGCCATTGTCATTTCCCTAGTGAACTTTTTCACTGCAATCTTTGCCGCAGTTGTTATCTTCTCCATTTTGGGTTTTAAGGCAAATCTTCAATATGACCACTGTATACAACAGTAAGTTAAAACAAACTAATACTAGTATCAGTTACTTGTAAAAGAAAGAAAAAGATATCTTTACATGGAAACAAATTAAAGATGCCTACTAATAAAAAGATGAAACTTTTATTTTCCACTACTTAACAACAGAGACATACAGAAAGACAGATCAGGGTTGGACAAATCCACTTGCCTGATGTCCAGGACAAGCTTAAATTTGGCTCAGACATGCTCAAGTTTGCAAGGTGCTTGCCCACTGGCAAGTCTAAAGAAATGAGAGAGAGAGAGAGAGAGAGAGAGAGAGGTTGTAATCAGTTTGTAATGCTTTATGCTTCGCATGTTGTATACTTGGCGAAATAGCCACAATACATATGTCAACACCTTTATTTAGCATTGATATGTATACTGTATACTGCATGCTTCTGCAACATAAATGCTTACAATTACATCTATTAATCTTTTATTTCACGATACACTATTAAAGTCTACTTCCATTTTTGTTGTCAGTGTCAACATCAATCCTTCATTTTCTTGCACAGACATGATAATGTGAGACCTTACTGTTTGAAGTAAGCTTGAATAAATAGGGAATCAACATTTACATTTTAACTTATTATCAGTTACATTTTAATTGTAATCCTTGTAAGTATATGGGATTCACTGACCATTGAGTCCTTACCAAGCCAAAGGCAGTGAGCAAGTAGGCTACAGCCTAATAATTATGCTGGCCAATGAAACTGCCTATCAGACTATCTGGTCTAATTAAATGTGCCGAGCTTGCCCACTCATGATAGTTGGCTCAACAAAGGTTATTTTCATGCATGTCACTGATTTCAAGATGATTAGGTGATAATTGTTAATGACATAACTCACAAGAATTCTATTACAGATGTGTTGGAAAAAAATGTACTTATCTCTGATGATTAGCAACATGGATTTCTCAATATACTGAAACATCTAATATTCATGAGCAGTGTTTATCATCTGTTGTTTACAAAGTAATTACAGTGTTTATCATCTGTTGTTTACATAGTAATTACAGTGTTTATCATCTGTTGTTTACATAGTAATTACAGTGTTTATCATCTATTGTTTACATAGTAATTACAGTGTTTATCATCTATTGTTTACATAGTAATTACAGTGTTTATCATCTGTTGTTTACATAGTAATTACAGGAAACTGCTGGTATCATACTTACTGTCTGGCAAAAAATTACATGGATAATAATGTGTTCTCAAATCATTCAGGTGTGTAAAGAAACAACTCATTTCATAATGTATTGCAACATTGATAAGCATGCATTTATGTGTAACCATTGGGGTAAAAAGTACAATATATTGCAACATCGATAAGCATGCATTTATGTGTGACCATTAGGGTAAAAAGAAAATCATTATGAACATCGATAAGCATGCATTTATGTGTAACCTTTAGGGTAAAACGAAAATCATTATGAACATTGATAAGCATACATTTATGTGTAACCATTAGGGTAAAAAGAAAATCATTATGAACATCGATAAGCATCCATTTTGTAGGGTAAAATGAAAATCATTATGGACATCGATAATCATGCATATATGCGTAACCGTTATGGTAAAAAGAAAATCATTATGAATATCGATACGTATGCATTTATGTGTAACCATTAGGGTGAAAAGAAAATCATTATGAACATCAATAAGTATGCATTTATGTGTAACTGTTAGGGTACAAAGAAAATCATTATGAGCATCAATAAGCATGCATTTATGTGTAAACATTAGGGTAAAAAGAAAATCATTATGAACATCAATAAGCATGCATTTACGTGTAACCATTAGGGTAAAAAGAAAATCATTATGAACATCGATAAGCATGCATTTATGTGTAATCATTAGGGTAAAAAGAAAATCATTATGAACATCGATAAGCATGCATTTATGTGTAACCATTAGGGTAAAAAGAAAATCATTATGAACATTGAAAAATACAATAATGGCTTGTAAAGACATAACTTGAGCTCAACCTTGTAAAGACATAATTTGAGCTCAACCCAAGTAGTTACAAAGTTTGATCCATCTTAGTATCTTCTGTATATAAGCAGTAGATGTATTTTGGACAAGTTTGAGAAACAGCCCTCTGTAACCTTGAGTTCAATGACATTTTAAGGTAGGACTTATATCTCTCTCTATATTACAAATACTTATGAATATGATAATGGAAACAAATACACATGGATCTCAACCAAACTTGCTGTACAGTTTAATTTTAATACTGAAGGCAGCTAGCTGTGACATTATTTATTTTGGGTTCAGGGTCAAAGGTGATAACTTTGGTTTTCAGTTATAATGGTTTGTGAGTGTGATAACTCAAACAAGTGCAAATGGATTTCTTTTATTATACTAGGTTTTTGATGTAAATGTGACAGTTAGCCTTTGTGACCCTGGAATAAGGTCAATACAACTGCTTGTGAACATGAATTAAAACAAATGCATGTAGTGTAAATGGATTTCAGCCAAACTTGGCACTTCATTGGGTACATCTTAAAAATATCTGGGACAAGTTCAGTTATCTGCTATCCTTGATTTCATGTTCAGGGCAAAAGGTCGTGAATTAGATTTTGGTATTGCAGTTAGGATGTATAAATCTGCTCAAACACATCACAGTGGATCTTGATCAAACTGGTTTTGTTTTGTTTATCTCCAGAAGGAGATGATATTGTTACAAAGTCAAAAAATAAAAACCAGACTTTTCCTGGTTTCCTTCGGATTATTTTCTTTTAGCAAGTAGAGCATCAGCCCCTTTAAGGGACTCTTACATAAGCCCCTTTAAGGGACTCTTATTCCTTATGTAGCTATTAAAATTCATGTTAAAAAAAGATTCATGTTTTCTGTTTTAGTAATATTGAAATATTAGAGAATGCATATCCAAATTACACAGCAGCTTACGGAGGCCAAATAACAGTTCAACAGTATATAACAGACTTTAAAGACAATGCAACTTTAATGAACATCACAGGGTCTTGGACATGTGATCTACAGACGGAACTTTCATCAGTGAGTATCAATTCTATATATATAAAACACCTGCCAACTAATATATTTATATTACCGTCTCTTCTTGCGTATAAGCCCGGTCCAAATGCAAACAACATTATCTGCCATCACATCATGCACCGGCAGATCAGGGTGTATGTTGTTTGTTCTACTGATTAGTCCTTACAAACTGCATAGACCCAGATCTGCTGGTGCATTATGCTATGACAGATCTGGGTCTATGGAATTTGCAGTTGGAATGGAATTATACACAAGTATAGACGGTATATTTCCTTGTGTCGTTTGTCATATATTCTTTAAAATTAAATGATATAGGTATTGTTTGCTATTTATCTATCTAAACTATAGATCAATCATCAGCAGCAATCTTAAGAGCATGAAGGGTAAATTCTTTTACAGATTTCTTTATTGTTAATGAAGAATTTAGAATCTTTTCAATAATGTGTATTTTGACATGTAAAAATAAAAAATAAAAATTCTCACTTTTCCAATTTATTTCACATGTAAGTAAGACTTCTAAAGCCTGAATAAAACTGGTAGAAAGGAATTGTAATTTTCACAAATAGGAATGAATTTTAATAAATTGTGGCTTGTTAGTACATCTTGGCAATATTTCAAAATGAGTTTTATAACCAGCCAGCCATGACCTTGGATTCAAGATCAGTCAACATAATAGCTTCAACAAGTCAAAATGGATGATGATTGAAATTGGTATATAAGTACACCTCAACTACATCCCAGATAAGGTTGATAATCAGCTTTATATGACCTTTGGTTCAAGGTCAAAGAAAGTGAATGAGGTTTCTGAACTATAATGTCTGGTGAATGTAGTGACTTTAGCTAATGCTATTTGCTTTTGATTAGACTTGGTGTATTATTAGCTCTACTGGTCATAGACCAGAACAGCTTATGGGATGGTCTGTTGTCTGTTATCCATCGTTTGTCCATCTGTTAGCACATGTTTGTTATCGCTACTCCTCCTAAATTACATGGAGGATTGCCTTGAATTATTACACACACATTCATCTCATGGTCTAGTTCAGTGGTTCCCAAACCCTGGGTTGTGACCCAAATGAGGGTCACAAGGACTCTCAAGACCCTATACTGGAACTGCATTTTTGGTCGCAAAAGATGGTATTAAGGGTCGCGATCAAAAAAGTTTGGGAACCACTGGTCTAGTTGGTCCTAAATGAAAATCGTGCTGCTCGGACAGCCAATATGGCCACCACAGTGACCAACTTGAAAATCTTGTTATCACTACTCCTGAATGAATGGTCATATGGGCATGGAATTTTCACGAAAAGACTTCTTATGATGTCTGCTTGGTCCTAAATGAAAATGATGCTGATCTGATGCCCAATATGGCCACCATTGCAGTCCTCTTGAAAATCTTGTTATTGCTACTCCTTGTGAATGGATGGTCATATCAACATGGGGTTTTCACTAAAAGACTTCTTATGATGTCTAGTTAGTCCTCAATGAAAATGGTGCTGATCTGACATTCACTATGACCATCATGGCAGCCATCTTACAAATCTTGTTATCACAACTCTACTTAAACAGAAATTCATACTGATGTGGGGTTTTCATCAGAAGACTTCTTATGGTGTTGAGTTGGTCTTAAATAAAAATGGTGCCAATCTGACATCCAATATGACCGCCAAAGCAGCCATATTGAAAATCTTCTTATTGCTACTCCTCCTGAATGGAAAGTCATATCTTGAAAATATTGTTATCTCCGTTCCTGTCGAAATGGATTGCTATATATCAGCATGGGGTTTTCACCAATAGACTTCTTATGATATCTAGCTGGTCATAAATGAAAATGCTGCCAGTCATACATCCAGTATGGCTGCCACAACTGTCTTAAAAATCATGATGTCACTACTCCCTCTGAATGGATGAAAATTATGATATGGGGTTTGTACCAAGTCCTAAATGAAAATGGTGCCAGTCATACATCCAATATGGCTGCCACAATGACTGTCTTAAAAATGTTGTCACTACTTCCCCTGAATGGATGATCATTATGACATTGGGTTTTTATCAAAAGATTTCTAATGATGTCTACTTTGTCCTAATCAAAATGGTGCCAAGCTGATATCCAATATGTGTACCACAGCAGCTAAGTTGAAAATCTTGTTATCACTGAAGAATATAAGAGATGGTTTCAAAACTTGACAGTTAATAGGAAGAAATGGTCTTATTTTGAATTCCTGGAATCTTTTCACCTAGTAGAGTGTCAGTCCCTTCAAGGGACTCTTGTTATATCTCAGCAATATAGCAAATGTCTTTGATAACAGCTCTTCAGGATCTTTGGTTCAAAGCTGAAGGTGACAGTTAGTTTTGCAATTCAGTTAACAACACAATAACATATATCTTAACCAAACTTGGTATGTAAGTATATCTCATACATATACTTGGTATGTGAGTATATCTCATACATATACTTGGTATGTGAGTATATCTCATACATATACTTGGTATGTAAGTATATCTCATACATATACTTGGTATGTGAGTATATCTCATACATATACTTGGTATGTGAGTATATCTCATACATATACTTGGTATGTAAGTATATCTCATACATATACTTGGCATGTAAGTATATCTCATACATATACTTGGTATGTAAGTATATCTCATACATATACTTAGTATGTAAGTATATCTCATACATACCTTGAATGACTTGAAGATCAGCTTTGTGTGACCTTGTGGTTCAAGGTTAAAAGATTGTGACTTAGGTTTTTGAACTTTGATGGCTAATGTAAAAACAATAACTTTAACAAGTACACTTGGTTTGTTGCTTTATCTCAGGAATATCTTGAATGAATTATATAACTATCAATGATCTTGGGTTAATGATTGGTCTTCCTGAAGGTTTAATTTCTTTGTAAGTGCAAAGCAATCAGCTCTCTCCTTTGTCAAGATTTGTTGTTGTTGTTGTTTAAATATTTCATTTTATTGTTTAAAATGAAAGTAAAGTTTGAATTACAATTTCCCCTTCAGATAAGTGCTACAAGATTTTCCTTCTTATAAAACTCAAGTTTGTTAAAAGAATGTGACTTATGAGAAATTAATCATAAAGAAACAAGTTTTACAAAAACAACACATTATTGAATGAAGATTTTCAAATCCTGTATTATTATTTTTGCACAAAAATACATATTGAAAAACCATTAATTCCTAACAGATTTGAAATTGTTTGTAATGGAAGATTTTTTCAATGTTTCTTTTCTTTAAGACATTGATTTTTACCTATTTTTTTGTGGCAAAATTACAAAAAGATTTATGATGGAAAATAATTATGCCTCATAATGAAGAAACCAATAAAATCTTAATGTCAGTAGAAAAAACAATCTATGAGATATTGACAATATCCTGTCTTTTTGAATAATTTGCCAAGTAAATCTTGACAAGGTTTTATTGAACTGTTTTCATCCCTGGCTTTTAGCTCTACTAGTCATAGAACAGAAGAGATTATGGGATGGTCTGTTGTCTGTCATCCATTGTCCATAGTCCTGCCGTCTGTTAACACAAGTTTGTTATTGCTACTCCTCCTAAACTACCAAGAGGACTGCCATGAAATTTTAACATACACATTCATGACATGGTCTACATAGTCCTAAATGAAAATGGTGCTGCTCACACATCCAATATGGCCATCTTGAAAATCTTGTTATCACTACTTCTCCTGAATGGATGGCCATATGAACATGGGATTTTCACTAAAAGACTTCTAATGATGTCTGCTTGGACCTAAATGAAAATGGTGCTGATCTGACATCCAATATGGCCACCATTGTAGCCATCTTGAAAATATTGTTATCTCTACTCCTCTGGAATGGATGGTCACACAAGTTTGTTATTGCTACTCCTCCTAAACTACTTTGAGGATTGCCATGAAAGTTTACATGCACATTCATCCCATGGTTTACTTGGTCCTAAATGAAAATGTTGCTACTCGGACATCTAATATGGCCAGCACATTAGCCATCATGAAAATCTTGTTATCGCTACTTCTCCTGAATGGATGGTCATATCAACATGGGGTTGTCACCAAAAGACTTCTAGTTGGTCCTAAATGAAAATGGTGCCAATCTGATGTCCAATATGGCTACCACACTGAAAATCTTGTTATTGCTTCTCCTCCTACATGGATGGTTGTATCAATGTAGTGTTTTCACTGAAAGACTTCTTATGATGTCTAGCTGTTCCTAGATAAAAATGTTGCTGATCTGACATCCAATATGGTTGCAATGACATCCATCTTCAAAATCATGTTGTTGCTACTCATCCTGAATGGATGGTCATATCAACATGAGGTTTTCACTAAAAGACTTCTTATGATGTCTAGTTGGTCTTAAATCAAAATGGTGCTGATCTGAATTCCAATATGGCTACCACAGCAGCCATCTTGAAAATCTTGTTACTCCTCCTGAATGGAAAGTCATATCTTGAAAATATTGTTATCTCTACTCCTCCCAAATGGATGGCTATATGGGGTTTTTACCAATAGACTTCTTATGATACCTATTTGGTCCTAAATGAAAATGGTGCCAGTTGTACATACATTATGTCTGCCATGATGACTGTCTTAAAAATCTTGTTGTCACTCTTCCCATGGGGTATTCACCAAAAGACTTTTAATGATTTCTACTTTATCCTAAATGAAAATGGTGCCAAGCTGACATCCAGTATGTGCATCACAGCAGCTAATTTGAAAATCTTGCAATTGCTGTAGAATATCAGAGATGGTTTGAACAGTTGAAAGGACAAAATGGTCTTATCTTAAATTCAAGGAAATTCTTTTGGCCCAGTAGAGCATCAGTCCCTTTGAGGGACTCTTGTTGTTTGGACATTTTATCCTATGAAGTTATTAATGATTGGGTTTCCAATTTGTTCTAAAGCATAATTCTAGTTCCAAGCAAAACCTCTTTTATTATGTCCACTAATAATTATGGTGTTTTGTTTAGACTGACTGCTCTTCTATTCATTTTACAGGCAGCCGAGGGAGCGGGTCTTGCCTTCATTGTATTTACTCAGGCCATTGTAGAGTTTGGACCCTCTGCCCCTTTCTGGTCAATTATCTTTTTCCTTATGCTGCTCTCCCTCGGACTTGGAAGTGAATTTGGGACAATTGAAGGTTTCACAACTTCCATATATGACCTACAACCTTTTCCATGGATTAAAAAAAAATGGCTTGTGTCAGGTAGAACTCTTGATTTTATGTTTGATAACTTAATTGGTTCTTTTTTTAAAAGAAGAAAAAGTATGCATTGATACTTTTTTAACATTTTCTCTTCAAGGCTTCTTTTTGCACAATTATACACTTCATTATGATAGTATATTTGTCAGAAAAACTTGGGAGTTCATTCATGAAATGTTTAAATTTACATTTCTTTTTTATATAAAACTTGACACATTGAGTGTGTGAATGAAAATCGTCAAAAGCAATGGCTTCCTGAATGAAAACTTAAATTATAAAATGAATCTTATGAGGAATTCTAAAATAATATATGTCATGATATATAGGATTTAAAGATGTAAAATAAGATATCTTAAAAATTTTATTAGATGTTCCATAAACTTAATTAGAATTTTAAAGGTCTACACAAATAGCAAATACATAATATATAAAAGTCTACATAGATATTAGATATGAGAATGTGTTTGAGAATAAAATTTAATATTAAAAATGTATAATATCGATGATAATGTAAGCTTGAGATGTTAGACAAAAGTATTCAAACACAAGAAAAAATCCCATTTACTTCCAATTATATTTTCATGTCTTGTTTATATACACTGTCACGAAATCATTGACTCAGTCAGAAGGAAGCAATACATATACTGCAGATAAATTAAGGTATATAAATTATAACCTTATAACTTTCATGAGTTATGCAGTTATCCAGATATCTTACTTTCAAATGGAATAGGTCATTTTGATGATCACTGTGAAATGGAAAAGGTAATTTTGATAATTACTTTGAAATGGAAAAGGTAATTTTGATGATCACTTTAAAATGGAATATGTAATTTTGATGATCATTTTGAAATGGAATAGGTAATTTTGATGATCACTTTCAAATGGAACAAGTAATTATGATGATCACTTTCAAATGGAAAAGGTAATTTTGATGATCATTTTGAAATGGAATATGCAATGTTGATGATCACTCTGAAACAGAATTATAGGTTACTGCATTTGTATGGGAAAATATGAACGAGTTTTTTTGAGCTATACTGCACGACGTCAGGAGTGCAGTATAGCTCAGAAAAAACGAGTTCATATTTTCCCATACAAATGCAGTAACCTTTTTATTATATACTCATTTTGCTTTTCTACCTAAGGCTGAATAAAAAAAAGAGCACACTACAAGAAACAAAGTAACTGAATTTCTGCTATATTCTAAAGTAAATACACAACCGAAGTTAAACCAATACACAGTAACAGTATTCATGCGCACATGGCACCGCCCAGTGACCTTTGAACTTGGTTGAGTAGCGCGCGCTCTGTGATTTGTTTCAAAAAGAAATCTCATTTTGGTCTACTTAAAATTGAAATTTTGAGTCATATTGTGAATGACTACGCCTTGGAACAACTTTCCCAGTTGATCTGGAATGGAGGGATTTTGTTTTTATGTCGATTCAGCTAAATTCTGCTCTTTTAGTTTTTAGCTGGTTCTATTACGTACGATGTACATGTAGCTAGAGGGACTGGCCTCGACAGCAAGCTAGCTTATACATGTGTTACTGTCCTGTCATTGATAGTTTGGAATCATAAGGTGGACAAAATATGAAATTCTTTTAAGTGAAATTCTCAAGAAGATGCAGGATTAAATATTTTTTTAGGGAATATTAAATTCATTTCATTTTGGAGTGCAGTAAATTCTCCTTTGGAATGTGATTTCTGTTGGAAATGTAGTCTAGATTGCAGTGCAATTTCGCGCCGTGGATCAGAAAGTACATTTTGAAGAAATTCAGGATGCAGAAAAAGTAAGTACATTTATTGTCATTCTTATTACCAGCTATAGATGACATATGTATATGTACTGTCATAATAAATGCAAACAATTTCTCAAAAAAAAAAAAAAAAAAAGGCAAAATTGCAAAGCGGCTGGGGTGTGAGAGCCCATTTCGTCAGCGGAAAATAAGGCTTCTTCGTTATCATGGCTTCTTGGATCTGAGGCACTTGCTTTTATACCAAAACCCGCCTTCTTTAGTTTTATTTTTTCGAATTTAGTGCTTGGACTGACTTGTAAAATTAGCGGTCTCTGAGAGAAACGGAATATCATTTGGTCATAAGATGCCTTTTTATGCTATTTTTTTTATAGACTCTAGAGAGCACGGTTCATAGTCTGAATCATCGGCTAAATAAGTGTTTAAATGATCAGAATGATATTTTCAATACTGCATGCCTCATGTTTGTTGTCATAAAGCCACCGCTGTACATTGTGAATATCACGTTCAGTCACTTGCTTGGTTGAAAGATTCTTTTGTGACTCAATGAATTCATCCACATCGTCAGCTTTATCATCTCTACTCTCAAACAGCTTGTTTAGTTCATCCACAGACAAATCTAATAAAGCAAAAGCTCCGGTGTCTGCTACATTTGCGTACATTGTTTGTTTACAATAAAAAGTAGTTCCTAACACGCGATACTATTTTTAGACACATGTGTCGTGCAGTATGAAGCCGTGCAGTATGGTGAAATACTGCACGATTCTGACAATGCAAAGTCAATGGAGAAAAAAATGAGTATATAATAATAGGTGATTTTGATGATCACTTTATGAAATGGAATAGGTAATTTTGATGAGCCCTTTGACACTAAGAGATATTGGGGAAATTAATTTTCAAAATAAAATACAATTTTAAAAATAGTTTGAAAACCAGTAAACAAATATAATAAAGAAAATTACCTGCAGCTTTCTCATTAATTGTTTTGCATTAATAGATAATAATTTCACAAAGATTAATAAAGTGTTATTCATATGATTGTCTTATAACATGGAAATATATGAAAATCAATGGGATTTTTCATATTGTTTTAATAATTTTGTGTACCACTGTAATTTACAATATATGGGTTCCTTGGATAACTGGTTACTATATCTACTTGTGTATATGCCTATACCAACTGCAAACTGCATAGACCCAGATCTGCCATTGCATAATGTGCCAGCAGATCTGGGTCTATGCAGTTCGTAAGGACTAATCAGTAGAACAAACAACATAGACCCTGATCTGCCGGCGTATTATGTGCTTTCAGATCAGGGACTATGTTTTATGCATTTGGACCCGAATTATATGCGAGTATAGATGGTAGTTTACTCTTGATACATTGACTCTGTGATAAAGATATCAAGACCACTTGTAAAATTTGTTTTGTACAAAAAGTACATGTATATTAAAACAATTGAATTATTATATTGTAGATCTTGCAAATTGATGTGAAAAAAATTTGCCTATTTTTTTTCAAATATAAAAATATGTATTTTTCAGGACTGATTTGTGGATTTTGTTGCATTGTGGGGATTATATTTGTGTTAGGAAGTGGATCATACTGGGTGTCTCTATTTGACGCTTTTGCTGGGTCATTCCCACTAATTACCATAGCCCTGGCAGAGTGTCTGGTTATTGGATGGATATATGGAGTCAATAAGTGAGTGTAATATTCATTATATAATGTAAAAAGATCATTAATTCATCAAAAAATAATGAATTCATTCATTAATATGTGGGTGTGAATATTCATGAAACAGTGTCAAAGAATTATTATTAAGTAAAAAATTAAGCAATTTTAACTAAATAATAACACAAGTATCAAATGTTTTAGAACTGGGTTGACATTGCAAAACCAGTATTGTTGTACAAATCATGAGTTTGTATAGATTAATGACTGCCCCACTCATTTAACAAAGCTTCATTTTTTCAAGGAGATGCCTCACTGTTAAAAATGTGTGTGTGGTCATGTGTACTGTAATCCGACCAAAGGCAGTGTAGTAATTTATATTGGGGGCGCTCTACAGATAATACATGCTTCTGAGTGAGTGACAGGTGTCAGATGAAGTATTTTGCATTTGCAACATGCACAATGGAGAGAATGTTGGCATACCTCTATGTTACTTTCATGTACTGTGGCTGAAATTTCTTTACATATTGTACTTGTGGAAACTGGACATGATCTAAGCACACAGCGGACAAAATGGCCGCTCCAAAGTACTCGAAAAATCAGCCTGAATTAGTCAAAAGTGCACTATTTTCAGCAGTTATTAAAATAGGGAAACGAATTTTGCCAGAGCAGACAATACCAGCCTCTGAAAGTACACATCTTAAGTGAGACCAAGCTGTATACTCTATAACCCAAATTTCACCCATCAATCATACACCAAAATAAAGGGAATTCAAAGTTCTTTTAACAATACCTAAGATATACAAGGTCTTTTTTAAATAGCCAGGACAGCCAGTGAGGAAACACTGGCTAATCTTTTTCTTTAAATTTCTAACCGTATGCAAAGAACGAAACTGGAGAGCGCCACCATTTGACTAAAAAAAAAAAAATGAAAAATGTTTATTATTTCACAATAAAGATTGGTTACCTATCTAAATTCATGATTTAGTATTTGATAATTTATAATTTGAAAAATTAGGAATTCAGTCCTTAAATTTAAATCATCATGTAAATTAATAATATGTTTTAAACAAAATTAGTCAAAAGGAACTAAGTACAAATCTGTGAAAACCTAATTATGTAGACAATGGATTTTAATTATTTTGTCTTCATTTTGTAATAATATCTTTAACATCATGCAGACTACAATTCATAATAATATCCAAAGAAAAATCAGGCAATTATGCATTTTTTAAAATAAATTTGGTCTTTTACAAAATAAAATGATACAAAAAATTACTCAAAATGGATTCATTATTTTGGTTGAGAAGAGGCAAATTTGTGAAAATGTGATGGGTTTTACCAATAGCCATCACAGTCCACTAAATGAAACTGTATCAGTATGAATTTTCGCAATTAGATAGTAGTAAAATTAACAAACATTGGAATGTTACCTATCAGAGTTTTTGAAAATCATTCAATGCAGAAAATATTTTTACTGAATTCCTAGTCTCTGAATTGGATTTTTTTTGGGTTAAGTAAAAAGGATATTAAGTACCAGTATATGTAAAATGAAAGATCTAGGGTTGAATTTTATCTTCTTTTTTTCAATAAAAGGGAGAAAATGCATTATTTTATCAATTATGTCAGTTGTAGTGTTAGCCAATCAGAAGGTTGTTTTCACTGTGTTAGTCAATCAGAAGGTTGTTTTCACTGTGTTAGCCAATCAGAAGGTTGTTTTCACTGTGTTAGCCAATCAGAAGGTTGTTTTCACTGTGTTTGATGTGGCAAATGATCTCAATATTCATCTTTACTTGCTCTTATAAATAAAAGAGAACTCAATCCTCAAACATGGAAATTTGGATAAGTCTGAGTGAACCAAATGTACCCCTAGCAAAAACAGGGCTCTAACTAGGACCATATTTACCCGTACATAACGTACACCTTACCCTGAACATTGTAGACTCTAATTTGCTGTCCCATAATGCACCAACAGGTCATGGCCTGTACTATTTGCATGAAATAATTATAAGTTGTTGTGTGTGCACTATTTGAGGTCTTGGCTGGATGAGTTGTTTTGGCAGTGCCTAACAAGATTGTGAGCTGACCATGCCAAACAAGATTGTGAGTTGGCTATGCCAAACAAGATTGTGAGTTGACTATGCCAAATAAGTTTGTGAGTTGACTATCTCAAACAAGATTGTGAGTTGACTATGCCAAACAAGTTCACCTGCGATGTCACACAGTATACATACAATGACATGTATATTATATACTCTAAATTAAAATTAGCGTAAGTTACAATATCTTTATAGGAAAAAAGTGACAAATATTGAAATAAATATACTCGCTATGTTCTTTACTCAACTTCAGTAATAATGTCTGATGCACATAAACAAAATGGGAAAATTTAATAATGTCATGATATAAAATATTATATGATATCAGAATGACAGGACATGTATCCTTATCAACAACACATACTACTTGATGATGACTTGTACAGGAAAATACTGTTCATTTAACTCCTATATTAAGTCTGTGGAAACGAAATCAGAGCACAGTGTAGATTTTAATACCATATATACTTGCTTATAATTCGAGTCCAACTGCAAACAACATAGATCCTGATTTGCTGTAGCATAATGCACTGCAGATCAGAGTCTATGTTGTTTGTTCTATGAATTAATCCTAACAAACTGCATAGACCCAGATCTGCGATGGTGGATCTGGGTCTGTACAGTTTGCAGTTGGACTCGATATATAAGCGATTATATATGGTAAGTTGTACCAAAGGTATAGACCCTGATCTGATGGTACTTTATGTGATGACACATTTTGGTCTTTCTGTGTTTTCAGTTGTGTGCACATTATTTGAGCAAATATGATTTATAAAAAAAATGCATCTTTTTCTTTTCATTTTTTTAAATACTTTCTTTTGTCATGTTTTAAGTGATATATTTTCATTTAATTTTAGATTATTATTTACACATTTTATTGTTCTTGTGAAAGGTTTGGAGATGACATAGCTACGATGGTTGGTTCCAGTACGGGTATATACTGGAAAATCATCTGGAAGTTTGTAGCTCCTTTGTTGGTGCTAGTAATACTAATCGCCACCATTATTAGCAAGTTCATCAACCCCATCACATACCAGGCTTATGATAAAGAACAGGTACTGTACAAATGTAGTTACATTTCGATTTCTAGACTAATATATTTCTCACCTAATTTTGATAAAACTTGGTAAATAGGTTTATATCATCAAGATTTTGGATGAGTTTAATTATGAGCAAGAGACTATGCATATTACCATATATACTCGCATATAAGCCAATACCAACTGCAAACTGCATAGACCCAGATCTGCCGTCACATAATGCGCCAGTAGATCTGGGTCTATGCAGTTTGTAAGGACTAATCAGTAGAACAAATATCATAGACCCTATGCGACGGCAGATCAGGGTCAATGTTGTTTGCATTTGGACCTGGTTTATACGCAAGTATATACGGTAATTATACCTTTATCTTTTAGAAAGAATTTTTATCAGACTTGTAAAATAGACAAAATCAACATGATATGAAGTTTGGGAGATATTTTGCATAGTAAGGCTGCAACGTTTACTAAAATTTTCCAAATGTGTATATGATGTACAATAACCCAAGTGATGCTGTTTAATTGAACTGATTCAAAACTCAACCTTTTCCCCAAACTGCACGCAGATTTACAGCTGACAACTATTTATATGTAAGCCATCAACAATATGCATGGTGTACCAGTACCTCACTCACCTCAACAATTGTGTCATTTGCTTTACATCTTTTTCTTTCTTTTATTATATCAAGATTCAGTTAATAAGACATATCTTTGTTGAATATCGTACAGTTTAGGTAAAACATCCATAGGATTGTTATAATATTGTTTCATACTGCTACATATATGTACATCATAAAAAAATTGATAATGAAACCAGGCATTCTGCCTGGACATGCATATAGGATGCTTTTGTAGGATCTAGAATGACTTAAAGAAACTGTGCAATGGCTTATAAACTTGAAATTGTGCGTTTTTAAAATAAAATGTTACTCAGCAAAGGTTCTGTTATCAACATGTTTTCAATGTAGTTTAAAGAAATTGTTGTCAGCATTATCAGTAAATCAGCCTGATGTGTAAGGTGTGGTACAACCAATTCTCATCAATTTTGGCTTTTACCTGGCAATGCCACTATCATTGTGAAAATCATCCACACCTTAAGAAATCAATTAACAGCAAAATCTTACTAAAAAGCCCTTTTAAGTAGAGATGTGGAAATGTATCATTTATTTGGTAGGGGTAGTTCCTGCATCACTTATGGACACATGCATGTTCATTTACACGGTTACCAATTTTGTAAACATTTACTGGCAGTAAATTAAACTAAGCTGTTTACATGTGTAAACATTGCAGCATTATTACATAAAATTGTGTTTTTACAATACTACATACCATAAGTGAAATGGTCAGCTGTTACTTTAAGTAAGACAACTGGTGAGGAATATCAGGCCCAACTGGGCTTCATGTTTTCTTTATTATGTGTGCTTTATAGAATGTATTGAGATTTACTGTAAAGAGATTTTAAGGAATTTGTATCAAATAATCAGTAGCAAAATTAAAATTTTTTCTTCCAATGTGACCTTGGATAAAATGAATTAAAAAGGTCAACATTTATAGTAAAAAATGATTAGTACAAACATAAGTACAGTGTTCCCTCACTATAAAACACCTCAGGATAACATGGTCCCTGTTATAACACAAGTTTGGCCATTGGATCAATGCTGGATTGTAATTCTCTTGGTTGCCAGAATAGGGCAAAGTGATGGCCAGATAAAGAGAAGTGTCACCTTCACTTTCTCTACATATTCTGGTGAAAATGACAGGGATTGGTGCAACTATTTTTTGGGGCAACTATTTTTGTGGGGCAACTATTTTTGTGGCTCCTATGAACAGCATTATGGTGAGGGAGCATTAAGCAATGAATTAATGGTTAGTGTGAAGTGAATTTGTATACTCCTGAAGCATACGTACATACATTTAAGAATATAACGAATTATGGATATAACACAATAATTTTGAGGGTCCAAAGAAATCAGATATAAGCATATTTTACTGTATATTAATCCTTTTAACAGGTAGATATGAAGCCTCACCTTCTTTGGCCAATCACTACCATGTAGGATATATTCTCCCAAAGTTGACTTTTTTCATTAATTTAACTACTTTTTTTATCATACATGAAATTATTAGACTACATTTCATGTTTTTAAATTTTTTGGATTGAATAACTGTTAACTACTGTATGTGCTCACTTATAAGTCAAATCCAACTGCAAACTGCACAGACCCAAATCTTCTGTCGCCTAATGCACAAGCAGATCTGGGTCTATGCAGTTTGTTAGGAGTAATCAGTAAAACAAACAACATAGACCCTGATCTGCTGGTGCATTATACCATGGCAGATCAGGGTCTATGTTGTTTGCAGTTGGACTCGACTTATAAGCGAGTATAGATGGTACTCTGAACCAAAGTTTGAGCATCTAAAACTTATTTGCTTCTGACTATATTTTTTCAGCTTGCCAGTAAAAAGGATTTTATATCTATTGAGTACTATTGTACTTCAAGGAGCCATGAGCAACTTGATGCTGTGTAAAGTACAGCATTGCATCATGGTACTTATACAATGAAATTTCACATGTAAAAATAATGTATTTTTTGGTTGTGCTTGACAAAATATTGCACAAGGGAATCTACTGGCTAGGTTGTACTGCCATGTAATGTACATTTAACACACTGGTAAATTTGAAGTATGATAAACAAATCCTAACAGAAGCAAGATGCTGTGAATGTATTTGAAGAATAAACTAGCTTCTGATTTAAATTTCTTTTATTTGAGCAAACGAGTAAATAAATAAAAGTTCACAATATCAAAAGCTGTGGCATATACATTTCTTCCCTAGAAGTCTTTTGATGTAGACATTGTTTTGACAATTTTTGCTCAGGCTTTTGCATCCACAATCAATTTTTTAAAAATTTTAAAAAAATAATTAAATAACAAACTTCTTTACTAATCTCACACAAATTTTGTTTTCTCCCTTTCAGGCCAAAATGGTGCCTAAAACTTACCCATGGTATGGTGGAATGGTGGCAGTCATTCTAATCTTTAGTGCAGTCCTATGTATACCTGGCATTGCTATACTTAGGAAGTTAGGAATTTCAAAATGGAACTCTGCAAAATACCACCAGGCTGAGACAGGCGGGTACACACAATCTACAACGGCATTTATTCGCAGCGTGTCCAGTATAGAATCAGATGAAGCTGTGGCTGAGAATGTAAATTATGTATCCCCTAAGAGGGACACTAGTTGTGGTGAACCAGAAAGAGTGACATTCACCCTTAGGAGTTTTAAGAGTTAAAAGCAAACGTGGCTTAGGATTTTAGTCTACTCACTAGTGGCTAGTATACAAGTGAAGCTTATCTTGACAGAGTATGTAATTGCCCTTCCCTCCCCCTCTTCCAGCATCTCCAACCAAATTAGACAACAGTCTGTTATGGCTACACCTCTTGGCTGTAACTGGTACCTATTTTCAGCAGGCAAAGTTTCAGCCCATACAATTGTACAGCATATTAATGGAATTTAAAAAATACAGGACAAGATTAAAAGAAATGAATATGACCAACCCCTGTGAGGAATGCAGTAAATTTTGACTTGAAAGAGCACTGTTTTGGTAGACCACCTGTCATGAAGAGCACTGTTTTGGAAGATATATGTCATGAAAGACCAGATTTTTCATGCAGAAATCAACAGTTTTGTATAATGTTTAGACCTGTAATGAGACATTACCTGTCTTGAAAAACCAGTTTTTGTTGGCAGGTGTGGTCTCATGACAGGGTTCACTATAATTAGCCTCTTATGACCACTGGGTATTAATTCAAAGGTCTTTCAAATTTTCCTTCAAGATGAACCTAGATTTTTCAACAGAACTTTTAGTGTTGAAGATTTTGTTTTAAACTGGCAGAAATATAGACTGGTTTACATTTAATTCAGAGTTTAAAACATATCTTAAAATGAGTCTTTAAAACCAGTCTAAACTTCTAGCCTAACTTCTATGCTGATATTCCACCCCAAAACTTTTGTTGAAAACATCAGAGTCTGTGTGCTTACAAAAATGTACTAACATAATCCTAAATATCAAACCTAGATGGAGTGCAAAAGAGACTGATAAGGTTAGTCCAATTTTTACCTTATTTTCAAGTTTTATTTTTGTTACAGTGCTAAAATTTGCTGCACATCTATAAGGGCAGATACTTTGGACTAGCGACAGACATTCAGTGCCTTGCTCAAGGGTACAACTGAACATTGACCAGGCTAGACCCCAAAATTATGAAAAAGACTCTCATGGTCAAATTCGACTAAATAAAAATTGTGATGTCTGATTGGTCATTGTTGAAAATCTGACCAATCATACATCAAAATTCTGAGTTAAGTTCGAGTTTAGCTGTGGGAATATTTGTAGAATTTTGTGGCCAGGACTTCATGAACCCACATCCTTCCAATTCAGATTCCACTGTGCCATCCACTAGATAATAGTATCTCATCATGTAACTTGGCTTGATGTTTACAAATTAGGATCAATAATTGGTAAATATTAATTTGATGCTTCCCAAATAGCATGTAAAGAGTAATTTTTCTTGTCTTGTTCCATGTATTTTATATTGTACCATTAACATATGGTAGATTGAATTTGTGGACAAAGGCATAGGGAATGGCATGTATACATAAGCACTAGGATATATATATATATATATATATATATATATATATATATATATATATATATATATATATATATATATATATATATATATATCCATGATATAGATAGAATTACAGGAACTCAGGACAACTTCAGAATTTCTAACTGCATTGTGATCAAGATATCAATTTTATATCTAGCATTTTTGCAGGAGTCTCAATTTTTTTAAAACCATTTTTGACTGATCTTCATCACTCCTGCACAGGAGACATGATCTTCAGGATGATGATGACAATGATGGAAATGATGATGATGATGATGATGATATGAATTTAATTATAAGGGCATTTGCTTCTTTTGGGAAATAACATTATCAAATATCCTAGTACACCCTGTACAATTATATTATTATTATTATTATTATTATTATTATTATTATTATTATTATAATGTAAAATTATAAATCAGGTATTATTATTATTATTGTTATTTTTTTTTTTTAATAACTAGGTGAAGTTAATTTCAGAATCTTCTTCACTCAAGCCCAAGTTTGAGTATGGATATTTTACATTTTTTCCATGGTGGTTGGAGGATTATACATTTTTTTCCAACTGCATTAAAAAAACTATTTAATTTAGGATAAAATCAGTTTGAGGATACAAATGTCACTTATATTTGTTTTGGTGAAGTTCTCTAGCATTTTTGTCTGGTCTGCATCATTTTTGTCCAGTCTCCATCATTTTTGTCCAATTTCTGTCCAATCTCCAGCATTTCTGTCCAATCACCAGCATTTTTGTCCAGTCTAGACCACTTCTGTCCAATCTCCAGCATTTTAAAAATAATTTTATATTCAGCCACACATTCTTGTAATATGTACAGTTGTCTCTCAGTATGATGCAGTCCCTGAATATAATAGGGGTATATTAATGAATCCGTTTATATTGGGAAAATTTTACATTAAATTTAAAATTTATGATTCATATCACCTAATTTGAGTTCAGGGCTTATACAAATCCATTACCATGTGATTCCACATAAACAAACTGTAGAGTTTCACATAAAATATCCCTATTACATAGTCTTGCTTACATGCATAATGTAGACATATGGAGATAAACAAATTTTATTTATAATCAGTTTGCACTTATATAATAAGAAACATTAGCTCACTAGAGCTATTTTACCAACTATAAACAATAAAGTAATAATATACATACATATGCACAAATAAACAATAAATTACATGCATGCATGTATACAAGCAAATAGATACTTACATATACACATAAATACATACATTCAGTTGGAAGAGTGTCAGACTAATAATCCATGGGTTGTAGGTTTGATACCCATCTAGGCCAGCCCAACTCTGCTGACTCAGTGTGTCTTTGAGAAAGGCACTTAGCTTACATTTTCTTAGCATGATATTGCCAATAATGTGTTAAAAGTGCTGTTAAAACCAACAAAAACAAAAAACAAACATTTAAGAAATCCAGGTGTTCAGAGTAAGGTTTCTTGTGTTCATAAAAGACAAATCTCAGAGTTATTTCATGGAGTTTTTCAAGTACACCCCATTATAATGTGGCCTTGCCTATAACACAGTATACTGTACTCCCTCATTATAACACTGTACTGTTCATGGGAGCCATAGAGTATACCACCTTGTAGTGAGACTGCCTTATAATGAAGCAGATTATACATATAACTTTACTGCTACATAATGGGATCCATGACCATCACACCTTATAACAGGAAGTGTTTTAATGAAGGGTCTTATAGTGAGGGATTGCTGTACTGGGTAGCTTTATAGAGAGGGATGACTGTAAGTATAAATATATATATATATATATATATATATATATATATATATATATATATATATATATATATATATATATATATATAAATGAAATAACGTGCATTTCAATTCTATATTATGTATACACAATTCTATACTATGTTTACACAATTCTTTACTATGTAAACACAATTCTATACATTGTAAACACAATTCTATACTATGTATACACAGTTCTACATACTATGTAAACAGAATTCTATACTATGTAAACACAATTCTATACTATGTATACACAGTTCTACATACTATGTAAACAGAATTCTATACTATGTAAACAATTCTATACTATGTATACACAGTTCTACATTCTATGTAAACAGAATTCTATACTATGTAAACACAATTCTATACTATGTATACACATTTCATAATGTCAGGGTGAATTCCTTTACTGTTCACAGTAAAATAATCAGTTTGAACTGTATGATAAATAAGATTTCTAGTAGTTTGTGTAATTTAAAAGACAAACACATGCTATTCCTCAAAAAGCCCAGCTATTAATAGGTCTTACCAGTACTTTCATACTATTTGCTCAATTATTTTACATTTATGAGATTTCATGCACTTTACTCATTGCACTGATGAAATTATTTTGTGTCATGTGTGTATTCTCTTGATGTAACAAAATCATAAGAATTCACAAACAATGCAACCATTTATTCCTTTTTTGCCATTTTAAAAATGTCCAATATTTGTGTTTGTTGATCATTTCTACCAGTACACCTGTAATTGTGTTTGCTGTTTATTTTTACCAGTACACTTGTACTTGCGTTTGTTGATCATTTCTACCTGTACATCTGTATTTGTGTTTGTTGATCATTTCTACCTGTACATCTGTATTTGTGTTTGTTGATCATTTCTACCTGTACATCTGTATTTGTGTTTGTTGATCATTTCTACCTGTACATCTGTATTTGTGTTTGTTGATCATTTCTACCTGTAAACTACAAACTTTGAAACAATTACTTTATTGTCTTTAATTTTTTATACCTTCTAATTTTTGTCAAGCACAACTTTGGAGAAGTCATAACAATCACTTTGTCATCCATGTGTGTGTGTCCCACATCTGCACATCCATATGTCCATCCTTCCGTATGTCTGCCCACACCCTAGATTAAGCTAAATGTTAAAGTCTTTTATTTTCTAGTTAAAGAAAGGCATGCTTGACAAAAAGGGGGTCTCTTGTTTATGCACCATCAATACATGAAAAGATTAATTTCTAGTCTTCTAACTATATTCTTATTACAATTTGTCAAATTTTAGATACCTAAGAAAATACAAATTTATTTCTACCCTTCCATGTTTTCTGTACAGCTGGAAAAATAATGAATAAAAAGTGTTGCAAAATGACAGTTAATTGCCGTATATACTTGCATATAATCCAGGTCCAAATGCAAACAACATAGACCCTGATATGTCAGTGCATTATGCGATGGCAGATCAGGATATATGTTGTTTTTCTACTGATTAGTCCTTACAAGCTGCATAGACCCACATCTGCCAGTGTATTATGCGATGGCATATCTGGGTCTATGCAGTTTGCCGTTGGTTCTGGATTATACATGAGTATATATGGTAAGTGTAATCATTTCCATCGGGAATCTTTCAAGTTGGACAAAGATGTATTTAAATAACAGATACAGTAAAGTGTCAATTATCCAGATTGATCAACAACAGATTTTGTCAGGATAATTGGTTGTCCAGCTAACCAATTAACTATTGGATTTACACAGAATAAATTATGTGTCCAGGGTACATTCTATTGGTCCATGTGATTGAAACGTCTGGTGCAATGGTGTCCTTGGTATCGAGGTTTTATGTAACATGCACAAGAAAAAGGAGCCCTGCAGATTTTACTTTTAGAGTTGTCAAATTATTATTGTTATATAAGAATTGATTGAAAGACATTGTTTGCAGTTATTGAAATATGCAAGAAATTTAATGCAGAATTATAATTGCTATTGAAGGATGTCTTTTAAAAGTCACTGAAGAATGGTAACAACATACAGATGACTTAGACATATTAAACCAAAATTACTGAAAATAATGTTATCTTAGCATTGATACATTTTCTGATAAATACAATAAATTTAGCATTTTTGAAACACAATATTTCATAAACATTAGACTGCCAATATTGTGTCAATAATTTTCTTTTTACTAATACTTTATCCAGTTTAAATTAGCGAAAAATGGTTGCTTATTAAAAGTACATGATTTCTGGTGTGTTCTACTATTTTTAAAGATCTTGCCAGTCCTTTAACAAGTTTGGCTTTGAGGATTTGAGGACATTAACTGTGCTTAAAACTTTACAAACTGAATTTAACCAGTTGAATTATTGACAGGGCAAGTAAAACAGATAATATTGAATGTACAAACCACCAATAACATCCTCAAATCCTCAAACACAAGACTCTAATCCCCAATGCACAATTTTGAAAATTTGTTGGAAAAATAGACAACAATGTATATCCTTTTGGAATCACAGGAGTCATTATGCCAGTTTATCTTCAATTTCACTGCCACAAATTTTGAACAATGGACCGATCTGAAAATGCATTTTGCATTTGCAGATGGCGTTATAATTAAATACCAAGGGCAGCTAGGTATTATATTAGTTAAATTTGCATTTGTTTTGAATTGTGAGATTTATGAATTCTCACAGAATTGCTAATATGTAGAAGATTCATAAAATTTTGTGTTTATCATAGGTATATTTACCATACATACTCGTGTATAAGACGGGTCCAAATGCAAACAATATAGACCCTGATCTGCTTTCGCATAATGCACCGGCAGATCAGGGTCTGTGTTGTTTGTTTTACTGATTAGTTCTTACAAACTGCATAGGCCCTGATCTGCTGGCGCATTATGCAATGGCAGATCTGGGTCTATTCAGTTTGCACTTTGTATTGACTTATACGCGAGTATATATGGTAAACCATCACCATTACACAAATCATCAGAATTACACACAACAAGTACCTCAATATTAAATGATAAACCTCCTCAATACTGAAACCTCATTAAATCAAAATTGCCTTTAAACTGAATTAGTTTTCTGGTCTCAAGTTTTCACTTGTTTTATTAAAACTCTAATAAATCGAAAACCACTAAAAACAAAATGTGTATTTGGTCCTGCAGGGTTTTTAGTCGCGAGAGTTTTCATTTACTACACAATTAGTATTGTACAAATATTCCATACTGGTACTTTAATTTTGTAGATAATCTGTTGTGTGATGAAGACATTGAAGACTGCTAGATATTTTTGTTAAATGGCAGCATTTCATTTGTGTGCATAATTATATTATACCTTACTATATTTGTTTATCGTTCATGACATATTACCATTTATCATAATCATTTTGGTTCTTATTTGATGGAACCACTGTGGCTCGATGGCAAGCATGCCAGACTCAGAACCTGAATGGTGCAGATTCAAATCCTGCCTAGACCAGGCCAGGTCAGCTATTGTCATGTGTCTCTGGGCAAGAGACTTTACTCTAATTGACTGGACATAATATAACTTTCATGAGTTGATGTTCCATTAAATTACCAATCAATTAATTAAGCTAATTTGATCATATAACCCTGGGTTATTAAAACATTCTAATTTTCAAACTCTGGCACAATACCAAATTCTGATTTCTGATTAGCTAACATCAAATCACTGACCAATCAAATGTCTGATTTTGAAGTTGAGTCTTTGCTTGAGTGTGAGAATTATTTTAAAACATTGGAGCCTGACCACAAAACAAATTAAGCATAAAATATGTACTTGGACTCAAGAGTTATTAATTTTATTCTTTGAAAAAAAATTTGCATGGAATGAAGCTATAATTTTTAGAATCATTTAATCTTTTAGTATATAAGTCATGAAAATCCAGTAGTGTTGAGGGACTCAACAGATAAGTTTCAGATCTGAGATTGTAAGATGAGTTTAGGCTCTGGTTTTGCTAAAATTTATATATAAAAAATCCCTAATCCTCAAATTTAGATTTCACATGATCTTGATTATGATATTTCTGACAATGTTAGGATTTTTTTTGCTACAGATAGAGTTAACAGAAAAGATGAAAAATGACATTATAGTTAAAAAATTGTATACTTGGACATATTTTTATTCTTGAGAAGAAAAAAAAAGTTAATAAATTCTTCAAATTTGAGCAAATCCTCAAATTTTCTATAGAGATAAGACCAGACTCTTTTTGAGAGTAGAAAAGATACTATGGCTACAATCAGTGATGCATGATCAGTTAAAAATTTGAGAGATAGCTTTAAAGTATTATGCACCTGAAAGAAAAAGAAAAAAAAAATGCTATGTACGATATGTTGCCAGACAATATATTCTTCTTATCCAGCATTACTATAGAACACCTATAAACAGTATTGTACATTTGGTTTGTTTGATTTTATGTTTTATGGCACACCAACACTTTGAAGGTTATATCATTCCTAGGCAAGAAGAGTAATGCATCTTGCCCAAAGACACACCATGGTAGCTAATCCAGGCTGATCCAATGATGGGACTTGAACCCACACCCTTCTGGTCACAAGTCCAACACATTAACCACTTGAGGCACCATCGCTCCTAGTACTGTACCTATGACAGTAGTAACAAAAACCTTTTTACATTTTAAAGATATAAAAAACCCATGTAATTTAACCCATTTAATTCCGAAGGGCAAGAATATTAGTCTAGATAGAAATTACATCTTTGATTACAGAGCAAGAATATTAGTCTAGATAGAAATTACATCTTTTATTACAACCTTGCATGATATGGAAAACTCGTAATTGATGGAGACAAAATAATCAAGGTATGGGAAAACAAGACCTGAAATACATAAATATTTACCTACGATGCTGTGTATTGGGTCAAGCAAAGTGCAATAACTCAAGTCATTGTTCTGTGCATTTTTTGCTTGAGTGCATGCATCTTGATCTATGTACAAGATTGTTTGAACATCATTGTGTGTATGCAATGTACATTTCTATATTTACCTATGCTAACAAATTACCAGTATGTTTTAACTGGTAAATTCCCACAACCAATAGTGCTAAAGGTTATAAATCCTAATAGTGTTGTGACGAAATAGTGACATTTGTTTAAGTTTGCAATTGTTGCCTCTATGTCAAAGATTTACATATGTTCATATACATACCTTGTTTGTATATACTTAACTTAGAAAGAGATTTGAGAGTTTGTTTTGGGCAGTTTTGAAATGAATTAATAATTTTGTAACTGGATTTTTTTCATGGATTGAAATTTTGCCTAACACTTGACAATCTTGTATAAGTTTGAACATTTGCCCATGTTAATATAACATAATGTAAATGACAATTATTATAGATAAAAATTGTATTTTTGTATATAAATGACAAAATGAAAACATAAGCTTGCTATTTTTATAAATGTAAATACATATTAGTATAGTTGGATGATAATACATGTTATATTTGTACATTCGGATTTATTGTTTTCTAACTGCCTCCAATAAAATATCCAGAGCTCACTTGTTGCTGGTAAATTGTGACTTTTCCAGGATTGACATGTCAATAACTTTATAGCATCTCAAATTCTTGACATAGATTGTTTTGTTAACAGATTGCATATATACTTTAACATCATTTGTGAATGTCTACTGAAAACTTTGTAAAGCTTGGAGAAAAGAAATAACAAAGTTATAACAAACTTAATTTGTATGCGTTACATAGTGAAAATGCCTTTGTGTCAGTCTCATCATTAAGAATGGGAACAAACAAGGAGTACTGAGTTCAGTATTTATTAATTCAAAAATAGCTGCTGAGTACAATTGCTTGGTAGTCTACTAGGATCATCAATAATTGATTTAACTGTTGTCCATAGGTTAGTTCAGTTAGGGCTTGGTTTAAATCCTATTAAATGAGCATTCTGGATAGTGCAGCATCTGTGTACAAGCTTGGTACATCTTTGGTTCATGCATTAAATTTTGGTGCTTCTTCTGTGTTCTTTGCATTCCTCCACCTCAAAATACTACCTCATGCCAGCAGCTGTGTCACTGAAATTACACTTTCTCTGTGGTTAGATTTTTGCTGCATAAACAAGAGGGAGGGATAAAAAGTTTCAAATGTGTGTTTTGCATCAGGATTGGATACAAAAATGCTAAGTAATTATCTTCTGCCAGAGGCTGCCAAGGAAGGGTTTTCATTTGTATACCTTGCCAACAAAAGTTGCTGGGTGTCATAGTTTACTGTCATCTATTCAGGTGGTTGGGTGGGTGGGCAGGCATCTGTTTTGGTTTCTGGATGATAACTTAACTTCTTGTGAACAGGTTTCAGTTCGACTTGGTAAATGTGTTCCCCTTAGCCCAATGAAGAATCCTATCAATCCGGGGGTCAGTAGTCCTAAGGTCATAGTCACTGTTGCTAAAAATAGATTTTGCCAGTCCATTTAATTTATGGATGAACACTTAAGTTCTAGTGAACAGATTTCAATGCAGTTTGGTACACATGTTCCCCTTAGCCCAAGGAAGAATCCTATTGATCTGGGGGTCAGTAGCTCCAAGGTCAAGGTCACTGTTGCTAAAAATATATTTTGCATATGCATTTCATTTCTGGATGGAAAAACTTCATTTCTAGTGATCGAACACATTTCACAGCAACATGGTACATGTGTTTTTCCTAGTCCATGAAAGAACTTTATTGATTCAAGGGTCAGTAACTCCAAGGTCAAGGTTATTGTTGCTTTCACAAAAAATAGATTTGGCCATTGCTTGTCAACAAAGGCCATGTAACAAATCTGAAATGAGTGATGATTTTCAAGTGTATTCAAAGTATCCTGCAGAAAATACATTAAATCAACAAACCTTATGTTGATGGGGTATTGTGCTGTTGTCAGTAATCTAGATTTTACTTTACCCAACCACCAGTTCATTTTTAGTGAGTACAGTATATATATATATATATATATATATATATATATATATATATATATATATATATATATATCTTAATTCAACAGGAAATCATTATTAATATAATCATACTTTATTATATGAATATATAATAAAGTATGAATATTTTACTGATTTCCTGTTAAATTAAAAAAGATTTCTACATATGAACTGGCACATGTTCATGTTCACTTCGTTCGTTTAAATATACATGCATATACAATCAGTGGTTGTCCATTGTCTTGCATTTTTGTATATTCCATTTGGCAAAATTTGCTTTTTAAATAATTTTCATTTAAGCAAATGTTTGAAAAAATTTGGTGGAAATATCCTACCATCATAGCCTACATGATACTCTCTTATACAAAAAAACAAAACACCTGACTAACAAATTTGGACCAAATGTGATGGGGAAACAGCCTGACATTAAGTCCTTTAAAAGTGGTAAAATAATTCTAATATGTTTTCAAATATGGCTTCTATTATGAAGAACAGAAAATTTGAAATGACTTCTTACCAAAAGTTGACTATCATTTTGATCATATTTTACAAGATACATCATGGTTTAAGAACCTTTCAA
Source organism: Margaritifera margaritifera (assembly GCA_029931535.1). NCBI lineage: Eukaryota > Metazoa > Mollusca > Bivalvia > Unionida > Margaritiferidae > Margaritifera > Margaritifera margaritifera. Next base: position 9,592,494 of record JAQPZY010001697.1, on the reverse strand, counting down.
GTTTGTTCCAATGATACAGACTGACAGAAAAATAGATAGATAGATAGATAGATAGATAGATAGATAGATAGATAGATAGATAGATAGATAGATAGATAGATAGATAGATAGATAGATAGATAGATGGATGGATGGATGGATGGATGGATGGATGGATGGACAGACAGATGGATGGACAGACAGACAGATAGATAGATTGATTAGAGGATCATCTAAATCATATCAATGAGTATATTCAGAAAATAATATACACACATTTACCTAAGAAATTTGATCTTAATTGCATTTACTATATGCACAGCTATTAATTAAAATTTCTGTACACTGCCATGCTGCTTTTATATTTTCCCAATGGCAGCTACACATTTGTGTTTGGTTGCTTGGTGGTCTGTAAAATTATAATATTACATTATTCCTGTGAGAAACCTTTTTCATTATCTGAGATGATGTCATATGATTTGTGTGATAATTCGTGGTATTGCACTGTTGTAATGTCATATTTTTTACAGCATCATGTGGTTGAATGGCATTTTCACTTTACTGAAACAAGTTTAATTTCGAACTTTTTCATGATATGTAATAAAACAATTATAGACCTTTGTTTTAGTGAATATTAAATATTATGAACCAGTAAACCTATCATATTGACTTCTACTTTGTGTTTGTCAATATAAGGTTTACTAGTCCATTGAAATTCATATTGCCCTTAACAAAGATCAACCAGAATGTAATCACTGATTACATAGCTCACCTCTGTGAAGTTTTAGTGGTCTCCAGCAGCCATTGTAAACACTAATTATCATGTAGAAATTAAATTCAGACTAAAGTGATCTCGACCTATGAAATGTTGGACACTGTGACTGGGCATAAAAGACTTAAAACAATAAAAAAGAACAATCTTCTCTGTGATACAATATTGAGATGATAAAAACCAGGGCTTAATTTTGTTAAACATTTTTTTTCTTCAAATCAATGTTCATAAAATATGCTTAAGAAACTGTTAACATTGTCCACCCCTAGGAGCCAGAATGTACTCACAGCCTTTGCTTAACCTTGGAGTAACAGCCAGTACAACCACTATTAGAAGCATAGTTCCTGCATCAGTAATTACTCTGAGTAACCACTAGAGCTAAGACTTCACAGGAAATGCATGCAGTCCACGTTTCTAATACCTGCTCATTCACGTGTACAATACACAGTTAATCTGTTGAGTGTAACCTATCACAATATACAATGTATAATCACTAATATGGAAAGTTTACCCACTGAATAAACATATTGTTCCTACTTCTAACTGCACTGGTCAAATGGTCTAAAAGGGCCTTCTTTGTGGGTTAGGATATATATATATATATATATATATATATATATATATATATATATATATATATAGTATTGAAAAATCTACAAGGTAATGAACTAAACAAAAATACTTAAAATATTTCAACAGAGTCACTGAACCATGAAATATTGGTCATAGAAACCTCTTTTTGCAATAAGGATGTAGTGCTTGTCAAGATGCTTTCCCTCAACAAGTTTCATGATTCTAGGTAGGATAGTATGCATAAAGCATGCCCAAAACTCATGTAGTCAAGAGCATAACACAAAAATGTAACCAAAGCCAGTAAAAGATGCAATATAGGTCACAGTGAGCTCTTGTTGCAAGTGTGTGGTACTAACAGAGATGCATATAATCTTTTCATGTATCGTGAACAGTGCCTGAAAAATGAACATATACACAAGATGTAACTCAAGTCAGTGAATCATAAAACATGGGCCATAATTACCTACTTTTGCAATGAGGGAGAGGTGCTCATCAAAATATATCCACTCACCAAGTTTCATGATTATAGAAAGAATACCTACGTGGTCATGAACTAAATGCAAAATCTTAATAAAAGCCAATCAAATGTGAAATGGAGATCACACTGACCTTTTGTTGCATGTATGTATGTATGTTTAGGGTTTAATGGCATATCAGCACAATACTAGCTATATGGTGCCAGTCAGTAAAATGTGAAATGTAGGTCAATTTGACCTTTTTTTGTTGTAAAAGTTTGGTACTACTCAATATGCATACAATCATATAGTTTAATGATTTTAGCATGAAGTGTGTTTGAAAAATAAACTTAGAATACAAAATTTAATCAGTCATTTAAATTATGAAATACAGGTCACAGTGACCTAGCTTTGTAGCACTCATGAAGATGCACCCCCTCACCAAGTTTCATGATTATACAGGGTGCAAAACACATGAGCTAATTGCAAAAAACCTAGAATGTATAAATAATGCACATGTACAATATGAGTTCCTTTCTCAGGGGGTAGGTGCTATGAACCCACTCCAAACTGATGCATAAGACCAAGGAAGAAAGAATGGTTGAGATGCTATTAGGTTGTACATATGTATATACTTGTGTATAAGCCAGGTCTAAATGCAAACAACATAGACCCTGATCTGCTGTCACATAATGCGCCAGCAGATCAGGGTCTATGTTGTTTGTTCTACTGATTAGTCCTTACAAACAGCATAGACCCAGATCTGCCGGTGCATTATGCGATGGCAGATCTGGGTCTATGTAGTTTGCAGTTGCTTTATGCGAGTTTAGACGGTATGTATAAGCTTTGATATGCGCAGATGCTGATGCCATCAGTAGTATATGAGCTCTCCTCAACTTCATTGGGGCAAATTAACAACTGCATAATATCTGTATATCTGGCTTACAATGTATAGACTGACTAAGACAACCTGGTGGTTTAAATAACCTATCAGTGGAAAAAATGTTCCCCAGGGCCATTTACTGTTGTGGTCCCAATATGCTAGAATTTAGTCCACGATGCTTTTGAACCCACTGATATGCTATGCACCAGTGCCAGTATGCTTTTATGTTTCCCGCTATCCTTTATAAATTATTCTGTTAAAAAGAAATATTCTGTCACCTAATTCCAAGCCCTATTACTCAAATGACACCTTTCTTACCACTTCTTGGGTATTTAATTAAGATAATCCAGGATAATTGCCACTAGCTAAGCCATTATCATTTGTACCTGGCTTGGCCCGACTGCAAGTGCACAGTACTATTCTTGTCCTCATCCTTCATGTACAATGCATGTTTACACCACACCAATTTCTCAAGTGGACTAGGCTGAAGCTAATAAATATTCTAATCAAAGGTAAAACTATCAGGTCCATTGTGTTGAACTATGTTTTTGGGTAAAATGTTAGATTTCCAGTAGATGTATATGAAAAAATGTAAATATATGTACAGCACAACATGTCCATATGAAGGAATGTAATTAAAATACCAAAGAGTATATCTAGCTTTAACTTGTTCTTTACCCAAATTTGCAACTGATGGAGGTGGTAAACTGTTCTATTAAGGCCCTGTTTACACTCTTCAAGATGAACTCATCTACAGACAAGGTGTTTACTCATAAACAATCCCCTCGTCAAAAGGAGCAGATTTGGAGTATCCCATAATATACAGATTGGTATGGACAATTGATATCGTGCGATGGGAAGTAAGAGCATTGCAAAGAGATAGACAGTGACAGCTGATTCAGGCTGGTCTGGACAGGTTTCAAATATGTTTCACTTTGGTTGTGAGTCAAATTCTAACAACTAAGTCACGTAAAGGAAGGAAATATTACTGCAATATACTAATCATTAAAATGCTTCATCAGTGTAGAGTCAAAACAAAGTTTGATGAGATATAATAGGGTTAAAGACACAGAAAATGTAACAAACAAATCATTAAAATAAAGATGTCACTCAAGCAGAAAAAGTAGGTCACATTGACCTAATTTTGGTGTAGTTTATAGTTCAGTTACTTGCATGAAGGTGCATCTAAAATATCAATTTTCATGAGTGTAGGTAAAAAACAGACCAATTTATTGTGGATTTTTACAAATGAATAGCTGGAAATACACAATTCATGCAAGCAAGAAAATTAGGTCACAGTCATTGACTTTTGGTGTGGTTGAGTTGCTCTCCCTGTGATGCATCCACATACAAGTTTTCATTAGTGCAGGTGAAACAGGGTCCAATGTACTGAGGTGTAATGAGCAAAGAGCTGAGAAAGTGGATGAATCTCGAGATGAGTGTGAAAGTTAGGTCAAATTGATCTAGTTTGGAAAAGGTTGAGTTACTCTCCATGAGATGATGCATCCAGATACCAATTATCATGAGTGTAGTTGAAAGTGTCCAAAATATTGAGCATGTAATTAACAAATAGCTGAAAATGCACAAGTCACTCAAGTGACCTACTTATAAAGTGGCCAATTTACTCTTGACATGTATCTACATGCCAGTTTTTGTGAGTGTAGGTCAAATATGCTCAAATATATTAAGGGCATACAATCCATAAATCACTCAAGCTTGAAAATTAGGTCATAGTGACCTGGTTTTGGTATGAACGAGTTACTCTTTCTAAGATGCATCCAGATAAAAATTGTTATGAGTGTAGGTGAAAATGGGTCTAAAACATTAAGAGTTTAAGAAATAAATGGCTAAAAATACTAAAGTCACTTAAGCATGTAAGTTTGGTCATAGTGACCCATCTTATTTGGTATGGTTGGGTTATACACTTTAAAATGTATTTATGTTTATGAGTATTTGTGTAAAACGATCTAAGAAACCGAGGTTGTAATAAATGAATAGCTTAAAATACTAAAGTCACTCAAGCATCAATGAACTATTTTTGAGTTACTCTGAGATGCATTCCCATACCAATTTTCGTGAGTGTATATGAAACAGGGTCCAAAATATTGAGTGTGTAACAAGTGAATAGCTGAAAATACCAAAGTCACTCAAGTATGAAAATGAGGTCAGACTGACCCAGTTTTCATATGGCTGAGTATCTCTCCCCAAGATGCATCCACATACCAATCTTCAAGAGTGTAGGTAAAATTGAGTTTAAGGTACATGTAGTTAGGGTGTAATGAACAGATAGCTGAAAGAACAACGGTTGCAATTACCATCTATACTTGCTTATAAGTAGGGTCAAACTGAAAACTGCAGAGACCCAGATCTGTGGTTGCATAATGTGCTGGCAGATCTGGGTCTGTGCAGTTTGTTAGGAGTAATCAGTAGAACAAACAATACAGACCCTGATGTACCGGCACATTATGCACCAGCAGATTAGGGTCTACATTGTTGGCATTTTGACTGGACTTATAAGCAAGTATATATAATAGCTCATGCCTTGTATGATTAACTACCCAGTATCATGCAATGCATGTTGGTTGTGAGACTTGCTCCACAAAATTGATGAAAATATAGGAAAAAACTTGAAGCTAAAATAACTCAAAAACTATTGTTCAGATTTAATAAAATTTTGAGATATTTTTTCTATTATTTAAAACAAAAAGTCCTTTAATTTCATAATTTTGTAGACAGTAGAATGGATTTGTTTATGCAAACATATGTGGGCAGGGCTTAGAGCAAATCTTGGAACTATCAATTGGGTTTTGAACAGGGTTTACCTTGGAACTATCAATTGGGTTTTGAGTAGGGTTTACCTTTAAACTTTTCAGGCATCACTGAGATCCTGTTCTCAATCACATATCACATTTTGCTCAAATTCAGTTCTGTTGGAGAAGCATGTGATGCACATAGTAAAAAGAAATGCCTCTTTCCATTTTTGTAAGAAATTTATAAAACAATTTTGAGTTATTTCCTTGCAAAAACACCTTAAGCCAATAATTAAAATAATTATAAAAGCAGTTACATGTAAGACCTCTGTGAGCTTTTTGAAACATTTTAGGAAAGAATTTTAGCTTTGAAAATGTCAGGACCCTCACGTCTATGGGAAAAGTAATACATGCTTCATCTAGCATATGTGAAGAAGTAACAACAATACAACCTTTTTTTACACAACCATGTTCATGCATTTTATTTACCAATATTTACAGGTTTTGCAACCAACAGTGTGAGATATTTTCATCACAGACAAATATATCAATAAAGTGATAATCATTGTGATATCAAAGTAAGTACTGTGAATCACTTTAAATTAGTGTGGTACCAATCTTCATGGTTTTTGTGGGTAAGCTAGACCATGAATTTAAAGCCACAATGAACTGTGTACCAAGCTGATATTGAAAGCACTCCTCCCCCTATTCCCCCTGCTGTATCTGACAATAAGGTATCACTAGTCTGTTTGCTTGTTGTAATACAGCAGTATTTATATAATTGTGAAAGCATTACTGTGTCTGGTTCAAATATTGGTTGTTTCATAAATAAACTAAAATGTTTTCACTGCATTTTTAATTTTGTTGAACACAGGTACTACTGGTAATGTGTTACCTTTATCTTTTATTTATATACCTTTTACAGAATTTTAATATATTTATCCTTTATATTCTGTCTTGTTGAACTTCATGCTTACAGTCATTTGGAAGGGTTTATCTCCCATCGATTCTGTGCAATTCTTTATTTTTACATTTTTTAAATTTTACTTTTAGCTGGCTGCACAGTCATATTGTGCTGATGTGCCATTAAGCGCTACTACATATATACATATCCACCGAGCACATGGAACACAAGTGCACATTTGTATAACTAAAAACATTTCATACATATAAATAACTGCTGAATAAACAATCTGTAAATTAGTCCCATTTTCTAAAAGCCCATTTGTATTCATGGCCATCCGAGGTGACACTTTGTCATTTGTGGAGATAGTCCACTTTGCGTGAACTGCCATAAGCGTATATGTCTTCAGGTCGATCAAAGCCTTATCTTTGAGTGTATCACCACTGTTCTTCCATTCATTTAAATGAACAATGACCTGGGCCATGACATATAAATCCGGGCTTGCATGCGTCTGACACAAACAGTGGTATGATGCCATTTTCCCTTAGAGACAGCAGCTTCCCCCTGCCATGTGCTTAGAAAACATCAAGGAGAGGTAGCATCTTTCAAGTTTCCCACTACTTGACCACTGTCTCAGTGGCATTGTGAGAGTTGAGAGAGTGAAACCCAATTTTGTTTATATAAAGAAAAGATAGGCTTGGTTTGCTGCAACTGGCTTTGTTTTAGCGCCTAATTGCTAATGGTAGAGAGTTTTTGTTTTGATAGCAGCCTTTAAGAACACTGAAGAAAACTACCGTATATACTCACGTATATTCCAGGTCCAAATGTAAACAACAGGGTCTATGTTGCTTGTTCTACTGATTAGTCCTTACAAACTGCATAGACCCAGATCTGCCAGTGCGTTATGCGATGGCAGATCTGGGTCTATGCAGTTTGTATTGACTTATATGCGAGTATATACGGTAATTAAGGTCTTAATACAAGTACATGCCTACAAAACGTTTTTGGCATCTTGACTTACATCTCCAAATTCATGCTAAGTATTAGCAATGAATAACTTACATAATCAACCTAATTACTGCAGGAAGCATTAAGCCTGTTTGCTTGAAAATGCATCAAAGTTAAAGTTGTTATTATCTTTTATTGAGATACATACATTATTGCTCAATATTTTGCATGGATTTTTTTGTTTGTTTTTTTTTCATTTTCTAAAATGACACATCCTCAAAATTAATTACCCATGAATATGCATTTTCTACCCAAACCACACAATTTGATACCCGTAGATATATAGTGATTCACAGTAATCTGAAGACTTCTAGCCATATTTGACTATCAAGAAATAACATCTGCTCTGATACTTGCATGTGTGTAAAACTACTGTATGACCTTGACAAGAGGCTCAAGTGGGCCTGATATCACTCAAATGGGTAGCTGTCATATGTTAGCTTGTGAATGCAAATTCACACATGTATTGAAACTGTAGAGGGTAAGCAAGTCACTTATACAACCAACATTGTCTCTGGATCCCTCCCTGTCCCTGTGCACTAACCCCAGATTTATAAACTGTTCATAGTCCCACCCTTAAAGTATATACACCTACTTGGCATTATAAGGGAATTAATCTGTGCAGTCAGCATGGATTGCTGCATCTGTCCTCGAGTCATAACTTGGAAACCATTCAGAATCCCCACCCATGGCAATATCATCAGCTCACCTGACCACTGGACAGGTCCAAAGCTAAGTATTAATCAATATTTTAATGTTACTAAGGTCTGTATGACTCCATTACTAATTCTTTTTTTCACAGTATAATTTCTTGGCAAATTCGCGTAAAAGTGACATTAAGTTAGAAAAAAACTAATACAAATATTAATTCATTGACAATTAATTCTGACCATTCTCCTGATTAAGCATCAAATTCAGTTACTATCACTCAATATATTGCATCGTAACATTCTTACTATAATTTTAAAAATCACATGTCTCACTTTCACAGCCTCGTACACAATCTATCTTAAATGTGCAAACCTGAATTAAATGAGAATTTATATTTATATTTATTCTCACTTTTGTAGCATCAACAAACTTCATTCGCTTCAAGCAATGAGGAAATTGAAGATGAATTCTTTGAGTGCTTAAAAATATTGTAATTCAGACTGGTTTCATTAAGTATCACAAATATGTGGATATGCAGGAAACATGGTTCCAGTCTATCCTGTTTCCAGCATCTCCCAGTGATTGGCCATCTGACTGCCTAATCTGATCTGCTGCCATGTCTTACGGTGAGTTTTCAGTGCCATCTGAAAGTGATATGACAAACAACATGTAAAAGAAGATAACATGGAGCATAACATCAAATGCATCAAGAAAATTCTGTGACTTTTTTAAGAAAATCACAGTAGCTCAGCAGGTAGAGTGTCAGATTCATAATTCAGATTCATAATTCAAGAGGTGTGGGTTTGATACCCACCCTAGCCAGCCTGGGTCAGCTGCATTGGTGTGTCCTCTTGAAAGGCACTTCCCATTTACTTGACCATGATATAGCCAAATAAAGTGTTGAAACTGCCATTAAAAACCAACTAATTACAACATTGTCCCCCACCTCATGTATTGAAGGCCTTTGACCCTACCTTGAAATTTTAACACCAAATATAGCGTACAACACATTTCCTTGTAGTGATACATATAAGCTGACCATGTTTCATGATGCAGCTTTTTTTAATATCCCTCAATACAGCAGTTGGGGTGGTGATGGCCTAACTTACAATGCAGGTCAGTTTATGACTCCCATGAACAGCTTTATAAAGGGGGAACACTGTACCAAGTTTAATCCATCTATCTCAAAAAGCTATAGAATTATAGGGTAGAAAGGAGAAAAATGTTGAAAGAGTTATAGGGTACTGAAACTGAAAATGCTAACCTAGGGCATTGAGCTTGAAGCTAAGATGCAACATTCTTTCCACTAATGATAAGTAAGTGTACCAAGCTTCATCAAAGATTTCAAGTTACAGAGCTGTAAAGAAAGTGTGATGGATGGACAGACAGATGGGTGAACAAATGTACAGATAGGCGGGAAAGCCAATACCATGGTCATGCTTTGTTGTGAAATGGCGGGGATAACAAATACATTTCCTGCTAAGATTGCTTGCCAAATGACAGCATTTGCTTTTCTAAAATAATGACTAATAATGTAGCACTTGTCTATGAAACAGTTATTATTTGGTTCAAGATTATTTCTAAAAATTAAAAATTATTATAACTTAAATATGGAATTATTACCCTATACAATGTGTTTTCCCTCATGATTCATTGTTATTAGAAATCTCATTGTAATAAGACCTAAATTTGCAGGCAGAGTCAGTAATCTAATAAGAGATATAAAATTTCAAACAGTAAATACATAATGAACCTTAAGGACTGAGCAGGTTATTAATGACTGGGTAAACATTTTCAGTGGTTCACTGAATTCATATTGCTAACCTCAGCAATTTCAACTTTTCTCTCCCAACTTTTCACTTTCTTCTGAAGTTCATAAAGATCAGCCTTTTCTCCAACATACTCCATGACATCGGGGACCCTATAATCTGCCAGCTGCTGCCGAAGCTTGCGGTTAATCTTCTCAGCTTTGGCTCGCTCCTGCACAGTACAAGAAAATAAATAATAACTGACTGAATTCAAAACAGTGTAAAGACTGCTTCTTTAATTAGTCTGATATAGTCTAGTCTCATTAATTTCTACAATGGTTCCTTGCTATAAAGTTAATGCTCCTCATATAATGCAGGCATGGTCACCGAGTCCATTCACTTTTTAAAATTTCATCTTATCATTGCTACTTTAATTATTTCACTTAATTGCAGTTCATGGTTAATTTGAACAAATGATAATGTGGTTTCAATCTTTAAATTCCATATTTTTGTGTTTTTAAGCACTGTTATGACACAGCCTTGTTGGACCATCCCTCAGTATAAGGCTCCCTCACTTATAACAGGTAACTTTTATGGCAGGAGCCATGATAGCTCAGTGACTGGTGTGCCAGACTTGTGACCAAAGGGGTATAGGTTTCGAATGATACCATCAGATCAGCCAGGGTTGGCTACTCTGGTATGCCCCTGGGCAAGGCACTTTACTCCAATTGCTTTGGTACTAAATAACCTTTATGTGTTGCTGTACCATAATACACCAAACCAAACCAAACAATACTTTTATAACTCTCATGAACAGTATTATATGGGGGAGCGCACACTATTTTACTATTTTTTGTGCCATAATGGACACAATTTCATGCACTTTTTTCTGCATTTGATTAATTTTCCCAACAGTTAGATAGTTCAATATTTTTTTTTTTTGATGGGCACAATTTTGTGTTGGATTAGTAAAACAATCAATCACACCATCAAAAGCAGCAGGGCGAGCAACTGATATGAATGGTGTGTAGGAAAATATGAAAGAAGGATGGAAATGATCATTGATAACTTTTCCATTATGCAATGACATTATAGTGAAGAAGATTTGTATATTTTCATGGGGATATAAGTAGTAAAAATTAGTCAAACCTGCTACAGCAACCACCTGCACATAAAGACCACTTGTTTGTAAAGGTCTGGTTTGGTTTTGTGGAGGAAGAACCCTGGAATACCCCAGGTAGAACCACCAACCCATGGGAAGCTACTGGCAAGTTTTCAAACATATCCATATTTGTCGAGCTGAGACTTGAACTCATGTAGACAGAGGGGAGATGTGCGAGTTGATCTGTAAAGGTGAGCGCCTTAGACCACTCAACCACACGGGGCCCCCTTGTGTATAAAGGCCAAGTTCCACAGGTTCTATTCATATCTTTATGTATTATAGACCACTTCAGTGAAGAAAAAGTGACTGTTCAACACATTCATGGCACAAAGTTGAAAACATTCATCAAGAACATGGGTGTTGTTTCATATAAGAATGGTACATTTTAATGCCATACATAATTTAATTTAGTTTTAGTTTTCTATTTTACTTTTTCCTAACAAGCAATTTATCAAACAATAAACTGACATGCAACAACACAGGGAAAAAAGCCTATAGACCCTAATTTAATGCCAACCTCGATGTATTACCTGAGTGAGCTTTGCATAGATGTTGGCATTAAATTGAGGTTATATTTTGCTATATTCATAATGACAAAGTAAATTAACATCTACATACGTGTGATATTTTTGGATCAGCCTTCAGGAAGATTTGTTCTTAATTTCAGGGAGATCTTTCCAAAACATAGACAATATATAAAGAAATTCTTTTTAGCTACAGGAAGATCACCAGTTTTTCTCACTTTTTTTGGGCCAAATTGTATGATCTTTATCAGGAAATCTCCCTCCCAATCAGGAAGATATCACATGTATGTATTTAGGAAAAGTAAACTCCATATCCTCCTCATCAGCTATGAGCAGGGACCTCAATTTTGCAGGGGCAACAGTTGATTTACACTTTTGAGGTTCCATGTTTGACCATGTTTCCAGCAAGTGCAACTGTGAACAGATACAAGTCTAAGGTTGGTGGTTTTCACAGTTTTCTATTCCTCCACCTCAAAGACCACAGGAAGATCAGAGCTGTGGGCAGAACTTATTAGTAACATATTTTCGGTAATTTTCAGACCCTCTAATTTTTCATACAGAGAACTTTTTCACATTAAAAATGCACAGATTTTGGAACTTAAGAAAATTAAGTCACTTGGTTACAACACCTTTCCTTGGGGAAAGTTATAAATTTTTTAACTGTTTAATCTCAGACTGAAAAATTGATTATGCTCTATATAACCACTTATCAAAGCATAAGACTTATTTACCAACAGATAAGAAATCAACTAACATTTAAAATCCCCAGCAGCAAACCATCCCATGTTAATGTTTACATGATATCTGCCATTTCCATAATTGCTCCTATCTTTATGAACTAGATTTTTTGTCAGCAATTCTCTTTAGAAAATCAGAAATTTAATTACCAATAAAAACTGGAAAGCTAAAGAAATGAAACATGCAATTGTGTCACTTAGTTCAATAATACTGCACACACAATTCTGCTTCTAATTTAAGTTTAGCGGTAATGTCAGCAATGGTGCACAAAGGAAACAGATGAAGTGTTCCAAATACACAGCAACAAACTATGAACAATGTGAAAAAAGAAAGTGAAATGATCACTCTGAATAAACTCATTCAAGCTAACTTGATTCAAAATCGATTTCAAGCTGCATTCTTTCAACATTTAGTTGTCCCAAAGAAGAAGGAATACACATTTATTTATGTAACGAACTGTATGAGTAACTCACTATTCACAGAACCATATTCCACATACTTACAATTATCAAAATTGAATATGGTGGATGAACAATGGTTGGTGGAAAATAAATGTGTGTAACCCAGGATATTGGACACTTGTGAAAAAAGCAGAGAAATTGGAGATGTGGCCAAAATAATTGCAGAACAATAAAATAACAAAAAGGGCCATGACCTGCATGTTGAGCCCACAATCAAAGCATTGCTGTAAATTTGTGATCTTGACCCCAAGGTAAAAAGGCTGAAAAAGTACCGTATATACTCACGTATAATCCGGGTCCAAATGCAAACAACATAGACCCTGATCTGCCATCACATAATGCGCCGGCAGATCAGGGTCTATGTTGTTTGTTGTACAAACTGCATAGACCCAGATCTGCCAGCGCATTATTCAATGGCATATCTGGGTCTATGCAGTTTGCAGTTGGTATCAGATTATATGCGAGTATATACGGTATGTCACTGATTGAATTATCTTAGCTCCATAATGATTCATCCCATATAATGAAGAAAATCCATCAAGGGGTTTAGGAAATATAAGCATATGAAAAAACTGTAACCAAAAGCTTAATGCAGATTTTCTACATGACCTTGCCTTCAAGGTCATAGGGATAAGCAAGCATCTCACAAAATGAATTGTTTTAGCTTCATAATGATTCATGTCAAGTATGATGAGAATCCATCAAGGGTTAGGAAATATAAGCGAATGAAAAAACTTTAACCAAAACTTGAATGCAAATTTTCTATGACTGTGAAAAAAAGGAAAAAAAAGATGAAATTGGTTGGAAGTCAGGGGGCCTACCCAGCCACCAAGTCAAAGTCAGGGGCAAGCACCTGGTGAGGTGCCCAAGGGTAACAGGACAAATTGAACCAAAGACAACTAAACCCAAGACAAGTAGACACAGGTTTGGGACAATTTGGACCCGACCCTGATTCAACTTGGCTCCATAAACTTTGATAAAAAAACAACTCAGATCAATTGTTTAAGACAAGTTGCATCAACTGTTTCTTATCATCAAAAGGGGGCCTTAAATCTAATTGCTCAGATGAATTCTTCCAATTATAACAGCAACTTGACAAAATATCTTTGCCTTGACTGAAGGCAGCTTGGATTGGCTTTGTTAGCACTTGGTTTTGTTTAGTGCTGTCCAAGATGTCTTGAATAAGGCACAGATGAATACCAGAACCAGAGCCAAGATGTCTCATAACAAGGTCTTGCTATGTTTCATTCTGAACTGTCCCATATCAAAGTGCTTATAGCCGAGTTGAATTGAGGTTGGATCTGAGTTGTCCATATTTGTTGTGCAGAGTCTTGTCTTTGATTCAAGCTGTCTCTAATTCAGGCCCCAGGTGGGGGGTGGGGTGTGAAGTTCCTGAGCTGGAATCAGTTTTAACAATTTTAAAGTCCAAATCCAGTTTTTCCTGATATTTTTTTGCATTCCCACCTCTGGCTCCATAATATATAAGATCACTGCAGAAAATGCACAAAACTTTCACTGGAATATTCACTTATCAAATGCACTTACTAAGGCAGTACTGTAGTGTCTTCAAGTCTTCCTCAGTAAATTGTAACCCTTCTCTCTAACCAGTCCCACCTAAACTTATTTTTACATCCTTTCTATTCTTTCAATCGCAAATCATCTACCTGTTGAGTATTTTTGCCATCTCTAGTCTTAATCAATCCACAATCAAGTCACAATATATTATTTGGTGCCTTTTGCAAAAAGACTAAGTCACATTACAGTAATACATGCAACAGTTGATTCTATTGGCTGATTTAGGGATATAATCCAATCAAATGATAGCCTCAGAAAAAAAAAACTGCCATTAATAAGGCCAATTCAATCAGATCATTCAGAGTGCTTCAACCAATAAAAAAATATTACATTTTTCTTTGCAAAATTAGTCAACACAGGTCTAGGTTTTAATTGTAAGCAAATGGTAATTTATGACAGTGGTATTTACGTCCCACCAACCCCCACCACACCTCGCCATTATCACCTCAAATTTACACCGATCTCAGGAGTTACCTATTCCGTATGTGAAAAAGCAGATTTTCGCTAAAATGCAGAACTCTTTCATGTCCGGTTATCAAATCCTAAAATACAATTCTGTAATCCTATTATCTAACATGTCTGTAAACTATTGTTAGAAGATTCCATTTAAATTGTTTCCATATAACCTTTTCAACAACCAGAGTCTCGGCATCTATTCTGGTGAGCAGGTCATTTCTGGATGTGATTTCTGACTTCAGTCTCTCTGACTCCATTGTCAGGGTGTGTAGCTTTTTCTGTAAGGAAAAATAATAATTAGGATGATAAATGTCTAAATTAATTAGAAAGCATTTTCCAGGCCCACTTAGAATGAATTTTAAGGGGTCAGACTTATGAAATTCAAGCATGTGAGACAGCTCAGAAAGGTCAATTTAGGAGATTTGCACAATTTGATGATTTAATTTCAAATTGAAATTTTCAAATCCTTTGAGACTTTTTATTCCTTGTCTACTGAAACAACAAAATCCAATAAAATTTTTATGCAACAAAAAGTAGTGAATTCACAGTATTTTTCAAACTGAAGTGTAGTTAAATGATCTGGGATGAACAGTCCAGTCCCAAGGCATGGGGTATGAGGAAGAACAAAATGGGCATATGTCACTTATATTTGTGATCAATATTATGTATTGCACATCATTTTGTTTGTAATCACACAAATAATGATACAAAAGGAGAGAGTAAGGTCAATGAGTACAGAATAAGATTTAACTGACTGCACATAGAAAAATCTTTTCATGCTAATGGATATTCTCACTAAAGTATAGCTGCCCCACTCCCCGAGTCCAACACAGACATTTTGACTCAAGACTTATTGTTGAAAGCAAATACCTTTGAGTTTGTTTAATGAAGACAAGTGCTTCAGGGTAAACATGTTTCAAATCTGATATTCTCAACTTCTATGAGCATGAAATTCAAACCAAGGCTTAAAGTCATACAAAAATCACAAACTTTACTTGGAATAAAAATTGAATTCAGGAACTACTGAAATTATCAACATGTATTTTTTTTAAAAATATAATAAAACTACACACAGAGGCATAGACAATGACAAACAATTATCTTTGCACCTTTGTGGTTCTGGGCTTGATTTCCTATTCTGAAACATGCAGGGGTTTGGGGTCACCCATCCATTAGAGGTGGCTTTCTCCCAGTGTTTTGGTTTCCTCAACCTTACAGAGCACCCATGAACAAGATCTTAGTGATCAAGAGTACATCATAAAGATTTGAGAACTTGCTATATAATCAATGTAAAATAAAGTTTTAGAAAAGAAAACTGGATACAAAGTCACCAAAAGAGACTGACCTTGTATGAGTTAAGGACTTGAAGAGTGTTGCCAGCCATCATTTTGAGCCTCAGCAAGTCTTGGTTTCGTTCCTCGATCTTCTCCAGGTACTGCTGGTTCTCTATCTGCAGCTGGTTAAAGTCAACCTCATGTAATGCCTCACCCATCTCTTCTTTCTGGAAAAAAAAATTCAATAAGTCCTGCAGAAGGTAAAGACACAGACTCTTCAACTTCTCCATATTTGCCTCTATGTCAGTCCATGATTTTGTGTCCATGTACAGTCAAACCAGTATATAGTGGTCACCCTGGAGACTGGGGAAAAAAGGCCTATATAGACAGGTGGTCTTTATATGGAGGGTCACCTTATGAAGCAACAAAAAGATGAACAATATAACGAAAGCAAGGAAGAATGATGAATAGCTGACTCATGATTGAGAAATTGGAGTACAGAAAATAAACAATATGTTTGTATTTTGTTTATTACTAAACCAATATAAATGAAAAACTCTGAATTGTCAACATTTATGACATAAAAGATTCATAGATTATGTCACAAGTACATATACTCTTGAGAGAAATGGGGTGGGTGGGTTTGGGATGGCACTGGGCTCACCTGACATCCGATCAGGCTTTAATTTAATATAGGTAGTGCAAATGGCAGTGACTGATAATTAAATGTAGAACTAAAAAACTATGCACAGTAATGTACCTGTTTGACTAATGATTTGAGCAGATGCAATTACAAATATACTGTTCAAGACTATGAATAGTAATGTAAGTGTCTGAATAATGATTTGTGCAGATGCAATTACAAATATACTGTTCAAGACTATGCACAGAGAGGACCAGTGTGTGTGTGTGTGTACACAAGTGTCTTTGTGTGCATACATGTGTGTATGTGTGAGCACGTCTGTGTGTTTAATGATATACAATATCAATAATATTGCCATCAACCATTTAAACCTGGATAGAAAATACACCCAGAAGTGAAAACATAAAGCCCAGTTCTTCATATACAGCAATATCTACATAATATTAAGGTGATAAATACCTGTTTTAGCTGTAAGTGAATTTTCTTCTTTTGAACCTTTAACGTAGAATTTTTCAACCTCAACTTTTCAATCAGTGTATCCTGTTAAAAAGAGTAAAGCATTACATACATGCATCTGGAATCACAGACATTAAGGGAAAGTTTGGGGGGGGGGGGGGAAGTATAGGATCATAGATAAACAGATTAAAAATGTTTGTGAGAATATTATATGTCCCCTATTGCTTTGTCCTAAATGAACCTCAAAACATTTACTCTACGATTGATTTGTGAGAAAATTCAAATAAGTCATAGTGTAAGATTTGTGTATACAAACTTTTAATGTGTTCCAAACGGCATGTTAAATCTTTCTATATGCATCAGTCAGTCTATTTTGACTGCACAACTGCAGAGGTATGGTCATGCACATGTTATTCAGAGACCCTTCTCTCCCGTCTTGGAAAACCACATAAATATAAAGTAGATAGAACATACATACCCTTGACTTAATTTTATCTTCAAAATATCTGACAACTTTTTCTGCAACAACTTTGTTAGTTCTCTGGTTGATAGCTCCCTTCATGATATCTCTTTCATATTCATAAGACTCCTTCTTGGTTTCAGCAAAGCGCAGCTCTGCCTCCTCCATAATTGCCTGAAAAGGAAGTTAATAGTTTTCTATTAGAAAAATCAATATTAGGAAGTGGCCTTATTAACCAAACATAATAATAAGTTTCTGTAGAATACGATGTCTTGCCTGCAATGCAATAGGATGAATGTACCTTAGTTTTAATAAAATGAAGCCACCATTATTTTGTTTAAATTTTAAATAATTTTTGGAATAATAATATTATCATGCACTGTTTACCAGTTTATATGCTTTGTTTCTAGAAATAAAATACAGTGACAACATTTGTCACCATACTTAAACAAACATGAAAACCGGATGTGAAAGACCATATTGATTAGATTTAGAAATTAAAAAATATTGGTAATTAAGTAATAATTTGACATAAATAGAGTACAAAACTCAATCCGGTAATGTTTTTGGACTCTCTTCCTTTACTTGACAGAATATTTGAAGTTTAACCCCAAGAATTCTTATGCCCTTAAAAAACATTCATAACTCAAAATTTTCTCTTTTCATCAGATTATAAGATTATACCACAACTTTCTATATCCTAATATTATAACATTTATGAAAATAAATCTGACAGTGTCATTATTACAAGTCTTGCTTCAGATGAAAAGTATCTGAAAATATTTGTTTTCAGTAACTCTGAACAATCTTTATGCTGTTTTGATCAACCACTTATCTCCATTTATTGACTAGATTTAAAAATGATATGGTGTATACACAAAGTAATATATGTTGACCTGAATAAACAAGGTCTACTTCTTTCTCTATAAAATCTTTGTAGCTATTCTTGATATTATCTCAGAATCAGTTATACAGAAGAAAAAAAAAACCAAAAAAAACCCCACCAAACAAACAGAAGAAACCTTAAGTCATCAAGTGAATAATTGAATAATTAAGTGCATGTATGAAATCTGAGTTATAATTAAAAGCATACATATAAGTACATCATAAGTAAAGGATTATGGTTCTTGAATTGGAACAAAGTATATATACTGCTGAAGAATTCTAAAGCCTTAACCATAAAGGTCAGCATAAAGAAATGAATGGTGATACTCACAGTCTTCATAGTTATTAACAACAACAACAACAAAATAAAAAATATAATAATAATAATAATAATAATAATAATAATAATAATAATAATAAAATAATGATAATAATAATAAAATCAATATTTACAATAATAATAATTTGAATCATACCTTTCAGAAATTCTTGAAAGATATTCCACTCAATGGTGATATTACCTTCCTGTATGCTTTACTTGAAAAATACCTCCTATTTATATTCCCCACATGTGTGCAATATATTTTTCATATCATTGGATGTGGATCCAGAAAATATATAAAATCAAACAGAAAAAGATTACCAGTCAAGCCATTTAATATGAGAAAACTCAAATGATCAATAACTAAACCTCAATTCAATATCAATACATATTCAATACTTTCATAATCAGTGTAAAGTGATTTTGAATATAATATTTGACCTGCAAGCCCCCAAAAGGCCCTAATATTAATTTAATATTGTAATACCTCTGAATTTTGGCACTTCTCTGTCTACAGATGATAAACTATTGCTTTCATTTTCCTCTTGTACCATCAAAAACTAAAAGTGCCTTAACTAATAATAGATATTGAAAATATTTGTTAAAATGATATACCTTGTGTAATCAAAGTTGAAATATGTGCTACCTGTGTAAGGGAGATAACTCAAAAATTAAATTAATTTTCTTATTTACAGAAATCACATTTTTTTTAAAAATACTGATGTAAGGGATGTAACTCTAAACTTAAACCTAACATAAGCAGTAATTGTAAAAGCACTGGCAACATATAACAATAGTTATATATCACGATGCTATCATCATAACATTTTACATACCTATTTTTATAATTATGATATTAGATACATGTAATTATAAATAAGTGTATTTATAAAATTGGAAGTATCCAGAATGTATCTCCAAGCTTGACAACTTACCTTTTTTGTAAACTATTGAATATATCAGTCCATTTCACATCTGCCATCCTGAATTTTACATTAAAATTATAAAGCTTTTGAATTTTCAATGAATTTTTATTTCGCTCATAGTTTCATGAAAAAAACAGACATAATTCTTCTTGTCCATAAATTTCAATATAAATGGGTCTTATAGATGGGATGGCAGAAAAATGAATTGATTACAATGTATATATTTAGCACATTTTCTTTCATGAATCACTATCAATTAATTTAAAGCATGTGTATATAGACAAGGATTTATCTAGCAGTTTATATTCAAGAATTCGCACTAATGCACATACTGTATTTGCTGGCCTATAAGTCGATACTTTTTAACCTGAAAGTCTGGGCTTCGTCTTATACTCCAAATCGACTTACATATGGATTATGTCACTGAAATTGCTCTGTAATCAGCAAAATCAAAAATCGGCAAAATAAAAAACATGTTACATAGCTGTACCAATTCTTGGTCAATTACCATGTCAATAAATTGTTATAAACTATTATGATGGTTTTTATATTCTAAGTTTTATCATTATTTTGTATGCATTTGTATGTGCTTGCATTTTCTGATTTCTCCAACAGGAAATATAAAAAACAAATAAAGAATTCACAATTCATGGTCTGCATAGCACAATTACGGTCTATACTTTATAGTGTACTGTACTTATTGACAGCATATCGTTTGTTCCTAAAAAAAATTGAAAAGAATTTGCTTTATTCATCTTTTTTTTACCATACATCATTCTTCCTGATCACATTTTAGCCATAGGTTCATTGATATTTGATTTAGCAGTATTATATTTGACGTTTTCATTGATATAACTGATCCTACAAAGGGATGTAATCCATATTAACAACTATAATGTTTGATGAATATTCATAAAATACCATAGTTTAAACACATAATTATCATATATTCACAATACTTTCATATATTCATTAAAGAATGCCTTTAATATAGCTTAAAATTCAGAAATAGAGATGGACTACTTGTAGATCACCAATGATCCGTTTTTAGTTTTGCATTTCAGCTAAAAGCCAAATGTAATGTCAACACATTACCCATATTCATTTTTAACCAGCTGTTGTTCCAGTGTCTCTCTTTGATTATACCAGTAATTGATAAATTGGTCTTTGGTTTACGACAACAATCAAAGCCAGTTACCACAATTGTATAAACCCTGATATTGTCTTTGGCTACCTATAATAGGTAATGCCAGTACCCCTTTGTTCTCTATCATTAATCCACATCAATCAATTAAGAACCACAAGAAATTATGCCCTCTCTCTTCTCTGGACGTAAATAATGAAGTTAGCTGAGGGCATTGTTTTCATTGTGGTAGTACTGGTACATTTTAATGAGTTAGGCATGTTCTGATCAATCCTTTCAGTCCTAATAATTTATATAAATATCCCAAACAAATTATCCAACTTATCTCACATAGATATATTAAAGAATTATAAACATGTGTTTTATTTATTCTTTTTATGTGACTTTTCTGTTTTTCCGTCTCTGTCATTAATTTTCTTTACATTTCTGACTTCCCTATGGATAGCCTCATTTCCCTATTGGTAGCTTCACTAATTTTATATCGTCTGTCGAATCTTTCCCTAAAACCGGTGTCAACTCGAATAACCAGACTAAAACTCTAGGCATATTTAATTAGCATGTAAATAACACTGCACAGCCATGTGTTTTTTTGTGACAATGGATATTGTAATTAAAACAAGAATGAACTGTTTATTCAGAGGTGTCAATTGATAATGGAATATAGTAGTGCCCTTGTGCACAAGTAAGATCACAATCGTCAATTAACTGAACAAAACAGATTACAATCGTCCTGAAACCTCTCTTTCTCTCTCCAAAACGAAACTGTGGAAAAAGCATGTTAGCATCAGTGACACAATTTCCCAAGTACTGGTAATCTGGAATAGATATAGCATACAGTGATACCATTAATATTCATGAAACCAGAAGTTACTAGTGAAAAAGTTTGAAGCCAAGGTTTTGATCTGGCCTCGTCTTATACTCTGAATCAACTTATATATGGACGAAGGATGGAAAATTTACAAAATTAGTGAATACGACTTGTACTCCGCATTGACTTATAGGCTGGCAAATACAGTACATGTTCATTCTTTCAAAGGAACTGCAAGTAAACACCTCAGTTTTAAACTGTAACCCCCAATATTGAAACCAATTTCATTACGCTATGCTGATTTAATCTGCATTATCCTATACCTTGTATGTATCAAGAATTTTATCTGAATCTTCCTTCAGTTTATCAATTTCCTCCCTTAGTTCTTCCAGTTCTCTTTGTGCAATATCACACTTTTGTTCTGCAGAAAGCCTCAAGGATTTGTCAATGTTGCTGCTGCGAGATTTGGACCTTTTTCTGTCAACTCTTCGGACCATTTCTTGTGTTGACTGGGATGTGGTTGTTCCCCCAGGTCCTCCACCAATCCCTGCCAGGTCCTTTGGCTCGACACGTTTGAGGTACTTCTCAAACATCTGTGTTTCTGTTGCCAGGACTTCATTTGCTCTCCTGAAGATAAAAAATATACAGTTAATTTATTAATATTGAGGAGGACTGTTAGATGGTACCAAGGTTATTACAACCTATGTCTCAAATAATATTATAGTATTGTAACAGGATAGAGTATACATGTCCCTGCTAAGAAATGAGTTCCAGATCTTTTTTTCCCCCTAACTGAGTAATGCCAAAAGGTTCTATGAAGTGTAACCAATTTTTATTTATCTGAAAATTCAAAAGATCTCTGTTAAAGTCACCTAGAACATTGGTTTGTTTTTGTTCATCAATAACTTTATCCTTCTGACTTTCAAAATCTTCATTCCAAACTAATTTTGCAGATGGGGGTCTATAAACCAAACCAACCAGGAAAGGTATGGCATCTAACTGGTTGACCTGAATCCATATTGCTTCAGTTTCATCTAATTCAAGATCAGTTCTCTTTTAAAATGATATACCATCTTTAACATAAATCAAAACACCCCCACCCCCTGTGACTCTAATAGGCATGTCATAACCATCAATGATCAGCAGATCAGTTTTATGACGTTCATTTAGCTTTGCTTCTGTTAAACCAAGAATGTGTACATTATTATCATTTGATGACAGCATTAATTTCAGTTGGTCTAGCTTGTTATTGATACTTTGGATGTTCCTTATGTCCAATATGACGACCTTTACCCTTAATGCCTAGATTGAAGATGCCTTTGTTTAAACCTGCCTAGGATGGACACACAAGGAGATTACCGGTAGTTTATCTGACACATTTGTACAGTTACTTGAAGCAAATCTGTGCTAAATTCGAGTTGTTTTCATTAAAGACATTGATAGGAAAAGCAAAGTTTTCTTAATTAAGCTTGAAAATAAGTATTTTTTTTAATAATTCAAATCATTTGATAGGACTATTTAACTATTTACCTAAACTTTTGTTTACATTCTGACAGAACAACAACCGCTAATTGTATCAAGAAACTTCAGCAAGATGAGGTGTATTACAGAATACAGACTGACTCATTGCTCTAATGATTCCATAAATGACATTAATGTTATAAAGATTAAACAAAGAATCAAAGTTACCCTTCCATATCCAGCTGAGTTGAATCTGTTCTTAAACTTAAATCTACTTAAACATCAGTTGTACATGAAGATGAAACATTACATAATGTGTATTCCATAACTACACTGTTAAAACTGATGTCAAGCCCAGCATTATACTACTTCACAGACATAATGCAGAAACGTTCAAAATCCGCCACCTAGAAATTACAAGCAAACAATCACAGGCATTTTCTTATTTTCTCTTTCAATATTCATGAACAGTTTGGATATATGGAAGTTTTTTCATTTCATTTTTCATATCTCCCGTAACCTTGCTGGTCGTAGGGGCACCACTGATGACTTTGCGACAATCTCTCTCCATTTTCCCTGTTCTCCACTGCTCTTTGGGACATTGCAAAGTCCATGCCTGTCCATTCTTTGATATTGTCTTCCCATCTCTTCTTCTGTCTGCCTCGTTTTGCTCTTTCCTCTCACTGAGCGTGAGACGTGACCATACTATCTTACCATGGAAGTTAGTTAGCATTAATGCCTATGCAAACGTAACATGTGGTGCTCAACTGTTCTTTTTGCAAGTTGAGTCAGCAAGGGTCATCTAAAAGTTACTTCTTATGATAATATGTCATAGCAGACAGAAAATATACTTGAAAATTGTTGTTTTCCTGGCACTTTTAATGATGGGGTTTAATTTGGCACAACATTTTTTGAATCCCTCCCCATCAGCTATACTGAGTGGACTAAGATCATGTGCACACATGATGGTTAGTTTTACAGTACACCACTGCCCCTTCACTTTGGACATTGTGGATTCCATTGGTGACTTAAATGCAGTAATTGGCTGTTGGGTGAGTACTTTTTTGCCAGAGACCATGTGCTCACTAGCCTCAGTTTTATGAGACTTGTGTTTATGTTTCAAGTGGTTGGTCTCACACGAGTGCTGCGATCAGTGTATATGTTATCAATCTGATCATCTCTTTCAAAATATCAATCCACTCTTGTATGAACTCAAATAATTTGGTTACACAAGATTGTCTAGCCCAAAACCTATTTTAATGTTCTGTAAACAACTTTTTAAATTTTTATAGTGGCTGTTTTAGCAATGTTGTATGACACAGTGAAGGAATCTAGAAAAATTATAATGATTAAAGACCCTAATCTGTTTGGGACACAACCACACACACAGGTCTGTGAATGCCACTCTTGTTAAGAGATTTGTTCCGAGTATGAAATAACCTTGAAAAACACTTATGGAATAACCTGAACTAATAAATCAAGCTGTGATAATGTCAAATAATGTTTTATAATGTGCTGACCATGTCCAATGATTTAGGTCGGACTTAAGTATGAGTCATACATGTTTTGTAGGCATGTGGTACCAACTATTTCAGCAATACTTGTCATTTTTAAGAATATGATTACACATTTAAATGGCAATTATCCAGCTTATTTCACTGTTCAGCAAGTAATATTCCTTGCAAGATCATTATATTATCATCCCAGGAAATACATCCAAAAAAATCAATGTTAAAGCATGTGGATATGTTTAGATGAAGCCAATCAAGAGGTGTGATCCAGTGTAAACTGGATTTAATGTTGTGTGCTATGACATCACAATGAAAGTGACATGTATTGTAAACAATGTTACTACCCCCTGCACTGGTAATGATTAGCCATGATGTCTGCTTTTCTAAACTCAGTTACATGCTCAGGCTGAGCTGCCACTGTAAAAGTTCATAGAGATTGATACATTTTCATTTGCAAGTTTTGGGATGACTAAAGTGCAGATTACTCAACAATCAGTAATGAACAGACTCTTGTAAACTATATTATTACTGAATTTTAGAACAACAATTAATATTGAACTTAAGATCAATAAAGGTGCCTACATGACCATGTTGATGTACACTTTAAAGTACAAGACATTCAGGTTGTTTAGGCATGCAGTACTGATTATTTTGGTTATAGGTGTCATTTTTCAGGATTTAATTACACATATCTTTAAATGGCGATTATTCAGTTTATTTTGCTCCTTGTTGATTAATAGTCTTTCCAAGATCATTATATAACTTCCTCTTAAATTAGTGTTAAAGTACGTGGATATTTTTGGATGAAGCCAACCAAGAGAGGTGATCTAGTGTAAACCTGATTATATGTTGCACTATTCTTGACCCAGTGTAGTGTCCAGCCACCATTATACCGCATACTTCATTGTCAGGTTGAAAGGCTGAGCCTGTATACCTGCTCTTCTTACAAAAACTACTTTAAATATTACTTGCATACATGTGGTGTGGTCATGAAAATAATTAGATAAAAATGTATGTTCATTTTATGTTTGTTTGATGATCTACTGAACGTGAAATCTCATATCCCAAAAAGTTTGGTCGAGGCAGTCCTTACAGCTGGCAGTGTTGGGCACTGACTACAACCTTGGGGAGCGAATTCCAGTTGTTGATCACTCTAAGTGAAAAGAAGTCCTTGCATGTATCCAGCCTACAATGCTTCTTCAGTAGCTTATACTTGTACACTTTGATTATGTCACCACGTCTTGGAAATGTCCATAGTGATTGATAATTTTCATCTGGATGTTTTGTGATGACAACTAAGGTGCAGAACACTCAACAATCAGAAATGAACAGACATTGGTAAAACTACATTAGCATTACATTTTTAGGACAACTTACTTTATTTAAGATAAATAAAGGTGCCTACATGGTTGCAATACTTGATGTTGAGGTCTGTCCAGTATTATACACATATATATACATGTTGAAGTACCCTGGAGTCCAGGGTAGGTCAAAACAGGGGCTGGGATTATATACTTTAGATCTTTAGTATTCACTTACCCTCCTGTTTGTTTGTACTCCCCTACTGATTTAAAAAAAGAAAAGCATCAAGGATATAAAAAATGCAAAAACTTATGTCATTTCATTCATCAATTTACAATTTCTAACCCGATTGTGACCAAGAGGTCTCTAACACTATCATCTAGTTCGCATTTCAAACCAAACAGGAGTTTCTTTACTAACACGGCAGCCAAATTTGTGCATGGGGGAGTCTATTTTTTCAGGCAGCAGAAGTGATTTCATTCATCATCTGCTATAAGCGCCGAATAATTCCGTGAATTTCCGTAACTTCGGATGTTACATCCTTCTGAGCCATTGCAAATAAGAGTTACACAGCTTGCCCTTTGTTTTGTTTTTTTTAGAAATATGAAAGCCGGACGTTGCAAATGCTGGATGCAGATGGCACAATTTTTACCTTCTATGTATCATTGAAAATGGCCTTGTCCAGTAACCGGAAAAGGACAGCATGCAGGTTCGTTGTTTACCCTAAAAACGTCCGCTTGGTTTGAAACGCGGAAAAGATGACATTGTTAGGGGCCTTCTGGCGACAAACAGGTTACAAATGATAAATTAATAAATTAAATTACTGTTTGTTTGTTTTTTGTTGCATTTTTTTTATATCCTTGATGTATTTCATTTTAAAAAATCGGTAGCGGGGAACAAACAAACGGGAGGTAGACGAATACTCTATCCCTCCTTTTGAACTTTTTGTTCAGTGGTCTAAAATAACCCCATCACTGAACACATTAATTTAAAAACAACGTACAATGTATCTTCGACTAGCCCAGCAAGCTGTTCATCTGTCAAATCTTGCAGCGGATCTTCACCAGCATCGTTGCTGGTGTCGTGTGTGTCAATGCTCATTGTCTCCGACTCCGCCATTTTGCTTGGTTGTTGCCATAGACGTCATCCGGGCATTTTTCCATATTGCCTATAAGCCCTAACAACACTGCTGGCAATCCGGTAAACGCATTACCAAACCGAAAGTTACCCGGAACAAAGAAGAAAGTAAAAAATTGTACATTTATACTTAAGTTTTACTTAGCAAATGGAAATGAAAATGAAAATGTACGATAGTTTTAGGTATTGTTTTGATATTCCATCTCTTCCTTCATCTTTCTTCCTTCTTCATCTTTTTCTTCTTCCGAGTCAGGAACCGTATTCCACAGTTTCACAAAGTACAAATCGAATTGTATATTTGGATGCAGGCTGATTCGGACCGTACTATATAATAATAGTGCTAAATAACTTATATACTAAAAACTGAATAAAGAAATGATAAAGTAACGAAAATGGTAGTGTTATCTCTTTTGTAAGATTCTGAGAATGATGACGAAATTGTGTCTTCCCACGTGTTTAAAGAGATGACTGCTTCATCAATGCTGCTGTAATTGTCTCATCATATCACCGTAAATAGTAATATTGGGGACAAAAGTGGTAATTGGGGGACAATGGGAAATCAACATGGAGAGGCACTTGTAGAATAAAGGGAAAATAACATGGAGAGGGGACTGGGGGGACAGAAGTGTGTATAGGGACAAATGGTAACATTGTTAGAAGTGGCTGACCTCAATTGGGGTTACATAATAACATTGTTAGAGTTGACCTCAATATGCGCCACTATTGGTACATACAGAAAATTAAATTTGTCCATAGGTTTAACATGGAAATGGGTTTATAGGGACAAAAGTGTTTATATTGACAAAAGTGTTTTATAGGGACAAAAGTGTTTATAGGGATAAATGTGTTTGTTGGGTCAAAGTGTTGATATGGACAAGAGGGTTTATAGGGACAACAGTGTTTATAGGGACAAACGTGTTTATAGGGATAAAATGTGTTTGTTGGGTCAAATTGTTGATAAGGACAAGAGGGTTTATGGGGACAAAAGTGTTTATAGGGACAAACGTGTTTATAGGGACAAAAGTGTTTATGGGGACAAAAGTGTTTATGGGGACAAAAGTGTTTATAGGGACAAACGGGAATGGTAATATTAAAAGGCTGAAGGGAAAAAGGGTCGACAGTTTATAGGGACAAGGGAAAATGTAATGTTTAAAAGGGTGAAAGGAAAAAAGGGTCACAGTTTGTAGGGATAAAAGGGAATGGTAATGTTAATGCTATCCAAACACACCTCATATACAATCCAGCACCCCTCTTTTTGATAACGATCCAAACGCACTACTATCCAAACACACATATACTATCCAACGAACAGGGTAGGAGTGTTGATACACAAACTCTATTTACGAGAATTAAACATGAGAAAGTTTATGTGGAGCCTGCGAGAATGTAATATGCGAAAAGATATCTACTGTCGACTCACTTAGTTATCTACTATCCACTTACTTATCTACTATCCAATTACTTGGTTATATAGTATCCAATGACTTAGTTATCTACTATCCAATACTTAGTTATCTACTATTCAATACCCCATACACATTATCCAAAACGCCTTTTGTGGTGTCTACAAACCCCACACCTACTATCAGACGAAAATGATATGATGTGAAAGAAGGGGATGAAACCACACAAACATACTAGCAAACACTGACTTTTTGATTAATATCCAAACACACATAAACTATCCAACAAAACCGGTAGGAGTGTTGATACACACACTCTATTTACGAGAATTTAATATGGGAAAGTTTATGGGGATCTACGAGAATGTAACATGCGAATAGTTATCTACTATCCAATTACTTAGTTATCTACTATTCAATTACTTAGTTATCTACTATCCAATTACTTAGTTATATACTATCCAACGCCCCATACACACTATCCCAAACGCTAAAAACCCCAAGCCTACTATCAGACAACAAGGGTATGATGTGAAAGAAGGGGATGAAATTACACAAAAATACTATCCAACACTCACTTTTTGAGTACTATCCAACACCCACTTTTTGATTACTATCCAACGCGCTGTGGGAGTGAGCAAGACCCCCTACACTTACTAACCAACGAAAAGGGTAGAAGTGCTTTACACACATTATACTTACATACACACAAACCTACCATCACATAAGAGTGGTAGGATGTAAAAGAAGGGATGAAAAATTCACACACTATCATATACAAGCAAGGGTGGTTGGTAAATCTGACTGACTGATCTTACATTATAGTAGTGTTCGGCCCTACGGCCATGTACTACTTATTAAAATTTTTACCCTTATGGTTCTATGTCCGGCGAGGCAAAGAGCTCGGCAAGGGGTGCGCTGTCGTCCCTGGGGGCTCCGCTGGGTCGAGAGTATGTTAATTTTGATTGGTGTTCCGAAAGGTATACACTATTTGTCGTCTTACACTAAATGTTTGAAATTTAACCTATCCCTGTACTGATGGCTTAAGTAGTAATGTTAAAGATAGTTATAAGAGAGACAGAGTGTTTAAGGAGTGGTATTTGTTGGTATGGCGAGTTTCCTTATAATTTGTGTGTCTATGCAACTATTGCAGTTAATCGGTTACTGCGTTGTGCAGTGGGCCCTGATGGTCTGGGCTTATGACCACCTGATATTGGTTAAGGCGTGTGGCGTGACTATAGTTGAGGGGTATTTCTTTCCTTCCAATGATTGCCGCCTTGTGCAGCTGGCCCTGATAGTCTGGATTTAGGGCCACCTCATATAGATAGGCGTGGGTAGTTATTAGTTTCTGAAATCAATGCTGGCACATTGTGCAGCCGGTCCTGATGGTCTGGGCTTAGGACCACCTTATATTTCTTAATTTTATGGGGTTTAGAGGTAAAGGTCGCCTGCCAGGATTCCAACTCCTTATGTTAATTTGAAAATTCCTGTAGTAGGAGGAGTTTACATGCAATTTGTTAATGGCTTTATCGTACTGGTATGCGTTAGAGGTTGAGAAAGTGATAATGGGAGATAAGTACACATGCTTCAGGTCATATATTTATAGGGTGGGTGAAATTATGTTATTTTTGAATAAATTTTGTAAGTAAATTGATTTAGGGAGTTGTGTTAAGTGGGTATTATTACTTATTCATTTGGTTGTATTTTAATAATTTCTGTTTTTCATGACTTGTCTTTATTTAAGGGAGCAGAGGTTCTCTCGCCTCTGAGGTCGGAGATAGGCCGCTCGTTGCAAACTGGGTTCCCCGAATGGGCCGAGTATACTATCCCTTCCCTCTTTGGCGGAGCCCTTCCTCTCCCGCTCAAGACAAGTTCTGCTTTTAGTTGACTTAAATTTGGTTAAGTATGAGGTGTATGCATTTGGCTCGGGTGATTTGGTCCATTGACCAGTTTAAATATTTCCTCTTTTCCCAATATCTGAGACGTACCCTATGATATTCGAGTACACCGAGTTGATGTTGTTGCTTGGTGTCTTTTGAAAATCCGGGTACTTGTTTGGAGCATTTAGTGTCTTCTGTCTATCCTGGAATTTGGTTCTTTCTGTGCTGTATTTAGGCCATTTGTTGAATATGTGGCAGAGTGTTTCTTGGGTCGGGCAGTGTGGGCAATTTATTCATAGCTCTTTTATACCTGGCAAAAATCTTCCAAAGCTGATGGCTAGTAGTGTTTTGCCAGTTCTGATTCTATTTATGACTTTGGAGTCATGTGGATTTGCCAGGTTAGGGGCAAAAGCATTTCTGCTAACTTGCTTCTGCAGGTCGTATAGCCTGCGCCCTTTTTGGAAATTGTCCCATTCCCCCTACCATTTTTGATGAATATTATGCCTAATCATACTATATATTTCCTGTACGCTGTAGTCCAAGTGCTGTATTTCCGCTTCTTTTAGCCTGTTGTTGTCTGCCCTTTCGTTTCCAGGAATGTTTATGTAGAAAGCACCCACATAAATTCTATGGTATGATTATTTTCTTCCAAGGTTTGAGTCTCAAGTAGACTTCTCGTAACAGATTTTCTCTACTGGTCACGTTACTTGATTCCAGGGATCGCAGGATGCGTGGTTTGCTTGTAGTCATTTGATTGCTTGGTTGATGGCCCAACATTCAACCGTATAAATGGAGCAGTTATCAGGCAGGTTTGTCTCCAGCGTTATGCCCTCCTCTGGAATCACCACTGCAGCCGCAGTTTGTGCTGGGGCTGGCGATTTCGAACCGTCTGTGTAAATTTTGGTATATCCCTCATACCTACTTTCTATTTCGGTGAGAATTTTGGCCCTAAATTCTATGGGTTGTTCTTGTTTACCCCAATATTTGAGTTTGTTTAAATTTATTTTGGGCAATTTACCGGTTCATGGGGCGGTGTCAGGGTATTTTGTGACCTCCGTCTGGATATCTTGGATGTTAAGTTCCAGTTTTAGATAACGGACTTTTTTGCCCCCTGGTGAATTCATCCGCAGTTGGTGTTTGAAGGCTTTTTTTTTGTTTACTTTCTCTATCATTGCTCTAGTAGGGTGCGACATTTCATGGATACTAATCCTGGTCGCATACCTCAGCAGTAACTCTTCCCGTCTCAGATTTTTTTTGGGGGTGGGGTGGGGGTGAGGGGGGTGGGTGGTCTCCGGCTAGGATTCTTAGTTCCATGTCCCGGTACTGTATTCCGTCCAATTTTTCAATAAGTTAGGATTTACGAAGGCATACGCCTGACATCCATAGTCAATTTCGGACCGAGTCCAGTTTAACGCAAGAAGTGTAGCCTGATCTGCCCCCCCCCCAAATCAGTGCCCTTAAGGTTCCGCAAAATGTTTAGATCATGCCCGCATCATCTCATTAGCTTGGCTATGTGATTGCCTATGTAAGGTGCTCATCGAATTGCATCCACAGGAATGTAGCCACTTTTTCAAATTTTATTTCTATCCTACTGAGGTGTAATGTTGGGGGTTTCCTGCGCCATTCAGATTTTGGTGAAAACAATGCCCCTACTGTCTTGCCGGGGGCTAGCTTGAAGCCCCACCTATTGGCCCATCGCTCGATTCCATCGAGCCTTGCCTGACCATCGAGCCTTGCCTACCACAGTTTCGCTGGATGGATTACCCGCGTTCCAGACTCCACTGTCATCAACAAACTGTGATGGATCCAGGTGTGTCAGACCGACCGACTTTTCTAAGTCCTTAACCATGATATTAAAGAGAGTTGGGCTTAGTACGCTGCCCTGATGGGTTCCGTTTTCGAGCTCGCGTATATCAGAGTATTGGTTGCGCACTCTAGTTTGGATTTTTCGGCCTGTTAAGAAGTTTGATATCCACTTATGTATGCGGCCAGTTATTCCGTAGTAGTTCAACTTTGCAATTAGACCATTGGTCCACATTAGGTCATATGCTTTTTTAAGATCGAGGAAAACTGCTATTAGATTGCGATCACACTTCCTCTTTGCGTTGAACGCCAGTATTATACTGGACTCCAAACGAATGAATCGGTCCAGAGTGGATCGCTTGTTACAGAATCCGGTTTGGTTTTGGGATATCAAATTCTTGCTCTCCATCACTGTTTCCATAATCTCACAGATGTTGTTGGTAAGAGGGATAGGTCTGTACGAGTTTACATTTGCCGGGTCCTTGCCGGGTTTCGGGATCGGTACGACAATAGCCTGTTTCCAGCGAATAGGTACTTCCCCCGATCGCCAGGTCAGATTCAGCATATCCAAAATTGCCAGCTCGATATTTTCTGGGAGATTTTTGTAGACCTCGATCGGTGAGGTGTGTTTTTTCCTGCTGAGCGCCTTTCACCACTCATGTACAGTGAAATATATGTTTAAGGGGTTGGAGTGGTTTACCCTGTCCGTGAACAATTCAGGGTGATCATTTTCTGTCATAATTCTAAGTGCTTGAAACTTTTAGGAATGATTGAAGTTTCTACTCATATCTGCAAAGTGGGTGGCTACTTTTTCGGCCTTTTCGCCGTCCGTGGTAAGTCCGGATATCTTAGGGGTCGAAAATGTACTTTTACCCCTAATCTTCTTAATTTTATCCCGCACTTGTTTGGAATTTGTCTTAAAGTTTTGAGACGAGCAGAATTCTTTCCATGAGTTTTGCTTCGCCATGAATATGGTTTTCTTCACCAGGCGTTCGGTTTCTTTATAGGCAAGGAAGTCGAGTGAGTTTTTGGTGTGCCTAATTCTATTTATGGTCCCCCCCCCTACGAATTGCCTACATTCATCATTCCACCAAGGGACTGATTATTTACTGCCTCTCCCTCCTGTTTTGGGAATGCATCGTTCCGCTGCATAGGTCAGTGCCTTGACAATGTTTTCATTAAAAGTGTCAACATCGTCGTTGTACACCAGATCTCTGCTAATCTTTCCACATATAGAGCGAAACATCTCTCAGTCTGCCTTGTAAAATCTCCACCATGGGGTAGCTTCGGTATTGTTCTTGTGTGCTTTTATATGCACAGTGGTAATATTGGGAAGTGGTCACTACCTATGGTGCTTGACTGATCTACTTCCCAGTCTGTAATTTTGGAGATTTTGGGGTAGCAGATGGTTAGATCTATAAATGTCATAGTCCCGTTTTCGGGATTAACTCTAGTGCATGCACCGTTATTTAGCATCACAAGGTTGGATGTCGTGCTCCACTTCTCAATATTTTTACCCCGCTTATCCATAGTTTACTGTATGCATTAAAATCCCCGCAGACAATTATGTCTTCTCCTAGATTACCAACAATGTTTTGATAGGTTTCGGATTTAATGATAACTTCCCTTCCTGGGTCATAGATGTTGACTACTATTAGGTGTTTGTTGCCTAAGTTTATTTTGATTATTTGATATTCGGGGAGTGGTTCGGTTTGGTAGCTGCAGCACTTCGTCAACAGTCCCACTTGAGATAGCGTCACTTACATATGTTGCCAGGCCACCTCCCCGCTTCCCATCGGGTCTGTGTTTACAGTAGCAGGTGGAGTATCCTGGTATTTTAGGTTGTTTGCTCATTCAAGTGGGTCTCCTGAAGACACACAATGTCTTGTTTATTATGTTCAATCTATATCTTGTCTAACAGCTGCCGGATGATGTGCCGTACACCCCTGCAGTTCCACTGCCAAATTGTATTTATGTCTGTTGTATCCACTTTGGGTTCGTCCTATTTAATTTTTCAATGGGCCTGTTTGTTATACTGCGACTGTAGGTGCCCTATTTAGGATTAGCAGTTTTACAAGTGCAACTATCTGGTTGTATACTGCATCGACCGGTACAAAATTGTCCTTATTTAGTTTATTATGGAATTGTTTGATTGTTTGGCCTTTTGGAGTTGTGCTTATGGTTTGGTGCTGTTTATTTCCGCCTTATGTGTTACGATTTTTTTGTTTCCATTGGATTTATCTTGCAGTAAAGTACTGCTTTCCACCACTTCCTTGGCTGTGGTGGTGGTTTTAGTTACTTTTGGTGTCGGTATTTTTTCTGCTTGACCTTGAGTTTGTGCTGCGGCCAGTTTATGGTTATTTGTTTCTTGTATCATGACCTGGATTTTAGCTACTGCGTATTTGACCTTGTTTGTCAGCATGAAGTTGATTGTTTTTTCCTCTCTGATCGCATCGGGGTACTCCCGGGATTTAGGCGGGTGGGGACTTTTGCAGTTGGCACATTTCTGCCCGCTAAATACACATTTCCCTGCATGTTACCCCCCACAGTTGTCACATCGTTTCCGGTTCTTGCATCTGGTGGAGAGGTGGCTCCACCTTTTGAAGTTATCGCACAAACGAAGCTTGGTTTTGTACTCGTGCAGCTTGTAATTTGCATATGTGTACTATAGTTGGGGGTGTTTGTTTGAAGAGTAGTAGAACTACTGTCGTGTACTCGCCTTGTTTGTTCTTGAGGCGAATTGCATTTTCTACATCATGGCCGTATTGTCTAATATCTTGGATTATGGATTTATCATCCCGTGTCTTAGAGACCTGTATACTTTTTTGTTTAATTTTGTTGGTGTTGATGGTGTTGCTTGCTTTTTTTTGGGGGGGGGGGCCGTGTTGATCTGTGCCGAGTGACTTTTACTCGGTACTGGCCTATTTATTGTAGCTCTACAAATTTTGCTACCTGCTTTGTTGAAGAACATCTGACTATGATGTAGTTCTGCTTTGTGTTCATGACTTGAATCCCCCCCCCCCTTGAATTTTAAGAAGTACTGTTGTCATGCTTTTGTTACTAACCTTGTTAATATTGATCTCAGAACTCTCGATATAGATTGTCAGACTTCGTGTGTGATAATTATATCATTGGTTATTGTTTGCATTGTTGGATGTTTTGGTCTTGGGGGGTATTTATTTAGTTCAGTTCGTTGTTGTTGTTTTGCGGCGCGATTTCCCCGCCGTTTGTTTTTCGTTTTAGGACTATTTTTTTTCTTATTTTTGTTGTCGTGGTGTTTTTGCCTTTGACCTCACGCTGTGTTGTAGCTTTTCCCGAATTTTTAATATTGGTTATTCCTTTGACTAGTCGCTTCCCCTTGCCTTGTATGACTGGGCTTTCCTGTGTTTTAGGTGTTTCAGGTGAGTCAGGGATTTAGTTTCATTGGACTTTCTTGTGTTTTTTGGAATGGTACGCTATCTGGCTTTTATGCAATTTAGCGCATATAGTTTTAGTGGCGTTTGGTATCTTCGTTGCGACTGTTGTGTTTAGTTTGTTAAAGTTTTTTGTTTTGTTTTTGATTGTAGTTTTATACCAGTTGGCGTTACTGTCACTACGTTAGGTTTAATTGTGTTTTGGAATGTCAGTTTTTGTTTTTCCCCTATCTTCTCTAGACCCTGGACAGTTTAGGCATAATTTTGGGCTTTGACTCCCCTTTTTCCCTTACCTCCTTTGTGTCATTTGATTGGAGTGAGGTGGGTATTTCTGGGATTGTAACGACTTCCTTTCCCCCTCCCTTCCAGTTATTAGCGTCACTGCCATTTGGATTTTGTTTGTGATTTGGGGGCTATAAGATGTGGCAAGGTCGTTTATCGGTAGGGTGTCGTTGTGGTCTGAATATCATGTCCAATTGCTACTCTCTTTGAATTGGATGACGGGGTCATCGTCGTTATCCTTATTGTGGAGGCGGACAACGTCGGTCGGGTTTTATCTAAATTGAAACTGGCTTTCCGATATCGAGTCATTCATGTTGAAATTCACTGGTGATATTGCTTCCCTAACTGGGGTAGTTTGGCTTTCATTGAAGTTTAGGTTGGTAATCCTAACATTTTCTTTAGGTTCTGCTGCAATTTTTCCTAGATGTGTGGGTGAGGTTTTGTCCTGAATCCTGTTTAATTGTATACACATATTTCTTTTTCTTTGGGAAATTTGAGTTTTTTTTTTTTTATTTTGAATCCAAGACGCAAATTTATGGAGGGAAGTTACACAGTATGAGTAGTTCTTTGATTGTGAAGAGTGGTTTCTTTGAGCTTTGATAAAATTATTAACTAATTCAAGTTAGGTCTAGAGTAGACGCTAACAATACAAAGCGATTGTGGGGATTCTGTCCTGGTATACCTGTATTATCCAGGCACCAGTGTTCAATGGCAGAAAATCTCGTAGTGATACCGCGCGGTCTAGGGTATATGCGACGATTCCACCCAAGTGTAGCTAGTATGGTTCCTAGCACCTGTTTATAAGCGTGGCAGAAAATCTCACAAAACTCTCGCTCCAATTTGTAAAACGAAAGAATAAATTTAGTGCAAATTTTTGGAACAAAGGGTCTGCTTTAAATGCTGATTTTTTGGAACGAAATTTCGAAACTATGGAAACAAGGTTTCAGAATATGATAATAACTGTTCAGATCGATATTTATAATTCGGTTAGAATTAGTGTGGAGGTCAGGTCTAGAGGTTAATTGTGAAGATATATAGAAATTCAAGATGGCAGTTATGAAGAAAATTTGTGTAGCCAACAGTACAGAGAATTTTTCCCATAGGTTTATTTCAAATTTTTTAACCTTACCCTGCGTTTCTGATTTTAGAAGTCTAAGATGAGGTGGTTTGCTTGCTGGCGTTGGTGGCTGGCGGCTGGTGTAGTTTGCTGACTAGCTGGCTGGCTGGCTGGTTGGATGGCTGGAAATGGCTGGAAAAATGGTGATTTTGATGGTGGTGTTGGTGGTTAAAAAACTCAAAACCTTGTTGACTACAGGAGGATCTTGACTCTTAGCTGCTAAGGTGTAGGCTTCTAATCCGGGTGGTCCTACGATCCTTAGCGGTCAGCGGATTTTGTGGCGAAGAGTAAGAACCTCCTACTTCTTTACGGCTTTGATTTATGTCCGTCCTTCAAGGGCCACAAAAGTCGAATGTGGCATGGAATGCATTGGTAAATCTGGCGAATGCACCGCTTTATATGTTTGAAGCGCGGACGTGAAGGAATACATCCCCTCCCATTTGGGACGCGGACGTGAAAGGAAACATGACCTAGATCGATAGAGAGATTTGTGAAAGAGCATGTACCTGTGAATCAGATCGATGGAGAGAAATGTGAAAGACCATGTGCATACCATTCTGTTTTTTCATTAAATAAACAAGACAACATCATTTTTTTTAAAAATCAACATTTTTTTAATACTAAGAAGAAGCTTTTCTAACACAAATGCAAACAAAATTTTTAAACATGAACATATTTACAGGGTTGACAACGTTGTGAAGTCAAACTGGACGTCCAATCATCTAAGGCACTGTTATGTTCCCATTGATGCGCACAACGTTTCTGAGCTAAAGCCAAGAGATAGTCATAATGTTCACAAAACCATTTTTCTATTTTATCATCGTTTCTTGAGTATTTCCGATCAAAACAAGTCACTAAATGTTCTAAAACAAATCCAAGACTGCGTTGATGAAACAAATGCACACAATATTGACCACATACCATGGAATCCGATCGTTGTAATATCACATTATTGAATCGAGTGGAGACAGCATTTCTTCTCATAAAGTCAATCATGTCATCTTCTAAAGGAGGTAATCCATGTGAATCAAAATACTCCACACTGTGATCGATGGGAAACTAGATCGCTATCCAATATGTTCCTGGTCGATGACTGTCGTCTGTGTTGATGACATAGGCTTGAACATCTTTAGGTTTGCGATGAGAAAGTTCATCTTTAGCACACACCACAGGATTAAAAGAAGCGGTGTACGAACTGCGAGTCAACATGTAATGAAGTTCCCAGGTATCCATTTTTCTTTTGTCACAGGTAATGATAAGTCATCAATTCACATCTGACCTTTTCCTGAAAATGTCTGTCAAATAAGTCGATGAACCACCACAGTCCCTGTACTCTGTTGCAAGAGAGCTTCGATGCGTTTGATCTCCAGAGAAGCCAATGGAGGTACGGAATTATCACGCAGGCTTTATACCACTTTCTTAACACCTTCTCTTCTGAAATCAGAGACCATGCCTCAACCAGATACTCTTCCAACTTTTCTTCTATACTCATCATCAAAATTTGTCATTTAGACAATAACAATAATCATATCTGCTCCTTTGGGTGATTTTTCCAGCCAAGTCCGTAGCAAGACAGGAGTCTAAATGTTCTTGTTCTGTCTATCTTGACATCATAACTGTCTCTTTTTCTTCATTTGTGGTTGGTGACTGTCTCCATAGGTTTTTCGTGTTCCATCTTTTCTAATAGTCTAGAATCACTTCTCTCAGGCTGTTGATTGCCAGAGTATTGTCAAATTCTGCATACAAGATGACGTTCACTGTGTTGACCAGAGCTGTGGCAAACTGAAGTTGCACACGAAGTTGACCTGATTTTATAGGGTGGAAAAATGTCCTTCCTCGCTGCCTTGGTCTGGAGTGAAATCAAATCCCCACAAAGCATATCCTCCTGCAAAATGCTCGTACGAAATACAGTGGCTGCTGTTGGTTCCTAACTGTCCTGTATCTTCAAAGAGAGTCAAGTAAGATCTCAAGAACTTTTTATGGGCAAAGCTATGTTCTAAAGGTCTGGTACACAACGTCTGGCCATCTCGAGTGACTTCTATCTTGGATACGTTGAAGTGTTGGAAGTCCAAAGGATTTTGATTGATGGCTCCGTTGAGGGCTGCATTACTGACGATGCCAATGAGCAAACGTTTGGGGAGCTGTCCTTGGAAAACATGATCTTTGATCTTGGATTGGAGTCCAGAGGCAATGGTAAAAGTTTTCACTTCCACTCGTCGTATCGGATAATTGGCTGTAGTTCTGCTTAAAGTTTGACTGATGTCGTTGGCCACTTTAGGTAAAACTTCCACACGTTGCTCGTAGAGTCTGGCTTCTTCGATGATGGTTTTGTACTCGTTAGCATTAGCCATCAAATGGACGACGGTACTACTGCGATTCAGTCTCAGGCGTACATCCACTCCGTTTAACAAATACTTGTCTTGCAACCACATGTCCAAATGCGAACGAACCATCAGTTCTAAAGTGCGCCCTTGTTTGATTTTCTTTTGGCGGACGTTAAATCCAACACTGTGATCTGCGTCATCATCTGCAATCAACGCTGTGTCGTTGAACTTGTACAACACGTCAGGTTTCCATACCACGGATGCATCCAGATCAAGAGATTTTCCATGTACGCTCGGTAAAGGTAAGTATCCACGCTGCTGCTGACCAGTTTGTTATTCAAGTACAAATTTACTTCACTGAACAACGAATGCATGAAATTATTGACTCTGGCATTGGCACCGGGATTGGTGTTGTCCGTTTTGTGCACTTTGAGTTTCAGATACAAGTGACTGCTATTCAGATTGATGTAATCTTCGGTTTGTTCTTTGCTTTCAAATTCGATAGGAGTTGAGGTAGTCAAAGACGACACAGGATAAAACACTAACATTGAATATTCTTGCATCGTCATCATGGTGGCTGGCATGGCAAACAGATCGAGTTCTGACTTGGTACATTCGCAAGAATATCGGTGCATCATTTTATTTTCAGTTAGTAATCAAACACTTCTAATTCTCTGGCAGTCTTGTTCTTCTTTTCTTATTCATTTTCTGAACACCGTGTTTATGAGATCTGAAGGGGTTTCGACGTGTCTTCCTTCCTTGCCCTTGCTGTGTCATTGAGAAAGAAGGAATGCCAGGGCCAGAAGTGTGAAGCGAATTTATAGGAGTGTCTTGGCGACCCAAATGATCTTTCCCAGTTTGCAGCAACACATTTTTTTTCTACTCTCATAAACGTTTCTTTATGATTTTATTTGCCGATGAGGACGTTTTGAGAAATTCTTTTCCTTGCGTCAAAGCGGCATCTTTCAACGCATGAAATCTTCAAGTCACCATGGGTTTCAAGATATGGGTTACCGTACGAAAAGCGGATTTTAACATATCTCCTAAACCATGTCCTCGTTGTCCATCTACTACTTGGTACGCAAGATACATCTTGTGTTACAATTCACTGGCGAATCGTTTTCGAAAATGTACTTTCACCGTGACTTTTCCTTTGGAGAATAGAATATTTTGTCCCAGATTTCCTTTTATACTAATGTTGACACTGTCAAAATACGATTTACTGACAGAAAGATAATGAGGATGTAAAAATTCATGGTGAACGTGATTCGTGTTTCCACCTTCCTCGTAAGCAGTGATGGCAGAATCCGCTTTGAAAGGAATGACTCTGAGTAACGGAGCGGCTGTGTTTCCCACCACGTTGTACTTGACAAAATCGGAGTACACAAACAATAAAATGAGTCTTTCGTTCAATTCGACAGGGTAACAAAAAATACTGGTAAAATCAATCGTTGTTGTAAACGTCCTTCATAGGAGCCAGAGCAGTGTATCCACCCAAAATATCAAACAACCCAGGGCAAAAAGTAATGGACAATATTTTACCGTCCGAAAAATGCATTATAAGATTATCATTTTTAAAATGAGCAATTTTATGGTACTCGATCAGTACAATTTTGCGAGATTTCTCCAAGGCTTTGCCAAACTGGTCTTTAAAAATAGCTGCAATGGCTATCACCAGATGTTGAGCATTAAAATATTACCCCACAGAAATTCTCATGGAATAGCTAGTCAATGAAGGAATATTGGTGTGTAATGATTTTTTGCATTCGTAAATGCCAAGATCATTTTTATCCAAGTGTTCTTGAACTTGTTCGTTCAGGATATTCACGATGAAAGTCTTGACCTTCGTTGATATTGAGGCTTGCGTAGGATGAATAATTTCTATCAAAGCCACTTCCCAATGAGCTTCGTGGTCCAATTGTATGGACTGAGATAACTTGGCTGTGAAAGAACAAACGGTATTGTTGGGAAACACATCCTTAGAACTGTGACTCGGAAAAGTTAAATAAAATTGGTCATTAATAGTTCGATGGTTTTGGTGTTGGAGGAGTCAATCGGGATCAAAGGAGAATCATTTTCTAAATGTTCCAAAAGATGGCTGCTGTTGTTGTGACTGGAAGAATGGTGACTGGCGTTGGCTGCAAGGCTACCGTTGTTGTTGTTGTTGTTACTGTCCGTACTTTATTTCAAGGAAGGGCTGAGCAGAAGATAACCAAGACAACTGCTGAGTAAAATGGTCCACGATTGTTTGTCTCCTTGTTACACACTCAAATTGGTAATCGCTGCTCCGATGACAGAATACCCGACAAAGATTTGGCAGAAAAAGACGATTTGAGTTTTAGGCACACGTTCTCCACACCACACCCACAAAGGTTGTTTTTGTAATTCTTGAAAAGAGGAACTCTGTGAAGGAGAGGTAGCTGATGTGTTTAACGGCATGATGGTTACTTCTTTTTATTTTTATGGTCGATGACTTGGGAAGAATCAAAACTAGATGGCTATCCTTTCCAACGCACTTTCACTTCTTCAAGTCGACGTATGCCAACTTCACGTGGTCTTTGATCGAAAATGCTTTCCATATCGTACACGTCGTCTTCTTTTTTTTTGGTCACTCGTTGTAACTCAGGGAAGTAAAATGTTCCTTTTAACACTTCTCCGTGCATGTCTTCCAATTTATAGACAGGACGATCACATCCACGGACTTGTCCAGTGACACGAAACAATTCGGTGGTCCAGTTAGGTCAATACCCTTTTGTCAAAAGTGCATTTGGTGTTTCCATTGCGAACCCAATCTCCAGTCTTAAACACCAGTTCTTTCTTTTGTCCAATCTTTCACCATCTAAACAATCGATCAAACATGATCATTTCGTTTTCAGGGGCACATCCAATGCTACAATGGTACGATTGATTGTAAGCTTTGACCAGACGTGGTAACACATCGATGTACTTGAGAGTATGTTGATGTGTAAAATATTTCCACAAGAGTTCTTTCAAATTTCTTTGAAAACCTTCCACGATACTGGCTTTGGTTTCAGGAATTTCAGTGTTAAAAAAGTCAATGTGTCGTTGCTTCAATTCTTTTTGAAAAACTTGGTTCAGAAATTCGGTGCCTTTGTCTATCTGCCATCGTAAAGGGTGATGACCGCTTTGTTTCAAAACCAGTTTTAAAGCGCGTACTAAATCGGAACTGGTTTTAGAAGGAACTACCCAAGCTGATATTGAAAACACGTCAATAACACAAAACAAGTATTTGTAACCTCGATTGTACGCTGTGAAATGAGAGACATCCGCTAAATATGCTTGCCATTGATGATTGATGCCAGCCACTTTGGTTTGACTTCTGGAAATTTTCGTCGAATGGGTTTGTGTAACGTGTACGTCGATTGTTCTTGTAACCATTGTCGTACCTCTGGCAAACTTACACATATCAGTTTAGTTTTAGCTGCCCGATATTATATAGGATTGTAGTAAATGCTAACTAAAAGTGTCTCCATGATGGGCTTGACTGTGTCTCTCCTACATAAGTCACCCACTGTTCGATACTGCTTTTGGATTCGTGAGGTATTGCTAATTTGGACGAAGCTTGACTTGTCCGACGAGAAACAGGAGTCGGTTGTGAAGTGGTCACTTTTTTCTTGATGTCTTTTTTCCCTTCTGTCTTCCCTTCTTTCTTTTTTCTTCTGCTGAAGAAGGTGTGGACATCATCTTTTTGACCCAAGCTTTCATTTCTTCTCGTTGCGGCGTAAGGGAGGGTGTCAGCAAGGAAGCTGCAATCTTACTAGCTATTGGAGCAGACGGAGTTTGAAACACTTCTCGTGTGTCTTCTTCTTCTGTCATCTCCGTGGAGGTGTCTGTCTTCTTGGTCAGTTTCGGTTCACTTTTCATGATCGCCTTGAAATCTCTCAGAGTAGGTTTAGCTGTT
This sequence comes from Margaritifera margaritifera, assembly GCA_029931535.1. Taxonomy (NCBI): domain Eukaryota; kingdom Metazoa; phylum Mollusca; class Bivalvia; order Unionida; family Margaritiferidae; genus Margaritifera; species Margaritifera margaritifera. The sequence goes on along the minus strand of JAQPZY010001697.1, from coordinate 9,549,382 downwards.
TCGTCTAAAGCTTTCTGGTGAAAGAGTTGATGACGTTGCAATACTTGTCCGTACCGTTGCGATTTTTCTGCTTCTGACAAATCACTTCGATCCATTAACGATTGTAATTCTTCTTGTAACTGTGACATCGCAGTGAGATTAGGATTTGGATGTAAATGAGGTATCCGTTGTTCGTACCAACGATGGAGTTTCATCCTTCTATTGTAGGGAACTAGAGTGAGTGTTCGTCCATCCATAAGATCCAAAGGTACAAGTGTGCTGTCTTTCCAGAGAAGGCTGTCCTTGTTATTCACTCCTTATCTCGTGACTCCTCCTAAAAGGGGTCCAGCAATCGATACTAACAAAGGAGCAGCCAATTTTAACAACGGTTCTATCATCATGGGTAGAAATCCTCCTCGTTGCATTTAGCATTTTTTTATTATTTTGACTCAGGGCTATTTTCTTTTTCACCATTTGGTGAAGAACGTTCCGATGTTTTCCTAATCGTTGTTTCTGTATCTTGGACATAGGTACCGTTCCTTTTAACACATTCAAACAACATTCACATACGGTATTAATGGTTTCTTTAGGGGCTGTTTGAATGAGTTTTCGCATGGGAGGATTGGATTTAGACAGGACTGACAACACATCCAAATGCTTAGCTAAACGAGGAGAATGTCCCTTTTTTGTTTTGCCTTTCTTGGGACGACTAGGGTGGTGTGCCTTTCTTGGGGCCATCTTTTGTGTCAGGAGCAAAGAAAAACAATGATGTCCATCTGATTCCACACTTCTTTTTAATATTGGAACTCGTCTCCACTGATGGCCAGCACGTCGTATCAACATCATGGTGGATACAACTCGGCGATGATGTGTTTTCAATGGACTAAATCGTGTCAGTTTTTGTTTGGATAAATCCAGTAAATTTTGTAACAAGCCTGTTCTGTCCTGGACTTTGGTTTTAGAGGTCACTTCTTTAGCGGCAGCCGCAGTGGCTAAAGTAGCAGAAGTAGACGCCACGGGAGAAGAAGTGCCTTTCGAAATCAAATTAGGAAACACAGGTCTTAATCAGGTTTCGCAGGCATCATCATAAAGGGCGAAGAAGAAGAAGTGGCAGGAGGAGACACCGTCACCGCACTGCGTGGTTTTCTGGAGTACGTACGCATACTAACAGTAGTACCTCTCTTTCTGGCAGGAGGAGATTTTTTTTTCTTCTTGGGGCTTTTTTTTCTTTGGGCTTTTCTCCTTGGGGCTTATCTTTTTCTTGTGTGTTGTTGTTGTATGTAGCCATCTTTTGGGGGATTTGTTTGTTTTTTTCTTCTTGGTTTGGGCATTAACACTAGGATCCCATTTCAAAAGAGAACGAATAATGACACCGCCGAAAGAACTACTTCCACAAGGTTTCAAAATTATTTGTTTTTTTGGTTTGTGTATCGATTCTTGGATCTGCCAGTTGTGACGACGCACTTTTATATTCTTCAAAAATCATTTGGTTTGATGGTGTATGTGACTGATGCCTTGAAGTAATTAACGTGCTTTCAAAGTAAAAAATCGTGAGACTTCTTTGAGACTGGCTCCTAACAAATGTGCAAATGTGCTCGGACTTGTGCATTTTTTTCACGACTGATGCTATACAGGGCACGAATCAATTTGGTGGGAGGATGAGATTGAAAGGAAGTCATGTTGAATACTGTTGGAAAGAACAGACGTGGTGGATGTTTTTTTTTATTGTTTTTTTCAGAGAGATGCCAAAGGGGACGTGTAAATGACAGGACTTCCTTCTTCACACCGATGGTGAAACAAACTGGTACGAAATCTCAAATAATCGGGAGTGATGGGTTTTCGATGAGTAAATACGCATGAAGTGTTTGAATGGCATCGCCGCACGCATAATTTAGCCAAGGAGTTCCTAACTATTTGGCTAACACTTGCACTTGAGATTTGTCTCTGGGACTATTAAACAAACCACATAATGGGCATTGAGACTGCCATCCCCGTCAAGAAATGTAAGAAGTGAAGACCCCTGGAAGAAAACGTACAAGAGAACGAAAAACCCATGCCCATGAAGAAATTCAAGAAAAGCGACAGACAGTGAAAGAAAATGGACTTTGGTGATGTGTTATACAATTTTCATTGTAATTCAAAAGAGAATATACCAAAGGGGAAAAATGTAAGTGTCTCTTTGTCCTGATTTGTTTTATAAAGAAACACACACGTACTCACACATTTTTATAATGGGTTTTAAGTTTTACTTGATGTGGCAATCATGGAGTAGTATCCCTTTTCTAAAAGATGTGAGTCGCCCTAAAAAGGACCGTTGGGGTGTTTGGTGTTTTTTTTATAGCAAACTCATGGACTTTACATGATGAGCTTTAAGTGCCTCAATCCTTTTCCACGGCCAAGTCCTACTCCTCCTCCGGCTTTGGTAGTAGTAGTAGTAGTAGTAGTTACTGCTGATGGCATCTCAGGAGTAGTGAGAGTGGATGGTGTGATGGGTTTAGAATTCTTAGCCCGTGAAGGTCTTTTTCTCTTGGGTTGTGTTAAAGAAGTCTGATACATTTTTCTCAGATAGTTTAACTCGACAAAATGTCTTGTAGCGGACTCACCGTTTTGTTTTCACTACCTTCGTTCTGTCCTTCACACTTCAAAATGTTCTGCTTCTCTTCTTCTTCTTTCCTCTTGTTATTGTTGTTCTTGTGGAAGAAATGCTTTTTCAGCTTCTCTCTGCCTTTGCAATAAAATCCTCAAGTTCTTCCTTCTGCCTCTATCTAAAATCATCCGCCAAGGGTAATGATGTAGAAGGTAATGAAGGCGGTACTACCATCGCAGGCAAAATTCTTGCGAAGACGACGTCAGAAAATCCACGAAATCCAAATTAAAGTGATCCTCTTCTGTAAGAATGCTAGTGACCGCTGCATTCGTCGTCGTCGTACTATCATTCCGAATATACGAGGTCTCTGTAGCAGGCGCACTCCAATACATTGTCTTCAATGGTTACAGTCATACTCAAACTATGTCACAATGGTACTCCGTACGAACGCTGTTGCGCCTATATACTAAATCTGACGTCACCCCCTACCCCGTTCTCTTCTGCTTGGAAGGGAGACCACACATTTTGTAACGCACGTTTGGATTGGTGGAATATTTCGATCCGTTTCGATCAGGTCTTAGGCTATATATAGAAGCGTTTTGTCACATGTTTCACCTGTTCTCAGGACAAGATGTATACTACAGTAGAGTCATCATCCATTGTATCGGGCATGCTCTTCAACCCGGACTACCACATGTATGTGGAGGCATCATGGGCTATTACCAAGATTACAACCACTGTCATATGGAAGAGAAGAATTTATGTGGAGAGACAAGGCTATCTAAGGAGCATCTTACTCTACGGGCCTGAAGTGCGTAGAAGTTTGAGAAGAAGAAGACATGTGAAGAGGTGTGATATGTGTTAACTCACTTTGGTTAACAAACTCCTAAGAGATATTATTAAATAATTGCTAATGGTGTTTATATGTTTTGGGTTTCTCTTTGTCTATACGGATATTGACAATAACATACATTCCCATTTGACCCTATCAATACTTCTGTCCCCATAAACACTTCTATCCCTATAACACTTCTGTCACCACAAACACTTCTGTCACCATATTATTTACCTACGGATAAATGACTGCACCGAAGATTCAACCTTTATTATGCTTTCTGCACAATAAGCTAGTACCTCTCACCAAAAGGATACATACATTTCTGTTTGGAAAAGCATGACAAAGAAAAAACAATGTTAAATTCATAAATCATGCCAATGACAATGTGTACCAGAGGTACAACACAACAGTGCAGCTTAAAACATCTACAGTTAATCAAATCAGTTACCAGTCCATCTCTCTCTTTTCTGTATATAATGAGTAAAAAGACACCAAGTGCGCGTCATGGGCGAGGTCTCCGTCCAGGACAACACTTTCTTTCTATCCTACACTGCTGGTAGACAACGGTACTAATTTCAGGATGAAAAATAAAATTAACAAGATTAATAATCATTTGGTTACAGAGATCAAACAATATACAATGTGTTAGAAAGAAACACAAAGAAGTTTATATATATATATATATATATATATATATATATATATATATATATATATATATATATATATATATATATATATACATACATATTTAATTGGGCGGAGGTTAGCATGGCTACTGTTTACTGTTTTCGTTGGTATAAGTGTAACAACGCTGGATTAGGTTTTGCATGAATAACTATCGGCGTAACCGTTCTTTTGGTTTTTAATGTGTTTGGTGCAACATTCATGGGATTTGTTGCAACAATATTCAAGGGAAAACTTGATCTACAACAAAATTTTAAAACATGATGAAATAGTAACATCTACCATTAGTAAGTTACATGGTATCAACGACACAATAAGAAAAGCAATGAGTGATAATGAAATTAACCAGGAGGAATTTATTTTAACGATCAACGAGTACAGCAGGTACTATAAAACAAAAGCTACAATCAGAAAGAAAATAAATAGTACAAAGAATCAAGACATAGAGGAATTTGGGAAAAAGCTTTGGAGCAAGGGAAGAAACTGAAGAAAAAAGAAAGACTGGAAACGTTCGGAGGAGGATTAATCTTAGAGAAACCTACAGCGAATAGAAAGTCCATTGTCGTTACAACAAAGGATACAAATTGAACAGAAACAACATTAATTACTGGAAGTTTAAATCTTTCCTCTACGAATAGGTGGCTATATTCCTGAAAAAGAAGTCTATCTCAATAATCAAATGAACAACAAAAAAGCAAGCTATCTAATTCATTACAGCGAATATAATTTTTAATGAGTATTAAAATATTTCTGATGGGCTAAAGAAAACCCCAGTATAATTTACTACACAAATAACAAGAAAGAAACAAGGACTGTTTATATTTGTAATGGTTTTATATGTACATAGAAAAAGTCACAGCTGGAAATGCTACAAACGGTACCCCCCCCCCCCCCCCGAAAAAAAGGTATTGATGTTGCATATTGGAAAATAACGTTAAAGTTCTCTTTATTCCAACCAATGATTACACACTGTCTATCACCAAATGCAACGCTAAATTGTTAGGAATCAATAACCAGAGAACTATGCAGTCATCTACCGAATGTGATACTGTTTGTGGGTTTTGAAACCTAAATATTTGTACATTTTCCTCAGTCAAGTCTATAACACCAAAAAAGTACTCTAATGACTGATATTCCTGCTTGTTAGAGTTTCTACCTTTAAAAGAATGTTTTTCACGGCGATTTGTGTAATGCAGTATTAATGGTCATTACAAGACAGCAGAAAGAGGTCCCATTAACAGATTGAATATTAGCAAATAAGAAGACGATGGAAAATTCTAATGCTATACAGTTCTTGCAAAAGTAATAGAAAGATCGGGTGATATAAGAAAGGATGCAGATATATTTATGAAAGTTAAATAAATATTATATTTAGAATTAAAGACGAATCTCAAGCTTATGATGTAAGTAATTTCATAATAATTTAATTAAATTTTTATGCAAAACGGTATATTTACACATGCAGATTTAATAGAGACAGATCAATTTTGTTTAAGGTCAAAAAGATTGTTGCTTCTAATTTTAATGTGGAAAAGGTATAGTGTTTTTAGAAACTGTAAATGGGAAAAGTATCAAGGTAGATGGTTATTGAACAGAGAGTCATGTATTTACTCTCTGTTCATAAAATCCTTTGAATTTCCAAATGTATGTTGATTGAAATTCTACATAGGCAAACAAATACATGTATCCATATGTCGATTGCCCGTCAGATAAGATTAAATATGATATTATATGTGAGATAACTCCCCATCTTTAATATTATACATATAAATGTGTAAAAAAAAAAAAAAAAAAAATTGTGATCCTATAAGATATTTCCATATTTGAGATGAAATTAATATAATAATCTTAAAAGGACATATTTTCCATTTACATATTTTAAGATAATCATTCTGGAAAAGTAAACTGTTGAATGGGCAAGTAAAACTGAAATTTATTTGCCCGTGGCCAAGTAAATGTTCAACGTCTGGTCTCTGACAAAAATTTGTTTTTTTCCTTCAAAAAAGTCCTTTCTTTAGTTCGTACTGTAGCATATATTTAATGGAAAATATGTCTGTTGATATTTTTCAAATAGATTAGCATTTCTTCATAATTTTGTGCTTAATTTATTTTTCCTATTTTCTTTCTTTTTCATTCATTTTTATAAACTCAGATTCATATTTACAATAAGACACCATTGTAAATTAAATTTAGATGATAGTATGTAACTGTATAACTATGAGTAATGAAAAATATATAAAGTACTATATTCTGTATACTTGTATGAAGAAAAAAATTAAATCTTCTATAGTAAACACAGTAAAAGTAAGCCGAATACTAAAACCGTGATGATAATACGTTATATGTATGTACGCGGTGAATCCAAAAGCAAAGGCTCCAACCAACCAGCCATGGCACCTTCTTGAATCTGGGAGCTACAAAAACAATACATATATACATAAACTATAAATAAATAAATAAATCCACCTATTCGATTTTCTTCAGTGAAGATGTTTTGAAGCATTTTTTTCGAAAAATTATGTATTTAATTTTGTACCTGAGTGAAAATTTTACATTTTTAAACACTTATCTAATGCGGTTCTCGACTTTCAGGAAAGTCAGTTACTATCTATGGCTCAACATTTTTCGCACTGGATGGGAAAAATGAATCATTTACAAAACTGTAGATGATTTATGTTCAATACATAAAAAAAATTCATTCCTTATAATAAACTATGAGAGTTACTATAAAATTATTATTATCATCATTATTATTAATTAGTAGTAGTAGTAGTATTGATGTTATTATTATTATTATTATTATTATTATTATTATTATTATTATTATTATTATTATTATTATTATTATTATTATTTGTTTCGCTGGTTGGTTGGGGTAGGTCCTAGTTCATTTTCATTGTGTTGGGTGTTGTGCAGTTGCGCCTTGTTCGACCGTTCTTGGATACATGTTTGACCATTTGGGAAGAAAAAAAAACAACCGTGGTGGCATAGTGCCAGCACAGCACAATGTAGAAACATGGACAAAGACGCAGACCAGTCGCAAGAACACAGGGGCGCAGGGTCAAGGAGGAGCCACACAACATTCGCAAACTGCAGGGGAGGGAAAAGGGCGCATAAGACGCTCAAAGTATATACACAAGCATGTCGACTATAAGCCCATCCTGTCCGCCGTGTGGCGACAAGCGCAACGACTGCAGTACCGGCACGGTCGAAACATCCAAAGGATGCCAAGACTTGAGAGATAGAAGACTTCCGGAAGAAAACAAAGGCACTGGGGTTTGCGCGGCGGAGCGTGGAGAACCATCAAGTCGGATAAGGCGGGTCTCTGCAGGAGGCATGCAAAAACCGCCAACGTGTGCGTGACTATGCGAACACAACCTGCGAGTATATTCTCAGGACGGGCGCGGGGAACACTGTTTGCCTGCCAAGAGCAGGATATCCTGGGCCAAGGACAGCAAAGGCTTGCACATACATATATAGGCAGGTCCATCTACCTACGGTTGCAGTGGCGTTTCGCCGTCGTTTCGACTGTGCAAATGCAGGGTCCCTTTGGTGTGTACTTAATCGCAGATAAACGTTTGTTTTCGTTGCGCTTGTCGCTACCTGCACTGTCTCGCTCTCGAGCTGGACAAGGCCATGGCCGAGGCAGGTCCCTCCTACCAACACTTGCACTTCCGGTTTGCCGTCGTTTCGACTGCACAAGCGCAGGGTTACTCTAAGGATAGATCCTGGCCGACAAAAGTCGCGTTGCCGACCATCGCGATCGGTTCGCACCAAAAAGAAAGCAATGGAGGGGGTCTTTTCCGCACACCATTGTAAGGCAGGAAAAACAAAATGCAAACATCGCTTTTGAAAAGTAGATCCCATAGGTATACGAGGGACTGCGGAGGCAACCAAACGATATTGAGCTAGTGCAACCAACCGCCCCCACCCACACACAAACGGCTGGCGAGCGAAAAGAAGGATTGCCTGTTGGAACGACTGCCAAGGCTTGCGTATACAAATATAGGATTGGATTTACAATGGCATGTGCAAGCCCTCACGCGCTTCGCTAACTCTATCCTAACCTATGACGATTTGCGTGCACAACTGCGACATTGCAGAGATCAAACTCGCATCCTCCCCATTAGCCAGGCCGAAAAGGATTGGGCCAGTGTTTCTTGTTATTCTGGACGACATAAAACTGCTAGTCTTGTGTACAGATGATGAGTACGCCTTGCCAAACCCCTTCTTCGACCCTTGAGAAAGGCTAGGGACAAGACTCTACAGCTGCCATTGCGTGCGGCAGACGAGATGCAAATAAAGGTGGTGGGCGCCACCATGGTATGTCTTTTTTCGTAGCTCTGACTGGCGCTTGGCGTTGTTCCAACGACCGCGTCTGGTGCAGCCGAACCGGTGGTTAACGTCGCCAACCTGTCTTTTTTTCTTGGTGGAGTTTGTGCGATGGTTCAAAAGGCGGTAACGCAGTGAAGCAGGCAGTTTCTCTAGCTCGCTGTGTCTTTCGATTGCGCGATGCAGAAAGTAGGCGTGTGCGGAGAATCTTCGTCTGCAGTTGGCTTGTCTTTTGTTGTCGCAGGCGCGCAGCGAGAGGATTGTACGGGAGGCTCCCCGGATGGTGGTGGCCGCAAAGCGCATACAGAGGTACTCGCCGCGCTCGAGGTCGACCGTTTTCTTACATCTTTAGTTTTCAGGAGCGGGTACTAGCTGCAGCTTTGATACTGCCACATATGCCATGGTTTCTACGGGCAGAAGGTTGGTAATCGTACCCACAATCCGGATAGCCTCTCGGAAATTCTTTTTGGCGGCATCGCATAGGGCCTGCATTTTTGGCTTTAAACTGAATTGCAAACAACGGGTCGACCCTGCTTGTTGTATAAGGTACGCACTAGTTCTACCTGGAATGAATAGTAAGGGCACCCTACACTGAGTTCGACCAAGTATTCGAGCTCTCGTTTGTAGTCGATGACCACTATCACTAAGTTCTCCTGGCACTTCTTTCGGAGGAGTGTCGCTAAAGACTATACACAACGCGATTCGGTTTTGTTGTTGTTGTAATAACCCGAGCACCTGTACTTTGTTCTCTGTGCTGGCCTGCATTGTTGCCTCTGCGTTCACGCACGCTTCCACTACAGCAGGAAACCGATCGGCCAGCTTGCTTGTAGACTTGCTACCCAGTAACTCGACAGAGTTTGTCTCACGCATCTAATATTCTTCCGCGCGACAAGGACCCGTTCCAGGCTGGTTAGCTCTGCCCGCCTCTTTTCTCGTGCGGTTTCCAGTTCTTCCAGAGTCCGACGATGCCAGATCTCGACATCCCGGGCGTCTTCCAAAGCAAGCAGGCGACGTTCCCTGTAGTAGGTCGACAGTACGGAGAGCTTGCGGTCGGTCTCGACTTACTTCAGTAGCCAGCAGATTAGGTCAATGCCAATCGCCTGTGTCTTCTTCGTGCACCATATACAAGGATACGTGCGGAGCGTCGGGAAGGAGTTCAGAGGGTGGGGCGCTGTGTGTACCTTCATGGTGCGTTGACTGGCAGCTAGTTCTGTGCCAGCCTCGGAGTCCTTAGTGTAGCACCGCAGCGGTGCTATGTCTATGCCATCGTTATCCCGTAGGATGTCTGCCCGAAAGATTGGGCAACTGCGAAAGTCAAATTCCGAGGCATGCATAGAGCGAGACCTCGATGCGTGTACAGCCGCGGGCCTGGACGTCGGAATGCAAAAACGTCTGGCACAGATGCTTGTTGGGACAGACGGAAAAGTCTCTCCGATACCCTCCAAAGCATTCGCATACCTCAAAGTTCGACACGACCTTGTTGTATATCTTGCAACGGATAGTGTAGCCCTGGGAGGCGTTGCAAATGTAGGTGAAGACAAATTCTCGCCCAACTGCTCGCTCACGCTGTCTTTGGTGTCCAGGATGGTAAAATCTTCGCTACCCATTGCGTCGAAAAAGTCGTATTTATCTTGCGGGGGTTTTGCTGTCAGGGTTGTGCAGTTTATTCCAATCGCAATGCGCCCTGGCATACCAGCCGGACTCATCCATTGTGTGCACAACATTAGCCTGGAGGTAGCTTCGTTGTGTCCCGTCGGGCTAGCGGCCAGAGTCTCGCGTACGCCAATCTGTATGCTGGATACCACCTACTTTTTGCCGTCCTCGCTTCCCCGCTAGTGCAAAGCACCTTGCCGCTGGCAGAAACGACGTCCTCGCTTCGTAGGTAGCCAAGGACGCATATATCGTCCACAAAGATGGGGAGTTTAGAAGCAGAATATCTTTGTGCTACCGAAATCTCAAATCGGATGTTTTTTTGGCTACACTCCAAGACGTGCCCAACATGTTTGTGCGATGCCAAGGCGTGTCTTCGCATAAGTCGTCCGGAGGAAATGTGAGAACGTCGCCAGGTGTTGTGCACTTTTTATGTGTTTTTTGACGTATGAAAGGGCGGAAATGGCCGCGGGGGGTTGGGTCGTGGTGGTGGTGGGCTACAGCACCAATGGGTAACCATTTCAAATTACCTTTGGTTACATATTGGTGCTATAGGCTACCATGGGATTCCATGTGGAGTACAAATATCTTGAATGAAAAAGAAAGATTTTTTTCTCAAAGTTACGTGAACATTACAATTCTGTGATTCCCTGGGATAGGCCGGAGGAGTCAATGTTAGATCCCATTCGATCCCGCAATTTCCAGATAATAAACACCAATACAAGAAAAGCCAATTACACTCTCATAAGTTTAGAAAAAGAAATACCCAACCTGAAAACACTGAATTCAAGCTTCACTGAAACAAAACTTACATTCGAACATAACTGGAATACTATTCTACTGTACTACATTAACTGCAGAAAACTCTAAAGAGCCCATGGTATTTCGAACGTTAAGGTCTTTGTAATTATAGCGCTACAGGTAACGGGGTCAAAATAATGTAGCAATCAAAAGTCTTTTCATATTCCTGTGGTAAAGTTTTCTTTTTTCACACAGTCACATTATTTTAATAACCATTACTATTTAAGAGATAAGTGCAAAAGGCGCTTCTTTTGATCACTGCTGTCTCCAGTAGGCCTAAATACCACTTTAATTGCTCGAATTTCTCCACCAAGCTACTAAACATCAACTTTATTCATTTTTAATCAAACAGAATGAAATAAAAACTTAATTTTATACACTCTACTAAATAGTTACCGTCCAAAACGCTAGTAGTAGTCATGAATACCTAATTTGCATGAAATCAATAAAATTTCCTTTCCATTGCTGACTGATTTGACGTTTCGAATAGCACTTTCTAAACTAACTTGACATTTCCAAACATTTTTAAAATGAATAATTTTCCCATAAATCGAGTTGTGACTACAACGAAGTCGCCATCTTGAATTGTGATTTACTAATGCTTCCCGCACTCAAGAGAATGGGCAAAAAATGTTGTCCAAACTGTCCACCAAAGATTGTCCGTGGGTGCCCATAGCCCATCTACAGGCAACCGATAGTAATCATGGGCATCATAAACCATCTCCACAGGTACCTTACGCTATCAACTCTGAAAGCATCAATTTTTTTAACACCAAATCAAACCTAGTTTAATTGCATTTAGGCTGAAATCTCTGATTAGATGGCAAATAATCATACTTTGCCATTGTCGCTAAAAAAAAAGAAAGTTCGTAAACGAACATTAATATAAAGTGTCCTTTTCTATTGATTTTCATTGCTCGTGATAAAATTGTAGGTGAGAACATCATGTAATTCTGAAAAGAAAATTTGAAAAACCCGGGACATATTCTTGATCAGCAATTATCAAAAGGTTCAAATATAAGGTACCGCATTGCCAATTAGTTCAATTACTAGTACTTTCAGATACGAAAACTGGTGTCTGAATGATAAATACCATAAACATATAATAAAATATTTAATCCAACAAACAACAATATAAATCTAAAGCAACTTGAAACGATCTGTAATCACTTTAAGATTCCTATTTATACTGTCTGGCTGTATACTAGTAGAAAAATAAATATATTATTGATAATGGGTCTGTAGAACATAAAAAAAAATGGAACACTTAATTTTAGGCCAGTTAAATTGAACTATCCAGTTGGTGATAATAACATTTTTATTTTTATTTTGCCCCTGATATGGTGATGAAATCGGGTAGTATAGTAAGGTTATAATAACAATTTGAAAATGTTATCAGATTCATTTAAACTAGATATAAATCTTAACCTAACTACTGACGTGGTAAAGACTATAATACCAGCAACTGATAAACGGTCTGTAACAATTCGTCAAAAGGGATACAACGAAAAAATATGGTTAATAAGAATGATGTAGACAAGCGTACAACAGTACCTACACCTAATATACCTCGTGATAGAAATTATATAGATCATGAAGTAAATAAGCAAGCGTTTATTAGTATGTCTGTGGTTGCAATAGCTGGCGCAATTCACTTTTTGAAATATATTAGTTAATCTATAATTCTTTTTGTTTCTACAATAAAAATCTTTTAATACAATTGCAGAGAACAATCTAGTTAATGTAATAATTAACAAAATGGCATTATCAGCTATTCAAGAAATAATTTTTCCTCCGATGTTAAAAGCCAGCTAATTACATTACCAGGTAATGCTGTTGCTGCTTTTTTTTAGCCAAGTAAAACAAAGCTAGCGCTTCCTGCTGTTAATCCTTTTACATAATGTGCTGTGCACAGATCAAGAGTTGCTTCTATCATACCAATAGCTGTAAAAACAGTAGCAATTGTTACACTTTTTTCTTTGAACAGTCGTTTAAACCTTGACTAACAATAATGTTTGCTTAATGATATTAATATTTTCTATAAAGCTATTTTCTATATCTGTTAAATGACCAACTATTTGTGCTCTTTTACTTTCATCAGCTTGTAATATATCATTAAATTTAGCTCTTTTAGCTGGATGTTTTTCTTTTGTAATATCAAGGTCTGTTTTCGTTGATAACAGTTTTGAATGTACAATATCAGCAGCACTCACATAACCTCTTAATACTCTTTCTTCTTGATCAATAAACATTCTGTAATTTTTTCCTTCTCTAGTAAAATATATTTCTACATCTTTTTTATATTTTCAATTTCATTCTTAAAATCAATATTTCCCTTATTTAAACCATCACGTATTATTCTTACATCATTTAAAGATTGTATCAAATCTGTTTCATCAACTCCAACTGTTATCGGTTGCGTTTTTATATTATCTAACGGCTCATTTGATTTAAATATATCTACTTATATTTCCTGGGTAGATTTAGTTGGCTGTCAAGTACGTTGTTGTAATATTGTAGGATTATAAAATGATGAACTTTATATATCTCCTTCTTTCGGCCAACCTAAACAAACGCAAAAAAGCACTTTTATCTCCTTGTTTACCTATAGAGTTAAGTGATAACAATTTTTTTGGTTTACCCCTTGTAAAAATCTGAATCATATCTTTCCCTATTTCTTGGTAATACAATGTTGCTTTATAAATCAATAAGTAAGGTTTAATTATATTATACTGTGTTTCATCTATCTCTAATCCAGGTTTGATACATTCTTTGCATTCATCAAGAATTGATTGTTGAACTGTTTGTTGATGGGGTTTTTTATTCGTCATTTAATCAAATATCTAGAACAGGATTTTCTTTATCAGGATTTTCATCTTCTTTAGTAGTATTTTCGTCGTCTTCGTGTTCGGTGTTTTTTTTTTTGTGTGTTTTTTTAATTCTTTTGCAGTACCACCTTCCGCAATTTTGCACTATTTAAATTGATCAAAATCAACTTGAAAAATAATATGTTTGTTTAGAATGTAAACAAGATCTTGACGTCAGTACTCTCTATGAACATACAAGGAAATTACTGGTAAACACTTAACTTATAATGAGGTAGATACAATGGATTTTTAAAAAAATTAAGAAAAGAAATGAATTTTGCAAATTTTAGATCAGCTAAGATAATCAAAGTCATTGCCAGATGTAATAATACTAGGAATAACATCTTTTTCAATTGATAACGTAAGCGAATTACAGCAAGAGTTAAAAGAAGGCTACTTGGCAATAAACGGAATTAGATACTTCAGAGGGTTTTCATGTTTTAGGTTTGGATTACTAACTTCACCATTACGTGCCGGTTTCATAACTTTTAAGCACGTTAATTTTTAAAAGGAAGATGAAAACCAGGACCTAGTTATGTTAGAAATTCAATAACTGTAAACACTATTTAAGATATTTGAATGTTATAACTAACTTGAAAATGACTTGAAGGTAACTTGAAAATAACTGAAACAATTGTTTAGGAAAGTTTCGATGTCGTTGCAAAATAAATGGAAGGTGGTGAAAGTAAAACTGAGAAGATAACTTCACAAAAGATAAAAGGTCCGCGTACAGTTGAATTTGGAAAACAAGTTGGAAAACGTTCACAAGAATTTAAAAAAGCAAAGGGGGAAAATAGTATAGCTACTGAGAGAACTGAAGGCAAAGAGCCACCCAAGCATGACTTACACAGTGGTGCTTTGGTAGGCTACAACATTTACTACTTGATAGAAAAGAATAAGTGGCGGAGGAGCCTACAAACACGCAATGGCGGCACCAGACGAACGGATTGCATCGGGAGCTTTTTTTTACACCTGAAATTGTCATAGTATTTCAAATTCACCTTTGTGTGTAACGGGGGTAATTCTTCACAAAACTTATATTTAGGAGGGGGGTGAGGGAGGGGGAGGGGGGAAAAGGAGGTTGGCAACTGAGATAAAGCTGTTCTTTGAAGCAAAGTATGGGCGCCACTAAGGAACATTGCCCCAGGGCGCCTCGAACCCTCGCGCCACCACTGTTAACGTGTTCTCCAAACAACTAAGTAAAGCAAATTCGTTTCCAGAAATGCTGTAGCGGAGTCGTGCATGTATTACTGAATTTAAAAAAAAAGAAAATATATTAATAAATGGCAGGCGAAACGAAGAACACAGTTAACACCATCTACCATGAAGCATTAAATTCACCCTTACAGTAACTTACAGTATGATTTTCAAGAGGATATTTAATTTTAAAGTAGATTCCCCAACTAACACAGGTACAGAAGACAAAATAAAATTGGTTATTCCAGTTTCCTTTCGTCAGTTTACGATTGACTATCTAATAGCACAATAGATACCGCCAGACAAAATATTTAAGTCAATATATTAACTAGCTACTTAGGCTCTTTAAGTGGTATATAAATTATCTAACGAACAATGAATTAATATTTGGGCAGATGAAAATTAATTCAATTAAGAATGAAAGAACTTTACTGAGGTAAAAGAATAAAAGTATAACGCAGCATATCAGTTTTTAAAAAAATTTTTTTTATAGAAGTTGCTATGGCAAGTGTTTCCGGTTGAAGGAGTGTTACAGCTGCTAATTTAATAGTTGTGAGCATTACAGAACTTATTGTTTCTTTACCTTTTACAGGGTTTGGTGCAGCTTTACCAGGGTTTGTTGCAAAAGCTTTCAAAGACGAGCTAGTATACACAATTTTTTAAAAACACGATGAGATTGTAGGCTCTGGTATAAGTATGTTTAATTTTATTGATGAAATGCCGAGTAAAGCAATAAGCGATAATGAAATAAGTCACGACGATTTTAATATGACAGTAAGTGAATACAACAACTAGCTGCAATGACGTAACGGATATCAGGACTGCTTAGCTAAGCCGGCAGCTTATCAGATTAACTCAGGCTTTTTTCCAGTTAGTTACATTTCTTAGGGAAGTGATGATATTTTCAAGCTGACTGATTACAACATTTTCATAACGCTCATAAATTTTATGGTTAGCAACGTCTGTGAGAACAAATAAAATAGAACACGGTATAATGAGTGAAAAACTGAGGGGCTGGTATAGCGCAAAACACGGGTATATAAGCTATCCAGTTTATTGTAGACTCAAAGAAAGTTCGAATTCCACTCGATTTTCAGGATTTTACTTTTTATCTTTTGTTTTATTTACTCTGGATGAAACCAATTTTGATTACTTTTTTATTCCACAATAATGATAATGGAGACGATGATAAATGTCTCCATTATTACTGTCGCCTTTGTCATTATTTTCTCCTTTAAATATGATTAAAAGATTTACATTCCTGTTTCTTTCTCTTTCTGTTATTCTAACTATCCGTATAAGTTTGCCCACCGTTTCATAGACATTAACATAAATATTAAATTCATTTTCAAATCTTGTTATATCTTGTATATTTATTGGACGTTTACTAAACCCATGCGTATTCTTATCAAGGTTTTATGTTGTAGTCTAGGTAGATATAAAATAGGTTCTATTGCATACAAACACATTTAATGTAAGTATTTTGTACATTAAGGCAGGCTTTTAAAAAAAATTATCATGTGTGGTAAATCTATATATTATTTTCATCTTATTGGCGTAAATTTATCAACATGTGAAGTTAGATAATTTATTTTATTAAGAAACAATGTTGATCTAAACTTATTTTCTGATCAAATCTTGTATCATATCAAATAGTTCATCACCTTAACTTTATACTTCATTTTTGTTCATTATGTTTAAGTTGGTGTTCTATGATATCAATACACATAATGATAATAATGTACTGTATTTTTCTTCTTTCAGATATTCGTATTTTTGTATCAAGGAAATTCTGTGCCATTTGGATAGTTCTATTTTAATTTAAATCAAAATTTCGGTGAAAAAAAAATTTCGTGTTTTTTTTAGAGTGGTATATGTTTTTCCATTTATAAAACTAGTACCAAATTTACTTTTCTTTTATCATAAAATAATGAGCGTCTTTTTACGGCTTTTCTACAATCAGAGGTATTTTTCTTTGGTTGTATTCTCTGATTTTGTTTCTTTTGATTTTGTTTGATTAAATTTGCACATCGTGTGTAATACCCCCACTTTTCCTGTCAGTCCAGAGGACAATCAACTTAAGTATTTTGGTGCACTGGCCGTCCTTGTGACAGGATCCGTTTTGCTTTCTGAAATCGTATAGGGTGGTATGAAGCTTCGATTAATTGAATCACACGATCGACTACAACCCCTGTTGGTGAATCTAGGCTTAAGCCTAGAAACTCCGGATGTTAGTCGAGATGTAGCTATCCCTAAATTTTAGGTGCACCAGAAACTCGTAAATTTATTGTATTTAAAAAAAAAAGATATATATATATATATATATATATATATATATATATATATATATATATATATATATATATATATATATATATATATATATATATATAGTCACTGATAATTCATAAAAAAATAACTTTCCAATATTTTTCTTTTACCAGTAATTATTAAAAAAATAAGCAACACCAACACGTAAAATCTGCGACCGGTTTCGCTTTATTGCTTCATCAAACTGAATTAAAAATATTTTTTACGTCATTAAATCCCTTTGGTTTTCTAAGAGATTAAGGTGGCACTCTCCAGTTTCGTACTTTGCATAGGTTTAGATTTTGAAAGAAAAAGAATTACCCAGGTTTTCCTCACTGGCTGTCCTGGCTATTTAAAAAAGACCTTGTATATCTTAGGTATTGTTAAAAGAACTTTGAATTCCCTTTATTTTGGTGTATGATTGATGGGTGAAATTTGGGTTATAGAGTATACAGCTTGGTCTTACATAAGATGTGCACCTCTCAAAAAACTGCTAGCTCCGCTTGGTCATAACTTTGTTTACTTCTTAGATATTTTGTAATTTATTCATAGTACTTTCAGAGGCTGGTATTGTCTGCTCTGGCAAAATTCGTTTCCCTATTTCAATAACTGCTGAAAATAGTGCACTTTTGACTAATTCAGACTGATTTTTCGAGTACTTTGGAGCGGCCATTTTGTCTGCTGTGTGCTTAGATCATGTCCAGTTTCCACAAGTACAATATGTAAAGAAATTTCAGCCACAGTACATGAAAGTAACATAGAGGTATGCCAACATTCTCTCCATTGTTCATGTTGCAAATGCAAAATACTTCATCTTACACCTGTCACTCTCTCAGAAGCATGTATTATCTGTAGAGCGCCCCCTTAACGATATAAAAACAAAAATAAAATGACATAAACAAAGTGACGTCATAGCTTGAATCGTTCTGAGACGTTCTAGGTACAGTCTTAAATGCATAAATATCATGGAAAAAGGACATATTAAAAAGATACATAAAACTCGATCATTATGATACATATATTTCTATTGAAAACTATAACAGTAGAACATATATGAAGAAATAGAGATAAACAGTTTTATGAATTGATAAATTATTGAAGATTATAAATAATCTTAGACTTAGAACTTTTTAGATATGTATATCAGTATCCAAACTGTTAATCCAATATATATTTTCTTTAAAATACATTCTATTTCAGAATTAATGTTGACAAATATGTCCCTTTGTACAATTATTATACAAAGTTATCAATATTGTCATAATTAATAAAATAAAATTTAAAATAATAAAAAATAATATATTGAGATATTGTTTATTAATATGATAAATTAATACTGCACAAAAATAACTTCAGAAAGTAATGTATATTTTTAAATTGTAGGATACTTTTGTATTTATATTATTGTTAGTTTATGCAGATAACTAAGAAAATTATCCAAATTCAGTTCCAGTATAATGGGTTAGGTAATTTTCATTATATATTAGGCATTATGCAAATAAGAAATGACCGAATATTATAAACTTATTAATGAATTGCATATATAATCTTTGAATTTAGACCTTTTGGAGAGATAGTATCCAAATGGTGAATCAAATATGTTTCTTTTAGCAGACGTTCCATTTCCGAATAAACAATATCAACTGTCTTAAATGAAAAATCTTGTAAATTATGGAAGCTGTCATTAAAGTGTATGGCGACATGAGATGAAACAGATGGATCTATAACGTTATTTATTTAAAATCTATGTTTGTTAATGCGTTTCGAACGGTTTGTCCAACATATTGTGTGTCACACTTTTACAGGTTATCAAATATATACCACTAAATGTTGCAGTTAGCATCATTACCTTGGCTACCATGGCCGTCAGCGTGGGGGGGGGGGGGGGACGCAGTTGCCGCCCCCACCATTTGTAAAAAATCCATTGTGCAGTATATATATATATATATATATATATATATATATATATATATATATATATATATATAAGTTTACTTATGGACTTGGCACAACTGATATGGTTGCAGAGGCACTCAGTACAGCAAACAGAGGACACCTACTATGGGTCCTTGGACGGAAGAAGAGCAGCATAACGGAGCAAGAAGTGCCTAGCTGGGCAGGGTTCATCTCAGTTACCGGTGAGAAACCTACCAAGATGATTACTATCCAGTCATCTATCACCTCATAACAGACTACAAGACCGTTCAGAAGTGCCTGCGATGGGCTGCTGAGGCTACCATAGAAGAAGGTCAAGAATATTTCATAACCACATTTGACCTTGGCGTTTGCATGAAGACATATCCACTCAAATATTAAAGAGTCATGCAGATAAAGTATATGCTTTGGAAGCTTCCACTGGCCATTTGTGACTGCTCTGCAAATGTCTTGACCAAGAGAGTACACTAGTCTATTCACCTTTGATGTGTGACCATCGGACTTCCAGGAAATAAGATAGTCTAGAATTTCTGAGGCTGAGGAATGACATCCACATTTGTAAGTACTCTGCAGTTGGAGGCCATGGGAGGCTGCCAGACTTTTCAAAGGCTTCAATAATTGTTGTCCGCAAGTACATAGCAACCTTTGCAACTATGTCAGTTGTCCCAAGTCCAAAGACAAAATAGACCGTTAGTTCAGTACCTATTTCAGAATTGTACACAAGATAGATCTGGAATTGGTTGTCAACATTACAAAATGACAACTTCCGTCTGTTGATGTCATTTTTCGCCAACTTATCCTTCAAGTTTTCTCCTCTGTTTGGGTTTGGATGTTTTGTATTATGCAACGTAGAGATGTACAGCTCAGTTTCAGGACTCTTTGGCCATTTATGATTTCTATGTCGATCACTTGGCAAACTTTGGTAAAAGCCTGACTATGTGCCTCCTCAAGCTCTTTCTGCTTGAACTTTTCTTTCTCATTTTCAGTCCTGTTAAAGACTGGATCTTGAATATATTTCTTATGACATTGGCCGTGGAAATGTGCCTCTCAAGCAAACTAAATCATAAACTCTTATTCTGGTGAGAAGTTTTTCACCACTTCTGCTTTCAGCTATTTCAAGGACCGATTTTCATCCATCATATTCAAACTTCGAAGTTTCTTCTATTGTCCATACTGCCTTCTGTTTCATTTTCTTTCATCCTTCTTTGTTGCAAAAGATGCAGTCAGGCTTGAACAAAATCTAATCTGATTCAGCGGAAGATCGGCATGAAGTTCGAGGTGCACATGTTGCAAGTTCTGACAAGACAGGTGATGATTTCAATTGGAACAGGTTCATTGTAAATCTCTGGTAACAGTCACCGTGGTAACCGTGTTTCTCTGTGTATTCATCAGGGACATGTTCACAAGTATCATCCATCCTTTGCCCAGAACATACAGGCTTAGTCAGCCTTTATTTACATATATCTATTAACTTCCTTAGTCTGTTATCTGGATCTTTTTTGGGGGATTCAAATGTGAATGATTCACAGTTTGATCCAGCAAAGCGAATGACTCATATATGTCTTTTCTTTTTCTCTAAAGCCGAAGCTTCACTGTCTTCTCTTTTTCGATTCTGTTAATCAATTTTCTTCCTTTATTTCTTCATTCATTCCAATTCATTGAAAGATCAAATAATAATAACAGTTGTGACATCTTATGTCAGTAAGTGATGGATTAGCGTAGTTACACTGCCAGTCCACAAGCTGTAAAGCAACAAATTATCGAAAACTGAACACTACTGTTAATACTAAATCTGCTAAATACTAAATGCTAATTATATGTAAGTACATTAAAAATTGATTAATAAAGATGCAGTCATGCCATAACCTGTCACTGATTCTTATAAAAAAAATAATATCATTTTATTGCTGCATTGGCAATTTTTCTTTCTTTTTTCAGGAAAGAAATAAGCTTTAAAGTTAGGAGTCGAGATGATCATTTGAATAACATTCCATTTAAAACAGCCTCAGAGACTTGCAAAATGGACAAATTTAATTCAAAGAGACTTCTCTCTAGTAGTCTAATGCAAAACACTGCAAACAAAATGCATAAAGGATGTGAATTTGAAAACAAAATAGATTTTGGGTAAAAACACCAACTCGCATCTAATACACATTTACTAGGTATTCTTAAAACCTTCCTGTGGCCAAACGGGTTGGAATCTTTGGATGCTATTTGTTGTTATGGACAGACGAAATGTCCAAATATATTGCTAATGCGTATAAAAGCCACTGACTTTAACAAGAAAGGATTCCAATAGGGGCAATGTCAGCACATCCCACAACTGTCTCATTCTGTACCCTAAATAAGCCGCTTGGGTTTCCCTTAAATATTCAGCCAGCAGAGCAGGTGCATCCCAAAATTTGCAATGTTAACATAATTTTTCGTGTTTGGCATACCTATAAGCATAAAAAAATGCCAAAGAGATAGAGTCCGGGGGTGGGATGGTGGATGTACGGTAGGCTTACTTAGCCCACGGACTATGTGCAAGGGAAGAAACCTTTTCGAAAGCAGCATTAATAATATTCAACATATTGATGAACATTGGTGTTTTTAACATGTACTGTAGCAGTTATATCATTACTTTCATTTTTAGCGACATCTACGTCCAAAAATCATACTTTAGTTTTAGACACGTTGAACGTGAATTTAATTGATGAGTGAAATTTATTTAAACAGTCTATGAAATAGTAGAGGTCTTCTAATGAATGACTCCAAATCATACAAATTTCATCTAGAAATCTTAGCCACACATCTGGTTTCAAAAGGCATTTATTCAAGAAGTCATTTTACAATTTTCCCATGAATAGCGGCGATACATAAGAAGGAGCCACAGGACTACTCGTTGCCATACCTACCTTTTGAATATAGTTCATATCACCAAATCGAAAGAAAAAAAAAGTTATTTTCAAGCACAAGTTTTATTAAATCAACATTTTTCCTCTGGATAGTCTACGTGTATTTTCATATTTACTAAGATAGAATTGAAAAGCTTCAATACCATCACTGTGTGGTATCTTTGTATAGAGAGAAGTAACATCAAGTGTAACTTGGAAATTTGCTAATGAAATCTGAAGTGTCTTTGACATATGAAGGAAGAGATTTCAATAAAGATTTTAAAATATGATTAATATATTTAGATATATTATCAGTATATGAGTTACATTTAGAAATTATATGTCTACCAGGGTACCTTAAAGGTCCTGATGTATCTAATGCCTTATGTGTTTTAGGTAGAAAATAAAATTGAGGGGTGCCTATTGTTTGTGGGAAAATGTCAAATTCATCGTACATGTAGCAATTGTTTCTAGAGATTGCATGAATACATTGATTTATTTTTGCTTTAATTACTTAAGAAGGATTATCAGAAAATTGTGTATAAAGTACTTTATCATTTAATTCTCTTTCTACCTCTTTAATATTAATCTCCTTATTCATTATTAGACTTATCAGCTTTATTAATAATAATCCCTTCATCTTGCGATAATGTTCGCAAATAATCCAGTTCTTCTCAACAAATGTTAGTAAAGTGTTTTCTTGTGAGACTGTTATTTAAAATTTCTTGTGTAGTGGTTTCAATGTAAAAATAAAGATAAATATCGTGTCCACTAGAGGGTGTAAAAAAAGACTTTTTTTTATTAAAGAAGGGCTTATTTTGTACAAAAGACTTACTTTCATCCTGTGAATTTGTTGTCGATTGTGAATGAAAATATTCTGCCATTTTTAATCTTCATGTATATTTAAAGGTTTCTTCTGCCAGTTTTATTTTATCATGAGCTTTAGATCTCGGAGAGTA
This sequence comes from Margaritifera margaritifera, assembly GCA_029931535.1. Taxonomy (NCBI): domain Eukaryota; kingdom Metazoa; phylum Mollusca; class Bivalvia; order Unionida; family Margaritiferidae; genus Margaritifera; species Margaritifera margaritifera. The sequence goes on along the minus strand of JAQPZY010001697.1, from coordinate 9,526,364 downwards.
TGAAAGACCTTTACCTAGTAGAATATAGTCACCGTCAGTGAGAATCCGATCTGATAAATTTAATACTGTCTCTTTCCCTCTTTTAATTTGTTTTTGTCGTTTCTTCTGTTTTCTCCATTTGGTCTTTTTTTCAATTTGGTGATACGAACTATATTCAAAAGGTAGGTACAGCAATTCATAAGGTTTCATAACAGTACATGCAACAGTATCTCAGAAATGGATTCAAATGCCCGAAAAGAATGTAAGATCACTAGATGTAGCAAGGCGGCCACTGTACAGTGCGTTTGGAGAGTGGGAGGCGGAGCATTCAAAAGGGGGCCCGAAATCCCAAGTTTTTACAAGGGGGGGGGGGGGGCATTTCTGAATTTTTGCAACGGGTCCCAACATTTGAAGTTACGCCACTGTTTGCGGTCGATACAATATTTGAAACATTATTATTATTAGTAGTAGTAGAAAAGTTATTGTTCTCATATATATGAAAATTGCAAAGATTTGTATAATATTGGAAAATCGAATGCGAAAATCGGGGCAATATTTTGGAGACTAAGTCCTACCTACTCGGAAGGGAATACATAAAAGAGTTTCCTCTATAAAAATATTTTCTAATAGAAGTGAGTGACTAATATTTTCTTACCAGTGGATTAGGTTATATTAAACAGCATTTTTTTTCTTTACATGCAAGCGATCTCATATATTTTCAAATTAATGTTTAACACGAGGAAAAAGAACGCATGCATACATTTACAATTCCAAACAAAACTGAGACAAATTTCTTTTTGCTTAAATTAAAAATTTCAGATAGGAAACTGTTTCTTTTATATAAAAAGAATAATTTGGTTCACAATGCTTACGATAGAAAACACAACTTGGGCCACGTGAAAGAAACACTTAATAGCCTCGTTCTGACCTTCGCGGGCCACCGCAATTGGCAGATGTCGTATATTTCCGAAGGTTTCCGAGTATAAAACCCATTGGTCGCCATTTTGAGTAAAACATTGCTGGGATGCAGTGAAAACCATGATGACATTCTTTTGTGTGGCATATTAGACGGTGTTGAATTGAACTTTTTGAAGATTTCGGCGTTAACCTTCAAATTACAGGCCATTTAAAACAACTTTCTGCTAATGAAACCAGAAAAATTGTTCTCATTATGAAAATATCTGCCTGCGTTGTATCATTGTCGGACATATTGTTCTGACTCGTGACGTAAGGGAATGAATATTAGTGAACATTGCTTTGTATATACGTTTGTCTCTACCACAATTAGGTCATTTTATGTAATGTGTTAAACCTGTAAAGTAGTCCAAGTTGTATCGCAGATTATACAAAGCTTGTAATATCTTGACCTGCATAGTTGCCGGTCACGCCGTCCAGAAATCAAGACTGTCCAATATGCCCGCACAAAGCCGTGCACGGGTGTACGCCGACGTTAACACCCATAGACCAAGGGAATACTGGGACTATGAATCACATGTGGTAGAATGGGGGTAAGAAGACAAATTTCATTTTGAAAACTTCTCAATTTTATAAAAGTTGCCAACAAAGCACAGTCACTTTCTCTGGCTTTCTCCATCATTAGGCCTATAACATAGGATACCACAAAGTTGTATCGACATTCAATATTTACAGTCCGATATTAGCTTTTACTATTTACGGGATGTGTGATGTCGTGTTGGGGATTTGGGTAAGGCCAGTGTATTTTCATATTTCAGGATGTGACCAATGCTACTCAAGAACATGGGTATATGCTGATAACATATTAAGGGGTCACAGATACTATTGATTTGAAATGGAACCTTCAAATTTTCAAGAATTATGCACCAAATCAAATCGTACTTTAGGCCTATTAAGACGTAACTTGTCATCTTTCCCACAAAATGTTACAGAATTAGCTTTCATGGGTTTAGTTGCACCTATTTTAGAATTAGTCCTACAATGTAATACGTCTACCCTGATATTTATGTTGTTTGGATGGATGTCTTGCTCCTTAAATAAACAGTGTTGTGTAGAGTGATCCCCAGTTGACTGACAGGAACTAGATGCCAGTGGTGGCACAAATATTCTTATTAAACAACTTGAATGGTCCTACAATTGTTTTGTGGTGGTGGTGGTGGGGAGGCCAGAATTACATGCTATGCCACTGTTTTTAACCACAATGAAACTACAATGAAAGTTATTTTTCTTCTTGCCATTTGGGTAAGTGTGTTTCGTTAAAAAAAGGGAGACTACCATAGTACTAACTACTCCATTTTGATTGGGTCATCAAACTTGAACAACTTCAAAAACAAAACACTTCTGGAAGAATGCAAAAAAGTAGGATTTTATTTGTATTCTAAATACAAGTAAGTGCTTTATGATGATATTCACAAAACAGAAGGAGTATGTTTATTTCATGTTAAATACATAATTTATGCCCATTTACACTTCTGTGAGCAGGACTATGTGGAACGTGCATAAAGAAAATGGTGAAATAGATTAGACTTTGCATTCCCCCTGAAAATGAAATGAAAATATCAACATAGAAGTGTAATTATTGCAAGTTTGGAATTCGAAGTCCAATGTAATTGGACTATTCCACCCTGTGCACGCAACAGAAGCACAATTTTGCAATGGATATGAATGACTTGTTTTCTCGCCAGTGCTAGTAAGTAGTGAAACATGCATATCGATTTTTCTGGTGGTGACGGGCATTTACGTCGGCAATGCTAAGTTTGTTTTTTTTGTGTTTTGCAGTACATCAACACAAATAAGTTACATTGTGCCGAGGCACGTGGAGCAAGTACCTTGCCAAGGCACACACCATAGCAGCTGACCTAAGCTGATCTGAGGGCAGGATTCGCAAGTCCGGCACTTTAACCTCTAATCCACTGTAGCTCCCACAATATTAGGAAATTACTAAAATGTTATTTATAAAACTTCTGAAATCCATATTGTTCCCACATTTTTTTCATACAGATTGACATTGTGAGTTGTTATCCAATTGACCACAAAAGTTTTACATTTTATTTTTCATTTTGCAAGAATATCCATTTTATGGATAAGATGATCAGTGTTGCACTTGGAATCTCTTGGGCAATGGACACTGTGTACCTGTACCACAGCTCTGGAGGGCACACAGAATTTGAAATGGACAAATAATTGTTTTCATTGTAAATAATGGATGAAAAGGTGTGCCCAAGGGGTAAGGGGGACCGAGATTTGCGGCACATGGGGTCAAACATTATTTCAAACCAGCAGTCCTGCACTTGAAGTTCTTCTATGATAATAATGATTTCCCCCCCCCCCCCCCCCCATATTATAGTTCAGCTGACACAATTTTTTGTTTCTCCACCCATTGCAATGGGGCAGTTTATCCCCTCCATATTTGCTCAGAATTGAAGTTTTGCCGTGGAGGGGTGAATACTTAGCAAATCACCGCAACTTTGCAGGCACATGTTGTGCACCTCTACCACAGAGGGGGCTGGTAGACATATTGATTGACATTTGAACAGCTAATGCATGAAGACCACCCATGACATGGTATGAAAAATCAGTTGTCTTTATGTAAGTTATATATTATACTATGTATAGTGGACATCCTTAATCCCTTGCGCCCTGTGTCCATGACCACTGTTTTGGGTGGGCTGTGTCCATGACCACTGTTTTGGGTGGGCAATCTGAAATCCGCGATGCGTGTATTGTAGGTATTGTTTGTGTATATGTATAGTCATTATTATATGGTGTTTCACATATTAAATGTTATTATTTGCACATTATTTTAGATTTATATTTGGTATTTGTGGCATTTAATACAAATAAAATAAAACAATAGCATTTCACCTAAACGACTTCCAAATGTAATTACAATGGTCTACAGCCAAAATGCTTCCGCAATAAATGTTGTCAGACTTTACTAATTCTGTGTCACTGAGAACAAAAATGAATAAAATTGTTGATTGGCTCTAGTTTTAAAAATATTATACTGGGTCAGTATATACGACCCTTGACTCGGGAATGGCAGATGATAAGTGAGTTATAAAGGGAAGGGATCTCAATTTAAACCAGAATGACTAAAATACATCTTTGACCGGATCTATGAATAAATCTATGACTGGGTTTGGACAGTACTTGCTTTTTTGGCAAAACAATGAATGATGCAATCTGAAGCTGGTATTGCATCATACATGATATGAATTGCATCATGTTATTCCTAGAAGTCATGGATGATGCATTCATAACTAAACTTACATCACTCTGCTGAAGAAATTGCCCTATATCAGCTCTACAAATCATACAGTGTCATGCTCTCTTATTTGTCGGTGTTTGATTTTGCAAAGGGACACATTTCTGTTTAGCCAAAGTGAGCAGAGATGCCTCGTACTTGTGTGAACAGTGCAGATAACTTTTGCTATGTTTGTGTTGAAGTGACTTTTGCATCACAAAAGCGCAGTATAACCACTATGGTTAAGAAAGCCTGTCACCTTTATTTTGGCTGCAAAATTGAAGATCAGGACAAGAGGTGGGCCCCACACCAATGCTGCAACACTTGTGCAACAAATCTTCGCCAGTGGTTGAACAGGAAAAGGAAATCTATGCCTTTTGCAGTGCCAATGATTTGGAGAGAGTCAACAGATCATATCAGCAATTGTTACTTCTGCATGGTGCCTCCAGTTGGGAAAGGTATGTCAAAGAAGAAAAAGTGGACTGTGCATTATCCAAACATTCAGTCAGCTATACGCCCAGTACCCCACGGAGAAGGACTGCCGGTTCATGATGCACCAGAATCATTCTCACTTGAGTCAGAAGAGGAAGAGGATGAAACTTCCAGTCCTGAACCATCAATGTCACATGACCCATATTTTCTCCCATCCTCCTCCTCGGAACCACACCAATAACACAAGGTGAACTGAATGACCTTGTCAGGGATTTGGAACTACCCAAGAGTAAGGCAGAGCTGTTGTGCTCCAGACTACAGCAGTGGAATCTCCTGGCAGGTGATGTTGGGGTTTCCATGTTCCATGACCGTCAAAAGGATCTTGTCCAATTCTTCTTCATGGAAGGTGATCTTGTAGCCTGCAACAACATTAATGGTGTGATGGCAGTCCTCAACATCGTTCATGATCCAGATGAGTGGAGACTTTTATTGATTCATCGAAGACGAGTCTTAAAGCTGTTTTGCTGCATAATGGCAGTGTTTTGCCATCAATTCCAGTTGGTCATGCAGTCCATATGAAGGAAACCTATGAAAACATGAAACAACTTTTGAGGTGCATAAACTATGACCAACATCAGTGGCAGCTTTGTGGCGATTTCGTGGTTCTTGCTCTCTTGCTTGGTCTGCAGACTGGATACACAAAGTACTGCTGTTTTCTCTGCGAATGGGATAGTCGTGCGAGAGATTCCCACTACATCAAGAGAGATTGGCCAATCCGACAGTCATTGGAGCCTGGGATGAAAAGTGTTCAGCATTCACCACTTGTTGAATCGAGTAGACACTGAATAAGGACTAAACTATGTACTTATATAAACATAAAAGTTTTTTAACTTTTGTTTCAATATATTTTTTTATTTATATAACAATTTTGCAGTTTTTTAAAGTGTTACATAAATAGGACAGGTGAAATATTATCATGTAAAGCAACCATAAACACATGAAAGACCTAGGTTTATAATTTATGATTAAAACTCTACTATGTACACAATATACATTGAGGTAATATGTAAAAACTTAAATATCTTGGAAACAGTAGCCAATCAGTTTAATTGTCATATTTGAATTCCGCACATCAAAATCCCTAATAAATAGCACATTTTATCTCTGAAGCAGATGACATTGAAAAAATTGTAGACCAGTGTTACCATTATTAACCAATATATACGGATTCTCCAATTTTCCAGCCACTGACCTTAGACATTTTCTGACCATTAAACAGAATTTATAAAAAAAACAACCCCAAAACAACAAATTCCAGATTTTCTGAATGTTGTGTCCAAATCACATTTCTTTTATTTCATTCATAAATAATAATATTAGAGATCATGCTTATTTAGATGTTTACTATTTCTCCCAGTATTTTTTTAGTGCCTACTCAGTCTTTCCAGTGGCCATAGTTTTTCCTGCATTTTGGTCAGACTCCCAATTTTTCCCTCCTTTTTTCCAAAATGGCCCTATTGTCTCTACTTTTTTAAAATGTTATGTTCAAAATTGATTACATAGTGCATGAATAGCCGTAGTAAAGCTAATTCAGATATGGTCTCCGCGCTGTTGAGCTGGGTGTTTAAGTAGAGGCAGCCTGGGCTAAAGAGATGACTAGTATGCGAGTAAGATCATACTTTACAAAGGTAAGTCAAGTAAAAGCTTTATTTTTTTATATAGTAATTTACATAAATTTCATACTATTTTTCCCTGTAAAATATCCCTGTTGTTCCCCATACTTTTTCCCTACTTTGTTTTTTCAAAGTAGCCCTACTTTTTCACAAATAGTTGCTGGAAAGACTGCATAATGGACCTAGACTATCAAGAGCCAGATTCAGTAATGGCTACCTTTGGTTGCTAATCATGGTTGGCTCAAAGGTAGAGCAAGTTACATCAGACAGCTGTAAATTATTTAAGTAATTATATAGAGAGTGTATATCTAACTATGGGAAAACCTCATGTTCAGTAATTCTGACAAAGTCTTTTCTTATAGGAATACAATTTAGTCATGAAACTGGCTCTCATTTGGTAAATGGAGGGGGATCAACAAGTTTTAAAATATCTTATTCCAACCAACCAATCCAATTCCTTCATGCATGAAACTGGAAACACTTGTATTTTGTTAGACCAATTCGTGTGACAACTAAGTGCTCCAAACTTTTCTTTTAACTCGACAGTTTCACTGCATGTATGAAGTTGCTTTACAAAAGTCAGTTGTCAGTTACCCAGTTGAGTGATATCAAGCCCACTTGGGCCTCGTGTTATTTTTGTCTCATTTACTTGGTACCTGATGTCATGTATGACTGAATCTTGTGAATGCAGCTCTCACATTGTTTTCACTGGATCAACATCAGACTTTGTATATGTTAATTTTTATCATTTGGAGGCGCCCATTTTGACAAATTACTGTCCTTCTGCATTTGTTGGTAGATTTATTGCCCTTTTTGTCTTGCAGCTGAATGCAGTGTATGACAATCTTCTAAATTCATCTAGTCCTGCAGTTTTTGATGGATTGCTAAAACTTGGAACATATGATCATCATCTTAAAATGTGCATATTACAGATCTTTTTGCTACTGTTATTTTTGTATTGCCCCTTTTTAGCTCTACTGGTCATAGATCAGAATAACTTGTGTGGTAGCCTTTCATCTGTTGTCTGTTAGCACAAGTTTGTTATCACTACTCCTGAACTACTGGTAGGATTGCCACCAAATACATTCATCCCGAGGTATTGTTTGTCTTAAAAAAAACTGGTGCCCCTCGGACAACCAATATAGACACTTTGGCATCCATTTTGAAAATTTTGTTATTGTTATTACGCCGAAACAGATGGTGATGTTGGCATGGGTTTTTTACATAAAGACTTCTTAAAATGTCTAGTTGGCCCTTAATGAAGATGGAACAGATCTGACATCCAATATGGCTGCCATGGTGGCAGTTTTGGTGTCTTGTTATTGCTGCTCCTGAGGTTTAAACGGAAAGACTTACTATGATGTATGGATGGTCCAAAATGAAAATGGTGATGAGCTGACATCCAATATGACTGGTTGACCATCTTGATCATTTTGTTTTATCAAAATGAAGTTTTCACTCAATGACTTCTTATGATGTACGGTTGGTCTTAAATGAGAATGGTACGCATCAAACATCCAATATGCCCACCATGGTGGTCATCATAACAATCTTGTTATCACTACCCGAGAATGGATGGTCATATCAACATATGGTTTTCACCAAAAGACTTCTCATTTTGTCTAGTGGGTCCTAAATGAAAATAGTGCACATCTGACATCCAGTATAACTGCCTTGGTGGTCATCTGAAAATCGTTTTATCGCTACTCTTTTGAATGGATCATCATATTGACATAGGTTTTCACTAAAAGACTTCTGATATCTTGTTGGCCTTAAATGAAAATGGTGCATGTCTGACATCAAATGTGAACACCACGATGGCTGTCTTAAAAAACTTTTTATTGCTACTCCTTCTGAATTGATGGTTATATCGACATGGGGTTTTCACTAACAGATTTATTATGATGTATAGTTGGTTCTAAATGAATATGGTGCTGATCATGCATCCAGTATGGCCACCAAGGCATCCATCTTTAAACTTGTTATTGCTACTCCTGAACTGATTTGGTAGTATTGACATGGAGGGTTTTACTAGAAGATTTCTTATAATGTCCTAAATGCAAATACAGTCCTACCTGTTTATCTCTACATCCTCAGGCCCGAGGTAATATTGTAGACCTGAGTGGATGTCCAGAAAGGTGAGGGGGGGGGGCTGAAAAGGCAAATATTTCTTTGACCTGTATACAAGTGAAATTTGTCTCTAAGGCGTGACAAGTTGTTGGTGAGTACGATTTGCACTTTGAGAAAATAAACAACGGAAATTTTGATTAAATGAAGACATAACCAGAGCGATATACATTTGTATGTTGACAATAACATCTTTCTGGATAAAATGTTGCAACTTTTCCAACTGACCATGTGCTTCTTCTGATACATCTATTACCAATGAGCTTGAGTGTGCAAAAAATCTGGTCAAACCATAGCACATAGAAAAGGCTCGGCATTAAACACATGGCAAAGGCGGTGTTTCAGATTCATCAGCAGTATTGTTATGAAATATGTTGTCTTCCATGCCTTCTCCTGAAATGAAATTCATTTGGACAGAAGCAATAATCTCATCATCTGATAGAGCTGCTTGGCACTGTTCCTTGGCATCCGTTTCAACAGTCGTCTGAATGAACTCATCCTTCTGAATTCAAGCAGCTTCATATAAGCCTTCTTCATCAAGACTATATGGGATATCTGAGAATCCAAGAAATTCCTTGTTTTCAGGAAAGAAGGCATACATAAAGCAGTTCTGTATGGTCTCTGGTTTGACTAATTCCCAGGCTTTCTTCAAGCTGTGCAGAACCCCAAGCAAATCATCCTTAGATTCTTCTTGCTGGTTAATCACTGCCAGCTTTCTGTGGGCAAGAAGTTTTCGATAGTGCAGTTTTAAGTTCTGGATGATTCCTTTATCCATTGCAGGGTTCGCACAGATTTGAAAAGTACTTGAATTTTCAACTGCTGGATGACAAGTGCTTATTTTTTGAAAATCCTCTTGAAAAGTGCTTATTTTTAATGTCAGTGGGAAAAAGTGCTTAAAAAGTGCTTGAAAATGAGCAAAAATCCATAAAAAGTGCTTGAATTTCAAAGAAAATAAAAGGCAAAAATTTTTTTTAAAAAGAAACCTAGGTGCACAAATTGCAGAAAATGTCCGATCATCTATATGCCTTTTACTTTCTGTGGCTTGGTCGGTAACTAAGTAAAGGGAGATTACTCAATATTTCCGTTTAGCAGCATTGTGGGAATGGCAATATGGCGGCTTTCTCTTTCTTACCTCGCATCTTGTGGCTTTGTTTTGAAGAAAAGCATATGATGGAACAGAAAGGTGACTGATTTCTACATGAAAATGCTGCCGGGGAAGTGTGTTTTTAATTGTGAATGGAGAGGCTGCTATAAGACATAAAGCTTTGTGTTGTGTGTGCAACAAACTTACAGACATTGGGGCTATGGGTGAGAGTGCCCTTAAATCACACGGTGCAAAACACCAGAAAATTGAAGCGTCAGTGCCAGCAATGAGTTTGGATTGTTTTGGAATAAAAACAGACAAAATCAAGACATGTGCCAGAGATACTGACATTATATCTAAGATAGAGTCACATAAGAATAAATTAATGGTGGGATTGATGCTACCCCCACCCCCATCTGATGCATCTTCAACCATACAGTCAACATCAGCAAATGTTAGTTTGACATTTTGTTTATTGTACCTACGTTAGTAAACTTTATTGGTAGAAGAAAATGCAGTTACTTGAGTGACAAGTCAGTCTGAAGGTTGTTCCAAAATGTAGATATCAATGGCGAGTTCAGATATAAGACTCCTTGAAACTCAAAATAAAGTCCTTGAAAAGCCCTTGAAAAGTCCTTGAATTTTGTCATATTTTACCTGTATGAACCATGCATTGGTTGTATGAGTGATGTGGTATTGGGTTTGCGAAAAATTAGTTGGACATGTTGGAGATGATCCACATGTGGGTGTACTGAACAATTATACACAAGCAAGGCAATTTTTCTTCCTTGTACATTCATCTTTCTGTCGAGTTTACTTATCCACTCCATAAAAATGTCAGACATATCTAAGCTTTTGTGTTCGCATGGTAATCCACTGGAAGATGGTGTACATTCTTAAAACAGCGAGGCCTCTTAGACTTTCCAATAAAAAGAAGCTGCATTTTGTCATTGCCAATCATGTTTGATGTGACGAGAATAGAGATGTGATCTTTAGGCTGTTTACCACAAGGCACATGGTTGACCTTTGATGCAGTATGTCAGGTCTGGAGTGTACTTGAAGAACAAAGAGGTTATGTCTGCATTGTATATATCCTTAGACTTAGAATTCTGCAAGATATCTTCAAGTTTGGATTTCCAGCCATTAAGCTGTGATGTGTCTGCTGACTTGGCTTCTCCACAAATACTTTTGTAACTAATGTTATGGTGAACTTTAAAGTGATGGAACCAACCACTTGTGGCAGTGAAGTTCTCCACACCAAGTTTTTTTTAGCAAATTCTTTGCTTTTTTGATAATTATACAACTATCTATGAATAGGGTAAATTTTACAATGCAGGTTTCATTGAACCATTTTGCTGTGACCTCCGCAGCATCTTCAAAGTTAGCAGTGTTCTGCTTCTTCCTTTGAGGACCGCAGTTATCTTCAATGTAGTCTTTCTTTATAGACTCTGCATCTTTCATCCATCCTGACTGAGTATTGTGTTTAAGTGAAAATATTTCACAAACATCTTTGCAAGATGTTCCACATTTCAACTTCCTTAACGGTCAGATATTTAGTTTTTGAGACTGTAAATTTAATTTGCATTTTATGCCGCCATTGGTAGCCATTGTAAACATAAATAAAGTTACTTTTCTTCTTGCAGAAAAGGGAACTTTCACAGCACAGTAAACATGTTCCAATCACCGATCACTTGGGGGAAATTAAACAATAGATCAGATTCCATTGCTTTAATCAAGTTTGGTGATGACTTCCTTTGATGAAGGGTGCATGCATTATTGACGTTGCCATGAAAGGTCAACTTTGGAGGACAGAACAAAGGCCAGCTTGTTAATGCAATGGCAACATTAAAGCCTGTTGGCGTCATCAGATAATTGTAGAACAAAGTAAGAGTTGTAACTGGCAGCTTGTAGACATAAACGATTAGAAAACAAAGGATTTGTTGAAGTTGGGACCTAGGGCTGCTGTTGACGTATACGTTTACTTTTTAGCTTGACATCGACATAAGCATAACAAATTTTGCTAGTAAGAAAAGACCATGGGACTGGTACTTTGCTTTTTTGTTGACATGCGCAGTTTGTCGATATAAGTGGGTAGACTGTAGTAACAATCTGCCTACAAATATGGCCACCATGGTGGCCATCTGGAAATTCGTATCACTAATTCTTCTGAATGCTGGTTGTATGTAAACGGGACTTGCACCAAAAAATGTATCAATAGAAGCCATAGCCAGTGAATTTTTGCTCCTTATTTATACAGGAATCACCACCTGCAACTCCTGATTTTTGAAAAGGTTCATTTAAAAAGTTGTATAATTCTTCACCATATTTCTTTAGAGACAAATCCTGTTAAGATTAATATATTCAGTCATAGACAGTTCATCCAATTAGGAAATATCTTCTTCCATTCTATTCAACTGGTACCAGGCTGCATGTTGTGCTGTTCCACATGCTACAATCTGATTGGCTGAGATAGCCACCAATGTAAGCTGTCATTGCATTAGCTATTACTGGTTGTTTGTGTAGCAAGCGAGGGATTGCAGCATACGCTGATTACCACTCTTTCATTTTGTATCGGTCTAAGTCTAGAAGAGACTTGCGTTATCCGATTTGCCACATTGCTGGTACCGCCACAAGGTTATATTCCACAGGTTAGTATAGTTTCTAAATAAAAGGCTTATCCCCACATTTGAAAAATGAGATCATGTGTCATTTAAAGTAAAATCCGGGAATGCATATGTTGGTATAAGTCCGTTTTATTAAGCATTCAATATGTACCAGATGCTGTGGGTATCTAGCTCGGTATGATTACCACATTATTCTGCTGTGAACCTATGCACTTGGAGTGAATGCCTGTTTGGGATGAAATTACAAAAGTTTAACGGGTCAGATTTTCTTCAAATTTTGTCTAGAGAAAGGCCAATTCAGGTACTTTAATCTCCATATGAATGTAGTGGTAGGGAAGTTCATTTGTTGGGACAGGGCAAAAATAAAGAATTTAGTCTATTTTATAAGCAGTTTGATAGTTCACAAGCTGGATTTAAACGGGTTCAGAAACAGTTTGACTAAAACAATGCAATAAAACCTTGTGCTAGACAGAATTTTATTTTGGATCACAAGAGATGAAAGAGGTTCCAGTATTGGACAGTTTTGACCAGAAACATTGAATGTCATGCAGACGACATAGTTTGATGATGTGAAATTTGAACTGGTGAGCATAACCTAAATTGGCAAGCCAGCGCAGTGAATGGGATGTTTACAAGATAAAACAATAGATAAAGAAAATGAAAGATGTAAATGTTCATAATATATTGGGAAATGTCTAAATTTAATGAAGAATTTTTACAGTTGGTTCTACTTGAATTTCCTGGATAATCAGATGCCTCATCTCGTCAACCTCCTATTTACTGTGGTTCTGCTTTTGTACATGTAATGTACATGTCTGTAATGGTCGTCTGTATATTTCAAATAGATCATTTGTTTGTACTTATGTTCATGTGGCAAGAATCTATGTTGGTAGTTGATTATTTACCTAATGGTGAATGTCTCCATATTCTTCAGTGCTGATGATTTTTAGCTCTGCTCTTTGAAGTAGAGGTAAGCTATTGTACCACATTTGGTGTCTGCATAGATAATGTACACTCGCACTGAATGTCAACCATTCATTCTTCCTAGGTCGTACATGTAGGCAACAGTTTGGAGTGGGTTTCATAGCAACCTACCATCAGAGGAAGGATGGTAGGTTGCTAATTTGAAAACCTTGTTATAGCCCAAGAAAATCAGAGATGGTTTCAACACTCCGCAGTTAAAAAGAAGAAATGTTCTTGTCTTGAATTCCTGTAAGTTCTTTTTGGCCAGTAGAGCATTAGTCTCTTTGAAGGACTCTTGTTTATCTACTGTTATACCTGGAATCATGAAACGTAGCAAGAGGATGCATCTTGATGAGTACTACACCTGATCTTAAAAGTAGGTCACTGTGACACATTTCACATTTCAGTGAATTTGTCTCAATTTGATGTTTTTACTGTTCGTGCATCTTGTTATGGCTACTTCTCTTAAATAGATAGCTGTAGTGACATGTTTTTTAAAAAACTTATTGTGATGTCTAGTTGATCTAAAATGATTAAGGTGTTGATCTGACATCCATTATGACCGTTATGGTGGGCATCTTGAAAATCTTGTACTAGCTACTTCTGAATGGAAAATTATAGTTTGTCCTAAAGTCATATCAGAATGTTGCTAGTTCTAATGAAAATGGTGCTGATCTGAATTCCAATATCAGGGCTCAAAATTAACTTTTTTCAGTTCTAGCAGCATGTGATGTCATATTTTCACCTACCAAAATTCAGGCTATTTTAAATGTCTACTAGCATATTTCATATTTTGAGAAAAAAATGAAAGCACACTTCCAAAAATATTACTAGCAAGAAACATTTAGTTCCTTTTTTTTTTTCTTCAGCTAGCAATATCAGAATTGTAATTTGCAAAGTGCTAGCTTGCTAGCATCAATTTTGAATCTTGAACATGGCACTGTAGCCGTCTCAAAAATCTTATCAATTATCTTCTTGCACGAATGCTGGCAATGGCAAGGCATTGGTAGGGGATTTTCATTAAAACACTTCTTGCAATATATAATTGGTTCTGAATGAAAATGGTGCATATCTGACCACTAACAATTCTACACTTTTGTTAAGGAGCTTTGAAAATCAGACCTTGGAGTCAAGTCTGAAGTCATTGTTTGCATTTTTTTACTTCATTGAGCTTATGTACACAGAGACTAGTACATACACAAGTGATTTTGACCAGATTTTGTATTTAGCTGAATTTCCTCTGGCATTGAAGTTAAGGTCAATTGTATTGACTTGGATTTTTACCTGTTCTGGCTGGTGAGCACAATAACACAAACAAGTATGAATCAATTTTTTCTCATTTAACCGAGTTTTTGGATATATCTGAAGAATACCTTGAATGATACCATTAAGATAACTTCCTTGGTTTTTTTCTAAAAAATAAAATAAAAAAAATTTAAGCAAATATAGCATGTGGTTATATCTTGACATTGAGACAAGTTCAGTGATCTTTTGTCCACGATATCAGGTTCAAGGTCAGAGGCTATGATAATGAATTTTATACTGCACTTAACAGGTATACATCTGGTGAACATGTCAACTCGATTATAAGAAAATAGTTTTCTTATGAAATATGGTATGTTGGAGTCTTGGATTCCTGGAAATTTTTTTGGGCCAGTCGAGCATCAGTCCCTTTAAGGGACTCTTGTTTACTTGCAGAGCTGATGTAATATATGGCAGAATTTTGTGAATTCATCTACTCTCAGATTTCTGTGCATTGCTGTACATAATATCGTCATCATCAGAAGATATGCCTGTTTACCACTCTATGCACTTTTTGTTACATTAGACTTGTCTTCATTATGGAGGTATGGGTGGGATGTGTTTAGAAGCAGGGAACATATTTACTTAATCCTTAAGCAGTAATGTCAATACACAATGTCAACAACAGCACGTGTTTACAAGGTTGAATATACACAACTTTGAGCAAGCTTGATTGTGATGCAATAGGGCCTACTGCATATGTACTGCAAGGGACCAGCCATTTAATTTGTGTGTGTGTGTCGGGGCAAGGGGTGTGGGGTGTGTGGGATGTTCTTTCTGATTGGAATCTTTTTTTCCTGTCATCACATAATAAAAATTCCACTAAAGTAAAATAAGGTCTTTTTTCCGAAAATCCAAGTAAAGACTTGTTTTCAAGTTTTTCAAAAAAACTATCAGCCCCCTACTTCCCCCCCCCCCCCCTTCAGAAAATTAAATGTCGCCTAACAGAGACTTAACTTCAGTGGATGTTCTACAGAAATCAAGGCAGTATGTATTGTCAACATCGGTATAAAATATTGACAAGATTAACATCAAGAGAGAATGTCAATTTTGGCTTGGGAAAGGTGTCATTTATATTATGTGAAGCCATCTGCCTTGAAGCATCATATTTAACAGTCCCAATTATAATCGAGGAATTAACAGTGAAAGTGTGATAATTGTCCATAATTAAACTGAATTAAATTTAAGGCCGAAATTAATAATAATTTGGGAAATTGTGAGGACTCCAAGACTAATCTCTCTCTCTCCTTCTCTCTGATAATTCGGTTTCAATCTCAGATGTTCCAAGATTTTATTTTTCCACAAAGAAGGAGAAACACCTCGCAATATCATATATAGCTTGGTTATTGAGGGATAAAATATTTCCAATTAATTTGTATTAATAGTATTTGGTATGTATTTGTACTTGGTTTTATTCCTTTTTTTAACAAGACATGAACAAAGTTGGTACTGACTGGGGAGGGGGGTAATTGCATTTTAGCTTCAACTCAGATGATGTATATGGGGTACATAAACATATGAATAGTATAGTTTTTTCTCTATGACATGCGCAAATAAATGATGCATTGATGTAAGCTAAAGAAAAATGCGCTAGATGTTTGTGATGACTATTTTATCCATTTCAAATTTGTGATGTTATGTCAGTTAACCGTTATTGATTTCAGTGTATATGTGAGTTGTTGCGCATGCACATACATACAAGTAAATCGTGCTTTTACGGGTAAAAAGTGAGCATTTTTCTTTAATCATAACCTAATGTGTTCACTTAACAATGCATATTTTGTCAATATTTTATATTATTTGTAAGTACAATCTGCAAAATTAGTTTGTTTGACATAAATTGGAATTTTTCTTCACTAAACTCTCAATGTAATGTATCAAATAAAATAAAATAAATACTATTAACCTACATGTATCCTCAAGTCCATTGATTATTGTCACCAGTTTGTCAAAATTAACATGATGGCAAAGAAAACAAACCTGCATGAGAGCTGCTGGTATGCTTTATGTTATCAGTTTGTGCAGGAAATTAAAACCCAAGTAGAAAAAAAAAGAAAACATTAACCTGCTGTTGTGTTGGGTTAGTCCGTTTGTGCATGAGCATTAATCTTAAAAAAGTTTACCTGTGGACCTACATCTCGTGAGCTGTATTGTCGATGTATTTCTCACTTTACAAGCATATGCATGTAGCTTCTACAGTTCTTGGATCCATTTTGCAAAGTTCTGGTTTTGTACCACCTTCACCTGTGCAGCCAGACATAATGTCAGTAGGAATGGCAACTTTGGAACCTAATATCAACATACTTGACATGAAACCCATCGTTTCATAGGCTGATGATCTGTAAGCCATTATTTTATATGGTGGATGAATGTCCCAATCTGAATTATGGTCACTCATGAAAGCGCTCTGCATTGATTTAGATATATGGTGGGACCGTTTGATTGTACCATTGCCCTTGGGTTGAAAGGGTGATGGAAAAGAAAGTCCTGCTTTTCCTGATGCTTAAAAGTTTGTACATCTATTGAAATACCAAACTTTCAAAACTGCCGTCCCTGATCAGAACATAGCTACATGTGAATGCCATATCTGGTATAAAAAAAAATTCTTCAATAAATGCCATGGCCACTGTCACTGTATCTTGACTTGGAATAGCTATAGCTTCTTGCCATTTTGTAAAGTAATCCCCAATTACTATGATGTATTGATTGCCCATGTTAGACTCCGTTAAAGGACCCAATATGGCAATAGTAACACACTTCAAAGGACAGTCAGCACCTATGAGCCGGTCGGGTCCACTCTTCATTTGATCTGGAAGTTTTTGTTTCACACACACTTCACATAACGGGACCTATTGCTCTGCATCATTCTTGCAATTCAGGCCATAAATATCAGATACAAAATTTCCCCAAAGTTCTTTTTTGTTGTCCCCTGATATCCACTGGTACAATTATTGTGGCAGCGATGTCTAATTATGTGTGACTGATGAGAGACAATTGTCTGCCTGTTCTTTTGCATAGTGTTCTTTCAGAACAATAAATCATAAAGCTCCTGGCAATTCCACTGTGACTAATGACATTTGAAGGTATGACTTGTGCCTTGAATCACTCTCCATGAAAAAGTAATTCTCTTTAGTCGCCCATAATTTAAAAAAAAAAAAAATAATCAACTTGTGAAGAGAACATCACAGCATTGTTCATCTATGTATTTTGGTGTGGACAAAGGCCATGGCAGGCAGAAAATATTGTTCTTTATAATATATGTCACAGCACGTGTGTTGTTTACATGTTGCATTTTATGTTATCTATTGTATTTAGTTCAGATTGCAGGCCTTAGTATCTTACTTTTCCCACCCCCCCCCCCAAAACCCCCCCCCCCCCCCCCCCCCCCCCCCCCCCCCCCCCTACCTGGTACTGCATCTATCAAAGTACTCCGACAATTTGTTACAAACAATGTTTGGAGTTTATATTTAGCTGAAAGTATAACGTGTACTTTCTTTCTTTAGTTCTTTCATGTGATCACTCCTGATCATGATCGATTGGGTGTGAACGGAAAGAGACTAAACATTTATGGATCTCTGTGACTGAAATTGAATTATGTGTCAGGCAGGTAATTCCAGTGATGCCAAATCAGAAAAAGCAAGCATCTTCTAGACTTGTACCGATCTGTATTGAAAGGAAGAAGACACTAATCTTAATTGGATGAAGTTTTAAAATGAACTTTTTTAAATTCAGGAATTTTAGGCCATAATTCCTGTAAAAAATAAACTGCTAAAAATCAGTTTCTGTTGAAACTCTTGCATTATTCCACAGTTCTTATTTTGTCAGGGTCAGTTAGAGATCACATGGCTTAGGAAGATGACCTTCTTGGCAAAGAGTCTGCACTTATTTGCTTTCAATTTCAGCCCAGCAGAGCATACCCTGTCGAAGATGCATCTCAAATTGTCAAGTGTTTCTTCAAAAGAACGACCCAAAACAATGACATCATCTAGGTACATCAGACATATTTTCCATTGCAACCTGGCGAGGACCATCTCCATAAGATGCTTGAAAGTAGCAGGGGCGCAAGAGAGCCCAAATGGCATTATGTTTTTAGGTGGTTCTAAATGAAAATGGTGCCGATCTGTCATACAGTATGGCCACAATGGCATCCATCTGGAAAATCTTGTTATTGCTACTCCTTCAGAACGGATTATCATATCGATGTGCTTTTCACTAAAAGACTTAATATGATATCAAGTTGGTCTTGAACGAAGATGGTACTAATCTGACATCAAATATGGCCACCATATTTGCCATCTTGAAAGTCTTGTTATTGCTACTTGTTCTGAATAAACATGGGGTTTTCACTAAAAGACTTGTTATGGATGGTTGTATAAGAAAATAGTTCTGTTACCAAATTTGGTATGTTGGAGTTCATCAAGAATATCAGAAGTGGTTCCAGTCTCAGCAGTTTAAAAGAGAGAATTTTATCTTGGTTTCCTGTAATTTCTTTCTTGGCCAGTGGAGCATCAGTCCCATCAAGGGACTCTTGTTATTATGTTGTTCATTGTTTTACAATTAAAAAATCGGCAAAGGAAGGGAGTAGTCGACTTGTAAAGTTCTAAAACCCCTTGTTTCATGTGAAGCCCACCCAAAAAATGTTTCAGGAGTATAAACCTTGGTAAGACTTTCTCAGTACAGTAAAACCTGACTTGAGAGACCAGATTTTCAATGTATGTATTTAATTATATAGTGCCAAGACCTGTCATGAAAGATAACATGATTTGAGGGACCATAATTTATTGGCACGAGGGTTGGTCTTTCCAGACAGGTTAACTGTATTGACTTTTTGTCTTCTTTCATTGCAGAAGATACATATATCAGCAATACTTTGAAAGGAAATCTAATTATGATTAATAACAAACACAAAGTACATATCTTCTGAAAGAGACAAAATCCTTAATTTGGAATATAGTTTACTTACAAGAAATGTCCTGACGTTATTAGGCCTTACATCTTTCATGCATCCTTTCCTTTCTTGGGTGAACAGGGATCTATGTTTTGAAGGGCAGGATCAATGTGTTTACTAGTGCAGTTGATATGCTTTTAAAAAAAAAAAGAGTGCAATAACAGTGTTAGTAGCATTTGGTGTATCCTTGGATTTTGCTCATTTGAGAATGGAGTAATGCCACTAAATGGCAGTAGAAATTTTCCATGTTCTTAAATTATAAATGGACAGACTATCAAAATCTGTCAGAAACTATTTGCATAACCATATTTTTTCTAAAAGCCTTAGATTTAGTGCATTGCTATATCACTTTAGTTAATCATCTTGGACAACTGTAACAGCACGATATGGGATTAATTAGTAAGTAATGTTTTTATTAGACATTTACCTGTGGGTCAGGTGTTAATTATATGCTTTGTGAACCATTTGATTGGGTAATAAGTGCAATGAAAGCATACAGATTTGAGCAGCTGTAAACATTGCAGAGAGACCAATGAGGGGATAGTAAAAGTTGGTGGAGGGGCAGCAAGGTACTAGGAAAAATGCACCAGAAAGGGCATGGCACTGTGCTATTTTAAAAATGGCTGGGGGAAACACTACTGCCACTTGAGCCACAAAAGTGGATGGTCCAGCAATGTTTTGGCCAGAATTTAACCATCATGGGGTTATAATGGCCTATGGGTGGGGAAATATTATGGGTCATTTTATGAGGAGTCGGGAAGTTGCAGCAGAAAGCAGTAAATATATAGACTCAGCTAAATTGTGAATATATTGCATTTTATGCAGGAGTAATTTAACAGAAGGCTTGTTTGAATTTAAAATTATCTTTTATCAAATTAGAAACATTTATGTCTGTTCAGCTAAGGATGGTCAACATGTAGACTGCATGGTTATGATTCACAGCTCGTGTTTTAGTAAGATGGTTTGACCGGTAATAAACGACAAATCAAAAGTGCTGATATTCATACCTTACTAACTATAGATGCACGCGATAAGGTTTTACTTTTGCAGTTATTTCCGTAACTAAAATGCATTATTACTAGCTTGAATGGCAGTTGGTTGCAGCTAAAAATTGGTTTGCAGAGTTTTCATAACTGTCATGTGTAACAAAAAGTCAGAACGAGTCAGTCAAGACTGAACTTTAGTTTTGCGTATGCACATATGGTTGGGTGTGATTTTAAGTAGGGGCGGGGGGGGGGGGGGGGGGAATTCTAACAATCTCCACTGCAAGTTGTAGAAATTGTCACGAGTACAATAATTTACAGTGTCTGCTATTTACAACAAGCATTTTTACACCTTCAAGAAGAGAGCATCTAACATTAGGAATTTCCATGTGTGGGTGTGTCTGTGGACAGGATTGATTAAAGTTTTTTACAGCACGTGTAGCTCAGCAATCCCTTACCCGATTCACTTCATGATACTACAATGGTCATACTCTTTAACTTTTCCCCACCATCACCCCCCAACCAGCGGCATCCACTTTTTATGATCAAAATCCCATGGTACCGAAAAGTTTATGTATAAAAATTCTCCATCTAGTAGTGCCACCCCTTTAATGCTTCCAGCATATTAGTGCAAAAAATATCAAATTTGCCACTCACATGCTGACACGTAGATAGAACAGATAGAACTCTAATTAATATTTGTTGATTTCTAAATTCAAGACATTGACATTTGTTCCAACATGCTGATAAAGTACCCAACTGTAGTCCATTCAAAGAGGTTATTAATTTGATTATCCTTGCTGCTTTGTTCCTTAGATGTCAGGTTTTTGATAATTACTGGTTATTATTACTGCCAATAATTATCAAGATGACAAAAGCTAACAGCTGAGAAGCACATTATTGTTCAGCTCAAGTCGTTGTGATGTCCAGTCGCCATAAAGTCAAAATGGTATGTTAGCTGTCGTGGCATCTCTCTTTCAGATTAAGAAATATATTTGAAAGGGTAGCAGACTATAACCAGTTGATCACATGACAATCTCACTTTGAAAATGCAGCATTATGTGTACTAGCTGCAAATTAGTTTGTCAGTGGTATACAGTAGTTGCAAAAAAAAGGAAAAAGTTGTTGCAAAAAAGTGTAAAATGTTGTCCGACATTCTCAGTTTAGAAGGAAATATGAAGGCAATTCAACCAAAGGAAGAGAGGGAGAGTCCTATGATCATTGTTGAGAAATTTTACATCAGAAAGAATTACAATAAACATCGTTAATTATACTTTCTGCAACAGTGGGAAATAGAATGGATAGAGAATGATAGTCATCAGCCAGATGTATGTTTGTACCCTGATTTTATTGACAAAGTTTTGAATGGTTTTGCACCATAATCGATGATTAGTTTTATTAATATAAACAACATTAATATTAGTTTTATGATATTTATTCCATAACATCCATGAGATTTTTAAATAAATATTATAATATCAGTAATACAATACTGCTTTTATTGCATTGCTACATCTTTTCTTGGCACTAGTCCCCAGTTCAAGAACATTATTCCCTCCTTAGTAGGTAATTAGTAATTGGAGGTCTAGAATATAAAAAAAAACATTACTTTCAAAGTCTGATACCTTTGTTCACTTCTGACAATTGAAACATCATTTTCCTTGGACTCCATGCATTTATACAGGTGTCTCTTGGGTGCTCAACACTTCATCGCTTTAGTTGTCTTTTGGCATTTCTAGTGTCAGTTATATCCTTTTTTGTGTTGTATTTGTTAATTTATCTCCAGTCCTTGATTTATTTTCATGTATATAATCTGTGTCCATTTTTGTTTATCTTGAAGGTTTTGATTACTTTTTTTTTTAAATCTTCTCCTCTGCTTACAGTGAAGCATGGGCTGTACTGTACCAGTCACAACAGTAGCTATATAGTGCACGTTAAAACACATAAACTGAACTGTGAGAGTTGTTCAAACTTTTCTTGTTGCCAGTACTTTATATTTTTGTTTTTACATCTTACTGATAATTGGTCTAACTTGCTGAAAACTATTGACTGTCTTGCTGAGAATGTCTCGTTATTGTTTGCAGGTCTGCATCGGGATTGTTTAATGCTAGGATCCTCTCCAGTTTATAGAGGCTCTTCAGGCTACAGCCTAAGCCAGACCAGCTGTTCTCCCTCACTCAGTGATGGTGGGGGTGCTGTCTTAAACATTGTCTAGAGGTCATGAAGAGGCCAGAGAGCAGAAGGGGGGTCTGTCTCCTTCTATACTTCTGCCTCTAGCTACGGTTGTCAAGGCTCCAAGGACACAGTTACCATAGCCTTGCATGCCAATCTTTTTTGGCTACCTCCTTTAGTCAGTAAAAGATGAATCTTCGTCTCCATCTGCTTTGCAGAGACTGTTAGAGGCCATGGCCAAGACCTCGAGACATGCACCATCAATATCTATGGTGCTGTCTTGAGAGCTCTTTCACCTTCCAAGGGATGTGGCCTTGGAGGCATCAAAGGTTTTGCTGGATTACAGCAAAAGCCATTTGTGGGCCACTCCTCTTGACGTGGATACATTATTTGAGGGATAATCCCTACTGTGACCTCTCTAGAGTTGAGGGATTAGCAATACCGGTCCCTGGCTGTGGTACTGGGCCCAGCTTAACTGGTGAAGAAATGCCCCATCCTGAGCATTTTAAAGGGAAACAAATCAGAATCAAAATCAGTCCCAGTTTAAAAGCCCTTTCCAATCATTATTCTCAAGATGAGGTAGCTGGAGGGGCAGGGGAAGAAGTCTATGGACCCCTTACCTAAGGATCAATGCACGAGTCCTTTCTACAATAAGGGAGGGTTACCAACTTTGTTTTTAGGACCTCTACCTCTTTGAAGGACCACCAGTTCCAACTGGTATCTCCGTGGGAAGAGGTGTACATCCTTCGAATGAAGGCGCCATGGAGCTGGTGAAGAACATAAGAAGTCCGGGATTGTATTCCCAGATTATCTTCATTTCATTGAGAGGGGGAAAAGGTTTTGACTCGTCGATCTTTCCCCTTTAAACAGATTCCTTCTGGAAGACCTGTTAAAGATGGAGTCTACCACCCAGTTCAGGAATGCTATCAGGCTGAAAGAGTAGATGGTCTCCAGGATGCATATATTCACATCCCCATTTTCCAGCCCACAGGAAATTCCTGTGGTTTTCTCTGGTACAGGAGATCTTTTAATTTCAAGCTCTTCCTTTCAGATTAGCTTCCACTCCCAGAGCCTTCACAATGGTGATGCACCAATAGCAGCCAATTTAAGGACATCCTTTCTTTGTTGGAATACAATGACTTGACTAGGCCTAATCTCCAATCAGGAGAAGTTGGATCTAATATCTTCTCAGAATTACATTTATGTAGGGATGAATTTTCTCACCTGTCAAGGAATAGTCCATTTTCCTCCCGACATAATTTCACCAGTACTTGCTTTCTTAGCAAGACTGGATGGGAATTTGTTGTTTGCTCATCTCAACCTCTTTCTCCTGGGGGCTCTGAATACAGCAGCGGCCTTAGTTCGTCTAGGAAGGCTTCATATGCAGCCTCTCCAGTTCTTGCTTCTAGTGAACTGGAGACCTTGCAAGGACCTCTTAACTGTCTAAATCTCCTTAAAATCAAAGTTTCATCACCATCTGAGTGGTCGCTATAGACGTCTCTCTTAATGTATCACAGATGCTAAATGGGCACTCATACCACGTCTCTCTGCTTGGATGTTTGGAGTCTCCTTTATTGGAAAACTTAAAGGACCTCACTCTCAGAGTCCGACATATTCAGGGCAAGATGAATGTTCTGACTGGCAGCTTGTCCAGACAGGGCTGAACAGTCCTCAGAGAATGGTGTCTGCACCAGTCGGTGGTAGAAACACTTTTTCATTTATAGGGAAGGCTAATGACAGACTTGTTCAGAACAAGTTCCTTTATGTCTCTACATTGCCAACCAGAGGACATGGGCGGTGGATGCAGAAAGGCCTGAGGTGGGATCAGCTGTATGCTTATGCCTTCCCACCTTTCAGAATAATCCCTCGTGTTCTTCACAGAGTCGGGACTTCCAAGTCATGGCGCATCCCGATAGCTCCCCAGTGGTTCAACTATCTTGACCAGTTGTTTGATAATCCCAAAGAATTACCCCTGAGGAGGAATCAACAGTCACAATACAGAGGATCCCTCGTGCACACTACTCCCCAATTCCTCCACCTTCACACCTGGCTTATATAAAATCTATCCATTAGACCAGTTTTTGAGTAGGGTTGCCAAATATATCGCTCAGGCTAGAAGGCAATCAACCTCCAAGGTTACGATGACAAGTGGAGAATTTCTGTAATTGGTGCAGTATGAAATGTGTTGATTCTATCTGCGCCCCTTTAACTGCAGTGCAGATCTTTTTCTTTTCTCTTTGAGAACAAGATTGCTCAGTATCCACAATTAAGGGCTATAGAGCAACCCTCTCTAAGACTCACAGCTTTCAGAACAGATCAGTGCCTTTGAGCTCTAGAGACCAGTCTCGCTTATTAATGCCGAGGTGGAACCTTTGTGTGTTCTTCGGTCATTATGTAAATCTAGAGTCAGGCTTCCTTCAAGAACCTTACCCTTAAAACAGTCTTTCTCCTCTCCATAGCATCGGCGAGGAGAAGGAGTGAAATTCATGCTTTGTCAGTGGAAAAGGGTTGTTTACGTTTCAGTCGTAACAATGATTTGGTGTCTCTTCTTTGCCAAATGGGATTTGTGGCCAAGAATCAGCTACCTTTGGTATTTCTTGTACATATTGAAATACCCAGTCTCAGTTGTATATGTGTTGGTGATGAGCAAGATCGACTCCTTAACCAAGTTAGAGCTTTATTGTTCTATCTAAATTGAAAGAAAACAGAAAGGGACATGACTATCTTTTTCTTCCTTTAAAATGTACTTCTGTTATTTCTGCAGCCACCATCTTGGGGTGGATTGTTTGGACTATTAAAAGAGCTTATCAATCTCTCATGGAGAGAGATACCTCTTTCATGAAAATCAAAGCCCATGATGTCAGAGCTATTGATATATATTGGGCTTCTTTTAATCATTCCTCTTGGGAAGATGTCATGAAAGCTGCCTTCTGTTTTTCACACTCCGCTTTCTCATTTTACCTGTGTTAAGTAGCCCAACAGAATGATGGTATTTATCCTTTGGGTCCAACTGCATCAGTCCTTTAAGTTGTCAAGTCCTTCTCCAGTTGGCAGTAGAACATCCTACTGACAACAAGGGTAAGTTCATTTGACAGCTTATCTTAGGCCATTAGTCTTCCACTTGCCTGGCAAATTCACCAATGCAATGATAGCAGGTTATGTAATACTGCTGTTAAATTGGGTTTTTTTTGGCAGGTAAAATTAATTTTAATTCTGTTACACTTGCAATCTTGAAAATATTGTTATTGCTACTTCTCAACAGAAAGTCATATCGACATGTATTTTCTACCAGAAGATGACATGATATCTAGTTGTTTCTAAATTAAAATGTTGCCAATCTGACCTCCAATATTTTGAAAATCTTGTTATTGCTACTCCTCCTGGATAAATTGTCATATTGACATGGGTTTTTTACCAAAGGATTTCATACGATTAGTGTTTAGTTGGTACTAAATGAAAATGGTGCTGATCTGACATTTAATATGGCCACCATGACAGCCATCTTGAAAATCTTGTTATTACTGCTCCTCCTGAATGGATACTCGTATTCACATGATGTTTGACCAAAAGACTTCTTATGATGTCTGTCTAGTTGGCTCTGATTGAAAATAGTGCCAATCTTATTTCCAGTATGGCTGCCACAATGGCTAATTTCAAAATCTTGTTATTGCTAAATAAATATTACA
Organism: Margaritifera margaritifera; assembly: GCA_029931535.1. Taxonomy (NCBI): domain Eukaryota; kingdom Metazoa; phylum Mollusca; class Bivalvia; order Unionida; family Margaritiferidae; genus Margaritifera; species Margaritifera margaritifera. The sequence continues at coordinate 9,500,169 of JAQPZY010001697.1, read as the reverse complement.
TATGATTTCAACACTTGGCAGTTAAAAAGAAGAAATGGTTTCATCATAAATTCCTGGAAATTCTTTTCCAGTAGAGTGTCAGTCCCTTCGTGTTTATTTTAGATCTCGTATTACTAATTGGAGGAGGGAATAATGTCCTTTGACTGGGAACTAGCACAGGGAAAAGATAAACTGTAGCAATGCAATAATAGGATGTAAGTATTACATAATTCATAGATCAGAAGAGCTTATGGTCTGGTCTGTTGTTCTATTTCCATTGTCGGTCCGTCCATAAGCACAACTTTGTGATTGCTACTCCTACACTACTTAGAGAATTGCCATGAAACTTTACACAAACATTCATCGCATGGTCTAAATGAACATTGGTGCAGCTTGAACATCCAATATGGCCACCACAGTGGCCATCTTGAAAATCTTGTTATCGATACTCCTCCTGAATGGATGGGCATATCAACATGGGGTTTTCACTAAAAGACAATCTCATGTCCGATATACCTGCCACAGCAGCCATCTTGAAAATGTAGTTATCGTTGAACACGAGTCATATTGACATGAGTTTTTCTTTAGAAAACTTCTTACGGTGTCTAGTTCGTCCTGAATCAAAATGGTGCCGCTCAGACAGCCAGTATGGCTGCCATAGTGGCCATCTTGAAAATTTTGTTATCACTGCTTCTCCTGAATGAATGGTCATATCAGCCTGGGGTTTTCACTGAAAAACTTCTTGTGATGTCTAGTTGGTTATGAATGAAAATGGTGTTGATCTGACTTCCAATTTGGCCACTACAATGGCCATCTTGAAATCTTGTTATGGCTTGTTCTTCTAGATAGTTGACATTAAGCTTCCACCAAAATACTTCTTATGACGTCTGGTTGGTCCTAAATGGAAATGGTGCCAGTTTGATATCCAATAAGGCGACTATGGCACCCATCTTGAAAATGTTATTTTTTCTCTTCCAAAATGGAGAGCCATATCAACATCGGGTTTTCATCAGAAGACTTCTTATGACGTCTTGTTGGTCCTAAATGAAAATGGTGCCAATATGATACCATGTATATCCACCACAACAGCTAATTTGAAGACCTTTTTATTGCTGAAGAATATCCAAAATTGTTCCAAAACTTGCCAGGTAAAGGGAAGAAATTGGCATCTTGAATTCCTGGAAATTCTTTTTGACCAGTTGAGCATCAGTCCCATTGTGTGACACCTGTTTCTTTGAACTCATTAGTGTTATTACCAATAATGATATCACTGAGTTTGGGATTAAGGAGAAACTATAATACTTTTCTATCAGTTTCAATTGTTATCAGTTTGAATATTTAAAAAAACTACATCCGTAATATGTACAGCTGAATTGTTTTTCTTGTTTAAAACTGTAGTGTGATTTATACACATGTCCATGTTTGCATTATTTTGATCATGAAGGTACATAATCAATGAACCTTAAGAACATATTGGGGACAACCATTTTGTTTTTAGAGGATAGTCGGGATAATATGTATCACAAATATATGCAATCGGCCATCCTGCAAAAAAAGATACTAGCACAGCCTTCAACAGAGGAAACATAGTAACACATTTTAACCTAAATGAAAATAATATGTGAAATATTTTTGTAATTGTGAATTAATTGTTTGGATTTAAAGAGATATCCAGTTTCCTCTGGAAAATATAATTGTTGTGCCCTAGTTTACTGTGTATTTTCAATAGGTACATCTATGACAATATTAGGCTACATGCTAAATAGTTTATCTGACAGTCAAGGAATCCGTGCCAAAACAAACTTTAACATTTTGGAATCATTGGAAAATTTAGCACTCAAGAGCTGAAGATTTCAACTTGCATATTCCATAGTTACCGTACTCACATTTTGCAAGTTTGTGGGTGTTAAAATTGAGCCCTGCAATATACCTACATGATGCCCATTTTCAAATGGAAAGTTACAAATTTTGTTTCTTTTTTCTTCGCAAGTACCATCAAAGTTTGGATTTTTTTAAAAACCATATATTAATTACAACTGCTGTATCTTCGTACAAGCAAATTTATGCATTTCCCAAATTAATATAGTCAAATTTTGTCTGAAACGTTTTGTTTTTGATGCTGCACAGTGTCTTCATGTCATTATGACGTAGAACCAAACTTATCATGGTCACACACATCCAAGTGTGCATTTTTGGACCATGAGACATGTGAGAGGTTCATAAACAATCAGTCTCTCCAGATTGAGCAAAAACATATTAGGGACAACTATTATGTTTTTAAGATACTGTCAGGAGAATATGGGACAAATATCTCTGATTGGCCATGAAATAAAAATACTAGCTAAGCAAGTAATCAGGGGAGACATAGTAACAGATTTGACCTGAATGAAGATAATGGAGAAATATTTACATATTTGTGAATAAAAGGGTTGGGCGCGATAAAGAGCTGTCCTACTTCCCATTGAAAATATAATAGTTGTGCCCTAGTCCACTATGTATTATCATTAGGTACATGCATGGTCATGGTATTAGGCTGCATGCTAAACAGCTTATCTTGTGGTAAAGGAATCGATGCCAAAGCAAGCTTTGTTTTTCTGTTTCAGAATTATGTACGTGTATTTTGCTGAATTTATGTACTGAAAGGAGTTTTACTAATGATTTGCTCTACAGCACTGGCAAAAAGATGCAAAAGCGTGAACTCGCATTTTCTTCAATTAACTCACATTTTGTGAGTATGCGGCCATTAAATTCAATCCCTGATGCAAGGTCAGGGTATTTTTGAAAGTGAAAACATATCTGTATCAAGCAAGGGAGCATGTGAGACATATAATTCCTTAGAATTTCTTGTATTTAACATCAAAAGCTGTACCTTGCTGCCCCTGGAAAAATCTTGCCCAGTGGAATGAGGTATAGTTTCTTAAGTATAGATTTGTAGTGTGGCTTGACTTGGGCATGGGGGATGCCATGGGGGGCTGGCATTAGTTGCTCACCCCACCAGCTCTAGAGTAATGCAGAATGTATAGTATCTCGAAGCTTTGGTAACTCCAGAAGTATTTGTTGGACCTAATTAAATTTTCACTCAAAGTATTAATAAAGTTTTGTTGTTTCCATTTACTGCCCCTGAATCATAAAATATGATTGCCATGGTATCCATCTTGAAACACTGTTATCACTTCTTCTGTTGGCTTCTTGTATTGACATGGGTTTTTCACTAAAAGACTTATGTTCTTTAGTTCATCCTAAATGAAGATGGTACATAATCTTACCTCCAACATGGTGACTGTAACTTGTTGGTGGCTAGCTGTGGAAAAATACTGTAAGCTTTTGGTTAGTTCAGTGTTCAAGACCCTTTGCAGACCTGCCAACCTCTACGATTTAACCATAAATCTTTTTGAAATGACTCGGAAATTATGGACTTACGGAATAATAGCAAAAATTACGACTAGATGATCATTGCAGATGAATCTGGATACAGGCTTGTCTGTGTTTGATCAGGGTCCGGATTCATACAAGATTCAGTGGAGTTGGTCAGGGAACCAGACTAACTTTACAGGAGTACCTCTGATGCTTTAAACTACCCATATTTTTCATGCAAAACATGTTTGATTGAGCTGTTATCGTGTAGCATTTTCTAGAAATGGCATCCAACAAAAGAAAAAGCATTCAAGGCAAAAGGGACAATTAGCCTCATAAAATGTTGAAACAATCAGCATAGAAATATAAGAAGGAATATTCATATTCTTGGAAGAAAAAAAGCAAGAATGGCAACAATTACATTTATTCGACATAATGTCGTGTTGATTTGTGTATGTCTCGTGGTGGGAGAGATGATTGCTGTTACTACGTGAAGTTGAAAAAAATACCCAAATATTATGTAAAGTTGAGAGATAGCAAGAAGCCATTGGGCTCCATGGGATTCAGAACTGCAGTTTCTGAAACTGTACTGGAGGTATTTAAGGTCTAAGCATTATCAGTTGAACATAATGTTTGCCTTCGCTGCATCAGTCTCGGGTCACACTTCTGTACTTTAAATGCGTGTTTTGAAAATCAACAATAGCAGTACATGATATTTTGTTAAAAAAAATTGGTCTAACTTGAGGAAAAATATCGACTGGCTTACTGAGAAGGCCTTGATAGGGTTGGCAGGTCTGCCTTTGGACAGCTCTCCTGGTCAAAGGTTGTTGTAAACAGTTTGTAGTTGAGAACAAAAAATTTCAATATAAAGGAAATTTTGTGTTTCATAAATCACTTTCTGTTTTAAGTAAATGACCGGTACATGTATATGGTTAACAGTAAGCCAGGAGGTTTTGTTGGATGAAGTGTCAGTGGTTATTTAAATTATTCCCAATGTATAACTGTCTCAGTCTTGGTTTCCTCTGGAAATGTATCTTGCTTTTCTCAGCATTAGCCATTAGAGGTAGATCAGTTGCTACATTGCTGTAAGAGAATGCCAAAACTATAATTTTATATGGTGCATAAAGATAATAAATCCGATACATTGGGTGATATTCAGACCTGGCGGGAATAGCTCATGTTGATGCATCAATTGCTTCAACAATATACACTGAAATACACTGAACACTTTGTAAAACTACAGATAGAACATAGTCTAAGCATTTCCTGGGATAAAAAAAATGCTCCAGCATTACTGAATTACGCTTGACATTTTACAATACCACAGTTAGAAGTTGTTCTAAAAAATCTTCCTATCCTAGAATTTCTCCAACATTACATTGAATTTGAATTACACTCAACTCTCTATAATTCCACAGTTAGAACGTAGTCTAAACACTTCCTGTGCTAGTAATGAAAAGCAATGCTTTAATTTGATCAAGACATACTAATTTTTTCAGTCAACAAGATGACTACCAGATAGTGCGAAAACTGGGTCGTGGCAAATACAGTGAGGTGTTTGAAGCAATCAACATCACCAACAATGAGAAAGCAGTTATCAAGATTCTAAAGGTAAGCCCCTTGCTAAGCACTTGTTTGTATTTTAGAATGACTTCACAGAAGTCTAGTATTGCATGTGAAGTTTGTTAAATATTCTAGCTCACCATCATGAAATGAATTTAGTGTATATGTAATGGTGAACTTTTCATGTAAGGTGTAATAAGAGCCTGAACATAAACTGTCTTTGGAAAGAGCATTCTCTCTTGAATCAGCACAGCTCCCTTCTTATAACACGGTATTTGGGATCTATAACTGCTAACCATGTTATGTATCCAAACAGTGTATAGCGAGAATGATAACAGATGTGAGGAATGTGTGTAGGGTGGCCATTGATGGAACTCGAGAATACCTGACACTCCTTTGCACATGCAAAAATGATTGCATTAAGCAGGGGACAGACAGCAGAAAACCGGACTGTATGGTATAAAACTGGATGAATGACCACCCTAAATATGTCAGGTGGTTGGGTGGTGAATAAACAAAACACCAGTCAGACTTGTAGTAATAATTTTAGTTGGTGTAAATTAAATATATTTTTTTCACTTCATCATATCTGTGCATATAATTTTGTCAAATAATGTTGTTTTCCTTCAACCCATATTGTCATGTAGTCCAATTCAAGTACAGGGGTTTAATTTTGATCACTGGGTCCATAGCAATAGAGGAAAAGCTGCATATTCTTTTTTTATATTTTATGAATGAAATTGTTACTTCCTTAACAGTAATTTGTAAAAGTAAAAGCTCGCTATTAAATCTTTCCCACCACTGACATGTATAGCCGCTGCATACGTGTGCCTTGCCTCTGCAGTGACTGATAAATCTGCTGATAAAAAGAACACAACCAACTGCCGTAGCAGATATATCTGCTTGCAGGTTTTGTGCACTAAACCTTGATGGATAGATCCACTCTATGTTGATGTTACAAATGATGTCATTCGTTAATAATGGGCGGTAAAAGGACATTTAGCCAATCTAAACAGAGTTAAGAAATGATGGTTCTTGCATGAAAGACATCATATGCTAAATATGATTACTAATAGGAGGGGTTTTCTGGAATTTATACCATGCGATAGTTAATACATGCAGTTGTTGTTAATAGTGGAGACATTGGTTTTTGCTAGAAATTCGGAATTGGAGTTTTCTGGTTTTTCAAAGGACGAAATTCACAATATTGAATTAAGGAGTATTGGCAGTGATATTGAACTATCGTCTTTGTCCAGTCTGTCAGAAATTGAGACAGAATCAGATGATGAAGACTGCAGTGTTGACAAGAGAGCCATGTGCTCTGTATGTCACCAAGTTAACTGAAGTGTTTGCCCTACTTTTGTTTTATAAGAGGCGAAAATAGAGATTTCTTCTTGAAATGTTTTCCCTCTGCCTTTATTAGAAAGAATTATGGCTGAATCTAACAGTTACACTGCAAAATATATGGAAGATAAGCCTGATTCTCTAAGGCAACCCATTACACTGGAAGAAATGCTGGCCTTTCTAGGCATACATCAAGTAATGTCAATCATTTATCTGTACAAATTTGACCTATAATTTTGTATAGAAAGAATGACAGAAATTTTGGTGTTACATTGTGTGTTTATGTTCAGTTCACATGAAATGGATTTTTTTTACCAAACTTGCGGAAGTCGGAGGGATATAAAAATCACACAGACCTCTGCAGCTAAGCAGAACTGTGGGTCACTGCAGCAGCACTGGCAATTAAAGAGTTACAAAGTTGCTCCCCATTATGATACATAAAATATGAAGACATTGTGTCATGTATGGAAAGCCAACTGCACAATAATTATAATAATCTGGTTTTGCAACTCATTTAATCAGTTTTTTTACTTCAGCAAAACTAGGTTCATTGCATCGCTACATCTTTTCCTGACACTTGTCTCCAAGGAGATTATTCCCTCCAATTAGTAATTAGAGGTCTAGAATAAAAAGCAACATGATCCCAGTCTAAGGCTGCAATTTTTATACATGTAAAAGGCTTAGTTCAGTTTACTGCCTGTAAATGTTTACAAAATTGGTAAATGTGTAAATGAGCATGCATGACTCGCACAAATTAGTTCAAAGTCACACATAAAGATGAGCTCTGCACAGTATAGAATTTTTATTTAACTGTCAAAATAAACTGAATGAATAAGAATCTAAAATAAAATTAAAAGTAAGTTTACTTATTTGATCAAAATACCTGTAAAAGTATGCAGAAGTAGGTTAATGCAGAAAATAATTTATAACAGAAACATGCGTGTTCTCGAGGGGTTCTGCACTGGATGCCCTGTCCTTCGTTTGCACATGTGCAAATTTGGTCCATTTCCTGAAGGTATGGTAGTAAATTATAGTCAATCATGGCTGGGCAAAAATTAATGATTATTGGCAACTTCAAGTCAGGGGTGGCGGGAATGTGCGAAGTGAATGGCAGAATGTAGAAAGTGGAGGATGTAGTGGAGTTTGTCATAAAACTGGGGATGATAATTTTATGCTAGCTATGCATATGTCCCTTTAGATGGCAGACTGTGAAAGGGGGTTCTCAGCACAGAACACTTCATACATAGATAAGGAACAGATTAAGCTCAGAAACATTCAACAGATTAATGCTCACACAACTGGTTCAATATAGCCCTAACAGAGTGGAGCAGGAGAAGGAAGAAAGAGAGATGGATATTCAAGTGTTGGGTAAATAATGAACTATGGCTCCCCCCCCCCCTTTTTTTTTTTCTTCTACTCCCCCCTTTTTTTGGTGAGGGAGGGAGATGCCTCCATTAGATAAAATCATGGCAGCATCTCTGGAGAAGGTCTTGTTAAGATTGGAAGGCCTGCAAGTATAGATACAGTACCTTGCCCAAGGACACGTTACCAATATGGGTCGATATGATAGTGGAACCCTTCTGGTCAAGAATCCAATGCCTCAAACCCTGAGCCACAGTAGCTATACCTTCTAGCTTAAACCCTTTCTAATTTAACATTTTTGTGTTTTTAGCCAGTGAAGAAAAAGAAGATAAAGAGAGAGATAAAGATTTTGGAAAATCTGAGAGGAGGAACAAATATTATTTCATTGTTGGCTATAGTCAAGGATCCAGTGGTGAGTAGAGAAATGCTATAAACTTAATCATCTATTTACAGGAGTTTCAGTAAGAAATAAGGTATTAGTGGGGATTTGGGTGGGTGGGTGGGTCCAAAATCTCACTCTTGTGCTCTGGGGGACAATGGCCCAGGTTGGGGGGGGGGTATGGACACAGTATCCTCCCCCCCAGTTTAAATTGTGTCTTGGTGAGTCAACTTGAGTTAGACTGGCTCTCCTTGATGAAAAAGTGAAATTTATTTGATATTTTTGTATTGTAGAATTATGTTTAAACATTCATATTGATAATTCTTATCTATGTGTTTTTTCCTGATGATTTTAAGGTTTCCATCCTATAATTAATAAAAGTATATCATGCAGAATCATCAGGTTCATGGATATCGATATTGTACCATTGCAATATGTTTATCATTCATTGAATGAAATGAATCTCTTAATTACTTAGCTGACAAAATATCTATATAAAAAAATGTTAAAAAAGAGACATCACAAAGTGCAAGTTGCCACGTGATTGAAAAAGGAAGTGAAATAAACAAAATTTAGATTTTATAATAAATATGCAGACTAAAATCAGCAATAAAAATAATCAATTTGAGAAGAGGATGTATTGTGGTGTTGGCTTATCCCAGGGCATAACTTAATACTCTAGGCCTACTTTATAATACTGTAAATTTTTGCATATTGTAAATAAATTACAGAATTGTGTCAAAAAGAATTGGAGGAAGTAGACACGCTTTCAATAAATGTTTAATATGTGTCACGTGTGTTGTATTCATGTTGTATTTCATGTTTATGTGCTTTTATTGTGTTTTATTTAGGTCAGACTGTAAGCAAAATGTTTGACATGTTGATTGTCAATGGTATCATTTGTATGTTGTATCAATAGGCCTCCACTAGCCTGTCTTATGGTGCCTGTTTTGTGCTATCCTCTTGGTACTGCATAATTTATAGAACTCTCTTATAATTGGCTACAAACAACTTTTTGATTTTTATTGAGCCAAAAGTCAAGCATGTGCCTTGCTTACGATCACCACTCCTGATTGCAGTCAATTGGGTATGAAATAGACTGAACATTCATGGTTCTGTTTGATTTCAATTGAATTTTGTGTCAGGCAGGTGGTTTCATTGATGCTGAATCAGAAAAAGCAAGCATCTTCTACCCTCAGACCAATCTGTATCGAATGGAAGAAGATGCTAATCTAAATTGGATGCAATGTCTCCAATGGAATGTGACAGTGAATTCTGAAACTTTTTCAAAATTCTGGAATTGTAGGTGGTGATTCATGTACAAATATAGGGCAAAAAAATCACCAGCTACTGTCTTCTATTGAAACCCCTGCTGTTTAACTCTAATACAGTCAAACCTGACCTAAGCAGCCACCTATGAAACAAGGCCAAACTGGCCTCTTAACAAAGGTGACCTCTCAGGGCTGAACAAATTTTTTTTTTAACCACTAGTCCAGGACAAGTGGTTTCAGAAAATTCACTAGTCCCACCTTACTCTTCACTAGTCCCACCTTACTTTTCACTGGTCCCAAAATGGTCATCACTTGCCGAGATTTGATGAGATGTATGTACTTAATCCATAGAAAAAACAAACGAAATAATATACAACATAATTATTTCTTAAAAGAATTTAATTTTTCAAAAACATTGGTTGTTATATATTTGGCTTCTTCAGGTTCATGTATATATGTTTTAGCTGATGGATTTGAAAAAATGTCCATGTATATGTCTGCTCCCTGCACCAGCACTAAGCCAGCAGTTGATAGCTGTGTCTGGGTTGAAGTCCTCAAGCTCTGGTCCATTTGCAGAAATGTTCATTAGCATTTGTAAACTCCTCTGGTTTAAGGAATTCCTTAAAGAAGTCTTGATTAAGTTCATTGAACTAAATCCTTGTTCACACTCAGCAGTGGATGGGCTTATAACAAATATGATTTCTAATAGTTTGCATAATTGACTGAGACTAGGTGGAGTATTCACTAAGAGTGTTCCAAGAATTCTCTGTCTCTTAGAAGTGTCATATTTGACATTTTTTTGCCATCACAGATTGTTGCTTATGTCTCTTTGAAGAAATAGCTACCGCACACTCAGTATCAGTCTTAAGTTTTATGCCTCCACTTTCAAACAAATTTTCCTTCTCCGAATCGCCGTTATTACCTTCCTTGCGAAAATAATTTAGCAAACTCATTTTATCCACAGAGTAACTATCAGCTTGCTTGACAACTACTTCTAAAGTGATCATAACATACATTTTCTCTTTTAAATACGAACAAAGCTCATTAATTAGCGTAATTGTTTCGCTTCAAACGCAATATCGCACATGCAAGTTAATCATCTGTATAATCAATTAAAAATTAAAGAATCATTACTGTCATTTAATCAGTTCATAAAAGAAACCAACACTGATGTCGGTACAGTACCTTTCATTAATTTAATTACACTGACTCGCTGGATTAAAATCATAGTGAGCCGCTCGTGATAATCTGGCTTGAGCAAACTCAATGCAACAAAGCCGCTTAAAACACTACTACTGGCTTTCTTTTGTTTGACATGTTTTGATTTGCCGATAATTTGGTCGCTTAGCCCAATATGCAGTCAAGCGGTAACAGGATGTAAATGTATACACGAAGAGGGGTAGAATCAAATATTCAGTACCCCCAGAGGGCATGATTGGCCAAATAAAGAGAGATATAGTGATTAAAGCACGAAAATAAGGACTAGCCCGACTTTTTTAAAAAGCACTTGTCCGGGACTAGCGACTTGGAAAATTTTACTTGCCCGACTTCAAAAATGACTAGTCCGGGACGTCTGGCTGTGGGATTTGCTCAGCCCTGCCTCTGAATGTAGGTTCACTTTTCATACTTGATTCTGGAACAAATATCATGCACCAAATACTAATATTATTAATTTTATTAAATATTCTTCTTCTTATTATTATTATTATTATTATTATTTGCTCATCAGCTGGTAAAACCAAGTGAGCTTATAGTATGGCCTTGTGTCCATTGTCAGCCATTCCAGTGTCCGGCCATCTGTCAGTAATTGCTTATGACTCGAGGCAGTATTTTTGATCCGACTTGGAATATAACCTTAGCTCTTCAAGATCTCAGATGAATTTGATAAGGAGTGAGATCCTCACATATAAATGAGATAATCTTCCATCTAATTGACTGAGCTTGTTACCTCTCTAGAGGCCATATTTCTGGTCTAATTTAATCAAAGTTGGAATTAGGACTTGTATCAACAAGATCTCGGCTGAGTTAGACAATGAGCAAGATTCATGCAAATTAATGAGGTGATTTTGCATCAGATTGGTTATGGGTAGAACGATAAATCGGTTATCGCGATGGTAAATGGAAATGGTGGAGGATCAGTTTGGAAGAATATAAAACGATCATCTGTAGTGGCTATTTTTATGCTGTCCACTCCTGCCCGAATTACTAATCATGAATGTTTGTCTCAGATTATACTCCAAAATTGTTTTAAAAGGATTGAAATGAAGATTTTGAATTTTAATAATGCTCTTTGTGTCATAAAACAATTCTTTTGCATCCTTAAGATGTGTATGTAGTCCAGGAGACTGCTGTAAATTTAGTTGGTCTTTTTCCTGTAGTCTCTTGTTCAGTATAACTTAGAACCATGAATGCAAAATCCAGAGTTCAGATCAATACAGGAAATTCTTAAAACTTTTTGAAATTAATCAGGTTCCATGGTAAGTACCTTCTTTCAGTGTAGAATCTACATCAGACTTGTGCACATGATACCTCTGTGTGGTGGAGCCGATTTCATCATTAGTCATTTTTTTTTAAAACACCACTCTACAAATGATGTAACTTCGCTGTCATGGCAGTTTCTGAGACATTAATTTGTGGCATTTTTTTGTTCAAGATGTCAGCAGATACATTTTTATATTGTGCCAATTCCATTGTAGTTAGATCTGTAGCTAACGCAAACAGAGGCCAAATAGTATAATTTTTGGTAGTGGGAGAGGGAGGGGAATTAAGCATATGAAATTACTTTCGACTATCATCAGAATATTTTCAGTCATAAGCTTCAGAGATGATTTTTTTCAGTATTAAAACTGAATTCCACTTTCTCCCGAGCTCAATTTGATTTTCCTCTATATGGTCTGTTTTTTATATTGTCTCTGAAATAACAGTCTGTCCAGTCCCATTCCACAATGAACCTTATAATAGTATTTGTTCCTGATATTATTTAACAGATGATCGCTGTAATGAGTTTTCTGGTTGGTCAAAAGTTTGTACTTGACCAATGAATCTTTGTGTAATGGAAGCTGATGGAAATGAGCATGCTTGCCAAACATGGCGTCTCAAATTATTGATAGAGATATGGATACAAAAAGTTTGAATAAAGGTTTGAAAAATGTGTGGAAATGGGAATTACTTGAACGCAAAGTCGATGGGAACTTAGTTGGTCAGTTTGTAAGAAAACTGAACGCCAGACGACTAGCATTTTGTAATCTTTGCCAGAAAGATTTGTACTATTACCAATTCTGCAGTATTGTCCAGCGATGTCTTAAATGAGAAGGAGTTGGACCAGTATGATCTGGAAGTTAGAAAATTCCAAATTGATTCCCTTCCAGAATTTAAGGAGGGACAAAGTATATATCACTGGTGGGGAAGTGATGATATTGTTGCTAGATACCCCTGTCTATCAAAGATGGTCATGTCTTTACCAAGTTGTTTTCATGGCCCACAAGTCAAATTATCCTTCAATGTCACGAATGATATTACTGATTCCAAATCAGTGAGGATAAATGTAGAAGCCTACAACTTGGTACAGAACATCAAATATGGTCTGAAGGCATCAGGAAAAAGTGCAATGCAGTATTTTAAGAAAGATTTCTTACAGGAGAGGGCAGAAACAACTCTGTGATAGAATAAGCGAAAAGGAAAGCACAGCAAGACTAGTGCTTCAGTATCAACAAGGTTGTGTAGAGTACGGGAAGAGACAAGTAAATTTATGTGAATATTTTTATATAGTGGATGTATATACTCCTAATTACAAACTTTTATCATGAAAGAAGACAAATATATTTGTTATGAGAAGAGAAATGAGTGATTTACATTGTGACTGAATTATTATGTAAACACTGACATGCGTGTGTAATAACTTCAGCACTAATATTTTTGGGGAACAAGATGATGTGACGGTGAACATTGTGAAATTCTTCAAGTGTTGTTTAAAGTTTGGCAAGTTTGTTATTTTTCAAATAATTTTTTTGTTGCAATGAAGTAACAACTTTGCAAAATATTATGATAAAAAGGGCCACCAGGAGCAATTTTTTATGCTCCCATTGTCTAATATGCATTTTTGGCTGGTGACCTTCGGCCACCTGGACTCCCTGATCAGGGGTGACGCCCCTTCAAACCCTCTGGGGGAGGACCCCCAGACCTCCCTTCACAATTTCAGTTTTTTCTCTCGAGAACCAAAATCATGCCTGAAACTTCTGATAATCAATTGCTTGACTTCCATACAGATCCCATCCCTACTGTTTGGCTGAACTTGTTACCCCTTTGGTTAATATTGTGGTAGCAAGGTCTTAATCATCAACAGTTAAGTTGGTCAAATGTTTTATTAGCGTGGCTTGACATGCAAACTATGACTTTGGGTGGAGGGGACAGTCAGACATATTGTTCTACTGAACTCTAATGTTGAGATAATGTTATTTTTTTACACATTCAGGTGTTGAAAATTCCCCCCCCCCCCCCCCCCCCCCCCCCCCCCCCCCAGCTTTAAATGGCAATTTAAAATTTCAGCGGTCTAGTGAATTTTTCAGTTAGGTGCCCATTTGGGTGAGTGCTGATTTAGGGTTGGCCAGTTTTTCTTTAATTAAAAGAATGTTCTGTCAAGAATACTAGAATACTGCCAACTTGGTTCATTGAAAGTCTATACTTACCTTAGGTGACACCTGTTCATAAGGACACTTTCCATGATCCCCAATGAAAATCCTTCCATAAATGTGCTTTATATAACAGACACCTATCTCGTACAAGGGACAGTGTTTTTTGGTCAACAAAGTTTTGTATAGTGGAAATTTTGAACTAAAGTGCATGGATTTGCCTGCTTTGCAGCTTGCCACAAGTACTGTTGAATGTACATGCATTTGTGAAGCCCTGCTTGCTTTGACAGTTGACTGCTCAGTGAACTGTGACCATTTTCCACTAGGTTCAAAAGTTCATATATTGACTAATATAATCTTGCTCTGGTCAGATGGAAAAGAGTACAGTTATAGTAATGGATATCCTACAGATAAACAGAATGGTTCCACTGAATATCTTATAAATTAAACGGTTCACGAGAGAGTATGGGTATTAACAGTATAGTTGCCATGGGTTTATGATGGGACATGGTACTTTGTGTATCGAGAATCTTGTCGGAAAAGATTATCTTCCATGGAAAATCCTTGGATCTTAAAGTCGTAATTTTCATGTTTAACAAAGAAAGGCTTAAGTTTTCATCGTGTTTGTGTTTGTATACCACGATGTCAACTCCGTATTAGGAGAAAGTCATGCACTTTCGTCGGAGATCAATACATTTCGAGGAGGGGATTAACATTCACAGTCAATGTGGTGATAAAGAAGGGCTGTAAAAACCCAGAAATGTACTGCATTAATGATCTGACAATCAACATAGATTTCTCACATTTCATGACATTTTCATTTTCATGAAGTAGTAATAAAATTTTTAAAAAATAAAATAGATTCAGATATTGTTTTTATTTCATACTTACATGATTGTAATCAAGTGTAAATTTTTGAGAATCAAGCACAGTAATTGTGCCAATGAGTGAATGAGAGTGAGAGAGAGAAAGAAGAAAGAGAGAGAGAGAGAGCAAAAGTAGTGCATGCTTAAATAAAAACCACATCAAGAATTTAGATAGATGATAAACAAAGTTGTATCCATTTCATGTGCCCACACAATCATGAAATTAAATTATCCAATTTAATGAGAGAGAGGGATTAGTGTGTGCTGGATGAAAAGAATACAAACCATGCACACACAAACACTCAGAAAATTATAAAATCCTTATCCATATTTGTAAATCTTTGTGTGTCTGCATATAAAACTTTTAACATATATGTACACTATTTACATTTGTTTCTGGAGACTTTATATTTAATCTTTACAAATGAATTAAAAAAAAAAAATAACATGAAGAAACAAATAGAAATAAATGTTTTTCTTTTCTTTGAGTATAAATATATTCTTGTTATTGTTCTCACTGGAACATAACTGTTCATGCACCCTTGAAAACCAAAAGTACAGTACAGCTGACGTGATTTTTCGGAAATCCGCGCATCGTGGTAGGGTACTTAATCCCCTCCACTTTAGCTCCGCGATAGCACTCCGCGGTGGAGGCATAAATACCTACAAATCACCACCGCGTTTCGGCAGGCAAGCCGATGTAAACTCCACTGTGGAGGGGCTAGTCGACATTACTGATTGACATCTGAACAGCCAATGAATGAAGACCACCAATGGAACAACTGAGACGTCAAGAGTGATTTACAACCGGATACCATCTGAAGAATCAGTCGTTTTTATTTCGATCATATATTTGAACAATAAAAAAATAATTTCAAAAGTCTTGTATATTCAGTACACATTACTGTTTATAAAAGGTTGATTGACTTCTTTTGCAATAAGTTTCTGATATTAATTTATTTCAAAGAAATATTAACAAATTTATGCACTGACTTGACGAGAAGCACACATTGCTGAACCTCTCAAGCAGAATAAATTTATCATTTTGTTCCAAAGGAAAGTAATTCTCTGAGATAAGGACAATTAAAATCCAAATTGATATCCGCTTCTGTTTACCCCCCCCCCCAACAAACCTAAAACACTGAATTTACACTGAAATGCAAACCGCGTGCTTAGTCTTTAAGCAGTAATAGCAGAGTCACGAGGCTGAATATTATGACTGCATGTGTACTGTAAGGGACTGACCATTTAATATAAGGGGTTTATATGTTGTTTTGTTTTTTTCGATCGGGATATTTTTTGTTCTTTCATCACAGTATTTATTTATTTTAAGTGAAATATGGTACGGATTAACGTCTACTACAAAAATCAGAGAAAGACAATTGTTTTCATGCATTTACCCCCCCCCCCCCCCCCACACACACACGGTTGGAAAATTCAATTGTCTCTCCCTAATAAAGACTTTGACTTAAGCCGATGTTCTACATAAATCAAGACAGTGACCATTGTGAACACTATTGTAAAATATTAACAAGGGTTTGCATCAAAGGATGATGTAAGTTTCAGCTTGGGAACAGTGTGTTTTTATCACCATCTGACTTGGCGCGTTATACTTTACAGCCGCAATTATGGTCCCGCCATTAACAACGGAAGTTTGATAATTGTTAGTAATTAATCTGAACTCAGCTTATTACCGAAATGAAAAATAATATGGAAAATTCTAAAATCTGAGATGTTCAGAGATTTTAATTTACAGCAAGTTTAGAGCATTTTGCATGGATGTATTGTCTCCACGGGTATCCTATTTTCTGTTTCTTACCACTTGCAAACTTTTCCAGATTTCAGTTTACGGTAACTTGTGTAGTAGTGATTTGGATTCCATATTTTATGAGAGAGAGAGAGAGAGAGAGAGGGGGGACTTTACTAAGAAGAGTTAATAATCTAAAATTATTCATCTTATTTTTCTGTATTATGCAATAGGAAAACGAACAGAAAAGAAAAAGTTAAACATTAATTTCATCTGATGCGCAAGTTTGTCAAATCAATGGCAAAGAAAACAAACCCGTAGAAGCGTTGCTGTTGTACTTTTAGGTTAACAGTTAGCACATGATATTAACACATCAATATCAAAGAAAACACGCAGTGTTTATGGCTTCTATTGTGCAAGGTTACTTGCATTTGTCAACTACATGTATCTAGGATGACCTTTTGCGACCATTTGTGATTTTTTTAAAAAAACCGCTACTTTGGTAATTAATGCAAAATAGTACAGTTTAAAATAAAATAATGATGTGAAATCTTAATAATGCTTTATTTAAGCGATTGGATGTCAGAAAAAATAGTACAATATGTGAATGAGTACTCATGCATGGAGTAACCATCGGAACTTGTGCAATTTTGTTTCACTTCAGTCATGTATGACTGCAGCTTTGTTATTAATTTGTTCGATGTTTATCGTTCTTTTTATTGTAGGTAGTACAATATCACTTACTTTCATATGATCATTACAATTTTGTATTGCGTTTACTAAAAAAGAAATAAGGATATGAATGCATGTTTAGATTCCGATAACATAGTATTGAAGAAAAAGAAATTTGATTCATTGCGCAAAATGTAGTATTAATACAGTTTACGAGGCATTGTCATTACGTTATCATCATCTTAAATATGCTTTGGCACTATGTATCATACATTATCTTCGTTAGAACAAGGAAATATTTATAATTAACTGAATTACTACGTTTTTTTCAGTATAAAAAAGTTAGCAAATTGCTCCTGAGAGGGATAACGATGTAGATAAATCGGTGCCCTCCCCCCCCCCCCCCCCCCCGTCTCTCTCTCAACCTCTGCTTGCATGGGTAATAGACATTAAACCATGCCCATATTATCGAGACCACGTCCACTCCGCGGTGGTGATCGGATGCGACTCCATGAGAAAGCGTGGTGTGCAGGGCTATTCTCCGCGACAACTCAGTCAGGACGCGTGGAGTGATGGTGGAGGGGTTTTTCTTAATCCTCTCCACTCACTCTCCACCCCCATCACGATGCACCGATTTCCGAAAAATCACGTGAGCTGTACTGTACCAGAAATTGCATTGCTATCTGCAGAATTCATGCTGAAAATTCACACATGATCCTTGAGAAACAAGAGAAAAATCGAACTTTTGCAGCCCAATCTGAAGCAAATTATGACTCACTGGACATATCCAGATCCAGATCCATTACTAATACAATTATCATTTTATTTTATATTTCATCATATATATATATATATATATATATATATATATATATATATATATATATATATATATATATATATATATATACGCATACATACATACATACATACATACATACATACATACATACATACATACATATACACACACATATGAAAAGAGAACTTCTGTTAAGGAGGACGTTGCAAATTTTCAGTTGTAACCTATTTTAGAGGTTGACAACAAATGTTATAGAACAAATGTGGTGAAGCAAAATAAGTTTTAATATTTTTATAAACTTTTAATAATATTTCATCATCATTTTAATATTCTGACATGAAAATATGCAAAAAACATTGGTTTAAAGTGACTATTTTGAGCTTTCTACACCAACTTCTCCCCGTTTTCTCCAACTTTGCCCTATTCTGGCTGGTGAGAGGTAATTTTGTCAAAATATTAGGGTTGAGCTTGGACCCTGACTTATGTTTAAATGTACTTAAGAGCAATGCGAAGCATTTGCATAATTTAGACGACTTGTGCCTATCACGTATAGGACATACATATCTATGTCTATTTTGAGCTTTCTACACCAACTTCTCCCCGTTTTCTCCAACTTTGCCCTATTCTGGCTGGTGAGAGGTAATTTTGTCAAAATATTAGGGTTGAGCTTGGACCCTGACTTATGTTTAAATGTACTTAAGAGCAATGCGAAGCATTTGCATAATTTAGACGACTTGTGCCTATCACGTATAGGACATACATATCTGACTCCTGTATACCTGGAGCCATGGTAACTCAATTGGTAGAGCATCAAACTCCTGATCCAAGGGTTGCTGGTTTGATACACATCCAGGCCATCTCAGGTCGGCTGCCTCATTGTGTCCTTGGGAAAGGCACTTATAGTAGCTGCCATTTCCAGTAGCTCCTATTTCATTAGTATGATACAGCCAATAATGTGTTAAAAGTGCCATTAAGACAAACAGAAACAAAAAGTAAATCCTGCATATCTCCTGAAGGGTGAATCTTGACCAGACTGCACACCCTGCTAGTGTCCACTGGCAGTGGAACGCGTTCTTGTTGAGTGTATCGACTTCACCCTGCGAGACGGAAGTTTTTAGAGGTGAACTCAATTGAGAAACTTTATGATATTGTACCATGTGAGAAAATCTTGGACTTTTTGAGGGAGTCTGGTTTATATAACAAATTCGTAACCAATCTTTGAAGGATTTTATACTTTTTACCTTTATCTTTTATTTTATATACATTTTGTTGAATTATAACATCTTTACCATTGGTCCTTAGCTTGTAGTTCTTCATCAGTTGTTCACATTTACATTATTTGGAAGAATTTATTTTTGAAAAATTTACATTTTTTAAAACTTTTAATTGGCACCATATAGCCATTATTGTACTGATGTGCTATTAAATGCTAATGCATACATACATACATACATACATACATACATACATACATACATACATACATACATACATACATACATGTATGTATGTACAACTGTCATTTTGTGGTGACCTCACTCATAGTTCTGTCTGTGGGCTTCGGGATGTAAAATAGGCTCAGTGCACTCTCCTGCATGCCATAAGCGATGACTAACGGAGACGGGAGTGGTTAGCTTGCCTGACTTGGGACCATTGGAACAGCCTGTGTCAGCTACTGTCATGTATCTTTGGGCAAGGTACTTTATTCCAATTGTCTGGGCACAAAATAGCTTACTCATTTTGCAGTACCATAAAACACCATACCATTTGAATTAAATGAAGTAAGAAATAAAATGTGCAAAGTCTTTTACAACTTTACATTTATTGCAGTTGTGGTTATATTTGTATTTATTAAAAATTCAGTACTATCTTTTGCATTTTATGCATTTGTTATTTATTTAAGCATACTTTTAAGAAGACAAGACGAGAAAGCAATAACACTCTTGAAAATGGGATAAACCTGCTTTGGTAAATGCATTTCCATTTCATTCAAAAAGAGTGAAAACAAAAGGAAATGATCATGAATGGAAGTGGTAAATGCCAAATCAGAATGCATATCTGAGACCATAAATGAAAAATGATGAGAAGATAGCTGAAATGCAAATATGAAAGGAATTCAGACAGAAAATGGCTGATGATACCAAGCTCTGGTCCTGACCCATTGTTTACTTGTCCAATTTTTCATCTACATAATTTTCTTCATTATCCTCTGTCTTGTGTCTAAGCTAGAATCGTACAAGGGCAACGTTTTTAATTATGTGGGTAGGACTATTGTACCCTCAATTGTTAGATATTAGTGTATGTACTGTACTGTAATGTTTTTTTTGTTGATATTTTACATGTGTGATGTATTGAGGTATATATTTCATGCAATTTCTGTTTTAAGAATGACTCAGTTCATTTTTTGTTTTGTTACCCGTTTGTTAAAAAAAAAAAAATTGTGTGTGTTCAAATTAGCCATTGTAAAATAAAAGTTTCTTATGCCTTATGCCAGTTTCCTAGAACATGTCATGGGGCACCTGAACATCTAAAAGGATACTCAATTTTTCTTTGGTATTCATATCCAGCCTTGAAAATATATATTTTTTATATCTGTAATTGAGCTCCTTGTCATTTACTTCTAAACTTCTGAGTAAATTATTTTCAGAGCAAATCCAGGGTTCAACGCAAAACTGTTGTAAGTTGCATTTTTACATAAAATTGTTTTATTTTATTGTGAGTTAAAAATGACTTGGCGCACATTGTGTCCAGTTTTACCGCAAAATTTTTATTATTTACAAATATATTACTATTATATCTAATGCTTAATATCAGCAACACCATTGTGACTCAAGTTACGGTAGTTTTGCAGTAAACTTACCCTTGACTTTTTAGGTCATATGACTTGTGCAAAAGTACTGTAGCTTGAGAGAGTACTGTATATATTCGTGTATAAGCCTGTTTGCGTATAAGCCCCCCCCCCCCCAGAATAGGTAAAACATTAAAAAGTGCATGACCCGTGCATAAGCCGACCCATAAATCTGAGACGACATATAATGATGAAATAAAATGAGAAATAGAGGAAACGGGTAAAATAACCCAAAACACATACAGACACACACAAACACCCTTCTAACCTGAACCTCCAGGTACTCATAAACTGAGGTGACCTGGTTAATGGCTTAAATGGCTTATATGGTGTTACTTCAGCTATACTAGACCTTGGCCCGTGGATAAGCCGACCTCCCTTCTTCCAGTTTTTATTTTTTCCTAAATTATTCGGCTTGTACCATACCTGCCAACCATTAAGCTTTTGGCGTAATCATTCCACTTTTTTTCACCTAATTACATCTTACGCTAGTATGTATATGGATTACGCTTTTCTGGTACATTAAAAAAAATAATAATAAAGCAATAAAAAAGTTTTGTTTGTCATTTTTAATATCATCTCTTTAAACCCACACATCATATAAATCTGAGAATATTTTTTAAAAAAACAACAGACTGCTGCATAAGTATAACATAAAAGTAGATTTGTCATAGACCTGTGTAATTTCCTTATTTTCAACATTAAAATTTGTCTCACATATTCATTATATTAATACACAAAATTTGGTAGCTGACCAGTCTATACTTTAAAAAATGGCGGCAGATGTTAAATGAAACAGACTTTATCGATGTGACTCTCGGATGTTATATATGACTCAAAAATGTTAGAGAAGATGGCTCTTTTTAAACTTTAAAATATGTCAGATCAGAAAAAAGACCAATCAATATTGCTTTACAAATTTAGAAAGAAGAACATGAGAGCGGTAATACAGCACTCAGATTGAGCACATGGTAATGATTGTTGCAGAATTGTAGAGTTGACTTTACGATCACTCAGCGAAAGTTAGACATGTGGACTAGTTAAAGTGAGTGTTGTGTATATATAATTTGTCAATATGTGTTTTGGTTTGTATTCTGATACTAATTCACCTGGATTTTGCTCATTTGTGACAAGAACTTTAAGCAGCTGCAGATCCAGGTTAGTAGCAAAACTAAATGTACATTTTTCATACAGTTTATTGTAATTATGGCATTTAACATATAGATTACACTTCTTATGCTAAGATTACGCTCTTTTGCCACTTAGGTTACGCTTATACCTCTGTAAGGGTTGGCAGGTATGTTATACGCGAGTATATATGGTAGTTTTGCACTAAAATTCTGTAAATCAAGAATCTTGCAAATACTTGCAAAACTATTGTAACTCGTGTAAAAAAAAAAATTTTAATATAGATTTTGGTATAAAGCATGATAGCTTAGGCGAAAAAAAATGTGTGTTTCCAGTCGGCTGACCATCCCGGTTTCTCATTGCTGACCCTAGCACTTTTTTCCCCCATGTTAAAAAAAAAAAAAATCACATTTCCGAAATTGATTTGTGCATCTAATTGAGCCGGTTTTGCCCAGTACTTTGAAGCGCTCGAAATATTATTTTATTTAAATATAATGTTTAAAAAAAAGAAGAAAAAAAACGTACCTGCATACCCTAATTTAAAAACCAGTGCAATAGGAAACACATTTTTTCTCTTTTGCTTAAGATAAAAATACAGGTTTTTACCGTTTCAAATATACTTACATGTACTGTATGTTCTAGTTGGATACAATAGCCCAAAAGATGATAAAAATGAGTTTACCAGAATGATACTACTAATGGTTCATTAATGTTCTGTTTTTATAATTTAACAAGTTCTAGCCAAAAGGTATGGGACAGAGATAATCACTAACCCTGAATTTAGTTAAAAATATAAAATCAGTGAATATAAAATTATGTATCTCAACATTATGTGAAATTTCAAATCAAAACTGGCAGCAAATGTCCAATATTTTGTATCGTTACTAAAATTTAAATTGAGCAGCGTCAAGGAAAACCATTTCAGATCATTCATCAGACATTTTTCTGAGGTAGTTGGCAACAGGGTTGCATCTAGGATGCACAATTGTGGAAATCCCATTAAAATGGAAAATTTTGAGCACAATTTCTGAATCTCTGGTGCATTGTCATACAAAAAATAAGGATTGGGCACAAATTTTCATGAATCATGCATGCTTTATTTCCAAGAAATGTAGGAATTGCCTGTTGTGCTTCTTTGCAATGTTGCTATTGTGGACCACCATTTCAGTTGGTTAACCCTTTTCCAACGGGATACGATTCCAGTCATACTTAACCTTTAACATCTGGATACAATTCCGGTCGTATGTTCACTACATTCTGTTTACCATTTTGCGGAAGTGTGCATTTAACCGTATAATACGTCATCACTTCATGTGTACTCTTTTCAAAAGAAGGAAATAAAGGCATAATGAGTTTAAAAGACACCCAAACTGGTAAAAGTTAAATTTAAAAATCGAGTTTTAACATGCAGGGATAAAAATATACTAAAGAGGGAAGTGATGGCAGTTCATGTCTTCTTCAAAATGAACAGGGCTGATGATAACTGGTTATTTGAAAATTTGATTACAAACACAAGTTTTAACATGTGGAAATCAACTTGGCAGACAGCGCTGAAGCTGCAAGTTATGGCAGTGATGTGGATGCCGATTTTGATAAAAAAAATTGATAATTTTGTGGGGAAAAATTTAAGTTTTAGGCAGTGTAGATCGTGCTCTTTTTTACATCGAATACACTGAACAGATAATAACTACTTAATTGCTATTTTTGACTCGGATATTGACGATGATGAAGACTTGGATGCTTTTCAAGCTAAGTGGACATTTTGAGAACTTCACTTCTCATAAAGTTTGCACATATACTGATGTTGGATACATGCATATTATTATGAAATTTTACTGCATTCCTGGAAATGGACAACTAAACTCTGATATTATTACATCAGAATTTATTGTGGAATAAAATACTGAACCAAAATGAAAAGCTTTGTCGACTTGCCAGTAAGGATCATTCTGTTTGCCCGCCATGTGAGTAAATTTAATAAAATTGTAATAACCTTTGAGATTCTTGATGGATTGTTATTATTTGTTCACCTTCTTTAATGGCGTAAAATTCCCCACATTTCGTACACTTACATATAGGAGGTAAAATGAAAATTGCATTTAAAGTAAGTTATACAAAAAATGTACGGCATGTTTTTTAATTTACATAACTTTACTTTCAACTGAAGTTTTTATGTCTGAAAACTTTCAGTGAAAAAATATGACTTGAAAGAAAATTTTATGCTTTTAAAAATGGTATACAACATTGAAAAATGATTTGAGAAAATTGTCCTGTAAAGCCAGATTGACCAACGTCACTGCATTCTCACATGCTGATATACCACTGACTGACACAATTTCCAGTTGTACACAACTGCCTGTCTGATTGAGGTTCAGTATGAAAAGGGTTAAAGAATTGAAATGGCAGTCAACAGAGTTTGAAAAGTGCAACCTCTAGAGCAATGGTTCACAAACTTTTTTGATCGCGACCCTAAATACCATCTTTTGCGACCCAAAATGCAGTACCTGTATAGGGTCACAAGGGTCCTTGCAACTCTCATTTGGGTCGTGACCCGGGGTTTGGGAACCACTGCTCTTGAGTGTGCATAGATTTACTTGATAAGGTAAAGACATCAGAGTCAATATAGTATGAATATAGCAATTAAAACCTAAATTGTGCAGCAGTGTCAATATGGGCTGCCAACTGTGCGAGATATTCTTGAAAATGTGGCCTCCAGTTTTCCTGTTGACACTGTCGTCAGAAAAAAGAGCTGCACAGCACTGATTGTTATGACAGTAAGACGTGCCCCCCCCCCCCCCCATCATGCATATCGGGGTCAATGTCTTGTACTGTTGGACTACCATCATATAATGCGCCAGCAGATCTTAATCTGTGCCATTTTGTTCTATTGATGTATTTGAATGATTGACATAAACTAATGATAGTAATGCCAGTGCATCATACATGATGTTCAGGTGCATGTTGACTCACAATTCTTTGCTATACTGTCAGAGAACAAGTCTGTAATGGATTGGTTTTCACCAGAATGTTGACTCACAATTTTTTGTTACACTTTCAAAGAACAAGTTTGTACTGGATAGGTTTTCACCAGACGACTTCTTATGAATTATGTCTAGTTAGTCCTACATGTAAATGAAATGCTTCTTTTTGTGCATCCAATATGTAAAGAATGAGTTGACTTCAACTGAGTGCCTCACAGGTTGAGTTGTTTACACCTTTTTTCAAGTGCTGTAGAAATCATGTCAGATGATATTGTAATTCCCACATCATTTGTATATTGCTATTACATTATTTCTTCATCAGTACAACACATTATACTGTGATACAGCTGTAGGAATATGATTGATCACACCTTGAGAAAGTTAATCCCCTCATGTTATGTCATTTTTCATTTTCATCAGGTAATAAATGAAGACATGGTCATCATATTTCCTATCCTAACAAAATGTCTGTTAGGAGACGGAAGGAATTATGGAAGATTTCAAATTGGATATGGAAGATTTCATATTGGAAGTTCGTATTTACAAAATATACATGGAAGTAATAAGCATAATGAGTTTGGAGTGAGTTCCATACATGTTAATGAGGATCCAGGCTGATCATAAGGTGGGAATGGAACCTGCAAACATCTGGTTATGATTCCAGTGCCTTAGCCACTGAACCACCATATATCCCTTAGGTTTCTAGGTTATGACTCCAAGGTTAGTGCCCCAGTGAGGCAAGGACAGACCCAGGAATCCATGCAGACTGCACATATTAACTGATTGTAATACCAAGTAAGCATATGTACTTTAAAGGTGGGGCTGTGTACAGTTGCTATGTTATGAATCGGGGCTTGTCCCCAGGGGCAGAGAGATCCTGGGGAGAATGCTGGTTGTATATGTGAATTTGTTCTTTTTATGCTGAGAAAGTAATCCCATAAATATAGTATATGAAAGAAGATACAGTACAGTTCACACATCACAAATTATGGAAAATCCACATTTCTGTGGTGGAAATTAATTAATTCACATTGTTGTCCATCACGACCAGATATAGAGGTCGTCGTGGATATCCACATTGTGGTCTGTAGTGAACTGATTAAGTTTTAATGCCCCAATAAGAAAGTCACAGCAATATAATTATGTAATAGTGGTTGTCCATGTCATTGTGTGGAACTTAACCTGTTAACTGAGCTACATTAGACAGTGCAGAATGCTCTTTTTAAGTTGCACACAATGCCATGTAATATTCAGAGACTCACCCACTAAAACACATTGACATACATGTATTGTGAGAGATGAAAGAGAAATTTCTGACAAAGAATCCCATGATGTGCTTCACAGAATACAAAAAGTTTAATGATAATGATTTTAATAATCGTGCGAGAGAGAGATAGAGAGGTTCTACTATTAGACAAAGAAAAGAAATCACACGTAAGCATTGTCAGGTTCATACGAGAAGAAAAAAGACCTTGAAGCAATATGTAACATGATTGCATGGACTGTTGATTCAGTTATTAAAATAAAGAATGCAAGAAATGCTGATTTTTTTATTAGCTCTACTGGTCACAGACCAGAAGAACTTATGGAATGGTCTCTTGTCCATCGTCTGTCATCCATCCGTCTGTTAGCACAAGTTTGTTATTGCTACTCCTTCTAAACTACTTGGAGGATTGACTTGAAAATTTACACACACGTTCATTCCATAGCCTAGTTGGGCCTAAATGACAATGGTGCCGCTCAGACATCCAGTATGGCTGTCACAGTGGCCATCTTGAAAATCTTGTTATTTCTACACCTCCTGAATGGATGGGCATATGAACATGGGGTTTTCACTTTATTACTTCTTATGATGTCTAGTTGATCCTAAATGAAAATGGTGCCCATCTGATGTCCAATATGGCTGCCATGGCAGCCATCTTGAATTTCTTTTTAAATTGCTACTCCTCCTGAATGGATGGTCATATTATATCAACATGGAGTTGTCACTAAAAGACCTCTTATGATATGAGGTTGGTTCTGTCGTAAAAATCTTCTTGTCACTACTCTCCCTGAATGGATGATCATCATGACATGGGGGTTTTCACCAAAAAGACTTCTAATGATATCTACTTTGTCCTAAATGAAAATGGTGCCAATCTGACATTCAATATGTGTACCACAGCAGCTAATTTGAAAATCTTGTTATCACTGAAGAATATCAGAGATGGTTTCAACACTCGACAGTTAAAAGGAAGCAATGGTCTTATCTTGAATTCCTGGAAATTCTTTTAGCCCAATAGAGCATCAGTCCCTTTGAGGGAATGTTTTTTTTTTCTTTTCTTATTCTCCCCAATTAAGTTTTAACATGCTACCACACAGTGAAATACTGTATACATAACGCTAACCAAAATACAACCACTAGTCCAGCTTCTGTGTGGTACCTCTGCACCAAATATACATGTATATGTGGCACATTTTTTGCGAGAACCAAACGTGTTTACCTTTGCCGAAGACCTACTGTTTGTACTTGACTAAGCACATACTACTGCATTCTTTTGCCAACAGCTCAAATAAATATAATTATGATCACTTGTTTGGTCATCTGACAAGTTTAATACTTCCAACTAGACAGGTGAAAGTGATGAAAAAGCATAATCACTTAAATAGTTTCTGTAGGAGATAAACTTGTATTTTTTTTCAGTTGATACAGATACAACATTATTTGGTATAGTGCATTCTTTCAGTCCACATGATAAATACTGCAAAACTGTTCCCGAATGTCAAGCGAATATTGTTTTATTATCAGTTTAGTTACTAACTTGTTACATTTTGACCCAATTATCCTTTTTTAGAAGATAGTGTGAATACAAATAAAATATTTTTGTTGCCAGAGAACATGTACACAGGGTTTAGCAATTAAGCAAACAGTGTGAAATTACTGAAACTATGCCCATAATTGCCAAATGGCTTTAAATCTTTGGGAACCAAAACCAAGTTTAAAGTCACATGTACAAACTGTGGATTCGAAGTAGAATTAAAAGCATAAATAATCCAAGGTTAAGTGCCTGAAGATATACATGTACACAGCACAAAAAAGGGTGGGGCAGGTTAGTGAGTGCTGATGGGGGGCTGGGGTGGGGTGGGGGGTTCCATGGTGTAGTAGCAGTTAATTTCTCCTGAACAGCCATCATATCATCATCTTTTGAAGTTGAATGGAAATTCCTACTATTATGCAAACTTAGTTGTGAAATACGTATCTGCAGTCAATAAGATTTTATTTACTGTACAATAAATAGCCTCTTGTTTTTGTACGTCAGTTTCATTTTAGCGGAATTTCTTGTTTTTCATATTAATTTATTTTCTTTTTTCTTGTTTAACTTGTACTGTTTGAAGCTGAACACATCATATTTATCAATAATGCCTTGTATATTGCCCGAAATTGGTAAGTCATGTGTTTTGCCAAGGCTATAAAATCTATCTCGAATTGCATTGATTGCTGTTAATACAAGTATGTAACTTCATATTTATAATGACTTTAAACAGGTATCCCTGGTAGAACTTCTTTATCTATTCTGAACTGGAGGTGGATGAGGTTTTGGCTTCAAAGGTTGTAAATCTCAATTATTTCCTGTTTATTGTGAACCTTTATTAATTCTGGGGTCGTCGTGAATATTGTCAATGTGTTCATTTTGATTATTGCAGCAATGCGGGTTTATTCGACTTTCAATCAATTAAATTTTGGAAGCTTTTAGTTTGTTAATTGTAACCAAGTTTGACTATAGAACCAAACTTGAAATAATAAGCAAATAAAAAAAGCACAATAATAGCAGGTTAATAACCCAATTAATTACATAAATTCTTTTTCAAACACAAAAAGCATTGCTAAGCAGCAATTTATTTATAAAGAGCTGTATCAAAATTTTATTTTGTAAATTTTGTAAATAGATGAATCCCGAAATGAAGATAATTGCAACACATTTAAAAAATGCATACTCTAATGATCAGTGTCATTTTCCAAGTTAGTGAAAAAAGCTACGGGTTACGTTGAGTGAGAGTTATGATGCATAATCTCTCTCTCATATTTGCATGTAATGAACTCATTTTATTACAAAGGAAGATGCATTTTGAAGAAAAAGAAAGCATGTAGTGTAGTTGAGCTTTCGTTAAACATGTTAATTCTATGCGCTGGATCGAAAGATTAATGGGGAGAATACAATTTTTATATAGTTTGCTTTATATACCACTGGAAATCAGTTTGATACAAAAATAACACAACTTAACCTCATTGTGTTTCTCAGTCCATATTACAAGGCCAAAATTCAGTTTTCACAAACTAATATCTTATTCATTTTATGTTTGGTTTTGTGACAGCAAGAAGCATTTTAATTCAGAAGTTCGGTGCTAAAAATAACGTAGAAGCTTGATACCATCATGACTGTCCATTGTTAACAAGCAGACATCAAAGTAAGAATGTCGCTCCATGGCTGGTGCTTGATGATAGATTCATGATGAACATGATAACAGTGACAAACAAAGCAACCTTTTTCATGAAAATCAGTTGTTGATGACATGAACATCCACTGATGCAGTGCAGCCTTCAGTACAGTCAAGTACTCATAAAAGATCGATGTCAGTTTGAAAGTCTACAGATAAATCTATAGAAGAACATTTTCTAGCATAGCTCGCATATATTTTTTTTTGTATTATGTCCATATATGATGCTACGTCATTCTTACCGAAAAACTTGAGAAAGAACTATGACATGCCGTTCCCTTGTACTTCATCATGCATGTATGCTGTAAATAATAGTGGTCATTTGTAATTGCTATTGGTTGTAATTATTAGTCTTAAAGTTTATCTTCATTTTCAAAAATTATTATTGCTGCATGTGTCAGACACTTATTGAATTTTGATAAATGTAATTAGGCTTTTTGCTTCATATAAACTTAAAATTTTTATCTAAAGGATGAATGCAATAAATAATAACTATCTTACATGAATGTATTATGCATTTATCATAAGATGGGCCTTTTTGTTTCTTTATTTGTATACTGATTTCAACAGTTTGTTCAAAGGGGGCCTTGGGAATAGTATGGAAATTAAAAGGAAACTGAAAATAACTATTACAAGCACTTTTATGAAATATCATTTATTGAGAAAGAACAATGAAGTTGCCACTTGATGCAGAACAGTATGTAAATTTCGCATGTGTACATGTTGTTGATCAGCAGGGATGCATGTTAAAGCTAGGCAATTTTTCTGATGTACATTCTGTCATGGACAGGGGTGAAAGGATATCCAAGAAATGTAAAACCTTGTGTTTTTTTTCTATTACGCATGTTTGTCTGCATGTATCCCAAGCTAGGCCACACTGAAAAATACCACAGACAATGGTACTGCTGTATAGTTGGTACAGGTAAAGGTATGAAATCGACACCTGCCATAGTTTGATTTATGGTGTGTGTGGGGTTCTCCAAAATGTTCATTTAGTGTGTTGACTTGAGGGGTTAATGCAATAAAATCAGCAAGGGGTGACATAAAGCCCACTAAGGCAGCAATACAATCTGCAACGGAGTTCACTAGATTGAGTGGATGTTGACTATGCTTAGTGGACATCCACCAGACGTAGCGGGCATCCAGTATTTGTAGTGGACACTTAATCTCTTGCCCCCTGTGTCCTTGTCTGTGTTGAGTGGTCAATCTGTAATCCGCAATGTGTATACTGTGAATGACACCAATATGAATACACAACATAGAAACTTTACCACATTTTGTAATTCTTGAATATTTTGAAGCAAGTTTGATGTATTTGGTTAAACAGAGTTTGACAGTTGCTAGTATTACCATTTAAAATCGGTGTTTATTCCAGAAATGGAAAAAGTAGGGATCAATGGCCAATACCAGGTCAAAAAGAGTGCTCATTTAGAAAAAGAAAAATGGGTCGCAAATACCCTTACCTGTATCTTGTTTATTCCTGAAAATTCAAACATATCATTATCATAGGTATTCATGTTCATGACATGGTTATTTTAGTTGACAAGGAAATTGTACCAAACTGTGTTATATGCTGACTCAACGACTGATCCAAAGTGATCCTATATATTTGGTATAGGAATGAAGATAAATGACATCAGCATTAATATACAATATAGCAAATGTGTGCTCCAAGGTTTTCTTACCCCTCTACAATTTCGATATGTGTGAATTTGCATTCACCAGCAGACAGGTATCAACTACACAGGTGAGCGATATTAGGCTTACTTGGGCATATTGTTAAATGAATATCACCATAGTTGAAAAGCACCCATGATACAGATACACAAGGCCAAAAAAGTGTTTCTGCTAACAGTGTGAAAAAAAAAAATAGGGTAGGTAGGTCCGTACTAATTTTTTTAAACAACTTTTTTCAAAATCTAGCTTGTGTTGGTTCATGTTACAATTTCTGATCTAAAGTTATTGGTTCAGAGGTAACAAAAACGGGCAAGGTCAGTTTTTAATAATTTTTTTTTTATCATTATGTGGTAAAAAGTTGAAGCATCACGGGCCATTAAAATAGGGTAGGTTGGGTTTTTGGAACCAGACATATTTCTTGGGGGGTGTCCTAATTTAAATGAAAAGAAAATGCAATTACAGCTCTGTTACAATAATGACTAATGAATGGGGAAATAAAATCTGCCCAACGTTTACTGTTCTCTACATGTACTACTTGAAACTTACAATTCTGTTTTGTTGAACTATAAAAACAAAGGTTTGTGTTTTCAGGCTTTAAAAAAGATAGCTATATCATTTTATATATATACATGTATATATCTTTCTTTTTTTTGTGTGAAAATTGTGTCTAGTTTGCAAGCAAAAAATCACCTTGCAACTGCTTTCCAAAGAGCATAAAATATGCAACAAAATCATTTGGGGGAGGGGGAGTGTATATTTTTGTCTCATCTACGTAAGCATGATCAGATATATGAGATATACTAGTCACTTTAATGCCAGCACCAGCCATTTTTGTTGTGAATGATGTTGAAATTTGCATTAAAGTTTTTGAAAGTAACATATCTTCTATATTTGTTGCTGCATTCAACTGAAACTTGGGGATATACTATGGGTGCAAAGTTATACACTGATATGCAAAGAATCTACTTAAGCAGAACAACTTTTTGCATCGTGGTCAGCAATGTTAAACATAGTTCATACAACCTTGAAAAATCCTTTTTTTTAACCTGTTCCTTGAATTTTTTCTAAAACTTGTACAATTTATCTTAGGGAGTACAAAACATTAAAACTGAAAAAATTACGTCACTTTTTAAATTTTAAATTTTTTCCAAATATAATAGATAAATACATAAAATGGAATACAATTAGGTGACACCTGATATGGGTGTTACAAGATGGTGTAGTGCCATTGCTTTAGTAACTTGCTTATTAGTCATGTGTATTTTCTTCTACTTTTGTACCTGTTTATGCAGTGATAAACAAATGAACATAATGGAGAAAGTTCAGTTTCTGTAAGAAAAAATACTTCTTGAAAACTGATAAAAGTCCTTG
The DNA here is from genome assembly GCA_029931535.1 of Margaritifera margaritifera. Classification (NCBI taxonomy): domain Eukaryota; kingdom Metazoa; phylum Mollusca; class Bivalvia; order Unionida; family Margaritiferidae; genus Margaritifera; species Margaritifera margaritifera. The sequence continues at coordinate 9,467,721 of JAQPZY010001697.1, read as the reverse complement.
AGAAAAAACTATCTGGGGCTGTATGAACCATGTTAAAGTTTTGTGTAAAAGTTTATGAAAATCAGATACAGGGCTTATACTGACAAACATACTTGACCAGATGAGACGCTGGGTTCTGTGGGTCACTGCTTTTATTTAGTGAAGAATGAAGACCATTATTTGTTTTGATTTCTCTTAAACTTTTTTTTTGTTTTTCTTTTATTTACAGTCTCGGACTCCAGCACTAATATTTGAGCATGTAAATAACACAGACTTTAAGGCAAGTATATTTTTGTAACTTACTTGAATGCAATGTCAGTGTTAGCATTAGTTTAGTTCAGGTCTTCTTGTAGCGAACTTGCTGCATGTGGGCACTTTGTTGCAAAATAGGAACATGATTACCGTATATACTCATGTATAATCTGATACCAACTTCCAACTGCATAGACCCGGATCTGCCATCGCATAATGCACCGGCAGATGTGGGTCTATGCAGTTTGCAAGGACTAATCAGTAGAACAAACAACATAGATGCTGATCTGCTGGCGCATTGAGCGGCAGATCAGGGTCTATGTTGTTTTCATTTGGACCCGGATTATACGTGAGTATCTACAGTACCATTCAGACATTGCTTGTTACCAAAGGTTAAGTTGGTTACCATGCATCCATAATTAAATAAACTCCTTACTCTTCATTGCATCATGACAAATTCTGTAATACATGCTTTTGACAACTCTCTGAGGATTCTATGTTGACACCTTTGAAAGCCAGTTTGTTTTAATTATACATGATAAATAAAAGCAATGTGCTTAGTTGCTTTTTGTGATTGTTTGGTCTGCACATAATATATTCAGGAATAACTTAAGATGACGGTAAGTGTTAAAAGTTCATATAAAGTTCCAGGGACTGTCCTAGGGAGCGACAAGGGCAAAAATGGATTTGTATCAATTAACCCAGTTTGTGGATATATTTGAAGAATTACCTTGAATTATATCACTTCAATAACTGTTTTTTTCCCTCAAAATATTACTTGTAGATTTAACCAAACTTTGCGTGTGGGTATATCTTGACATTGTCAAAAACAAGGTCAGTGATCTTCTATCAATGACATCAGGTTCATGGTCAAAGGCCATGACAGATTTTTGTATTGCTGTTTCAGGTAATTTTGTGAACATGTTAACACAAATACAAGAAAATAGTTTTGTTACCAAATTTGGTATGTTTGAGTTTGTCAAGAATATCAGAGATGGTTTCAGTCCTCGGCAGTTAAAAAAAAAAAGAATTTTTTCCTGGATTCCTGGAAATTTTTTTTGACCAGTAGAGCATCAGTTTCTTTGATGGACTCTTGTTCCTTCATCATCATCTTCATTCTCATTGCCATTCCACTTTCTTTATCAATGGGTATGTCAAGGTCACTGTCAGTTTTAGCCAATGAAAATTGAGAAAATTCTCCATCAGAGTAAGTTTGTGTAATTTCCCCTCATGGCTAATACTGCCCATTTTCCATCATTTTTATTTTCAAGTAACTCCTTTATTTATTTTTTTGTGTTATCACAATCAGATGTTCTTTTCTTTGTTGTCTGATATTTCCTCTGTATATTTAAGCTATTTTTTATTGGCTGCATTGTATGCATAGGTTAGTATATGGTGAATTAAAGTCTGTACCAGGGCTTTACAAATTTTATAAAAGTCAACTTGCCCTTGGGGGATTTTAACTTGCCCAAAAGTATGACAACACAATATCATAACTTAAGTGAAAAAATGTGGTGAAATAAAATATAGGATGTTTTAAAGAAATCACATATTTATTTTACAAATATATAACTTTTGTTTACATTTTATCTTTGTTCGCACCCTAAAACCATATGTTGCTAATTAAAGTTATCTAAATAGTACATTTAGATGAGGGGGAAAAAAGGAAGAGTTAGAATGCAGATAAAGTTATAAGAGCAGAGACGGACATAAACATAAATGCATACGTAGATGAGGATTTTGGAAATGGCAAGATTTTTAAGGGGGGGGGGGGGGGTGAGAGAGAGAGAGCAGAACTGTGTTAACTTAAGTTTAATCAGGTTTCAATATATCCTGACATTTTTCTTTATCTATGTTTCCAATTAAATATCAGCTGATCATGCAGCTTTAAGTATCCATCCAGTAAGAAAACAAGGTAAGATGGAGTCCCTCACTGAAACATTCCAACATCAATCAATTCAGTCAGTTATTTGAGCTCTACTGGTCATAGACCAGAAGAGCTTATGGGATGGTCTGTTGTCTGTCCGTCCATTAGCCCAAGTTTGTTATTGCTACTCCTAATGTACTTGGAGGGTTACCATGAAACTTCAATCGCACATTCATCCTATGGTCTAGTTGGTCCTAAATGAAAATGGTGCTGCTCGGACATACAATATGGTCACCAAAGTGGCCATCTCGAAAATCTTGTTATGGCTTCTCCCCTGAATAGATGGTCATATCAAGATGGGGTTTTAACTAAAAGACTTCTGATGATGTCTACTTGGTCCTAAATGAATATGGTGTTGATCTGATATCCAGTATGGCCACCATAGTGGCCATCTTGAAAATCTTTATCACTACTACTCCAAAAACGATGGTCATATTAACATGGGGTTTTCACTAAAAGACTTCTTATGATGTCTAGTTCGTCATAAAGGAAAATGGTGAATGGAAATGGTGTTGATCTGACATTCAGTATGGCCAACATGGCAGTCATCTTGAAAATCATATTATAGTTATTCCTCCTAAACGGAAAGTCATATCGACATGGTGTTTTCACCAGTAGATTTCTTCTGATGGCTAGTTGGTCCTAAATGAAACTTGTGCTGATTCGACCTTCAAGATGGATGGTCATATCTTCATGGTGTTTTCACCCAAGATTTTTATAATGTCTAGTTGGTCATAAATGAAAATGGTGCTGATCTGATATCCAGCATGGCTGCCATGGCAGCCATCTTCAAAATCTTGTTACAGCTATTCCTCCTTAATGAAAACTTGTATCGACATGAGTATTCATCAGAAAACTTCTTATGCTGTTTGGTGGGTCCTAAATGAAAATGATGCCAACATAACATTCAATATGGCCACCATGGATGGTCATATCGACATGAGGTTTTCACTAAAAGACTTCTCATGATGTCTAGTTGGTACTAAATGAAAATGGTGCTGATATTACATCCAATATGACTGCTAGGATGGCCATCTTGAAAATCTTGTTATTGTTACTTGTGAATGGATGGTGATATCACCATAGTGTTTTCACCAGAAGACTTCTTATGATGTCTGCTTGGTCCTCAATGAAAATATTGCCAATCTTACATGTACATTCCTGGTGGACATCTTGAAAATCGTTTTACTGCTCAGGAGTGTTCGAGATGCTTTAAATACTCAGTTGTTAAAAAGAAGAAACAGTCTTATCTTGGATTCCTGAAAATTCTTTTCGATCAGTAGACCATCAGTCCCTTTCAGGGACTCTTGTGTTTAAAAGTAAGTGCACCAGCGTGTGTTCCTGCTTGCAATCCAGTTTTTGAAAATTTGTAAATGGAAGAAATTTGTGTATGCTAGGGTTCTAATTTTTGTCATGCCCTTGCCAGACATTCTCTGAAAGCTGATGTTACTGCCAGACATTAAAAGTTACTATAAATATCTTAACTCTTTACCTCGCATAAGCGCTTTGGATGTCTCTACCGCATTCCAATGAAACACCTTTAGATGCCTCAGTCTGATTCGCAAACAAGTGCATAACTGTGTATTATCCATATTGAAGTGCATTTTGATGCCTGCAGTAAACATTTGCTATTTTGAGTTGGTTTTCGTAGTGCCATTATGAGGTAAATGACCATTACGTCGAATCACATGGTTGGTATTTAAGATATAGTGGTAATCTGCTATTTAAAGTAACGGGGTAAAATTCTCCACTATCCAAAATGGGTTCGCTTATTTCATTCAGCACTTTCTTGAGTTTGGATGATTAGAATTAAGACTATGAAAGCTTCAATAAATCACATATAGGCTCCGATATCGATGTAAGCAACACTTATTTTTGATAATTTATCAACTTCGGATGATTTTGTGATACAGATGTAGGCAATGAACTGGCAGATGTAGAGGATGAGAAAGGTCATTTACGGTTGGTCACACAGCTTAACTGACTTCACGGCGAATGAGTTCTCTCAAGAAATTAAAGCATATACATAATTCTTTGTTGAAAAATTATTATACAGCCATAAAGGTCAGATTTAACTCTTAAACCTATCTGTAAATAACATATATGTACAAAAGAGTAAAATGGTTAAAATTTATGTTGAACTTAACATACACGACGCTGCTCTAAATTTTACAGGTATGCCTATTTGCATAGAACTATTAGGGTAACAGGTGTTTTGTTTATAGCACACTGCACTCTGTGGCTTTGGCACATGTATATCAACAGCCTACACAGTAACAGACGCTCTGAGGTAAAGGGTTAATAGAAGGTATTATCAGCTGTAACAAATATATTGATATACTCCATTGTTATTTCCATCCCAGACTGCTGTTAGATTTAGTATTTTCCTTCTGTTATTGGCTTTGAATTTGACCCAACATTGTATTATGTTGCGTTCCAATGAATAGGTTGACATAAATTTAAGGTCAGAGGTCTTGATAGAGGGTTTTAGAAGAAACAGTCTGATCGTGGATTCCTTGAAATTTCTTTCAGCCAGTAGAGCATCAGTCCCTTCAATGGACTCTTGTTATTACAAATGGTGTCCATCCATCTGTCCGTCACACTCTTTACACACATCTCCGTTTGATATATCTCCTTTCATCTTTGTATGCATTTGTATTATGACAAGGGTGTGTCCGATATACGACTGAGCTTTGTCAGATTTGTACTTTAAGTGTTGTCTCCACATTTGAAAATTGTATTTATATTGTATTTATACTTGTTTGAGGTATCTTCATGAAACTTAGTGTGCCCTGGCATCATGACTAGACGGTGTGTTTTATATAACAATGGGCTCTCTGATCAGCATTTTAATGGTTATCCTAATTTTTTTTTTAAAAAAAAGTGTCCATCCATCTCACCATTTGAAATAAAGAAACAACACAAATGCCGATAAATTTGTGCGACTAGTTTCGCATTTACTATATGCTTCTTCAGGCACAAAATGTTTTTGAAAGAAATGGATGACGTCTATATATTTATAAACAATTACGTCATTGACATAACGTCATAAATGATATTCTTTATCATAAAAATATCATATGTATAACGGGATCAGAAAGATACATGAGTCTCTAATGAAAACTGATAGTGAAATTATAATGTAGAGACAAACAGTCATACATACAACTACATATTTCTATAACTAATACATATATATATACACACACACACACACACATATACATATATATACACACACACATACACACACATATATACAACATATCAATTCCTCCACTAAAATTTATACAATTTTATGTAATGCCTTAGTATTAAGGCCATTGGGATACAAAGTATCTAACCAATTAATCCAGTAACTTTCTTTAATGAGTGTTTATTTCTCCGTGCACAATATCGATTGGCATGAAAGAAAAATCACGTAAGAGTGATTTAATATCTTATGAACTGTTTGAGAGTTTGAGATATGTACACAAGACTTAGTATGAATTTTTATCATAAGAAGAATTTGTCACATAAGAATGGGCTTTGTCAGATTATTGCCAGACTCAAATTTTATTATTATTTATATCAAATCTGGCCTGCCGTAGCAAATGAGTTTGACACCCCTGTGGTAGAGATTGTGTGTATGTGTATATGCGTGTGTATGTGTATATGTATTTCGTAAACACTCGGTCATTGAGAGGTCTAGTTGTGATCATCAGGCTAAACTAACAGTTCAAAGTAATGGGAACTGTCTGCTTTGGATTTGCTTGCTTGCCGTAAATACAATTTTGAGTAGTGGCATAGTTGCAAAGATATTACTATCTTTGTATATGATGTTAAGATGCCATGCAGTGTCATGATGGAAGGCAGGCTGTTATTATGGTTAAATTTAGTCACTGGAGATCTTGAACAAATGTTAACATCTGCCAAGATTTTGATATACTGTTGTGTTCCCAAATGTAATGGAATATACCTTATATGAACATGTTGACAGGTCATTGTAAGTGTATTAGCATTGTCTGAATTTATTTTATTGAAATATTAATTTTGAAATGAACATGTTAACGTGTTGAGCTAGGTTAAGAGCTTCTGTAGCCTTCCATTAGGCTGTATAGAAAGAGGGGCTATCAGAGTGCATGTATTCATGGGTATTGACTTTACTGTTCTTTTTCTCCTTTCAGCAATTATACCAGACCTTTACAGATTATGACATCAGGTTTTACTTATTTGAATTGTTAAAGGTAAGGACTTTTTATACCCCACTTCTATAAAGGCATGGTGTATGTAGGATTCCTCATGTCTGTCCATCCAGCCAGCCATCCATTGATCCCTTCATCATACAATATTTTTAATGCAACTTGTTTTTGATGGATTGCTGTGAAACTTGGTAAATATTATGGTCATCACCTAAAGATGCATATTTTGACTAAGCACTTTATTCCAGCAGTAATACACAATCTGCTGCTATTGCATTTCCACCCTTTTTCAGGACACTAAGTCCCCAGTCCAAGCTAAATATTCCTGCCTCCAATTAGTAATTGGATGCCAGAACTAAAAGAACATGAACCCAGTCTGATTCCTTAGTCATGTCCAACATATGGAATATCTTTCTCTTTTTCCTTTGATTATCATGTGCATTCATGCATTTCTGGATGCTCAATGAAATTCATCTTCGCTGTAGTCTTTTGGCTTCTTTTCGACCTAATATCTCACTTTTTGTGTAGATGTTGCCTTTTTCTCCCCAGTCCTTGCTTTTCTTATGTGTATCTGTGTCCCTTTTGTTGTTTTGAAGGGTTTTTCACCTTGCTAGACAAAGTGGTGCTAGTTAAATTTTTACCTCTTCTAGGGGTCTGGGTCACTTCTTAGGACCGGTGTCAGGATAAGTGTCTGTAACCCATTTTTAATTGTTTCTTTTTTGTTTTCATATTTTTTTTTGCTTTCAGATTGTAATTATGTTGCAAGGTGTGGGTAAATGCAGACATAAGAAGGCTCTGTGGGACAATGACCCCACCTGTTTTTCGTGCACCAAGTGGGCTCGTACAGACAGTTGTCTGTTTTATTGACTTTGGGAAGACAATTAGGACTTGGTGGAAAGTCACTGCACTTGTACATGAAGGAAGAAGTGTCCCAATTCTTCCTCATCATTGCAGGATGATTCCATTCCCAGAAGGGGTCACTTCCTGTTTTAGGGAAGTCTACACCACCTGTGAAGGAAGGTTCTGCAGCAGCACTTTCCATGATTTGGAAATTGCCGAAAGCCGCAGGATCACTGACACTTAATTTGGTGCTGTTGCTTTCATTAAGGAGAGATCCTTGGCAAGTGTTCTTTAAAAGATCTACCAGTTAGTGTGTCTCTCTTTCTCTCTCTCTCTCTCTCTCTCTCTCTCCCCCCCCCCACCCCCCACCCCCCCCCACCACCACCATGATGCCATGGATGTCTCTTTCTTGGCTTCATGGGTATGATGGACATGTCAGGCCATAGACCTTCATCTCTTCTGGTCTTGTCTGACAAAAGAGGAGGTAGGCCACTACTCTTCCCCTAGAGGGTAGAGAAAGGATTGTCAGTCCCAATCTCCAAGGAGGGAAGATTGAAGGGCTAGTCCTGTGCCCCCCCCCCCCCCCCCCCCCCCCCCCCCCCCCCCCCCAACTACGTGACCCCAGTCTTAACGTCTCCTTCTCCAGAGATGGAGATCAGGAAGGATAGTTCTGTCTTGCCTTGAAATTGGATTCAGGCTGATGATGCCCTTTCAGTTCTAGTTGACTCAGATGAATTTCCAGAATAACCGGTTGCATCAGGGTCTTCCCTTCCCTTAGGATCCCGTTCTTCATCCCATCTTTCAGATTCAAGTGCTTCCCAGTTCCCAAGTTGGGATATCAGCTGGATCCTGGGCTCATCTCTCGGTCAAATCCTTAGAGTTAAGGCTAGATTCCTGGACCCTGTTTACAGTAGCTTCACATGATCTTTTTTCATCTACTTCCTTCACTTTCTTGAAGGAGGAAACATTGTCTCAACCAATCAGGGTGAGCACACTTGCTGGCTAGTTTTGTCGCTTTACAGTTATTGATGGAGGCTGTGGCTAAATCATCAAGGCATGCACTTCCAATTTCCATGGTGCTCTCTGCAGAACATAACCTATGTAGAGATGCTGCTTTGGAGACTTGGGAGGTGTTGCTGGATAATGTGATGTGGAGATGCTCTTCAGTGGTCAAATTCCCTCTGTGGCATCACAAGACTTGAGGGATCAACATCACTGGGCCTGTCTAAACTAGCCAGCAAGTGTGCTCACCCTGATTGGTTGATGGTTCCTCCCAAGCTTTTCAAGAAGGATCAAATTCAACAGCCAAATAAGCAGCCCCAGTTTAAACTCACTTCCATCTGTCCTTGTAGAGCCATAGGGAGGAACTCTTTGGATTTTCCCTTCTCAGCATCCAAGTAGGTGCCCAATTAGCCCTATTTTCAGGAGCTTGGTTGGACATCACATACGATGTGTGGGTCCTTTCCCATTAAAGGAAGGCTAATGGCTTTGTTTCCAGGAACCTCATCCCCTTTTCTTTTCACCAGTCCCATCTGGCACCTCTAGGGGAAGAGGTGTGCAGTAGAGAGGGTGCAATATGACCTGGAAATGCCATATGTTTTGTCTGGGCCAGGAGGTATTCCAAATTTGGGCTCTTTCATTTGGCCTCGTCTCTGTCCCAAGAGCCTTTACCAGGGTGATGGGGGTAATTGCAGCTCACTTGAAGTCCTTTGGGGTTCCCATCCTCCAGTATTTTGATGATTGGTTGATGCACAATGTTGTCAGAGATACTCATCTGAAGGACCTATCCCACTTAAGGCTGACAGTGACTTGTCTGGGTCTAATACCCAACCTAGAGAAGTCGGATCTTCTACATTCTCAGGATTTTGTGTACATGGGGATGAATTTCTTCACACATCAAGGGAGGATTCAGATACTGTTACGACTGCCATTGCTTAACAGTCTTGAGGCAGCTGCTCCCAATTTTTGTGCATTTTTTCATGATATATCTGTTCATTGACTGTCTTCATCTGCGTTGTTGTGTTCATCATGCATTGGCTGTTCTGTTATAATGCGTTTCGTCACCTACTTCTTTTGGAAACAAGAACTAGAATTTTTCTCAGTCGTCTTACTCCACTGCTACTACCACCATCGTTATTGAACATACAGCCATCACGTGATACTAGCTGGTCTATCCGTTTCTGCTATGATGAACCCTCATTAATTGCATTTAATAACCGCTCCTCAGCACTCCATACTACATTGTGCACTAGAATAAATGACCTTGGACTACACTCATCTTGACTTAAATGTAAATGGCAGCGAAAAAAGAAATGTTTTAAAGCCGGCCAGCGTATAACAGGAAGACAAATTCCAGTTATCTTTCTTTCACCCTTTCCTTCACAGCGATATGAAGACTCGACCATCAATTTGAATAATTTAATTCAAATTCCTCTTCGGTCGTCAACCTTTAAGACTGAGCAACCACTGCACATCGCATTATTCAACGCCCAATCAGTTGGACAATTGGAAAAGCACACAGAAATAGTCAACTTTATCAATGGTCAGGATATTTACATTTTTTCTGACAGAAACATGGTTGAAAAACCATCAGGCGATGAACCAAAGTGTGCAGATCTAACACCACCTGGTCACTTCATCAGATCATTCCCCCGCTACTCCATTTCTTCTGCCTCTACTGCCCTCCTCTTAGTCGAAAAAACAAGCTGACTGAATCTCTCTTTTTGGAGCAGTTTTCTAACCTCCTGGAATATGGAAATTCGATAGGTGGCAGCCTGATTTTTCTTGAAGATTTCAGCTTTCACTTTGACTGTCCTGGAAACCCATACACATCAGAACTCCTAGATTCTATTCACGTTTTCAGCCTCAAGCAGTCAGTTAGGCAACCCACCTATAATACCCACCCATAAACATGGTAACATGTTAGACTGGATTCTTCATAGACCTGATGATAATATTCTGCAGTCTTCATTAGTGTCCCACTAAACATTTGCATCAGATCAACTCTGTGTCATATGCCATCTTGACATGTCAGTCCCTAATCCTCCATCTTTGTTTACTAAGAGAAACCTATGTATGATAAACAGGACCCAACCAATGCATGACATCCAAGCAAACCTAACAACTTTGTTACCTCCTACAGCAGAACAACTTGATAAGTGCTTGTGTTCATTGCATGACAAACATGTCCTAGCAACCAAGTATCCAAGTGTTCTCCATGTATAGTAGTGTTAGGGGCCGGCTGCGCACTTCTAAAAGAGAATGCCGTAAGGCTGAGAAGCTTTGACTTTCATCCGGTCTTACTATTCATAAGCAAATCTGTGCAGCCGTTAAGAAAAATATCACAAACATAGTTCATGCAGCGAAATCAACCTACTTCAGTACTAAGATAACTGAAAGTTCCAGCTGCAAAGAGCTCTTCGATATTACTAACAAGCTAATGTCAAGAAACAAATACACACCACTTCCAACTACCTTCTCTCCGGTCGACCTTCTGGACCTGTTTGCAAATTTCTTCCATGACAAAGTGCAAACCATTAGAGATCAATTTGACAACACAATTTCAATCGACTCATCATCACCACACGGTTTTGATAGAATTTCAAAGGCAACCTTTAACAGCATTTGAGCCTGTCTCTAAGGATTTCTCATGTACTGTGCTGATGAAGAGCAACCCAGAGTCATGTGAACTTGATCCGATTCCAACATCACTGCTGCTTGAGCGCTTAGATTCAATATTGCCTTCACTAACCGGTTATTAATACTATTCTTTCATCTGGGCAATACCCATCATTTTTCAAAACTGCCATTGTAAAGCCTCTGTTGAAGAAACCAATGCTTGACCCTAATGATTGAAAAATCTACCACCCTGTTTCTAACCTCCCATTCGTGTAAAAAATCTTAGAAAAAGTTATTTACAGTCTGATTATCTCCCACACCACAGTACTGAAACCGCCCTTCTGAAAGCAGTTAATGACCTTCTTTCTGCTAGTGGAAAGATTACACCCCTCGACCTCTTTGACTTGTCTGCAGCATTAGACATAATAGACCATGATATATTACTTCACGATCTCCAGCATGTATTTGGCATTCGCAATACAGCTTTACTATGGTTCAAGTCATACTTAGTCAACAGGACACAAATTGTGTCCGTAAATGGAAAACATTACAGCTCAGTTTATTTACGCTTTGATGTACCACAGGGTTCTGTTCTTGGACCTGTTCTCTTCAGTCTATTCACTCAGCCCCTCTCAAGTGTCATAGATCATCATCTGGTGTCTCACCAATTGTACGCTGATGACACCCAAATATACAAATCTAGCCAACCAGCTGAAGTTGATGCTACCAACCAAGGCGTAGAGAGGTGCATTTCTGATATGAAGGATGACATGTAACAAGCTGCAGATGATTGATTATGAAATTAAAGCTGTTCTGATCACCACACAAGGACTTTCTCATTCCTATCCTTTATCTCCAACAATAAGTATCAGCAACACCAACGTTAAATTAACAGAATCAGTATGAAACCTAGGTGTCACTCTCAACAGTACTCTCATTACATCAACATGACATGAACATATGCAAGGCTGCATATCTGGAGCTGAGACACATCAGCTCCATTAGCAATTTTCTTTCTGTTGATGCCACTAAAACACTTTTGAGTTCCTTAGTACTTTCTAGACTTGACTATTGGAGGCGCTCTACAGATATTATGCACTTCTGAGAGAGTGACAGGCGTAAAGTGAAATTGTTCCAATTTGCAAAATGCACAATGAAGAGAATGTTGGCATACCTTTATGCTGTTTTCATGTACTGTGGCTGAAATTTCTTTACATATTGTACTTGTGGAAATTGTACATGAGCTAAGCACACAGCTGACAAAAATGGCTACGCCCATGTGCTCAAAAAATCAGACTAAATTAGTCCAAAGTACACTATTTTTAGCAGTTATTAAAATAGGGAAATTTTTTTTTGTCTGAGTAGGCAATACCCATGTTTTAAAGTACAATGAATGAATTACGAAACATATAAAAAGTTTAAAAAATTATCGGCTCTTTTTTTTTTTTTTTTTACAATTAACCTTTGAAGTCCAGGAAGTCAAAATGACCAAGCGGAACTAGCAGTTTGTTGATAGGTGCACATCTGAAGTAAGACCAAGCTGTATACTCTTTAACCCAAATTGCTCCCATCAATCATGCACCAAAATAAAGAGAATTCAAAGTTCTTTTAATAATGCCTAAGATATACAATGTCTTTTTTAAATAACTAATAAAACCAGTGAGCAAAACCTGGAAAATTCTTTTTCTTTAAAAATCTAACGCTATGCAAAATATGATATGAAACTGTAGAGTGCCACCTATTGTAATTCTCTTCTATCTGGTTCATCTCAATATTTGTTACAGTTCAAAACACAGCTACTCGGATCATCCTTAGAGTACCAAGAACTGAGCACTCCTTCCCCCTGCTCTGTACCCTCCACTGGGTACCCGTTTGCTCCAGAAACAAACACAAAATTTGTTCTCTGTGCTGCATTTCATTGACTGCCTCCAGTCCAAAATACATATCTGACCTCACTGATGTGTACATCACTTCTAGATACTTTCTCTTCTGACACTAATATTTTCATTATTTCCACTATCAAAACCAAGTCCTATGGACAATGTTCCATGCGTACCATGGCCCAGATACCTGGAACAAATTGCCTGTTGAACTTAGACACAATGACACTGTGATCTCAATCAAGAGTGCTCTTAAAAAACTCCCCTATTTTGACTGCAAGAACAGACTTAAGACTTAACAATGTTTCCTTACCTTAATTATTTTCAGCATGTTTTTGTTTGTAATTTCACAGTGTTTGTTATTGCAATCTTGTCTTTATATATGTCCTTATGTGTTAACTAATATTGTAAAGCACCCAGAGCTTCTAAAGATTAAGCGCTGTACCAAGTCCTCATTATTATTATTCTTCCAGACATGATTGCTCGGATTCTGTCCTTCATAATGGGTAATTTAGCTAAGACTTCATTGTCTGCTTGCCTTTACCTCTCTCTCCTTGGAGCTCCGAACGCAGCTGTGTATTTAGTTCCCCTAGGGAGACTTCATTAGCATCCTCCACTTGCTGCTTCTAGCAGCTGGAGACTGCACAGACACCTGCTGTCTGCTCAGATGCCCAGGGGTCCTATTTTTTGCCACCATCTGAATTGGTGGCTAGACCAAGACTGATTCATGACGGGTGTCCCGATTCACACAGCGGAAACTCACTCCTTTCTGTACACACACGCATGAGTATTGGAATGGTGGAGTGCTCACCTGGAGCCAGCGGGAACAGTTTTTTCATGTCAGTTGTAGCATACTTCAGATGTCAAGGATGTACTTGTGCTCCTCTTTGCTTGGAAGTTTGGCACCTCCTCCATTAGGCAGTTTCTTTGGAGATTCCTCTGAGTCTGCCACATTCTGGCAAGAGAAATATCCTGGCAGACAGTCTGTCAAGATGGGCCATGTGGTCCTTACAGAAGGATCTCTGAACCAGTCAATTGCAGAGGTACTTTTCCAACTGTCATGGAGACCAATAGTGGACTTTTTTGCTATGAGACTGAAGAACAAGCTTCCTCTTTATGTCTTCCCAGTACCGGATCACGGGGCCTGGGAGGAATTTTGTCTTAAATGGGATTGTCTGTATGTTTACGCCTTCCCACCTTTTAAGATAATCCCTCAGGTTCATCACGGAGTCAGGACCTCCATGTCTCGGCTCATGTGACCCCCAGAGTCATGGTTCAACAAACTCCTTGACCTGTTGATGGTCGAGCCCAGGAGATTACTGTAGTGGTGGGACCTGCACTCACAGCACAGGGATCTCTCCTACACAATAATCCACCATCTTTATGCTTGGATCATATCAAATGATTGATCCAGTGAGACTGGTTTTTGAACAAGGTTGCAAACTGCATCACCTAGCCCAGGAGGCAATCACTTTCAAAGTTTACGATGCTAAGTGGAGAGTCTTCTGTAATTGGTGCAGTAGGAAATGTGTTGATCATACCTACCTCCCTTTAACTGCAGTTGCAGATTTTCTTCTTTTTTTTTGAGGAAAGAGAATCTTATGTACCTACCATTAAGAGCTATATCGCAGCCCTTTCTAATACACTCAAGTTCTCTATGGGTTCTATCATTGAGTCATATCCTCAACTTGCTGATCTCATGAGGTAGTTTGATCTTCAGTGTCAGTATCTCACTCATTAATGCAGAGATAGAACCTTTCATGTGCTCTTTAGGTGTTATCAAAACCCCTCTTGTGAACCTTTTGAGTGAAGCTTCCTTAGAGAACTTTACCTTTAAGACAGCCTGCCTGCTCTCCTTATACATCCTAGCATATTCATAAGGCCCTTTGTGGCCAGTACAGTTGGAAGTAGGAATAAATGTGTTTATTCAGAGGTAAACTTTTCATGTTAATGACTATGAATTGTATATTGTGATCGCTTACCCTGAACAGGTTAACTATGTGTTGTACATGTGAATGAGAATGGGAATTAGAAGAGTGGACTGCATGCATTTCATGCAAGGCCTTGACTGTAGTGGCTAATCAAGGTAATTACAGATGCATGAACGATGCTTCTAATAGTGGTCATACTGGCCGTCACTTGGAGGTTAATCAGAGTCTGTGACTCCATGTAAATCTGGCTTCTATGGGTGGACACTGTTAATAGCTTCTGATGCAGATTTCAAGAACAGTGATTTATTTTTAAAAAAAGAAAAAGAAAAGCACAATTATTTTCAGTTTTTAACCTATACTGGTCATAGACCAGAAGAGCTTATGGGATAGTCTTTTGTCCATTGTCCATTGTCTGTTAGCACAAGATGTTATTGCTGCTGCTTCTAAACTACTTGGAAGATTGCCATGAAACTCTACACACGTGTTTATTCCTTGATCTAGTTGGTTCTAAATGAAATTGGTGCTGCTTGGACATCCAATACGGCCACCACTTCAGTCGTCTTGAAAAATCTTCTCACTACTCCTCCTGAATGGATGGTCATATCAGTACGGGGTTCTCATCAACAGACTTCTTGTAATGTCTAGTTGGTCTTAAATGAACATGGTACCGATCTGACATCCAGTATGGCCACCATGGCAGCCATCTTGAAAATATTGTTATTGGTTACTTTAGTCTGAACTTATTTCCTGCATGATGACTAATGTTTACTAGAGACTACTGAAAGATTTGTAGAGGCAAGCTCTGTAATCATTGATTATATTCTGGTTGAATTCCAGCTGGAGACTCGTAGTTGTTTTCAGTTGAGACTGGTATAGATCTTGTATCCATCATGAGGGTAGGGTGGGGTGCAGGAGATGTAAGGGTACATTTATTTTAGCAAATTACTTTCACCATTTCTCTAGTTTGTTTGGGATGTACTGGGTATACAGTAAAAGGTTGATTATAGTTTTTGACTATTCAGATCAACAAAGTGTCCGCCAAATACACGATTTCTTTACTATAAATTTTTCTGTTATTATCAGTAATACATTATCTGTCACTATTGTGTAGCTTACCCTTTTCCAACAAGGAAAAACCCTCATCCATTCCAGATGTACCATCCTCCCATTCTAGAAAGTACTTGCATATGTACATCATAGACCCAGTCTGACTCCACGTCATAGGCCCCTTTATTCTTTTCTGGACGACATGTTGTTTAAGGTGGAAAATTTGTCGCTCAAGGAAAAACTACTTGCCACTGGTGGCTGTTGCTGTTCAGGACCTTAGAATATTAATATCTTTTATTCAGTGAACATTACTCTCAGTCCATTAGCTTTCAAAAAAGTTCTTTTGATAGCTTGGTATTTATTTTCAGTCTTTGTTTAAATGCATGACAAGCCAGCTACCCTCCCTACCCATTTTAGGTTCTACTAATTCTTTGTGTAGAATTTCAGCTGTCATCATTGTCACTTTAATATTTGTCATTATGTTCTTATTGATGTGTTTACTTTGTGTACAGTGGTACATAGTTACAACCTCATAATTGTTTTTAGTTCTTCTGGTCATAGACCAGAAAAAAGAGCTTATGGGATGGTCTGTTGTCAGTCATCTGTCCCCATCCATTAGCACAAGTTTGTTATCACTACTCCCCCTAAACTACTAGGAGGATTGCCATGAAATTTTACACACACATTCATCCCATGGTTTAGCTGGTCCTAAATGAAAATGGTGCCACTCAGACAGCCATCTTGAAAATGTTGTCGCTACTCCTCCTGAATGGATGGTCATATGAACATGGGGTTTCCACTAAGAAACTTCCTGTGATGTCTGGTTGGTCCGATATGTCCAGTATGCTCACCACAGGGACCATCTTGACAATCTTGTTATTGCTGCTCCTCCTGAATTGATGGTCATATCAACATGAGGTTTTCACTAAAAGACATTATTATGCCTAGTGGGTCCTAAATGTAAATGGGGCAGATCTAATGTCCAATATGGCTGCCACAGCAGCCATCTTGAAAATCTTGTTGTCACTACTCCTCCTGAATTGAAACTCGTAATGACATCAGGTTTTCACCAGAAGACTTCTTATGATGACGAGTTGGTTTTAAATGAAATGGTGCTGGTCTGATGGCCAATATGGCTGCCAAAGTGGCCATTTTGAAAATCTTTTTATTGCTACTTCAACTGAATGGATGATCATATCAACATGACGTATTCACTAAAAGACTTCTTGTGATGTCTAGTGGATCTTAAATGAAAATAGGGCAGATCTGATGTCTAATATGGCCACCACAGCAGCCATCTTAAAAATCTTGTCACTACTACTACTGAATGGAAACATGTATTGCCATGGGGTTTTCACCAGAAGACTTCTTATGGTGTCTACTTGGTCTTAAATGAAAATGGTGCTGATCTGATGTCCAATATGGCCACCAGAGTGTCCATCTTCAAAATCTTGTTATTGTTAATCCTTCTGAATGAAAAGTAATATTGCCATATGATTTTCATCAGAACACTTCTTATGATGTCTAGTTGGTCCTAAATGATAATGGTGTCAATCTGATGTCTGATATGGCTGCCACAGTGGCCATCTTGAAATATTTTTATTGCTAATCCTCCTGAATGAAAAGTACTATTGCCATGGGTTTTTCACCAGAAGACTTTTAATGATATAGTTGGTCCAAATGAAAATGGTGTCGATCTGATGTGCAATATGATATGGCCACAAGAGCAGCCATCTTGAAAATATTGTCATCACTACTCCTCCTGGTTGTATCAACATGTGGTTTTTACTAAACTACTTTGTATGATGTCTGGTTGGTCCTAATGGTACCATTCAGACATTATATATGCCTGCCACTTTGGCCATAATATTATCACTATTTCTCCAGAATGAATCGCCATATCAGCATAAGATTTTCACCAAAAGACGTCTTGTCATGTCTAGTTGGTCATAAATGAAAATGGTGCCAATCAGACTTATAATGTGACTGCCACAATTGCCATTTTGAAAATCTTGTTAACACTACTTCTTCTAGATGGCTGGTCATATTGACAGTGTACTTTCACCAAAAGACTTCTTATGATGTCTAGTTGGTACTAAATAGAAATGATGCCAGTCTGATATTGAATATGGCTACCATGGCATCCATCTTGAAAATGTTGTAATTGTTGCTCCTCCAAAATGGAAAGTCATATCAACATGGGGTTTCCTCCAGAAGACTTCTTATGATGCCTTGTTGGTTCTAAATGAAAATGGTGCCATGTTGACATCCAATATGTCTACCACAGCAGCTAATTTGAAAATCTTGTTATAGCTGAAGAATATCAAAGATGGTTTCAACACTCGTCAGTTAAAAGGAAGAAATGGTCTTATCTTGAATTCCTGGGAATTCTTTTCAGCCAGTAGAGCATCAGTCTCTTTGAGGAACTCTAGTTTCCTATTTTGTCAGAAATTGTTCTTTAAACCATTATGTTTAAGAAGATAATATTTCAATCTATCAGGCATCTGGTAGAGATTGCATGCTTCTAATAATAGTTATTAGGGACTCCTGTTACCTGTTGTGTCAGAAATTCTTCTATAAACTGTTAGGTTTAAGAAGATAATATTTCAAACTCGCAGGCGCCTAGTAGAGATTGCATGCTTCTGTTAATAGTTATTAGTGACTCGTGTTACCTGGTTTGTCCGAAATTCTTCTTTAAACCGTTACTTTTAAGAAGATAATATTTCAATCTCTCAGGCGCCTAGTAGAGATTGCATGCTTCTAATAATAGTTATATAAATAATTATCAACTTTCTAGACGATGATATTTTACTCCAGGTTATACCAGTGCGATCTGAACCCCCCGCAACTCCCACATTCAGGGTATTTCTTTGTTTGTTAAGTAGTAAAGTAAACAGTAAGTACGACCTTGTTCTTACTCGTCATCTACATTTATTGTATCAGAAAATTTCTTCATTTTTTTTTTTAGAGAGGTCTTTGTGCACAATATTTGTAAGGATGGATGTGTGCTTTGTTGTCATGGTCAGATCACATTTGGTATCTGGCCAAAAGACAGACTTAAAAATGGAGGAATGAAGGTTGTTCTACCTCTTCCTTTTCTTTACCCTCCCCCTTTGAATCCATAGGATCTCAGAGTGGGACACATCTTTAGATAGTAGGCATTTTGTTGCTGGGATTATGTGTGACCCCCCTTTCCCCCATAAAAGAGGGAGAATCAGCTCCCTCTCATTGTGTGGTTGGAATCGAGTGTGCCCCCCCCCCCCCCAAATATAGGGAGGGGCATCACCTTCCCACCTTCTTAGACTACTCCCACTTGGAAGAGAGCAGTGGCACTCGTTAAAGAGCGTTGTTGCAAAGTTGGGATCAAGTGGGCTCAGATACAGGAGCGAGGGGCAGCACCTTCCCAAGCATGAGCAAGTATACTCCCCCCAAGGGGGTAGAGTAACGGTTGTGTCTCTTCCCCCCCCCCCCCCCCCCTTGGGGGAGGGTCAACATCTTCTTATGCTGACAATCAATTTGCGCAATCCTGATAAGGATGTGCAGCATTCTAGTTCCCTTAGTTTTGGGGATGATTCCTCCCCCAGATCACAGTCGCCATTCAGTAGACTGATGACAGATCATTGGCCAGGTGCCGGTCACCAGCCACTGGTCACCGGGCTCTGGTCACCAGTCATGGGTCATTGATTGTAGCTATTCAATCACCAGACCCAAGACATAAGTCACTAGCTGCCGTTCATCAAACATTGGCCACTGATTCACGGTATGCAGTCTGGGACCACATTGACACACCTCCTTCCTCTACTGTACTGATTAAACCCACCAGAATGAAAGAGCAAGTCAGCATTTATGCAATCTTGGAATAGGGATCGGATCGACACCCTCCCACTCTCCCATTTCTCTGTTTCCTTTTACTCCCAATGGTATGTGGAGTTTACCTTTCCAGGAAAGGGATTCTCATCACCACCACATAGTGGCATGGATGACCACTTCATGGCCTCCTAGCAGTGTGATTTTTGAGGGGCATGCACTTTAACCATCTGCTCTGGTAGAACTGACATCGAAGGAGAGGGTCAGACCTCTTCTCCCAAAAGATCTAGAAGGGAAGAGAAACGTTTTCGCTTTCCAGGCAAGGTGACTACAAGGGACAGTTGTGTCACTCACGGTGAGAAGTCACAGGAAGTTAACACCCCTATTGCCCAGTCTTCCCCTCGGTGGGAAGATTCCAGAGCAGCTAGTCCTGCCTTGAGGTTGAGAGCAGGATGATGATGTCTTGTCCATTTTGGCATAGTCCAGTGAGTTTGTCAAGGATCATAAGGAGAGGACTCACCCTCCCTGTTTAAGGTCCCCTGCCTCCTCCCACTTGATTTCCCAAGTAGTGGAAGAGGTCTGGTCCTTTGATAAGGCGGTAAATGAAGTCTGCCGACTCCTTCCTCACCAATTTATGTCCTAAATCCTTAGGTTCAGAGAATAGCAAGATCCTCTCCAGTTTGGAAAGGCTCTTGGGGGCTGCTTCAAGGCCAGATTTTCTACTGCTCCCTCATTCTACCATGATCAGGGAGCTTTCACAAAGGTTTGCCAAAAATCAGGAATTAGCCATGCAACATAAAGGGTGGACAGTTCCCCCTTCTGCACTGTGAGGATTTCCACTGGGTCATCGGGCCTGCTCCCTGTAAAGACATTAGAGGTATTGAAGTTGAAAGCGAGGTCAAATGTTACCATAGCCTTACATGCTGACTTGTTCTCAGCGGCTTCCTTCAGTCTATTGAAGGAGTAATCTCGATCTCCTGTTGCTCTGCAATGCCTATTAGAAGCAGTTGCCATGATGTCCAGACACTCTTTGTCTTTGACCTTGGCGCTTTTCGTCAGAGATACTCCACCTCCGCAGGGATGTTGCACTGGACACTTCAAAGGTCATGCTAGATCATACCAATAACCTCCTTAGGGCTGCTCCTTTGGAGGCAGATATCCTATTCTGTGGTCTTATCCTTTTGTTGCTTCCCAGGATCTGAGGGATCATCAACATTGGTCCCTCGCTTCAGCTCCTGGTCCATTGAAACCGACCAGGAAGCAATCCTGTCTGGACAGGCCTTTCGTGCAGTCCAAGTTTTGAAAGGGGATGCAACCGCAACAGTCCAGTAAGCAACCCTTTTTCAAGCCCCTCTCTGAACCTTTGTCCACAAGACGGAGGGGCTGGAAAGGCAGGTTGAGGAAGCCTGCAGGCTCCTCCCACTTTCCCAAGCCTCGGCCTTTTCCAAGGTCTGTTTGGGGCATCATGAGAGATTGGTGGGTCCTTTCTTTAGTAAAGGAGGGCTTGCGCCTTCAATTCAAGGAACTCCTTCCTCTTTCAAAGACCCCCATACTATTTCATCAGTCACACATCTCCCAATTAAAGGAAGAGGTGTGCAGAATGTAGGTGTTTTTGTTGTGTGTGTGTGTGGGGTAAACTAATTTTAATTGTGTAATACTCACCTGTCACTACTGTTTATCTTGCCCTTTTCCGATATGGAAAAGCCTCATCCACGCCAGATGTACCATCCTCCCATTCTGAAGTTCTAGAATATGTACATCATAGATCCAGTCTGATTGCATGTGATGGGCCCATGTGCAGTAGTGCTTCTTTTCTAAGACTGTTAATATTGAAGGACATCAGAGCAGGGTGGGAGGAGGGTATCTGACAATAGTGGCAGGTAATTATTACATAAAATCAAATTAGTTCACCCTTTGCCCACCCCCACTATATGTTTAATATCAGTAATACAATACCTGTCACTGTTTATTAGCTTACTCTTTCCACAATGGAAAAAACCTAGTCCATGCTAGATGCACCATCCTCCTGTTCTTGAAATTTTTAGACCATGTGCATCGACCCAGACTGACCTGCATCATTGGCCCATGCGCAATAGCGTGTCCTCATTCTTTTTCGGATGACATCTTAAGTGACACCTGGAAAATACTCGCCTGAAGAAAACAATGCTACAGTGATGGTTATGCTGTATCAAGACTATTGTATTAATGTTTCTTTATTGTGAAAAGTTGTCCTCAGTTCGTAATTATCAATAGATATCATTTGATAAGTACCATTTATAATTTAATTATTTAATCAGTATGTTTCACATGACGAGCGCCACCTACACCTTCTGGGTTTGGAATTTCCTGTAGGAATGGGTGTATTTACTAATTATTATTATTAAGCCTTTCAAACCTGTGCGTAGCATAGGCCACTTATGACTCCTCTCCATTTCACTCTGTCCTCCACCATCTTCTCAGTCTCACTCCAGTTGTATCCCACTCTCTATCTCCTGCTCCAGTTCTCATCACCAGGTGTTTTTTTGCCCTTCCTCTTTTCCTTTTGCCCTGTGGGTTCCATCTTGGTGATTGTCTCATGATGTTGTTTCTTGGTTTCCTCAGTGAGTGTCCTATCCATTTCCATTTTCATTTGCAAATCTGGACTTCCATCTTTTCTGGCGTTGTTCTTTCCCAGAGTGTTTTGTTGCTGATTGTCTCAGGCCACCAAAGTGAGAGTATTTTCCTGTATCATCTGTTTATGAAACTTTGCACCTTTCCTATCAAGCACTTTGTGTATCTCCACTTTTCTGAACCATATTGCAACACTGCCATGATGTTATAGTTGAATATACGTAGCTTGGTTGTAATTTTGAATTCTCTAGCTTTCCAAACTTTTTTCAACCTTACAAAAGCAGCTCTAGCATTTCCTGACCAGATCTTGATAGCCTCTTCTCTGCCTCCCATTATACTGCTGTTTCTCAAGTAAGAAAAGTTGGATACTTCATTTCCACTCTTTTTAGCCTGATGGGTGATTTGATCTGCAGTTTATCTTCATTACCTTGGTCTTTTCTACATTAATCCGCAAGCCTATTCCCCCTGCTGTTTCCTCTAGAAAAGTAGACTTCTCTTGCATCAGGTCATGGCTGTGTGAGAGAAGAGCCAGGTCATCTGCGAAGTCCAGGTCAGTCAGTTTTTCCCACAGCATCCATTGTATGCCATTTTTGTGCCCTCTGTGGTGGTTTTCATAATCCAATCTATTGCCAATAGAAATAGAAATGGTCACAGCAAACATCTCTGTCTCACCCCGGTTCTGATGTCGGACCTATTTGATAGTCCCCCTTTATGAATACTTTACCATTGGTTCCCTGGTATGTGTTGCAGATTAACACAGTAACTTTCTCTGGTATCACATAGTGCCTTAGTATATAGCCAGTCGTGGTCCAGGCTATCAAAAGCTTATTCAAAGTTGACAAAATTGACATATGTAGAAGAATTCCACTCAATGGATTGTTCTATGATGATTCTAAGTGTCTGTATCTGGTCTACTTATGATCTTTGTTGTCTAAAGCCTGCTCGTTGGTCTCCAAGTTTTGCATCTACAACTGATCTTAATCTTTTGAGTATTACTCTGTTGATTACCTTTCCTGGTGTGGAGTGAAACATAATTCCCCAGTAGTTGTTACATTCATTGAGGTCACCTTTCTTTGGTGTTTTAACAATACAAGGGTCCCTCTCTTATAAGGACACTCCTTCTGCAGCAGAAAAGTGGCCTTACAAGAGGGGTGGCCTTTCTAGAGGGAGATCCCACAGATGTGACTAATAACTACATATAAAGTATGAAAGGCATAACTAATTTGTATATATTTAATTTTTTCATTTAAAAATCACAGGAATATTATCAGGTTGTGGAATTGATGTGACAAAACTAATATGTGGGGTTTATTTTAAATTTATGAAAAATCATCACTTATAGTGCAAAACCACCTTGTCAATAAAATCTGGGCACAAACATTTGGCTGTAACTATCCCTGTACATCTGTTGATTCCATTTTCCCACTCACTGCAGTTGAATGTATATTGAAAATGTTGATTTGAATCTTTCTGATATCAAATTTGTCAGTGGTGATCAAAGAATTCTCCCTCGTTTCGTTTAGTCAAATTGCTTTCACTTTTTGTTCTAAACTGAGAATGTCTGATGAAATTCTGAACTTTTTGTAACAACTTATTCCTTCATTGGCAGTTTGTAGTTATCATATGAGATGCTCAATGTTTACAAAGGAAGTGAGCTTGTCACGTGATCGGCTCTTTTTTTCTTCAGTCTGGTACCCAGTTAAGTACATTTCGTAATCTATGAGAGGGAAGCTGTAAAGGCTAACATACCATTTAACTATCTGGCGTCTGGATATCACGCTAACTTGAGCTGAGCAACACTGTGCTTCTCAGCGGTTAGCTTTTGTATCTTGATAATTATCGGTGGTAATAATAGCCAGTAATTACCAAAGTGACAAAATCTAAGGAACACACAACAGTAAGGATAATCGGATTACTTACCTCTTAGTATGGAATAAAGTTACTTAATCAGCATGTTGGAACAAAAGTCAGTGTGTTAAGTTTAGAAATCAACAAATATTAGTGAGATTTCCATCTGTAAACAACCAGTATGTGGCTGCTCGCGAGGGTAAATTTGACAGTTTTTGTACTAATATGCTGGCCACTGGACGCGTTAGAGGGATGGCCATCCTTGAGGAGTACATTTGAACACAAACTCCTCAGTGCCATAGGATTCTGCCTGCATAAAGCAGGTGGCTACTGGTCAGGTGGGCCATTCAAGAGGGGGACCTCTGTAAAGCCTTATTTCCATTCCTCAGGTATTTCCTGTTTCCCAGATCCTTCCTGCCAGCTATTTCTGTAGATGTGTTGCATACAGAGTGTTGGCTCGCGATTTTACCACAATTTTTTGTCCTATGTGTCCTCCTGGGCATGCCTTTTGTCAGAAAAAAATATACAAATACGCCTAAAACTTTTAATTAGTGGATGTCCATCAATGTCTCTGTTGGTATTGGTGGCAATGTCCAAAGTTGCAAAACGTGATAAAACTGCAAGATGACGATGAATATCTTGTTTAAAACGATGTATCTGTCAGTGAAAACAAACAATATATCTGGCAATGAAAACAAAGTTTTTGATAGTTGGCTGAGTTGCAATGTAAAGTGTTTGATGGCAGTTAGTGTAACATATTTTTGAGGTGAGAGTCACCTTTATGGTGAGGAAGATTACATTTATTTTGAGGTTGACAAAAGTGACAAAAAAAAATTTATGAAGATACACAATTTGTCATGTACTTAATGAGTTGTTTCTTTGGAAAGAAAAGTAATTCAGAAAACAGGCATTTATTATAATAAATGCTGGTAGATAATGATTGGACACTAAAGTTAAATGAGAGAGCAAGATCCAGAATGGAAAATTCCATGATGCAGCTCATTTCAGGTTAACCAGATAATGTTTTCATGAGTTACTTGAGCACATGATAAAACTTTTATTGCGATAATGTAAGTGTTCAAGGAAAATATGATAGTACAGTGCAGACCACAAAGTTAAGGTGGCAAAATTGTTGAAGCAACCAAGATTATCTCATTTTTATTGCACTATTAGTGCATTATGTACTATTATTTTCATTTGTCCCTCTAAAATAGTGGGTTACCCAGATTTGGAGGGAGGGGGACACAGTGTCTCCTGCCCTTGGGATCCTGTGTGCAACACTGTGTTGATGGGCGCTTTTAGTGCTT
This sequence comes from Margaritifera margaritifera, assembly GCA_029931535.1. Lineage (NCBI taxonomy): Eukaryota > Metazoa > Mollusca > Bivalvia > Unionida > Margaritiferidae > Margaritifera > Margaritifera margaritifera. The sequence goes on along the minus strand of JAQPZY010001697.1, from coordinate 9,442,494 downwards.
CTGCAGGTATTCCATCCGGACCTGCAATTTTACCATTGTTCAGCATTTTGATGGTTTTCTTGATTTCTTCTCGTCCGCCTTTCGCATGGAACTGGTAATATCCTTAGCTGGCGGAATTCTTGGTCTTTTGGTAGGTGCCAGTTGGTTTAGAAGTTACTGAAAATGCTCTTCTCATCTTTTTCCCTGCTCTTCCTGTGTTGTAATGAGTTTCCCTTGTTTGTCCTTGAGTGGTCTGTCTCCTCTTTTCTCTTCCTGACATATTTCCTTGCTCAGCTGCTGCTTCAGCCTGTGTTGCTAATTCTTCCATAAATTGCAGTTTATCTTTCCTGATGCTGTTCTGAACTTCTGTGCATCTTGCATGTACTGTGTTTGTGCTGTTGCTTTTTCTGCTCTTGTGCGGCTTTTATTCAGGACTTCTTTCTTTCACTTCCGCTAATGTATTTTTTGCAGAGTCATCAAACTAATTCATGTTTTGTGTTCAGCACTAGTGTAGCCTAGGGTTTCCTCGCAAGTTACCATCCACACCTTGATTTCCTTCCAGCTTTTTTCTACTGGGCTGCCCTCCTCATCTTGCATCTCCTGTAAGGCTTCAAATTTATTGCCAAGTTTTAGCTGAATATTTTACTCTACTACTCTGTCCTTTACAAGATTGACATTGTACTTTACTCTCTCTTTTTGTGTTGTTCCACTGAAATTTTTATGTTTTAGTTGAATTGTAGCCAATACCAGGTGATGATCTGAGGCTGCATCTGCCCCTCTTCTTGCTCTGACATCTTGCAGACTCCTGAAGAACTTTTTTCCTATGCAAATGTGGTCAGTCTGGTTCTTGGTCTGAAGGTCTGATGAAACCCATGTCACTTTATGCACCGTCTTGTGTGATAATAGGCTTCCTTCAATAACCAGGTCTTGTTCTGCACCAAAGTTTGTGAATAATTCTCCATTTTTGTTCATATTTCCAATGCCACATCTCCCCATTATTTCTGCGTAACCTGTGTATTTTGAGTCAATTTTTGCATTGAAATCTCCCATCAGTAACATTTTTGTTTTCACTAAAAATAAGTAGTAAGGATAACAACAGGGCTGACAGAAGACTTTTTATTATTATACTTCATCAGTTCTTGTTTATCATACAGAAGTTTCTTGTTTCAGAAATTTTATTTACAGATGTCGCAAAGTGTGGGCAAGTGTGTGCACAAGAAAGTCCCATGGGAACCCACACCACATGTCTTTTGTGCACAAAATGTACATGAATGGATGGATTCCTCTTTTGTTGTTTGTACTCAGACAACCTCTGGAACCTTGCTGAAAGTCTGCATACATATAGGAAGAGGAAGGAAGTATGTTTTTCTTCCTCTCCATCTTAATCGATTAGATCTCAAATTGTTCATAATCTACCTGGAATTGATTGAATCTCTCCAAATAAAAGGGGGCGAGGCCGCATCTTCCAAGAGGAAATACTGTTACCACCTGTGAGGAGGTAACAGATACTTCTAAGCGGATTGACTGTGCTACCCCGAACAAAAGAGGGAAGAGATTTTCTACTACTCCTTTTCGAAGAGAGCTCTTGTTCGGTCTTTACAATAACAAGTTATAGGGCTGCCCTTTTAAACATACTTAAATCCTCCAAAAGGTCAAATAAAAGGGGGAGAGGCCGCTGTGAGGAGGTAACAGATACTTCTTAGTTGATTGACTGCGCTTCCCCGAACAAAAGAGGGAAGAGATTTTCTACTACTCCTTTTTGAAGAGAGATCTTGTTCAGTCTTTACAATAACAAGTTATAGGGCTGCTCTTTTAAACATACTTAAATCCTCCAAAAGGTCAATCAATTGGTGGTGGGCTCTGACCAAGACCCCTTATGAACCTTTGAATGAGGCCTTCTTTGAAAATCTTGTGCTTAAAACCATCTTTCTTCTGTCTGTTATGTCAGCACGGAGAAGCAAACTACATGCTTTATCAATTGGGGAGGGATGTTTATGCTTCAATGGGAATTATTATTCTATTTCCTTGTTATGTTGGCCAGGTTTTCTTTCAACAAACCAGCTTTCTTCAGTACTCCCATTCCCGATAGAGATGCCCAGTGTTAGTCACATCTGTGCTGGGGATGTTCAGGATAGACTTCTTTCCCCAGTAACTTACCTGTCACTATAGGATGCCCTCCTCCCACCCTGCTCTGATGTCCTTCATTAGCCAAACATCCTTTAAAAGAATGAGGACGTTTTATTGTGCATGGGCCGATGATGTATCGGTCAGGCTGGGTTGATGCATGTGTTCTAAGAATTTCTAGAACAGGAGGATGGTGCATCTAAGACAGACAAGGTTTTTTCCATTACAGAAAGAGTTAGTTTAACAATAGTGACAGGTAAGTATTACATAAATAAAGCTAGTTTTACTCCCCCCCCCCCCCCCAAAATACATTTTAATATCAGAAATACAATACCTGCCACTATTGTGTAGATAAATTTGTCAGTAGGGTGGCTGATGGCCTCCAAAGGAGTATAAATTAAATCACTCACCTTACATTAGAACAAAGCCACTGCTGTTGGACAGCAGCAGTCTGGGTCATTGTTTGTAACGCAACTATTAGTTTCAAGGGAAACATACCCTTGCAAAGTCAGTTGTAATAGAGAGGAAAGTAACCTGAAGATACCACCAGTTTTTAAACAAAAGACCATATTGTAGGTTTTCAGTAATAATGTTTTTCTTGGTGCATCAAAACTTGTAATATTTCATTTTGGTGTTCTTTTACAGGCTCTGGACTACTGTCACAGCATGGGAATCATGCATCGAGATGTGAAACCTCACAATGTCATGATAGATCACGAAAATAGAAAGGTAAGTTATGGGTCACATCATACATCAAACAGCTTGAATTGTCTGTGGTACTGTGCTGTTCTTAAGGAACATGAATGTCTCGTTCTGCAAACTGATTAAACTAATTATTTATTTGATGCATAATAGATCAAACATTTTGAAGGGTTCTTTGATTTAAAAAATAAAATTGCCATAGAGTAACAGTTTTTAAAACAAAATGTTCTTGTAGTCATGAACTCTTAATGCTATGATTAAATAGTTCTAAATTGTACCCTAATGAATATTGACAGCTTGTACACAGGGAAGAAAATTGGATTGTTTTTTCACTCACCAGTCTGAAAGAAGTAAATTGATCCTCTCTAACTTTTTCATGCCTTCCATGATATACATTTGAATCAAACACTTTAGATCAGGTTAGACATAGTAGTCCATGGAATACTTGTTTTTATAACATATTGTGAGATAATTCTGTTTTGCTATTATTTATTTATGGCTTTTTTAAATTTGCAGTTACGGTTAATTGACTGGGGTTTAGCAGAGTTCTACCACCCAGGAATGGAATACAATGTTAGGGTAGCTTCTAGGTATTTCAAAGGACCAGAACTCTTACTGGATTATCAGGTAAGCCCTTTTATCCACCTATATGAGTTGAGGGTTCCTTAATGGATATGATCCTGTCATTAATCTGCAGAAATCTGTCCATCTGTATGTTTCTGTGAATTTGTCTCTGTAGACCCATTTTAGCTTGACTAGCACTGAAGGAGGAGATAGTTTTCAAAAGTCCAGGAAGGCACAAACTTATAAAATATTATGGATTTCTAATACCATTTAAACAGGGTGTCCACAGGTCCTTGAAAACCATGAAAGTGCTTGAATTTTACTATGGCAATATCAAGGTCATGAAAGTGCTTAAAAATGAACATTGTGCCCAAAAGAGCTTGAAAGTATTTGAATTTAAAGAGTGGAAGATTGATCATATGACAAAAATAAAAATAAAAATGAATTGTGGTCATTTTAAATGCAGCGGGCAGAAAAATACCAGTTACTGTATAAATGTATAGTACATGGGCTAAAAATAGATGTACAATGAACTCGTGACCTGGTTACCTCTCTACATTGTATTCCTCCACATACAAAAATGAATCTGTGAATAGCTATTTTATTAAATATTCTTTGTTTTATTTTCGCACATATTTGAGTATTGAAATCAAATTCAGCAACAAATTTCTACAAATACTATTTTTATTAGCTTATTGTAACATGTATGAGTCAAAGGGTGTCACATGACTATAAAAAAATTGCACATACATTGTAGTCGCCATCATTCGATTCGCTTGAGAGGATTGGCATTTGAATTAGCTTTCAGAATGCCAGGAAAGTGTGTGGAACTGCAAGCTAGGGTGCTTGACACCATAGCTTTGCATACTGACCTTTTCTCAGATGCCTCCTTCAGTCTTTGAAGGAAAAATCTCAGTCTCCAGCCACACTACAGCGCTTGCTGGAGGCAGTTGCCAAAACCTCAATGCATGCCTTATCGATGTCCATGGTGCTGGCAGCAGAGCTCCTCCACCTCCGCAGGGATGTTGCTCTGGTCACTTGTAAAGTTTTTCTGGAGCACAGTAAAAACTTGGGGCTACTGCTTCAGAGGCAGAGGCCCTCTTCAAAGGTCTCATTCCCACCATGGCATCTCAAGACCTGAAGGACTATCAACACCAAGCATATTCATCATGATTGCCCCTTGGGGCCTTAAGCGAAGTTCTTCTAAAGGGATGCAGCCCCAGTCCAGGAAGCAGTCCCAAATTAAGCCTCCCTTATGAAGCTAGATGTGGTTGCCATCAAGGCCAAGGGAGGAAGTTTGCAGGCCCCTCTACCTTTCCCTAAGGAAGGGGGGGGGGGGCAGCCCAAGGGACTCTTTACCTCTCCTGCCATGCATCCCTCTTCCAAGGATTCTAGTGGGTGCTCAACTGGCCTTGTTTTTAGAGCCCTGGTTGAGCATAACCGATGATGGGTGGGACCTCTCCATAATAAACTAGGGATACCGGCTTCATTTCTGGGAATTTTCTCCTCTAGCAAGGACCCTCATTCTTTTCCACCAGTCAAATCTGGTGCAGTTAATGGAAGACGTGCACACCCTTTAACAGAAGGGTGCAGTAGAGAGGATGTTAAATGACTGGCCTCTGGCATTCTACTCCCTGATTTTACTGGTATCCAAAAAGGGCAGAAAGGGTCGGCTGATTATCTTTCCACCTTGAACAAGTTTCTTCAGGACTAACCATTCAAGGTGGAGACTAGAGATTCAGTCAGGAACACCATAAGGCACAGCAACTGGGCAGTCTCCATTGGCCTTCAGGATGCGTACATTCATATCCCAATTTTTCCTCTTCACAGGAAGTATCTCCGGTTTTGTCTGGACCAGGAGGTTTTTCAATTTTGTGCTCAGCTGTTTGGCTTTGCTTCCATCCCCAGAGCCTTTACCAGAGTGATGGAAGCCCACCTGAGGTCAATGAGGATCCCTAACCTTCAGTATTTTGATGACTTAGCCACAGTGGTTTCTTAGAGTCCCTCACACACGATCTTTTTCCTTTGCTGGTCCATAGTGTCCCAGCTAGGACTCGTTCCAAGCCTAGAGAAATTGGAGCTATTTCCATCCCAGGAGTTCATATATGTGGGGATAAATTTCCTTACAAACAGGGGATTAGTTCGTTTCCCTGGTGACAGAATAAATAGAATCCTGTTGTTTTTGGAGGCACTGAAAGCCAAGACTTCATTGTTGGCCTGCTTATATCTATCCCTACTGGGGACCTCAAAATCTGCTGTGAACCTGGTTCCCCTTGGAAGACTGCACTTGCGACCCCACCGGTTTCTTCTGTAGGTGAACTGGAAACAGCACATGGATCCCCTGACAGTTCAGATTTTTCTAGGAGCAGAATTTCACAAACATGAGTGGAGTCCTATGCACTCCCCCGAACCCCACTCCTTTTGCCTTTACATTTCCCCAGTCCCAGTTCAGAGGGCCTGGACAGTAGATGCCTTTAGTCTGAGGTGAGATTGTCTGTTTGCTTATGCCTTCCCACAGTTCAGAATGATTCTGCAAGTGCTCCACAAAGTCAGGACCTCTACTGCTCAGTTCATTTTGATAGCCCCTCTGTGGCCTCGGTGATTGTAGTTCAACGATTTTTTTTGACCTATTGGTAGACCAGCCTAGGACATTACCTTAGAGGAGGGACCTGCTTTCACAGCACAGTGGGTCTCTTCTGCACAACAGCCCACAGATCCTCCACCTTCATGCGTTTGAGCAATGTTAAACTTTACTCTAACCAAATTCCCTAAATTTGCCATTAACATTAAGATGGAGTTGTCAAGAATTAACGACTCTATTACCTCCTTTTAAAAAGGCACAGCTTGCTATTGTGTGTGACTTCATAGTAGAACAAGCCAACTGGTCACTAATGTAGAAGTGTATAAATTGTAAGGCTACAACTTTTAACAAAATATTTAAACATGTACACGGTTTACAATAACCTAAATGATACCATTTAATCGAAAAGATTAGAAACTTGACCTTTCCCCCTATCTGCCTGTTAAACTTACTGAACAGCTGACTGCTATTATAATGCACATACCTCACTCCACTTCTGACTGCTTTTTGATGTTCATCTTTTACCTCCTATTATGACAGGATTCAGTATGTAAGATATGTCTTTGTTGAATATATCTAACAATTTAGGTAAATCATCTCTAGCATTGTTGTGATATTGTTTACTACTGCTGCATGCATGTACATGATGAAAATTTTTTTTAAATAAATGCAACATCATGCACTGTGTGGACATGCTTTTGTAGGATCTCGATCTCCAATGTCTAAGAAACTGTATGGTGGCCTACAAACTTGTAACAGTGTTTTTTTTTAAAATGTTGCTAATCAGAGGTTATGTTAATAAACATGTTTTTCAATGGTAAATAATGTAGTTTAAATAAAATTGTATCTGCATTATCCATAATCAACCTGATGTGTAGTGTTGTGTAATGTGCATTACAACCAATTCTCGTCAACTTTGGCTTATACATTCACAAATTGTGAGCAAAAACAGGAAGAGGGCTATTTTTCTTTTTCTTAAATTTCTAAAGAAGAAAGATGTATTAAATTTGGATCTACCCGTTAGAATGTGTCAGACCAGTAAGTATTTTGAGGAGCTTTCTGAAGAGTCGATACTGCTCATTCTGTTTTTTGTTTATTTTTTTACAATCATAATGCAAGCGATCAAGTCGTCAGAAATCCTTCTTAATATTGAAAAAAGGATTTAGACGTGGTTTTTTTTTAAAGCAATCATGGGGGAAAAATGAGAGAGCAAGTAAAAGAGAGAGAAGAATGTTGAAAAATACCATAATTTGGTGTTTTAATGCACACTCTGATTTTCGACCCAGAATGAGGTGAAAAATTAAGTTCTACAACATAACATGCATATAATGCAATACATTTTAAGATCTTGATAATCTCGCTCCATTTTCATAGTGCGACAATAGTCCTCCATTTTGGATAGTTCAGTGATCATCATCATGATGGCTGTCTAAAACTCTTGTTGTCACTGTCCTTTAATGGATGGTCATTATGACATAGGGTTTTTACCTAAAGACTTCTAATGATGTCTACTTAGACCTAAATGAAAATGGTGCCAAGAAGACATCCAATATATGTACCACAGCAAATAATTTAATATCTTGTTACTGCTGAAAAGTATCAGGATGGTTTGAACACATGACAATTAAAAGGAAGAAATGGTTTTATCTTGAATTCTAGGAAATTCTTTTTGCCCAGTAGAACATCAGTCCCTTTGAGGGACTCTTGTTATTAGCTTGGGCACCAATTGAGATCACATTGTGGATCATTGATAGAATATGTAAAGAATATGAAATCTTTAGCGAAATAGCCCTGCATTTATTTCCCAAGTAGTATACAGGGAGGAAAAAAATGTAGACTCAAATGTCCAAAATAAATTCTAGATGAAAATGGTTACTCGAGATGATAAACTCGAATCCCAGCATGGAAGGATCATGACAGGGGAGGTTGATAATTGATCACAGGTGCTCTGCTCATGGAGTTGTTCATTTCAGAAATAAATATTCACTTTTCCAGCATTATATACTTGGAATCAACGTTGAATCAGACTAAAGCAGGGTTTGCTACAGTTTCCTTGTTGACTAAACTAGCCCTGTCCTATGGCTATTTTAGCATTGCTATTTTAGTGGACATAGAAATTGTGGAAAACTGTGATGTTGTCTGACTCCACAATGACTGATTCATAGCATATAATGCTGAAAAATTGAACCTTTATTGCATAAATTAGGAAATCCTTGACACAAGTGCCTGTGATAATGATATGTGTTTGAATTTCTTCAATAAACAAAAAACAGGTGAGGGTATTTGTTGACTGTTTTTAGCTCACCTGGCTGTAAGACCAAGTGAACTTGTGGTATAGCCATGTGTCTGTCGTGCATTATCCATGTGTCATATGTCTGTCCTTTGGTCAACAATTGCTTGTTACAACTCTGGAGTCCATATTTCTAATCTGATTTCAATCAAACTTGGAATATCGGTTTATATCATCAAAATCTTGGATGAGTTCAGTAATGAGTGAAATCCATGCATATTAATGATGTGGTCTTGCATCTGATTGGTTACCATTGCTACTATTCTGGAGGCCAGATTTCTGATTCGATTTTGATCAAATTTGGAATATATGCTTACCTCATTAAGATCTTGGACAAATTCTATCATGAGCAAGATCCATGCATACTAACAAAGTGATCTTACATCTAACTGGATGAGCTTGTTACTCCTCCTGAAGCCTTATTTATGATCTGTTTGGGATAAAACTTGAAATATGGGTTTATATGATCAAGATCTTGGATGGGTTTCATAAAGAGTGAGATCCATGAATATCAATGAGGTAATTTTGCATCTGATTGGCTGAGCCTGTTGCCACTCAGGAAGTCACATTTCTGATCAGATTTTGATAAAACTTGGAATAGGTGCTTATATCATTAAGATCTCGGACAAGTTCAGTAATGAGCAAGATCTAATGATACTTATGAGATGATCTTGCAGTCTGATAGGCTGAGCTTTTTTACCCCTCATGAAGCCAAATTTTTGATCCAGTTTTGATCAGACTTGGACTATATGCCTATATCGTAAAGATCTCGGACAAGTTCATAAATGAGTGAAATCCATGCGTATCAATGAGGCAATTTTGCATCTGATTAGCTGAGCTTATTACCACTCTGAATGCCATAATTATGATCTGATTTTGATCAAAATTGAAATATGATCTTATGTCATCAAGGTTTTGAAAGTAAGTGGGATCAATGCATATTAATAAGATGATCTTGCATATCATTGGCTCAACTTGTTGCCACTCTAGAAGCCATATTTTTAATTGGGTTTATTATCATCAAGAGTGTGGATGACTTTGATTATGAGGAAGAGACTGCATATTAATTATGCCTTCATCTTTAGAATTTTTTTTAGCAGGATATAGTAAACTAGGTAAAATCAACATGGTATAAAGTTTGGGGGATATTGTACATAAGATGCGTTCTTACACTACTACACAAGCCTGCTTAGTGAAATAGTCAACTGTTAAATTATGTAAGCCAGGTTAGTAATATCAGGCCTACATGGGCCTCTTGTTTTCTCAATGACCCCACTTTACAACCCAGTAGGGGCCATTTGGCCCTACTTTTTCCATTTCTAGAATGAATACCACATCAGTTATATGAACTTTCAAATTTCTTTCAGATGTATGACTACTCTCTGGATATGTGGAGTTTAGGATGCATGTTTGCCAGCATGATCTTTAGAAAAGAACCCTTTTTCCATGGACATGACAACTATGATCAGGTATGACACTACTTTCAATTTTGCGTTATACCAAAGTTTACACAGTATAGTAGAAAAGGAGAAAACATGCCTGTCACCTAGGATCGAACACAGGATATCTTGCATTAAAGTCGGGTACATTTGCAATTAGACTGGAAATGTTGGACCAGTGAGGCTAATCAGCATATGTATATACCTTAACATCTGAGTTCCCCATTAAATTTAATAATGTCTCAGGACTGAGTATTACAATAACTATATTTTTACCTGCTCATCATAAGGCAATATAGTGCTTTGAAGTAAGATTGCATTGCAAATGCATTTGGATTTTTCTTTTAATACAGCTTCTATAAGGTGGAGCATATTAAACTATGATATACTTCTGCCTTTCTGCATGTTTGCTCAATTTGGTTTCTGTGTAGAAATATTGGTTCTAGATCACATACCTTGACCAAACTTTGTATATATTGCTTGCTGTTGAGGTAAGGAAGAAACCTTTGATTTGGGGGTTATAAAGTCAAAGGGCATTGTGACGAGAGAAGAAAAAGGTTTTTCGCATAATAACTTCAGTTCTATGCAACACACTATGATCAAACTCTTTGAATGGCTTGAACATGGGGTAAGAAAGAAAATTATTGTTTAATAGCAGTAATACATTACTTCCTATTATTGCATTGCTGCATCTTTTCCTGGCACTAGTCCCCAGTTTGAAGACATTATTACCTCCAACAAGCAGCAATTGGAGGTCTAGAAAAAAAATGTAACATAATCCTTGTCTGATATCTTAGTCCACTTCCAGCAAGCGGATAATCATCCATCTTTTCCTTGGACTCTGTGCATTTATACATGTCTCATGGATGCTCAACACTTTGTCATTCAGTTTTTGGTTGGCATTTCTACTGTCAATGATATCCTTTTTTGTGTTGTAATTTGTTATTTTTGGCCCAGTTTTTGCTTTATTTTTGTGTATCTGCATCCATTTGCCCTGATTTTTAGGGTTTTGAATATGTACTTCTTGTGTTTCATCTCTCTTATAGTAACCACTGTAACGGTAAGCAATTCCTACCCATTTGTTGTTCTGGTTCACTGTTGTATTTTTATATGTTTCTTTCAGCCTTCATTGATGCCTCAAGGGGTTGACAAATGTGGGCATAAAAAGTCAGCATGGGACACTCATACCACCTGTTTTGCATGCACGGCATATGTATGCATTAACGGTTGCCCCATTTTGTTTTTTGTGATTCAGTGAGGTTTTTGAACTTTACAGAAAGTCACCAGGCCTCTTTATCTTCATATCTGGAGGGCCCCCTGAATTCCCAGGAGGGGGCTATGTCACTTTCCGGTCTACAGAAGTCACTGGCTTCAATGAGAGAGGTGTCCTGAGTTGGGCAGTTGCCTGCTTTCACTGGGGGACATGGAGATCTCTGAGGGTCTGATCCTTGGCGCTTCACAGGGTACAGAAGTTGCTAGCCCCAAATAGCAAGCCCCATCTTCCTGATGCAGAGGAAGTGTGGTTGGAGTAGAGTTCCCCGAACATAGACTCTCCAATTAGGTCTACATCATCTGACCAGTCATTGCCCAGTGACTGGTGAATGGGCACCAGGTAATGTGTTAGGTGACTGTCAGCAAAGATCTGTTAATGTGTACTGGTCATTGAGCACCAGTCACTGGGAAATGTGTCTAAAGACAGTCATAGAAGGTCTGTCACTGGTCACCATGTACTGGACACAGGGAAATATGTCTAGTGACGGTCATAGAGGGTCTGTCACTGGGTACCAGGCACCAGGCTTTGGACACCGGTCACTGGGTGATGTCCTAAGTGAGATTCAACAAGTTGCGATCATCATGTTCCAGGCTCTGGGTTCCAATCACTGGACACAAGGCACTGTTCACATGGTATTTTGTATGGTGCTGATTTTCCATTTTTGATCTTGAGTAACCAATCACAGAGCACTGAGCATCAGTTGTTGAACGTGGATAACTGGTCTAGAGGACTGATTGACATACACTGGGCATCGGACTTCTGGGTACCAAGTTTTGACCACTGGTCTGGAGGAAAAGATTGGTTTGATAACCCCCTTTTCCATTCAGTCCCAATGGGGAACGAATTTAGAGTTTTGAGAACCAGTCCGAGGGAAGTGATCAGGTCAATACCCCTCTCTTTTTGATGTTCCCATTCAACCCTTACAGAGCTTGGGGACTCAGACCATCCAGTGGTTAGTTGGCCATGTCTCCTTGTCTGACCATGCCACCATGTCTCCTTGTCTGATTATGCCACCATGGATGACTTTGCCATGGCTTCATGGATCAGCAGACCGGGCACGCCCTAGATCGGCCCCTTCTCCTCCAGCTTTGTTAGGAAGGGGAAGTGGACCTCCACTCGCCATCTCCAGTGCAAGGAATCTCCAATCTTGTTTCTCCAGGAAGGGTGGATAAACTGGCTTGTCCCATCTCCTCCCATGAGCAGGGATGAGACAACAAACCCCCAGTCAGGGATTCCTCTTCTCCCAGGATGGAGATGAGATGAAATAGTCCTGCCTCACGCCGAGAGTGAAGACATGATGACGAACTGTCGATTTTTGTGGACACAGACAAATTACCGGATGAATCTGTCACACAAGGTCCTTCTCATCTGTTGGAATTGCATTCTTTGTCCCACCAACTGGTCATGTGATGGAAGAGGAAGAGGTGTGGGCTTTTGATATGGCGTTAAACTAGGTTTACCATCTGCTTTTTCCAGAGATGTGTCCCAAACCTTGGGGATTATCTGAAGCTACGATCCTATCCAGTTTGGAGAGGCTATCTGGGGCACAGCCCAAGTTGGACCTGCTATTGCTCCCTCACTTGGTGATGGTGAGGGATGTAACTCTGAAATTGTCTGGAGGCCAAGATGGGGCCATACAGCAGAAGTGGTGGTCTGCCCTATTCTATGCTTTGGCCCCTGGTCTCAACCAATAGCTGCAGAGTCCATTCGTCTGCTTCACCCCTTAATCCCCACCTTCGATTCAGGTGCCACGCATGTGGGGATTTTCGCAGGAACCTGGGCCCATCTCTCCATCCAGACTCTGAAGGCTTTGGAACTGAAGACATAGACACTAGTAACAATAGCCTTGCATACCACTCTTTTTTCAGCTGCCTTGTCCATTCTGTTAAAGGAGGAATCTTTGTCTCCAGCTGCCTTGCAGAGACTGTTAGAGGCTGTGGCCAAGATGTCAATACATGTAATCTTAATGTCCTGCAGGGTTCCATCACATCTGTAGGGATGTGACTTTGGATCACATCAAAAGCTTTTTATGGGATGCCTCTCGATGCGGAGATGCTATTCAGAGCGCTAATCCTGGCAGTGGCCTGTCAGGACTTAAGAGATCGACACCTTCAGACATCATCGGAGGCATGACATTGGTCACAAAAAGGACCTTTCTGACTTGTTGACCAACTTCGGTATATCCAGACCTCACTCACTGACCCTGTTCTTGAAGTGGGATATGTCCTGGGTTTTGATATGGCTCATCTTGTCTAAGTACTGTCTCACTCAAGCAGCTATCATACGAGATGTGCTTCCTTGGCCTTGAGGGTAAGTGATGGTTCAGTTGTTTTAATGATGCAGCGGGGTTTCATTGCTAAGAACAGACTGCCATCTACTGGCAACCAGAAATTTTTTTTATGACCCCTCTCTGCGGTCGAGCCTGAGAGAGACGGGCTTACAGAATCCAGTTAGTGCTCTCAGAATCCATCTGAGCCAGGGAAACGATATAACTCCACATGCGCTAGCCGCTTGGTTAATGGGAGTCATTAAATCAACATACGTTGATCTCTCACAGGAGCAGGTACGACTGATGAAGATTTCGGCTGACAAAATATGAGTTATTTCCATGAGCCTGGCCTTTCAACGCAATGTTTCAATTAAAGACATAATGGAATCGGTTGGCATGCCCAGTCCACTTTTTCCAGCTTCTATTTGCATGACGTGGCCTCACAAAGAACAGAGTTTGACCTTGTTGGTCCTTTGGTCACTGCTCAGATGCAGCTCATCACACAACCGCGTTCTCGGGTATGACCAGTCGACTTTCACTGGATTCACCCGATAAAACGTTTGTGATCACTTGTAGGGTGCGGGAGCCCACAGGGTTCTTCTTGTACATGCATACTCGCATATATTCAGTTGTGTCAACTATCTTTAGGAGAGTTTCACCCATGAAGTAGAATTCTTTTTTTACCCTGCTGGGTGCTTTTAGGTTGAGGCTGGATGCACTGCATTTCCTCCTACTCTTACCTATTCTCCTAAATTTAATGTGATTGGGTAATGTATTTGATGGAGAAAGAAATTTTTATAGTAAATTATGTTTCTCCAAAAATACTTACCACTATAAATCACTCACACCCCTCCCCGCAATGCGAGCATCCTGTCTCCGACAGTGCTCAAGTTTAAACTGGCTATACCTGGCGTACGGTGTGCCACCTAGTGAGGTAAGGGGAGGTAATCTGTAAGAGTTGCTTCTCTTGGTCTATATAAAGCATAGACAGGGAGACTTTTTTTCAAGTCTATGGGAGGGCTGGATTCCAAGGGTAGCAGAAGTAATTCCAAACAATAATGTGATTGACTAAGTATTTTCTGAGAAACATAATTGACTTTAAAATTTCCTTTTACCTTCGATCACTGTTGCACCAGACTGAGGGCATTTATGCTTTGGGCCCAATTGTATCAGCCCAAGAAGCTGTCAAGCCATCCTCCAGTTTGCAATAGAGAACCCTACTGTCAATAATGGTTAGTTCATTTTGACAGCTTATCTTAGGCCAATTATCCTTTCACTGATCTGGCAAATTCAGGAAAGTAATAATAGGTAATGTTTTAGTGGTTTTAAAATGTAGGGGGGTTTTTGGGGGGGGGGGGGAACTCATTTTAATTATGTAATACTTACCTGCTATAATTCCCCAATTCCCTCCTCCCTCCCTGCTCTGATATTTTTTAAGTCTCGGTCCAAGTGAAAGAAGGACGATATTCTGATTGTTGGAAGTGGACTGAGGTAAAACACTGGGATCATTGTTTTGTTTTTTTTTTTGTGTTTTTTTTTGTTTTAATTTAACACCTCCAGTTACTAATAAGAGGAGGTAATAATTTCCTAGGATTGGGAACTAGCCCCAGGAAAATTATAGTAATGCAATCATAACAAGTAAGTATTACATAATTGAAAGTAGTTTTACCCCTCCAAAAGACTACATTTTCCAGTTTCCCTCACATTTCCAATTCTTCTCTATAACTTTCAAGCCATTTGAGAGTAAGGGATGAACCTTGGTATATTTACATATCATCAGGAGGAGGTGTGTTGCAAACCATATTGGGGGTCCTGGATGAAGGTCATAGCTCAAGACTTCAAGTTTACTTTCACACTTTGCTTTACGCTTCGCTCTATTACTTTAAAGCCAATGTATATTATCATTAGAATGTGTGTCCTGAACCACATTGGATGTCCTGTCTGCAACAGCATGGTCATGGTTCAATATTTTAGGGTGTCATTGTCAACAGTTTGGTAAAGTTTT
Source organism: Margaritifera margaritifera (assembly GCA_029931535.1). Classification (NCBI taxonomy): domain Eukaryota; kingdom Metazoa; phylum Mollusca; class Bivalvia; order Unionida; family Margaritiferidae; genus Margaritifera; species Margaritifera margaritifera. Next base: position 9,427,268 of record JAQPZY010001697.1, on the reverse strand, counting down.
GGTTAAAGGTTTTCATTGGGATATATATAATTGCTCTTTAATTTACCTGAACTAAAACCTTGATTTAATCATGTTCTGCTAATAATTCCCCATTCAATTAATTTCAGCTCTCAATGGCTGTGGTGACCAAATTATTAGGACTTGGTGACCGAACATTTGAAACAGCCACTAACTTTTCAAGTAGGTCGTCTTATGGCTACTAAAGTTTTATAGGAGTTTGGAGCACTGCATATGGTAGTTCAGATCCAGCTTTCTAGTAGCCCCTTGACTCCAGATAAAAGATTTGTCAGACCCTGTTAAGCCATCAGAGTTTATACCAATATATGTATGAAAGTTCATTGTTGTGGAAAAATTATGGAAAACAAGACAGGCAAAAAAATATGCTTCTCTGTTTACATTAATATTACAGTAGGTAGAGAATAAACTCAAGAATGAATGCACTTGTTTTTAATGAATGTAAAGAAGGTAGTCATAAGCACTGAAAAATTGTTTTAGTCCAAGACTAAATCTGGTTTATGTATTGTTTCAGCTGGTGAGAATAGCCAAGGTTCTAGGAACAGATGACTTGTATGCTTACATAGAGAAATATCAAATAGATCTTGATCCAAGGTTCAATGATATATTGGGCAGGTGAGTAAATGTTCACAAATTCAAATATGTTCAAGAGAAAAGAATCCAAAGCTTGTAAATTATGTTCAGTCTAATCCCATTTATTTGACTTGAGCCTAAATCCATCACCTAAAGGAGTTTTTAAGAGAAGTTTAAAATCCAACTCTTTTATTGATCCACTAATGTTGCTTATCTGATGTCTTCATTGGCAAAACTTCATGTTTGGTTAACATGCATTCAATTGTATGCAACAAATTATTGCATTTCTTTTTGTACTGGCAGAAATTTGCACATTTTATGAATATTATGACCAATTACCTATGAATTACATAATGTGCATGGGAGAGGGCACTTGTAGGCAATGCCTGTTGCCTGATCCCAGGCCAAAATATCTAAGAAATAAACAGGCATATATAAAGAAATTGTTGGTAGTATTTGCTCAGATTATTATTCATATTATTAAATGTAGAATGTTCATTCTGATAAAAACAATGTTGAAAAATTTAGTAATGAAACATTCAATTTGAGGAATAAATTCAAGTGATATCATATACAAAGAGAAAGATTTTGGTTTTTTAAATACCATTTAGATGAATCTACCACATGGATTTGCTTATAAGTCAAGTCCAACTGCAAACAACACAGACCCTGATCTGCCATTGCACAATATGCTTGCAGATTAGGGTCTGTGTTGTTTGTTTGACTGATTACTCCTAACAAATTTCATAGACCTGGATCTTCCAGTGCATTATGTGATAGCTGATCTGGGTCTGTGCAGTTTGCAGTTGAACTTGAATTATCAGCGAGTATAGACGGTAATCAACATAGTCTGCATATGGCTGGTTTTTTGCATTTAAAAAAGCATGAAGTAGTTGGCATTTGCTTTAATTAAGAAATTTTAAATATCAGATGCCAAGAACAGGTGAGAAATTGTACACAAAACATTCATACTGATACTTGTCTGGCTTTTTAAATAATGAGTATAAACAATGCCGAGTTGATTAATTCCTTACAAGAATCTTTAAGTTGGCATTTTCTGAATAAATTAATTGATTGTTTGACCAGGGGTGGAACAATGTTTAGCTGACCTGGCCATAAGGCCAAGTGAGCTTATGGTTTGGTCCTGCCAGTATCGTGTGTCATGCATCTGCCCAGCAACAATAGCTTGTTATCACAATGGAGTCCATATTTCTGATCCATTTTCAGTCAGATTTGGAATGTGGATTTATATCATCAACATATCGGATTAATTCGATAGTGAGAGATCCATGCGTATTAATGAGGTGATCTTGTATCTGATTGGCTAACCTTGTTTCCACTCTGGAGCCCATTAAGATCTCGGATGAGTTTGATAATGAGCTGTGGCCAGACTTTAGTGACATGGGATCTACTTTTACGAAGTCATACCAACACGGTCTACCAGCATGCCCCCTGCCTTCACGAGATACTGAAACATGTTGGAAAATATTGAATTTCTTTTAATAATAAAATAATGTGGCTATTGATATATCTAACACTCTTACATACTTTTTTTTTTACAAAGTCTGTTAATAAATGTACGTATGTCAGGGGTGGCCAGACTTTAGTGAGATGGGATCTACTTTTTACCGAGTCATACCAACATGTTGCGGTCTACCAGAAACTACTTTGCGATCGACGTAATGGCACCCCAAGATCCATAAGGTGATCTTGCATCTGGTTGGCTGAGCTAATTATCACTCTGCAATCCATATTTCTGATCCAATTGTGATCTGACTTGAAATATAGACTTGTATCATCATGATTTAGGTTGGATTTGATAAAAAGTGAGATCCACACATATTAATGAGGTAATCTTGCATCTGTTTTGATGACCTTGTTACCACTCTGGAGGTCAGACTTCTGATCCATTTTTTCATCAAAATGGTTAATAAGTGCACTTTACCAAAGACATCACTGTCACAGAGGACCACAGTATAGCTCGCATGTTTAAACACGAGTTCTGAAGCCATTTGATGCTTTTTTATCAAACGAACATTTTACTGAGAATATTTTCTACAGTCCACCTTTCTGTTGTTATCTTTATCAATGAGAACAATAAACAAGTTATGCATGTGATCGCTTGTCATTACAATATCTACTGCTCTTCGGACAATGGCCTTTATAGCTATTTTCATTTGCCTATTGACCTCTTCATTTCCCTACTGATAGCCTCACCAACTTTTGTCATGTAATATATAGTTAGTTCTACTGCACACAATACTTGTAACTCGCCATCAGTCCTGCTAATGGAAAGTGTCACACAAGTTTACATAAATATTTAATCTATTTGAGATCAGCAAATAGTAGATAAGCAAACAATTTCCTTTTTTTGACAGTGTCTTGTGGTCCATCAGCTTTTGAGTAGTTGGCCACCCCTGACCAGAAACTTGTACATATTTTATGTTTATCTCAGATTACATCACTACAGTTCATGTTATTGTTAATCCGACACTGTTTAATCCAGTGTCTACGCTGTTAGGTAACTGTAAACATTCCACATGAGATTTTTGTTTAGCCATTACCCCACAAGCTCTTGTAGTATGCAACAACAATTGTGATTGCTTTGATTATTTAAACTTGCTATATTCCTTTAGCTAAAGTTAGCCAGCAGAAGCAACTGTCACATGTTCTGCAGTGAGTCCCCATTTCTTCAACAGACGTTGAGAATGCGTATAGAAACCGCTACCATATGTTGGTGTGTTGACAAAAGACAAACTTTCGGGACTGTTGTTTCTCTAAGTGTTCTCCTTGAGGGGCTGGTGGTATGGATAATGAGTTGTTGACATGTGGATTAGTGTGGCCTCTTACTGAAAGCAGTTACCCTAAACTCAACTACGGAATTATATGAAGAAAATTCGGGAACCCTGCTGTAGGTACCCAGAGGGACAATTCAGTGATTAAATGCTTGTCACTGGAAAATTCCATTTTAATTTTTAACATGATAATTTTTTAAATAATATTTTCCAGTTGCCTGACTGGGCTTTCATATTGTGAGCAATGGTTGCCCGGCATTAATATTTTTTAGCTCTACTAGTCATAGACCAGAAGAGCTTATGGGATGGTCTGTCTTAGTCGGTCCGTTAGCACAAGTTTGTTTTTTGCTACTCCTAAACTACTTGGAGAATTGCCATGAAATTTTACATACACATTCATCCCATGGTCTAGTTCCGGGTTGTCCAACGTACAGTCTGTGGGCCAGAACCTGGTCTGGCCTGTCTACATTTCATAACTTGTGCTGACTGATAGTGAAAAACGTAGGCCAATTTTATAAACAGCCCCGTGAGTGAGAAAAAATTGTCAATAAGGCTCCTCATGTGAAAAGGTTTATCACCCCAAGTCTAGTTGGTCCTAAATGAAAATGCTCAGACATCCAATATGGTCACCACAGTGGCCATCTTCAAAATCCTGTTATCGCTACTCCTCCTACATGGATGGTCTTGTCATCATGGGGTTTTCACTGAAATACTTATTATGTCTAGTCGGTCCTTAGTGAAAATGGTGCTGATTCGAGGTCCAATGTGGCCATCTTGAAAAATCTTGTTATCGCTACTCCTCCTTCATGGATGGTCATATCAACATGGGGTTTTCACTAAGACTTCTTGTAATGTCTAGTTGGTTCTAAATTTTAAAAAAATGGTTCTGATCTGACATCCAATATGGCCACCATGGCAGCCATCTTGAAAATATTATCACTACTACTCCTGAATGGATTGTCATATCAACATGGGATTTTAACTAAAATACTTCTTATGATGTCTAGTTGGCCATAAAGGAAAATGCTGCTGATCTGAATTCCATCTTGAAAATCTTCTTATTGCTACTTCTACATGGATGGTCATATCAGCATGGGGTTTCACTAAAAGACTTTTAATGATGTCTAGTTGGTCCTAAATAAAAAGGGTGCCGATCTGACTTCCAATATGGCCACCATAACAGCCATCTTGAAAACCTTGTTATGGCAACTATTCCTGAACAGAAAGTCATATTGATGTCGGTTTTCACCAAAATACTTCTTATGATGTCTAGTTGGTCATAAATGAAAATCTTAACACAACTCCTCCTGAATGGATGGTTGTCTCAACATGAGGTTTTCACTAAAAGACTTTTTATGATGTCTAGTTGGTCCTAAATGAAAATGGTGCCTTTCTGATATCCAGTATGGCCACTACATCAGTCATCTTGAAAATCGTGTTCTTATCGCTGCTACTCCTGAATGGATTGTCATGTCAACATGAATGTTTTCACTGAAAGACTTCTTACGATGTCTAGTTGGTCCTAAATGAAAATGGTGCATATCTGACGTCCGATATGTCCGCTATATCAGCCATCTTGAAAATCTTGTTCTTATTGCTACACCTAAATGGATTGTCATATCAACATCAGTGTTTTCACTGAAAAACTTCTTATGATGTCTAGTTAGTCCTGAATGAAAATGGTGCTGATCTGATGTCCAATATGGCCACCACGGTGGCCATCTTGAAAATATTATCATCACTACTCCTCCTGATTGGAAGGTCATATTGACATGGGCTTTTTACCAGAAGACTTCTAATGATGTCTACTTTGTCCTAAATGAAAATGGTGCCAATCTAACACCCAATATGTCCACCACAGCAGCTAAGTTGTAAATCTTGTTATCACTGAAGAATATCCATGATGGTTTCAACACTCTGCAGAAAAAAAAATGGTCTTATTTTGAATTCCTGGAAATTCATTTCGCCCAAGAGAGCTTCATTCATTTTGAGGGACTCTTGTTATTTGTCCCAGGCTCTCAAGCAATTGATATTTATACTCCTGTGAGATTATATCAAACATGTACTTAGCAAATAATACATTGGTCGTTTGATGTAATGTACTCTTGCATCAGTATTTATTCAAAGTCATTTGAAGGGTGACATTCTCTTGTTTCAAATGGTGATTTTTTTATTTCTTAATCTCCTGTTTCATAATTCGATTCCTCAGTTAAAAACTAACCCAAAGTAAACAAATATTTATGTGTTTCATATGAGTCTATATCAAACATACACCTAGCAAATATTATATTGGTCATTTGCATCTGTAAATGTAAACTTCTGTACTTGCTTCAAATGGTGATTCTTTTATTTCTAAATCTCCTGTTTCATTATTTGATGCCTCAATTACAAACTTGCCCAAAGTTAATCACCATTTATACCAAATACTTACTAAGGTTTGGTGCGTTTAACACCATTTTTCAGCACATGATAGGCTATATATGGCGGCCAGTACATTTGGTGGAGGAAGAACCCGGGAAGAACCACCGACCCACAGGAAGCTACTCACAAGCTTTCTCTAATACCCATGATGGCCAAGTCAAGACTTGAACCCATGCAGAGAGATGTGAGATGTGAGTGATATGTGAGTGCCTTAGACCACTCGGCCATACGGGGCCACCATTATACTTGCCTGGCTGGGCTGTAACTTTGAAACGTGGTTGCCCGACAATAAAATTTAGTTGTCCTAGGCTGCTGAGCAGTGGGTTTTCTGCCCCTGTTGACCATCAACACATGAAAGGTTGTGTTGTGCAGAAGCAAATGGAGTAAAGTGCCTTGCCCAGAGACACAATGGCAGCCAATCAGACCTGGTCTGGGGAAATTTGAACTGTCATTCTTCTGTTTGCCGGTCTGGTATGCTAACCACTGTGCCACCATTGCTTCTGAGATCTTCTCATGCCTAGTATTGGCTAACAATACTGTGTGTATTCTGGGAATCCATGGCTTGAAGACGTGAAGAGTACATGACTTTCCTATCTTTCCCAGTATGGAATGCCAGACTTTTGTAGGTAAACTCCCCCCTCCCCTCTGCCTGTATTAAGTATCTTGAGAAAGGGGTATAATGCAGTCTCGTATTCCTACATCATGAGCATACAGAATAATTTTAGGGGTTTGGGCAGTGGTTTTATGTCTCAGCAAATTGCAACAGTAAATCCAAGTGTTTAAAGACATCTGAAAAGAAAATAAGCAGAGACAAATAGCTACTACTTCAGTCTTGTTCATGCTCTTCATTATCATTGCAAAATATTGAGTATACTAAAATAATGGAAGAACTTGGTTTGAAGCTGGTGCCACTGTTTTGAAAACCACATTTGAATCAAGTAACTTTTTGCCTTTAATTTGCTGTAAGCAGTATTTTGTGAAAATGATGTAATACACCAAAGGCACTAAAGTAGCAGCTATGTATCATGACTGGTTTTCTTGTCAGAGATGAGCTATTTTCAAACAATTATACTGGTGGTTTCATTCTTTCTTTTGATGCAGAAAAGCCCAAAATGGTCCAAGTGGCAGTGCCATTAGATTGTGAGGTTGCATAAGCAATCGGCAAAACCATGGATTGTGAAAATTGAATAGCAGTAGTACATTACCTGCTATTGTTGCATTCCTATATCTTTTCCTTGTGCTAGTCAGCAATTCAGAGAGATTATTCCCTGCTCCAATTAGTAATTGGAGGTCAAGAATAAAAACCAACATGACCCTGGTCTGATACCTTAATCCTCATCCAACAATCGGAATTTCATCCTTATTTTCCTTGAACTTTGTGCACTTCTACATGTGTCTCTGGTGCTCAATGTTAGATCATTTAAATTGTCTTTTAGCATTTCTACTGTCAATCATATGCTTTTTTGTGTTGTATTTGCTGTTTTCTCCCCAGTTTTTGCTTTATTTTCATGTATCTGTGTCCCATTTTTATTGAATTTGAGGTTTTTGAGTACATCAGTAGCAAAGTGGTGCTTGTTTTTCATCACTATTAGTAACTGGTGTTAAGGTGTTTCCTACCCAATTATTCTTCTGGTCTATTGTATTGTTTTGTGTATTTCCTTTCAGCATACAATAATGCCTTAAGGTGTGGGTAAATATGGTCATAAAACAGTCATGTGGGGCACACAATTTGCACAATTAATGTGGAAAGCTGTAATTGGTTGAGACGTAAAGCCACTGCCAAAAACCCAAGTGGTGAGTCCCACCTTCCTGATGCAAGGAAGGCCTGGTTTTCATCTCGCTCAAGTGGACCTGGGTTTTAATTTGGGGAGATCTTAATCGGAGTCAATTTCCTTGAACAGAGATTTCCCAATAAGGTCTACATCATCTGACCAGTCTTTGCCCAGTGACCAGTCACAAGGGTAGGGTGTCCAGTGACAGTCACTGAAGATCTGTCACTGGACACTGGGTAATGTGACAAGTGACAGCCTCCAAAGATCTGGCACTAGTCATTTGATAATGGGTGCTCATCACTGGCAAGTGTGTCAAGTAATAGTCACCAAGTGTCTGTCACTGGACACTGAATGCCAGGTTACCAGACATTGAGTACCAGGCGCCGATCACTGGGTGTGGTGATTTGTGCCAATCTCCCATTTTCGGTCTCGGGGTCATTGAGCGCCAGACACGGGTCTTTGGATTGGACCAGGCAGCTTGTTTTGACCACTTGTCTTGGGGAAGGGGTTGGTACGATAACCACCCTTTCTATGTTTCCATTCAATCCCAATGGGGAATGGGCTCCAAGTTTTGAAGACCCATCTAGAGGATGGGATCAGGTGGACACCTCCCCCTTCTCAATGTTCCCGTTCAACCCCGATGGGTTGCGTCGAGAGATTATCACTCCCTTTCTCCAGGGAGAAGGGAAGAATGGGTTATTCCCATCCCCACCTTTCTCCTCCCCCTCCCCCTCCCCCGATGTGTGGAGATGGGATGATGAATCCCCAGTTGTAAAGTCCCCTTTGCCAAGGAGGGATATGAGACGGAATAGTCCTACCTTGATCCAAGAGTGAAGACAGGATGATGAATTGTCAGTTTTGGTGGACATGTATGAATTCCCAGAATAATCCAAGTCGCCAGCTTCCAGTGGCTTTGAGGTACAAAAGTTTCTCACTTCCGCTAGGGTGAGATCACTAACACATGGTAGGAAGGAGGAATCCTCAGCACTTTCCAGCATGGGAAATTTTCCAGCACCCAGTGGTGAATCCCACCTTCCGGATAGAAGGGGAGCATGGGCTTCATCTTGCTTTAGTAGAATTGAATTTAAATAGAGGGGATTGCCTTTGTTGGAGTCCAGTTCTTTGAAAAGAGACTCCCCTGTTAAGTCTACATCATCTGAGCAGTCATTACCCGGTGACCAGTCACCGGATAGCAAGTCAAGTGAGAGTCACTTAGGATCTGTCACTGGGCACTGGATAATGTGTCAAGTGACCATATTCCAAGGTCTGGCACCAGTCACCAGAAGTGTGTCAAGTGACTGTCATCTAGTGTCTTACACTGGTCACCGTGAAGTGTGTCAAATGACAATCACCGAGTGTCTGTCACTGGATATTGGATAAACCGATCACTGGGTATGGTGACTGGTACCAATCTCCAATTTTTAGTCTCTGGTCACCGAGCGCCAGACACTGGACACTGGTCTTCAGACCATGCACCATGATTGGACCACAGGTCATGGGGTAGGGATCAGTTCGATAAACACCATTTCTCGACGTTTCCGTTTAATCCCAATGGGGAATGGGTTCCAAGTTTTGATGACCCATGAGCGGAGATGGGATTATGAATCCCTAGTCATAAAGTCCCCTTCTCCAAGAGGGAGATGAGACAGAATAGTCCTGCCTTGCCCCGACGGTGAAGATAAGATGATGAACTGTCAGATTTGGTGGACATAGACGAGTTCCCAGAATATCCATCATGGCAGGTCCTTCTCATCTGTTGGGGTCTCCATCTTCATCCCACCCACTGGGTCAGGTGATGAATGAGGAGGAGGTGTGGACTTTTTATAAGGTGGTAAACCTTCACCCAGATCTGTGTCCAAAACCCTCAGGACGCTAGGATCCTCTCCAGTTGGGAAAGGCAGTCTGGGGCACAGCTGAAATTGGACATTCTGTTTCTTCCTCACCCTGTGATGGGGAGGGAGCAGACTCAGAAGTTGTCTAAAGGCCAAGAGTCAGCCATACAGCAGAAAGGGGATCTCTCCCGTCTTCAATGCTTCAGCCCTGGTTTCAGCCGCCAGCTACACTGTCCATTCACCCGCTTGGCCCCTTAATCCCACCCCACCCCACCCCACCCCCCATCCTCACCTTGGACTTGGGTGCTTCCCAGATGGAGATTTAAGAAGGGATCTAGGTCCATCTCTCCTTCAAGGCTCTCCAGGCTTTGAAACACATGCCAATCTTTTTTCGGTTGCCTCCAATCTGTTGAAGGATGAATCATTATTATTGCCAGCTGCATTGCAGAAATTGTTAGAGGCTGTTGGCATGACATTGAGACATGCACTCTCAATGTCCATTGCGTTTTGGAGCACAACAAAAGCCTTTTACAGGCTGCCCCTCGATTGTGGATATTTATCTCGAGCCATCAGCCTCCCACTGGGCTGGCAAATTTGGCAATGCAATAATAGCAGGTAATGTGTTGTTGCTATTAAAATATATATTTTTTGTTGGGTAAAACTAATTTTAATTGTATAATACTTGGCTGCTATTATTGCAGAATTCCCTCCTTCCTTCTGACCTTTTATGTCCTTTCAGTCACGGTCCAAGTCAAAGAAGGACAATATTCTGATGGTCAGAAGCGAACTAAGGTATTAGACTGTGATCATGTTGTTTTTTTCATTCAGCACCTTCAATTACTAGTTGGATGAGGGAATTATGTTCTTGGACTGGGGACTAGTGCCAGGAAAAGATAGAGCAATGCAATAATAGCAAGTAAGTATTACATAAATAAAATTAGTTTACACCCCCTTCTCCAAAAAGTGCATCTTAACTCGTGACTCTCTAATCTTAACCACTAGGTCATGCTGTCTCGAAAAGGTTTAATTGTTACAATATTTTTCCCAATCTTTTGTGCAGACATTCAAGGAAGAGATGGGAGCGGTTTGTGCATAGTGAGAACCAGCATTTAGTGAGCCCAGAGGCATTGGATTATCTTGACAAGTTGTTGAGATACGATCATCAAGAGCGCTTGACAGCTAGAGAAGCTATGGAGCACCCTTATTTCTGTAAGTGGCTTAATCTTCATGCTAGTCATGTTGGTGAAAAATGTTCGGAAAGTTGCTCACATGCAGTCTCGAGCACTTCTTTGTTCTGAAGCATAGGGTTCGCTTTTCAGGTGGTGACAATGTCATTGTTAGTTCATTATTGTAAACTTACTGTCAGTGTTTCAGTTAGAAATAACAAATAGAGGGGTAGTGAAGACGGCAAAAAGGTGCAGTTTAACACCACCACAAGGCACCTTGTATCTCTTACAGGGCAAGCCATTATAAAAAGATAATCCAAAAATAAAGTATAAACATAATTTAAAGAATTTTATAACAAGATTGTTGATTTCATTATGAATTATTTGTATGTATTGTGGTACAAATATGTGCAAACACTATTGTGCATTGTAGCTAGGTCTATTGTGCATTGTAGCTAGGTCACGTTATTGTGCATTGTAGCAACAAACTGACTTGTGACCTTAAAAATCTTCATTTGCTGTATAGCAATAGAAACTGCAACAGTTGTGAACAACATCTTAATCAGCTATTAAAGGTGATCGGAGTCTGGATCGTTTTCACTGATATGGTCTGCCATGCATAGTGCATTGTTCATCGTGCGTTGTCCATTCAAACTTGCAATTTACGGTTTCTCAAAAACTGCTGAACAGATTTTTACCAAATTTGTCAGATCATTGTGGAAAAAAGGGCATTAACATTTTGTACAACTGATGCTGATCTGCCATCAAATATGGTCGCTTACTAAAATAGAAAATCTTGAAACGACATCTCTAAAACCATTGAATAGAATTTGACAGAAAGCATCCTGGGATGAAGACCTTTCAAATTTTTTATAAATGATGCTGATCTACTGTCAAATATGGCTGCCATTACTAAAAATAGAAAAAAAAATTAAAACGATGACTTCTCCATGTCTACTGAATAGAATTTGACGAAACTTTATAAAAAAGCATCCTGGCTTGAAGACTTCAGATTTGTACAGAAGATGCTGATCAGCGATCAGATGTGGCCCCTGTCACTAAAAATGGAAAAAACTTTAAATGACTTCTCAAGAATCACTCAATAGAATTTGATCAAATTTGACAAAGAGCATCCTGGCATAGAAGGCTTTCAGATTTGTACAAATGATGCCAATCCAGCAAAAAAAAATTGAAAGACAATTTCAGAACTTTATCTAAAAAAATTGCTAAAGAGAATTTAACCAACATTGACATGTAGTGTCCTGGCATAGAGGACATATTAGATGAATGATTCTGATGTGCCATCAGATATTGGATTAGGGTGAAAATGCTCGAGAAACCTTAAAACAGGTCTTTTCATAGCATATGCAATCGATTACATTGGAAGAAATCTGAACAGAAAGCATCCTACAAACCAAGATTTTTTGGCCAACTGCACTTACATTTGTTTACTAGCAGACATCAAATAGGTGAGTAATCTCAGGCCCACTTGGGCCACTTGTTCATTTGCTGACATTTCCTAATCCCTTGGAAGATTCTCATCATACTTTGGATGAATTATTATGGAACCAAGACGATACATTTTACATAAGACCTTCGACTCTAGGTCATGGTCAGAAAATTTGCTTTAAGGTTTTGGTTCAAGTTTTTTAATTGGCTCTACTGGTCATAGACCAGGAGAGCTTGTGGGATTGTCTGTTGTCCATCCGCCCGTTAGCATAAGTTTGGTATTGCTACTCCTCCTAAACTATCTTGAGGATTGCCATGAAATTTCATACACACATTCATTCCATGGTCTAGTTGGTCCTAAATGAAAGTGCTGCTTGGACATCCAGTATGACCGCCACAATGGCCATCTTGAAAATCGTATCACTACCCCTTCTGAATGGATGGTCATATCAACATGGGGTTTTCACTAAAAGACTTCTTATGATGTCTCCTCCTAAATGGATGGTCATATCAACATGGGGTTTTCACTAAAAGACTTTATGATGTTGCTCCTAAATACAAATGGTGCTAGTAGAGCATCAGTCCCTTCAAGGGACTCTTGTTTACTTATATTACCTAAACCCCTTGATGGATTTTCTTCATACTTTGGTTGAATGTTTATAATGCTTAAACAATTGATTTTGCAACACGTGCTCTTGCCCCTTCAATCTTGGTGTCACAGGCATAGACAATTCATTCAGCAGCATGATCACTCAACCTTTTGACTTTTAGGTAAAGGTCATGTTTTACAGCAATGCTTTGATCATAGGCTTGATTTTCAGGCCCTGGCCTTCTTTTTGTTGAGAAATTTGGCAAGGTCATCCACACTTAACCAGAGTTTTATAGCCTTTTCGCACGCATCTTCCAGTACAAATGAACAGTAAGCAGTGAAGACACTGAAAGCATTTCTGGTTGACTACACTTTACGAATATGCAAAGATTAGATCAAAATTTAACATCAATCATGGAAAAAGAGGGTGAATTGTTAAAAAAAAAAAAGCTTTCCAGTGGTAAGTTTAGGATTGTAAAAAAATAACATTTGGACTCTTAATTCCAATACCTTTACCAAAATTGCAATATAGTTGCATCTGGGGATAAAACTTTGCTGTTCAGCAAGACTTTATCAATGTGAACTATTTTTAAGGGTTAATGAACATTTCCAAAAGAAAGCACCAACTTTTGTCATAGAAAGAGGGGTCTCATTTGGGCTTAGCTAACTTGCAGCGCTTAGCAATTCCCTAGTAGGAGAGAACTTTAAATACATTACAGTTTCTGCCTTCATTTTCAGATCCCATAGTGAAAGAGCAGGGTCGAATGACATCAATGTCGGGTCATAGTTCACCCACACCACTCCCAAACGCTGCAGGACAGATAGGTACCACCATCCCTCCTTACCATTAGTTGTCCTTGTATTGTTCTTGTTGTTTAATTTGGTTTTTTGTCAAATTTGCTTTGATGTACTGTTTTATTGCAGCTATTTTCTATTGGAAAGCATGTTGATAATATTTTTGTTTCCTCGTTGAAGGCTTTCTCCGAACAGAAGGGCAATCATCATTCTTAATAAACTTGAAAGAACTTTAAGACTCTAAAGCACATCATTTTTGTAATTTGCTAGATGCAGCACAGCATAATGATACTAATAATTAAACATATCCAGATGGATAGTTTATAGCTCACATAGCCAGAGGGCCATGTAAGATTATGGTATAGCCCTGCATCCATCAGACAGTGTACTTTATTTCATTATGTGCTATATGTTGACATTTGCTATCATGAATTTCACCTGGAACAACACATGATTAATTGTTGTACAAATTGCAGATCAACTCAAGCCTTTCAATAATTCCATCTAGCCAGAGTCACAATGACCAACATTTAATAGTCCAGTAAACTGTATTATTTTGTATTTAACTCCTTTTTATTGAACAATTTTGTCAGCATAGTCATGTGACTTGATATAATGAGCATTACACCCATTATGCAAATGTAGGTCAGGGTGACCCATATCTTATGCTCCGTTCTCTTTTAAGGTTTCCATTTAGTCATTACTGCTAACAGAGTTATGTAACTTGATATCCAGATGCATCTTGAGGATCACTGTACCACAAGACAATAACTAAACTTTGCATTATGACCATGGTAGTTTTCACGTAGCCAAATTTTGTCTCAATATTCTGGAATCAGAACTTGCAGAACTTGTAATTTCTATCAGTGATACCGATCTTCCACTAAATACAGTTGCTATTTTTAAAAAAAGGCACCCCTCATTTGTTTTTAACTTTATAAAATGGATTCCTTAATAAAAATAGAAAACCTTACAGCAACTTCTATAAAATATACTGGACACAGTTTGGACATATGTATCATCCTGACATTTAAGTCCTTTAAAATTTGTAGAAATTATACTGATCTGCATTTAGATATGGCTACCATTACATAAAGCAAGATCTTTCTGTGACTTCATAAAGTTTGCTTTACAGATTTTAAGCATATTAGAGAGCATTTTGGTGTAAAGTCCTCACATATCTGCACAAATGAAGTTGATTAACCCTCAGATTTGGCTCTAATCACCTAAAAAGGCATAACTTTTAAATAATTTCTCAAAAAATGCTCAACTGATTTTGACAGAATTGGACTATTTTGATATCAAGTTCTCTCAGATTTTCCTAAATCATTCTGAATCACCTTCAGATACAACTGTCATTACTAAAGATGGAAGAAGAAAAAACGACTTTATATAGACTCATCGACCAATTTCAACCAAATTTGATAAGAGATCATTTTGATATGCAGGTTTTTTAATCGTAATTGGGCCATTGTACATACGGTTTAAGCCAGGTTAGAGGTCTTAGGCAAACTATCATAATACTGCTGAAGAACAATAGAATGTAACAGAAGGAATATTTACATCATATCAAAGTACTTATATTTCATTGTGAAATGGAACTTTTTCTTATGTAGATGTTACGTTTTGAACTATGTATTATTTTCCTGTTACATGTATATATGCAATAAACCTGTGTGCCAATTTTAAGTATTTCCATTTCTGTATTACAGTGTAAGGCTTTAACAGGATGAATATGCATAGATCTACTTGGCCGTCACCAGTGTGTGTAATTGGAACATGAGAATTGTCCAAATTGTGTGTGTGTGTGAGAGAGAGAGAGAGAGCACTTAAAGACTAAGAACAGTATGATCTTGAAATCTTATGCCTAGATCTACTTGGTCATCACCAGTGTGTGTAATTGGAACATGAGAATTGTCCTAATTGTGTGTTTTTGTGTGTGTGTGTGTGTGTGTGAGAGAGAGAGAGAGAGAGAGAGATAGTGTGCATAAGATCTTGAAATCTTAGAAGTCTGTAGCCCATAATACTTTTTGAGCAATGCCAGAATTAATACTTAATAATTAGTACTTAATTAATATTAATACTAAAATCACTATTGCATTATATTTTTATGGTACATATTTTTGTCATGGGTCATTTTGTGTGTTACATGTAACTAAGTATTTTTCCTAGATGAACAAAGTGTTAAATTCTTGTGTGAAAGCTTTGAATTTATTTTTGCATGAAACTTGATGCACTTTCCAAGCAATAAACTTTCATCTACAACCCTGTGTAAATGGCGTCACTTTGTTATTATTCTTAGTTTGCATGTTTCCATATAAAGTTGTGAGTGTCATTCATTTCCATATGACAAATATTTTCATACGAATGTAATCAGTGTCTTTAAGAATGATTGTCATACAGAGGTTGAAGTATACAACTTTTTGAAAAACATAATTTTTTTTACATATCGATGGTCGATACAGTGCAGTAACTGAGATGCCAACCATTCTACATTTTGTGGATATGCATTTTTATAAGATAACATTTTTAATAGGAGTTTTCTGTAGGGACACAGGTTGGGAGTACTTCAGCACCAATATCTTAGACTGGTACATAAAATATAGTTTCTCAATGTAAAAAAGAAAGTACAGTACAAGAAACCAGTCAATTACAGTGATTTCCTTTTATCTGAGGGCCTGGGTCCCTGATGCAGCAATCAGCAGCCTGGACACACGTTTTGACCCCGTCAGGTCTCCAGGATACAGCATATTCTGATAGGGTTCCTTGTGCTTTTTTCGAGTATATAAAAAAAATGTACTACATAAAAGGCTTTGTCCACACATTGATACATTTTCAAACAGTGATTGATTGAATTCCTCCAGTTGTTAGTACATGCACAGTTGTTGAAACAGGTGTCTGATAAGTTCCTAATCACATTATGTAATTCCTTGGCAGTGCGATGCTGAATTGCATGGTAGAGGATTATCAAGGACTGTTGGAAGCTGTGTGGCTTCATATAGATAAAAAAAAAACATTTACTGCTATATTTATTGAAGTCTTGGTTTTTACTGCTATCTTTGTTTAAATCTTTGTTATCTAGTTGGTTGAGTGAGTTGTAAATTTGCCTTTAATTTAATAATGTTCAATGAGTTTTCTTTTGCTCATAAAAATTACGTTTGTTTTGCATTTGGCCTAAGTAAATTGAGTGCTGTTAATCAGCCAATCAACAACAATCGGGTTCACTTGGACAGTGATATATATTCCCGATTAGTTACAGGAGGATTACATTCAGTTATCTTTGGGGTAACCAAAGTGGTCATGAATCAGCTTTCTTTGAAAATTTTTTTTTTTTAAAACATCCAGCAACTATCTTGCCTGAGATGTGAGAGAAGCCTCAGATGTGACTTGAGAATGAGGCTGATAAGGTAAATGATGGTCCCGAGGTGAAAGAAAAGACAGTGGTGGTCAGATTGGGTAGAGAAATTCCCTTGGCTCAGAAAGAAGGAGAACAGTGTCGGAGATACAAATGGTGTTTGTTCCTGGTGTGCAGAGTGCAGAAAGACGAACTCTTTCGTTAATGAAAGTACAAATTTGCAGTTTCCTGCATTTACTCGACACAAGATGAACCATGATATTGTACATGCTTTGGCTGAGAGGATTACTTGGGAGAAAAACATTGCCGAACATATTTTATTCTTACACTGGGGCTGGGATTCTGTGATTTGGTTGAACACTCCCAGGATTTTTCTTGGAACTCCCTATTTTTGGAGCCAGGAGTCATTGACTCTCAATTTTCAAAATCAAGGGACATTCCTGCGAGTGTAGACTGTACATAGGTGAAAATAGTGGCAGAGATGCAGAGAAAAGAAAGATGTGCATAATTCATGAGGAAAACTAATGTTCTTGGTTATTGTTCTGCCAAAATGTTGAAGGAATCCGAGGCATTGGAATTAGGGGAATGGATACAACATATTTATTCTCAATGGACCTTAAATGTTACAGACTGTGTAAAGGTATATATGAATCCTAAGAAGAGGCAGTATGTTTGTATAGAAGTTTGTTACTTTTAATCGATGTATTAATCCATTCCAAAAAGGATTCCTAATAAACATCCTAGTGGGTTCGCATCTCTGCAGTTATATGGAAAACTTTTTAGGTTGCTGTGCAGTTCGTTCTGCTAGAATATGTGTTTAATGACTTTATCACTATATATCTTTGAAATGATGGAATGAGTATTTAGATATTCATCAGATTTTTGCTTTTGTTACTGATATAGAATCCTGTAACAGGTAACTGAGGAAAGTGTATGTTGCTTGGTGAATTTTTTCTCTTTGACACCTTTATTTAGATTGCATCAGAATAAGGAAGTCTTCCAAGTCTGTTAATGGCAGGTTGTAAATTTCAAATGATTTCCTAAGATTCATTGTATTTCTCATTAGGTTGAACAATGTCTTTTCAGGAGTGCTAATTTTACGATTAATATTATAATTATTATATTTTAAAAAACGGGATAAAAGTTGCTGTGGCATCATGTTGCATACAATCTCCCCGAATTTACTGTGCTGTGCTACATTGAATTAACAATTGACATCATAACACTAACAGTGTTACAGTTTCTTCGTTTCAAGTTGTGTGATGCATGTTAATTTGATATCAACAAACAACATTAATTCTGATCGGCAAGTTTCAGTTGCATGTCCTGATGGAAGTAATTACCTGCTCCTTGCTTTGCACATGCAATAAATCAACCCTTTCAATGTCAAGGGTTCAAAGTGTTTCAGAGATTCAGTGACAAACTGCACTGAACCTCAGAAAGAATGAATTCCTTCTGATGTCTCTGCCATGATTAGAACAATGGACACAAAGTTTGGTATTGTTTTGTGGCTTGTGTGCACAACTACTTTCTCTGCATAAAATGTAGTTCTGCCGACACTTGATTTACATTATGTCTATGACTTACCAAGTGCATATTTAATTCTTATGATCCAGTGAGTATTCCCATCAAAATTCCGGCCTTTACCAAGAAAGCACCATTGTTATGTATATATACGCCCAATGGAAAACACATTGTAGTTCCTTCCTATTGCAGGTAAAGTACTTGAATAATGAGTCCTTTCTTATGGCTAATATTTCTTATCCATTTGACAATTGAAATGGTTGATTTCTATTTTGGAGGAGCTTGTAAAACTGTCCATTAACTTTGGCACATACTTTACTGTTACCTCTCCTGCTTTTTCTGTTCTGAGAATGTTTAGTACGGAAGGCATGCAGTTATAAAACTCTTGCAAGGACTTTGCAAATGGAAATGTTATTGTAATGAGAAACACTAAATGCAGACATTGAAAGTTGTTAATTGCATTATGTGGCTTTCTTTTACACCACCTTTACACTGTTGAAAGGTCATAATCCAGACAGACTTTATTATTAAATAAATGATCAGGTTGAAAGTGATAAGGCAGAAGAATAAGGCTTGTGAGTACTGTTGATCTAGTTTATACTTGTACAGGGAAAACCTACTATAACATGATGGTTTGGGTCCACAGTTGCATTGTGTTATGTAATGCATTATGAAGTATCAAAACAAGTCTGTTAAATGAAGAAAATGTTGCATTTATATCATCAAGGCTGTACAAGACGAGTGATGGGAGTGGGTGCAAAACTACTGGCTTTAATGGCGCAGTTACCAACTTAAATTGATGCATATTAAATGAGAAATACTTAAAACACACTGATTGCATAAGTAATAATTTTTTGCAGGGAACCATGCATTAGTTCATACATATATAAGAAAATTGGCAAATGAATAACATTAATAGTTAAAGTACATGTGTACTCATCATAAACAGTGAATCTATAACAAATAATTTAACAGCAGTGACACGTTACTTGCCATTATTGTGTTGCTGTATCTTTTTCCTGGTGCTAGTTCTCAGTTCAAGGAGATTATTCCCTCCAAGAAGTAGTAACTGGAGGTCTAGAATAAAAAAAAAAACAAAAAAAAAACATGATCTCAGTCTCAGTCCACTTCCAACAATCAAAATATCTTTTTTTTTTTCCCTTGGATTCTATGCATTTTTACATGTATCTTGTGGGTGGTCAACACTTCATGATTTAAATTATCTTTTGGCAGGTCTACTGTCAACTGTCTGTTGGTTTTTTTTTGTGCTGTATTCATTTTGCTGGATAAGTGGTGCTTCTTGTGTTTCATCCCTCTAATAGTAACCAGTGTCAGGGTAAGTAATTCCTACCTAATGGTTGTTTCAGTTTATTGTTTTATTTTGTTATATTCCTTTCAGCCTTCAGTAATGCCTCAGATTGTGGTAAATGTGGGCATAAACAGGCAGCATGGGACACCCCCACCCACCCACCTATTTAGTGTGCATGGCATGTGTATTCACAGATGGCTGCCTCATTTGTTGTTTGTGGCCCGATTAGGTTTGGGACTTGTCAGATAGTTGCTAGGCCTATAGGGCCAGGAAGAAGGGTCCTGCTTCTTCCTCTTCATCTCAGGAGGATCCCCACCATTACCAGGAAGAGTCTATGGCACTTCCCATGTAGGGAAGTCACCAGCTTATGTAAAACAAGTGTCCAGGATAAGGAAGTCACCCGCTTCCACTTGTGGGGAATCTCTGATACTTAGTAGGAATGTGTCAGCTCCTTTGTGGGAGGAATCCTCAGCACTTTCTGGTATAGGGAAGTTGTCAGCCCCCAGTAGCGAACCCTGCCTTACCAATGCAAGGGAAGCGTGGATGTTGCCTACTCAAGTAGACCATTGAATTCAATCAAGGAGATATCGTTCGTCTGAGTAGAGTTTCCATGAACAGAGATTCCCCAATAAGTTCTACATTATCTGACTGTTAATTGCACAGTGATCAGGCGCCAGATCAACAGGCACAGAGTGATGTGTCAGGTGACATTCATTGTAGTCTGTAACCGGTTACAGGGTACAGGCCACCGGTCACCGGGGAATGTGTCAAGTGACAGTCATAGAAGGTGTGTCATCAGGTACTAGACACCGCAAAACAGAGACCAAGCACTGGTCGCCGGGTAATTTCCAAAGTGATATTCACTGAGTGGCTGTCGCTGGGCAGCGAGCATTGGGCATTGAGTGCCGATCAGTGGGCACCGAGTGCCTATCACAGGGTAGAGTGTATGGTGCTGATCTTCTGTTTTTGGTCTCAGATCACTGATCATGGAAAACCAGTTGCCAAACACCAAGTGATGTATGCCAGGTGTTGAACATCAGCCTTCAGACCAGGTACTGGGATTTGACTACCAGTCTAGGGGAAGGGATCGGTACAGTAACCCCCATTTCTCTGTTTCCATTGAATGGTGAATGGGCTTCAAGTTTTGAGGACTGGTCTAGGGAAAGGATCAGGTTGATAACTCCTCCCATCTCAGTGTTCCTGTCATTGTGAAATGTGCACACAAAAATCCTGCAAGTCCACAGGACCAGTAACCTGAAAATGCTACTGGTCTTGTCCATAACTAACTGGTTCTACATTTCTTCAAACAAGAAGACAAAATGTAGGCAATGACTCGTTAGCAAATGCGGGTAGACAGGAATATCGGCCCTTAGTAAGGTTATTTATATAATGAAATGTGGAAAATAAAGTTAAAAAAAAGAAAGAAGAATTTGTCACGTGTCAAATTTACGCAATTTTATCAAATTCAGCATAACATGGCCGCTGTTTACTGACCAGGAAAATGATCCTTACTGTCCAGCTGATACAGATCCATACATAACTTCTCTAAAGGCTGAGCATCAGAATCTGTTGCTCCCATAGATGACCAGTCTGAATTAGTCCGAATAAAAATCAGGATCCTCATCCCTTAACTTGTCATCAATGACAGTATCAGAACTAGATCCAGCCTCCAAGGATGAGGCTCTGGTATCCAGAGTACAGCTGCCCATGAAATTAGGTCTATGGAAAGATGAGTTACAGCAGTGGACTGCTGGAACTGGATCAACTGTAGCTATGCTTAATCAATGGGAGAGTAACTCTAAACAACTTTTACAAAATAGCATTGGACCCAGTTTCCCAATATAGGTCTATTCTTGCACAATAGTTTGTAGTCGCATCATCCAAGTGAATTCTGTAATCCAACTACTTGTAACTTTTAAGTTTGATATCACTACACCTCCTAAGCTACTTGGACGATTGCCGTGAAACTTTACACACACATTCATCCCATGTTCTAGTTGGTCCTAAATGAAAATGGTGCTGCTCAGACATTCAATATGGCCACCACAGTGTCCGTCTTGAAAATCATGATATCACTACACCTCCTGTGCCAGATCAAGCCTTTTTTTCAGAAGCTTGGTAGGACTTCTTGGAAAATGTGTGGGTCCTTTCCACAATAAGGGAGGGTTACTGGTTTCACTTTTTGGACCCTCCACCTCTTTCAGAGACCCCCATTTTGTTCCACCAGTCCCAACTGGCATCTTGATGGGAAGAGGTGTACACCCTTTAAGGAGGGGCACAGTAGAGAGGGTGATAAAGATACAAAGTGCAGGATTTTATTCCCGGATCTTCCTGTTTTCAAAGAGAGAGGAAAAGTTTTGACTTGTCATCGTTCTTTCACCTTTGAACAAATTCCTTCTGTAAGCAGTTCAAGATTGAGAAAACTGCCTCAGTCAGGAATGCCATCAGGCCAAATGACTGGGTATTCTCCATAGATCTCTAGGATGCTCATCTTCACATCTCAAGCTTCTGAAGTTTTTTTCTGGGACAGGAGATCTTCCAATTTCGGGATCTTCGTCGAGCTTCCACTTCAGCACCTTCATCAGGGTGATGGGTGTAATAGTGGCTTATTTAAGGTCCTTAGGAGTTTCCATCCTCCAGTACTTCAATGACAGGTTGATACACAACATCCTCAGATGTGCCCTTCGGAGGAATCTCTCTCTCTGTTGAAGATGTCAATTCGTCTAGGCCTAATCCCCAATCAGGAAATGTCGGATCTGATCCCTTCTCAGAATTTAATTTACATGGGGATGAATTTTCTCTCCTGTCAAGGAATAGTCAGTGTTTCTCCCAACAGAATCTTAAAAATACTTGCTCTCTTAGCAGGACTAGACTAGAAGAGTTGATAGTTTGCTCCTTTCTACCTCTCCCTCTTGGGGACTTTGAGCTTGGCAGCAGACTTAGTTCCCCAGGGAAGGTTTCATATGCGGCCACTCCAGTTCTTGCTTCAAGCAAACTGGATACCTCACATCGACCTCCTGTCTGGTCAGATACCATTATGATTCAAGTTTTTTCACCATCTGAGTTTCTGACCGGAGTTCTTATTCACGCTATGGAACCTCGCTCCTTCCTTTACTCGGGTCTAGGTGGCTCACCTAGCGTCTTGAGTGAGTTGTCCTGCAGGGCCTGTGGTCTTAGGAAGAATCTTTCCTTCACATCAACAATCTAGAAATGTGTGCCATTTTTCTAGCACGTCAACCTCACAAGACATTGCTGCATCATGGTCACTATGGGCAACACATCAGTGGTAGCGTACCTCGTACATCAAGGGGGTACTTGTACCCCTTCTTTCTGCTTTGGATGTCTGAAACCACCTCAGAGGAGATCACTCTCAGATTCTGCCACATTCTTGGCAAGAGGAATATTCTGATGGACAGATTGTCCAGATGGGTGAACAGTCCTCACTTATTGGTCTCTTCACCAATTGGTAGCAGAGACACTTTTTTATCTATGGGGAAGACTAATGGTAGACTTCTTCACAAATAGGCTGAACAACAAGCTCCCTTTTCACGTCTCTCCAGTGCCAGACTAGAGGGCATGGGTGGTGGAAGCCTTCAGACTGAGGTGGGATTGACTGTACGCCTGTGTCTTCCCTCCTTTCAGAACAATCCCTCGAGGGTTTTTCCCAGATGTATGACTTCCAGATGCTCGCTTGTGGCCCCACCGATTGTGGTTCAGTGATCTTCTTGACTTGTTGGTCAATGATCCAAGTGAATTACCACTGACAAGGGATTGTTGTCACAGCACAAAGGGTTCCTTGTGCACAGCACTTGGCAGATTCTCCACCTTCATGCCTGGCTTATATCAAATGATCTATCTGCCAGGACCAGTTTTTGAGCAAGGTTGCCAAATGCTTTGCTCAGGCTAGATGGCAATAAACTTGCAAGGTTTACAACGCCAGTTGGAGAATTTTCTGTAATTGATGCAGTAGGAGATTCATTGATCATATCTTTCCTCCCCCCATAATTGCAGATTTTCTTCTTTTTCGCTTCGATGAATGAGATTGTTCAGTATCCACCATTAAGAGCTATAGACCAGGCCTCTAATGCTCCAAGTTCTCTGTGGGCTCCACTATAGAGTTGGACCCATGTCCTTTAGAACGGATCAAGTACTTTGTGCTCCTGAGAACAGGCTCCCACTCATTAATGCCAAAGTGGAACCTCCTGTGTGTTCTTTGGTCATTATCTAAACTTGCTTATGAACCTTTGAGTGAAGCTTCCTTAGAGAAACATACCCTTAGAACGATCTTCCTTTACCTAGCATTGGTGAAGACAAGAAGTGAAATTCATGCTTTGTTTGGTGGAAAAGGGTTGTTACGTTTCAATGGTAACTATGAATCAATTTATCTTTTTTGCCAACTTAAATTTCTAGCTAAGAATCGGCTACCTTCGATAGCTCCTGTTCTATTAAAATCCCCATGTCTTGGTCATATCTGTGCTATGGATCCTTTTGCCCAGTTAGAGCTTTACAGTTCTATCTATCCAAATCAGAAAGAAAAGAATGGGTTGTAACCATCCTTTTCTCTTTTTCGAAGGTTCTTGTGATATTTCTGCAGCCACCATCTCTAGGTGTATTGTTTAGAGAATTGAAAGAGCTTATCAGTCTCTCACTCAGAGAGATCTCTCTTTCATGAAAATCAAAACTCGTGTGTGCAGGGCTATTACTGCATATTGGATCATTTTGAGTAATTCCTCTTTGGATGATGTCATTAAAGTCTCCTGGCAATCTCACTCCACTATCTTGTCATTTTACCTACTATCAATGTTGCACCAGGGTATTTATGCTTTGGGCCCAGTTGAGGGTATTTATGCTTTGGGTGCAAGTGTATCAGCCCAACAAGTTGTCAAGCCCTCTCAGAGTCTGCAGTAGAGCATCCTGCTAACAACAATGGTAAGTTCAAAATGACAGCTTAGCTTCGGGCATCAGCCTCCCACGGGGCTGGCAAATTCAGCAATGTAATGATAGGTAATGCACCGCTACTATTAAAATATAGTTTTTGGGAGGTAAAATTAATTTTAATTATGTAATATAACCTGCTATATATAGCCCAATTCCCTCTTCCTTCCCCACTCTGATGTTCTTTCAGTCTCAGTCCAAGTCAAAGAAGGCTGATATTCCAATTGTTACAAGTGAACTGAGGTATCAGACTGGGATCGTGTTTTTTTATATTTTAGACCTTAAAATTACTAATTGGAGGATGGAACAATATCCTTGGACTGGGGACTAATGCCAGAAAATGACATGGTAACGCAATAATAGCAGGCAAATATTTCATAATTACAATTAGTTTTACCCTCCAAAAACTAGATTTTCCTCAGAAATGTGCACAAAGAAGCACAATTTTTGATCATTCTATCATGGATCAAGATGTATCGGAACTCGATGCAAAAGTTTTTATAAGAATAAATTGGGGAAAGATGTAGCACAATTACTTTTCAGTATGCACATATATATGGGATTCACTGTAAACACTACAACGTGTCCTCTATACCCAGTTTGGGAGAAACCATTAGACTTCATATGTAAAGAGGAATCTCCACCAGATACTTGTTATTCTTTAAAAGAGAGAGTAAAGAATAAATAAAGTGAGCACTATGTCGTAAAATATTTGCACTGCCACATAGAAGCTGGGAGTAGCATGTTTAAATATAGCAACAAAAATCTCCAACAAAAAGCTTAAATAGTTCTAAAGTCGATTGTCTAATGACAGTACATGTAACTTGAAATTGTCATATTCACTGTAAGGATGAAATACAATAAATACCTCACCTGTAACTTAGCCTAGCATCACAGTGACAGTTAGCCTGTGTATATCAGAGGATCTGAAAATGATATCTGCATTTCTGACTGCATTTTAGGAAATACAAAGAATTGCATCAGATTTTAAGCATATAGGTATAGTCATATAATTGACTTCAAAACGTAAATGAAAGACGATTATTTTTTAGGATTGTTTGGTAAATAAAGCTGAATCCAATATTTGCACCAACCTTTCACTATAGGATTAATTTTAATGATTTGCAATTACTTAATTAGGTAAGTAAATTAATTTTATCAACTTGTTCAGCAATGGCATTGTTTGGTGCATACGTGCATGTGCCAGTGGATTGAGCAAGCTTTTTTGGTCAATTGTTTGCTTTGGAGTGAACAACAATACAGTTCATTGAAGACAAAGATAAAGAAGAATTTTTAGTCTTATTGTTGATGGTTCAATGCAAATTAGATTAACAATGATCAACTTTTTTTTAAGAGCTGGTATCATTTAAAATTGCAAGCTGACAAGTCCAGTGGTATCCTATTGACAGATTTGCAATGAACATTCACAAATAGACACTTTTAACATCTGTATTCATATAACAAAAGACAGTCTTATTTCTTCAAGAACACAATACATGTCGTGACATTAACAAATGAAACTTCTATTTACTATGGCAATAACATTTTGAGTAATTCAAAAATTAGCCAGGAGAAGTTGATGAAGTTATTAAAGTTCAGGAGCCACTCCACAACTGTGTTATATCTGAATTCATGTTATAATGAAGCGTGTTATAACAGGGTTTCCCTGTATATGGAACAGCAAGATAATTGATGTCTGGATAATGTCTTTCTCATTGTACTTGTATGTTGTTATCTTGTAATAGTTTTTATACATATGCCTGTCTGCTTCATCTTTATTTCTGTGTGCATCCTTGCCTGAGTTTTCTTTTATCTTCTCTTCAATCCAGGTCCCAATGTGAACAGTAGTGTGCCGGTGTCAAGCTCCCCAGTCCTGACGCCCAGTATGTCACCACTTCCTAATAGCTCGACAGCTGCGGCACAGTCTTAGGTCTCTTTGCCTGCACTCCTCCTCCTCCTCCTCCTCTGCTTCACTCAAAACTCCTCCAATATCCACATCTACTATTCAGTCCTACTTTTGGATCTGCCAGTTTGTTACCACCATCATCTATGTATGGTCATACTTCACTGCATGGAATGGACCACTGCTTGCAGATGACTGATGCTGCTACAAGGACGAGGCAGCTGCATTTGTTTACGATGCCTCACTGCCATGCCATCATTGGCTGCAAATTCTCTCCTTAATTATTCTGTCTGCTTGCAACTTAGTAATTTAACAGTTATGCACAGGCCTTGTATATACAAGGGAAATGTAATCACGTGATCTTTGAACTAGTTCTCAGGAAATTTTTCTAGGGTCTTTGACACAATGGGTTTTTGGTAATTTATTGGGGAAGGTTGAAAAGTATCAGGTTGGGAATTCAGATAATAGGGTGAAGTTTTTCATGTTTAGATTCAGCATGATTGTGTAAAATATCTAATTGTAATTGAGGATCATTATTAAATCACTGTAGACCCTAGGAAAAATCTTGGGTACTCCTTGTTGTAAGTATGAAGAAATAGAGGAATGATGCTCTAAATTATTGAAAAATATTTGTACAGAGAGACAAATGAATTTCATAGCCCATTTTGATACATTCATATTTTCAGTGTATAGAATGGATTTTATGTTCATCAGTGTCTAGTTACGATGGTGTGTGAGATTAAATTATTTTGTAAACCTTGTCAGAATGCATCCCTTGTAAAACTAAACTCGTGTCTATCGAGCTCCAGTTGTATACTAAATCATTGATAGTCAATTTAGCCTAATAAAGTAAGCAGTAACTCATAGATATCTTCTTTTTCTAAGTCCAAGCACTTAAAAAATGTACAGTTTTGTCCAACCTGCCTTGGTGTAAGTTCGACATAATGATCACTTTAGCATTTGTGTGCATGTCCGTCTGTCTATCCGTCCAGACCCTAGACTAAGGTGAATATTAAAGTTTTCTAGTTGACGCTCAGTGTTGAAGATTTTTTACTTTCTACCTAAATACAAGGCCACCACAACAAAAAGTAGTCTTGTTTTATTGTTTCTTTTAGCAACTGTAGAGTCCTTGATCCCTGGGTCCATATGATCATTTGTAACTATAGAATCCTTGATCCCCAGATCGATATGATCATTTGTAACTCCTTGTCCTTGATCCCTCGATCCATATAATCATTTGTAACTCCTTGTCCTTGATCTCCACGTACATATGATCATAATAGCAATGGAACCTGTTTATATAGAGGCTCTAACATGAGTGCTCATTTCAGATGAAATTTATGAAATTTGTTGAATAATTTCTATTTTTTGTGAGGCTTGTTAAATAAAAGATTAACATTATTTTAAGAATTTAATGAATTTCATTTAAAATTAGAAAAAATGTAAGCTTGTATTCATCACGTGATGAAAAGCTATATTTATTTAGTAAAACATCAAGTTAGTGTAGTTAAATGACCTCTAAGCAGATTCAGTTGCTTTGAACACAGTACCTTTACCTTACATGACATCATATGAAATTTGTAACATCATGAAGTGTTATTATACATGTGTAATGTGGAAATTATGATGCATGTTTATGAACTGAAGTAACGGGGTAGTCATATAATGCAATAAAATCCTTTTTAGTAAATTCTAAGATATAAAAATTAGCTAACACCAGTCAAATAATTCGGTGGTAAATGCATTTCTTCCGCTTTTCAGTAAATTTTACAATAATTTTATAATGAACTGGTTCCTTTGTTTTAAACAGGATCCACTGTGTTTGATCTGCTGTGATGTCCAAAATTAGAAAGTAAAGATTAATTAGTAAGATGGTCAGTTAGATGACAGAACAGTGCTCATCTCAATGATCAATGATATTGTTCTTAAAGTAAGATCAGTTGTTGATGGTAATTCTGTCAGCAGTCATCACTTTATTGCATCTGGTAACATGTACATCAGTGATCAAAAGTTGCGTTGTGAATTGATCTGCTTTGATCTAATTTCTGCGAAGGAAATCTTTATGGAAAAGCTCAAGACCAGACTACTATATACTTATGGAACAAACTGCTACCATCTATACTCGTTTATAAGTCGAGTCCAACTGTGAACAACATAGACCCTGATTGGCCATTGCATAATGCACCTGCAGATCAGGGTCTATGGTGTTCTACTGATTACTCCTAACAAACTGCAGAGACTCTGATCTGCCGGCATTATGCAACAGCATATCTGGGTCTTTGCAGTTTGCAGTTGGACTTTGTAAGCAAGTACATATGGTATATATACTGTAACAGCACACAAGTCAATCGTCTGGGAAAGTGTACATTTGGGGCTGTTACGGGGCATCTTTTGTCAGGTAGACACTTTATATGATGTTAGCAGTTTTTAATTAATGAACCACTTGTAACTTTTGGGTTATTTCATGTTTTTATTTTGTAATTGTATTTCATATTATACAAGTACTTCAACAGAAAGACCATCAGTGTTCTCACTGATGGGACTGGAGTGTTTGCTGCTTAGACCCTTTTCTCCAACGTCTGTTTAAAATTTAACTGAAACAAATTATGCTTGACGAGTGTTTAAATATCCATGTTGTTATGTATATGCAAAAAATGCTAGATTCTTTTATTTTAATGATAGAAGACAGAGATAAATTTAAATGTTAGATGGGGGGAAAATCCACACAGATCATTAAAGATACAAAATTTAATGCACGTCAGAATTATTCTTGTATTAAGAAATTTTGGTGTTGTCTCCATGAAGATTGCTAATAAGAGATGTGATTTTTCATAGGTTAATTTGTAAAAAGTTGCATTTTAGGTCCACATGAAGTATTGTCCATTGAGATGAGCCATATCTTTTGTATTGAAGGCAGCTTTTCCTATTTTTTGAAATAATTTATGAGTATGTAATCTAAATTGGATCATAGGAAAAAATAGACTAAGAATTTTTCATGACTTTTAATCTGTATTTAAATTTTTCTGATGACAGTAAGTTTATGATTTATTGCATGAATCTGACAAGACAATTATGTACAGGAAAATATTCATTAAAGCTTTACATGTTTTGAAAAGTACTATATACCTATTATAGGAACTGAAATGTTTAAACATAACTTTCAATATGATATAGCCATTTTGTCTAAATGCTAATTGGTCTTGTGACTGTAATGTACATCAATGTACGTATCCACTTCAGGCATACACTCTGGATTTATTATGTCTGTTAAACAAATCTGTAGAAAGAAATTGTCATTTCTCTACAGATTTAGAGACCTCTTTTGCATTGTTTTGATAGTAAAATAAACTTGTATAAAATAGTTCATGTTTTATGTTCTTCTTGTATGTTTTAAGGATTTTTTTCTACCTTATGGAAGGGCAGATATTTTGCTATTGGAGAAATGGATGTTCATTTATGAACTTAGTAGATTTAAAGAACAGAAGAAAAGTTAGAAAAGTACCTATACCTATATGAGATTTCTAAATGATAGTATACAAATGTGTTACCTAGTTTACAGTTACTGCAGGTTTCAGCAGATGTATTGGGCATGATTTTAGCAAATGTAGTGGGCTTTTCATGTGGTCATATCGTTGTAGGACAGTATTGGTAAATTTTTGTATGCCCCCCCACTGTTAGTGCAAAGGTGGGGGGGGGGGGGAGGAGTGAAGACTTTGATTTGGTACTGTCCATCTGGAAAAACTTGTTAACTACATTGCATAAAAACTACTCCGAGTTGACTTGAAATTTGGCTAGCATATTTGTATACAAAATGTGGATGACCTGATTAGATTTTCAGGCCGTTAGTGCAGTTTTTAAATTTTTTGCACATTTCAACTTCTACTTTGACTTTTCTTTATGAAAAGCACAATTAGGCAAAAAGCCACTTCATCTAGACAAATGAAATTGATATTCTTGTGTTTATTAATATGTAGATGACCTGACAAGATTTTCATGCAATGATTGCAATATAAAAAAATTTTTTTTCTTCATTTTGGAATTTTATGGACTTGGACAGTTTTGGTCTGCATGACTGCAGTGGGGTCATATCTGTTTTACAAACATAAATCCAGTTTAAGATGGGGTTGGACTTTTCATTGCAACAAGTTTTCTGAAGTTATAATGTTCTAAAATTGTATAAAAGCTGGAAATGGGCTTATAATGAAGTATGGGGTTATGGTAAAAATGATTGTACCTTTAACATGATACCGTATATACTCGCAAGTCGAGGCCAACTGCAAACTGCAAAGATCCAGATCTGCCATCACATAATGCAGTGGCAGATCTGGGTCTCCACAGTTTGTTCAGAGTAATCAGTGGAACAATCAACACAGACCCTAATTTGCCGACACGTGTGAAGGCAGATTAGGGTCTGTGTTATTTGCAGTTGGACTCAACTTGTACAAGAGTATATATGGTACCTCATTAGTTAAATACTGCATGCAAGTTGTGTATTTAAATGAGCTAAGCTGTACAAATCATCCCAGTTTAACATCTGCTAGTTAAACAAAAAGTCAAATGTGGTCTATAACATAATGTAAACCACAATGCATTCATTGTTTTGGCTTGAAAATGGGTCCCATATTCATATAATGAGTTTTACTATCATAACAGTTGGTATAGTTTTGTATCAGAATGTCATTTACAAATGTCTTTGTAACAGTTCCTTCCCTTGACTTGTAACAGTTTCTTCCCTTGACTTGCAAAACAATATTTGGATGTGACTAGGTACTTTAAATATTATGGTGCTTAATATTCTTGCCACATAATTTGAATTTTAGAACATTTGACTAAATTACATTGTGAATTTTTTTGACTAAATTACATACTGAATTTTTTAAATCAGAGGGAACTGCAATATTGGTGACATTTATTTGAATTTGGAAAAGTGTCCATTATTTATCATTCTGTGGTCTCTAGTGTTTAGAACAATTTTGGCTAAGACATTCATCAGTCCTCACTGTATCATGAGATTATTTTGTATATTTTGAATGACATTTTGGTGTTATTCTTTTCATTGTTTCTCTGTACATAATGTCATGTAACAGGAGTGTTCTATGAAGTATTTGAGGTAGCATCCATTTGAAACTGATCTGGGAATGTTTCTTCTTTTTGAGCTGTTTTTCTTTAAGGTAATTTATTTCATGGTCTAAACCTGACAAAAATGCTGAACAGAATCTTCTTAAAGCTTTCTTGGCAATTTATTGTAAGGTAACAATATTCAGTCTGGGGAAAAACACATGACAATCCATTCAGCAGGTTATTTGATACTAAAGAAGAATGTTTTCAAGAACAGTGAAACTTACCAAAACCAGCCTTTCTTTAAACCAGTTTCCTCTAGAAACAGGCCTCAAGATCTGGTCCCAGCCTGGCCATTCTGGTACTAATGAAACCTCTTAAAACTGGCTGCCATTATAAATTGGCCAAATTTTGTTGTCGAAATAATGTATGGTTAGGGGAAGTTTTATGCATATGTAAGTGTGCCATCATAAAAATCAATCATGTCGGTGTTTGAAGTGTTCATGTTCAATATATCTGTAATTTGGAAGTTTAGCTAGAAAAAATGAGGCTAAAAATTAATTAAAATATTCCAAATGTTTATTCATGGTACATATTTGCCGTATTTATTTGTAGATAACACCCTCAACTGTGAACAGCATAGACTTTGATCTGCACTGATTTGGTGGCATATCAGTATTAATACTGTTGGGTCTGCTTATGATTTCCAGCAAACTGCATAGAAACTGATCTGCTGAACAACATAAGCTCTGATATGTCAAACATCATAGACCCTTGTCTAACACTAAAACAGTATAGCCTCTGATCTGTCGAATAACATAGCATAGCTCCTGATCTGTTGAACAGCATAGACTGCGATCTGTTGAAAAGGATAGAACCTGATCTATCAAACAGCATAGACCCTGTTCTGTCAATTATCAAACAGTATAGAGATGTTGGCAGATTATACAGTGGCAGATTTGGGTCTGCTCTGTTTGCAGTTGGGTGATCATTATACATGGATAAACATTTCGTTATGAATTGATACTGAAAAGTGTTTTTGTGTGGAAATTAATTGCCATAAATGTCATGTGCAGCCAGTGAAAATTGGATCACAAGTAAAATGAATATACATGTATATAGGTCCACCTTTTGTTATTCCTTCTGCATTGAAAATGTGGCCATATAAAAGGGGTGGCCTCTCGTGAGGTTAGCAAAATAGCAAAAATAAACTACTTTGGTGTTGCCTCTGAAAAGTGGGGTGATGGTGGTTTGTGTTTAGAGGGTCATATCGTGACCACTTTAAAGTGGTCCCTCACTATATTGAACAACTTCGGGTCCATACTAACAATTCTTTATTGCGAGGTATTTGATACAACAGGGTATTGTACTAATATTTATTTGGTGTGTGGTATCCCATTGTGTTTATTAATTGCATTGGGAAATTCATAATGGTGAGTTCCATTATATGGAAGAACAGCTGTATTTGATTTTCTATTAAAAGAATTGGCCCATAAATTTTCATAAATTGGTGATCTGGATTTTCTGTAAGATGATAAACTTGCAATTATTCTTCAGAAATCTTTTTGTTAGTCTACCACACTAGCTAAGCTCAGAGGTCTATTGATTTTGTTGTCCAATTTACCATGCATAGCACAATTTTGGGCAAGTCTGATATGTATCTTACTGTCATTTGACTTTCTGGCTGTAATTTACACAAGTAAAACATTTTCTTTTACTATAATAAATACTGGGTTATTGTTGGTGAAGAAAGGGAAATGGTTTAGTTTTCTAGATTAGTCAGGGTTCAGTTTTGGCACTGTTACCAGAAAAGCTTCACCTTTAATTGTTGTTCATGTGTATTGGTTATCTTGATTATGATGAAAGGAAATGGATTTATGTTCAGAATTCATCTGAACCAAGGTCAGTAAAACATCTGAATGATGATTTAGGCCAAACTATTTCTGGTCACAAGTACTAAACCCCCTCTGGTTTTGTTTACCTTACAGTTTGCATATACCATATATATTCGCTTATAAGTCGAGTCTTAAATGCAAACAACATGGACTCTGATCTGCCATCACATAATGTGCCGGCAGATTAGGGTCCATATTCTTTGTTCTACTAATTACTCCTAGCAAACTGCATAGACCCAGATCTACCAGCGCATTATGTGACAGCAGATCTGGATCTGTGCAGTTTTGCAGTTGGACTTAACTTATAAGCAAGGATAAATGGTATACATGTGCTTTGACCATGCAACTTCTCCTTCTAGACTCTATTCTAGGTTTAGACCAACAGCAATTGATTGTGAGCACTTGCAACTTATAAATTTAATTATTTGGAGTGACCTTTTTATCCCGATGACAAGTTGATCCCTTTTCTGTCAATCCATTTTATTGAATGTTTCAAAATTCACCCAGTTTGGTAGCAGTTTCTCTCAGAACAGACCACCTGTCAGTCCAGAAACTGTTGAATTTCAATCCAAACTACTGATGCATGCGTTAAGGCAGTGCAGTCATGATTGTTCAGCATTGCAGTTGTTCTCTGCCATGGTCAGTTATATTTGAAAAAATGAAAAAGTGGCGGTAACCAACCTGTTGGTCTATTCTTGGTGCAGTTGGAAAGATATATTGTATATACTCGCGTATAAGCCGAGTCCAAATGCAAACAACATAGACCCTGATCTGCCATCACATAATGCGATGGCAGATCAGGGTCTATGTTTGTTCTACTGATTAGTCCTTACAAACTACGTAGACCCAGATCTGCTGGTGCATTATGCGACGGCATATCTGGGTCTATGCAGTTTGCAGTTGGTATAAGCTTATACGTAAGTATATACGGTAGTGTGATTAAAGGTCAAGCATGAGAAGCAGATTTGTTGTCTGTGCGACAACATCGTGCAATTTGAGAACATTTGTGAAAAAATCTGTTCAGTTTTTTATACTGGCATGCCATGTGATTTGGCAAAGTACGATGGGCATTGTACAATTTTTACCTGTCTATGACAGTATCATAAGAGATAATTGCTTTTTGCTAGTTTATATTATTTATTGCATAGCTTCATATAACATCTTTAGGGCACATTGTAAACATCATGTCACTATATGACATACTGGCAAATGTTAACACTCTGACATTCCAGTAACACGGACATTGTTTCCACAGTTTTGAAAATACTGGAAAGTCTTGGTTTGAAAAGGTGTGCTAGCATAATAAAAGGCCATTCTCAAGACAGCATTAAATATGTCCCAGTGCTGTTATGGAAACATAATTGAATAATATGTACAATCTTTGTTGGAACCATAACCTTGCAAGGTTACATAGCAATGTCAATGAGGGACACAAAGACCTTGCAGTTATGTGACAATAGAATCTCAGGTGCTCACTCTTTTATTGTATGAAATTGTTTGAAAAATAATGTATGCCTCTCACTAAAAGGAGTTGTTTGGGTAGATAATTTTCAACTGGTTTCATAAACACATGTAAATTCTTCCATGTAGAGTATAGAATGTGAGAAATTGAATTTTCGAGTACATAATAAATAACAAACAGTAGGTTTTATTGAAAAAACCAACCCAAACTGAAGCTACTATTATGTTTTAGCTGGATACATTGATTTTCTTGTGAAAACAGCGCTCTTTTTTATACCGATCTTTGAACAAATAAAGAAACAACTAATTATCTTGATACTTAAAGACATGAGAATGCTTGGAATATTGATAATATTGTAGATCAGACTGTGTATTGCTAAATTTTCAGGATCTATACACAGTTTAATGATAGAAAATTAACCACACAGTCTGTTATATAATAACTGTAATAAAGATGTCAAATTAGGTCTGCATCATCTTAAACATGCAGTCCTATGTATCACCACATGTAAGTGAACTTGATTGATGCCCTTAATGTATTATATTTAGTATTGTAAATATTTTTAGCTGCCAGTGTCATTGCAGTGAAGAAACGGTTTTTGATAGCTGTTAGAAGTGTGCATTGTACTGAGTTTTTTAACCTTGTTTTTTACGATTTCTTTTTTCATGTCACATGTTAAAACTACCTTTGTGTTTACCATCATTGCTTGTGTATATCTCACACCCAACTGTGAACATTCTATTCCCAGATTTCCTAATGTGCCAGCAGATCAGGCTCTACACTTCTCGATCTATTTTTTTATTTTGAGCAAACAGTGTAGACTGTGATTTGCTGGTACATAATGTAAAAGCAGATTTGAATATAAGCTGTTTGCAGCTGGGTGCATGTTATACACGAGTATATATGATAAGACTTTGTACTAATGTTTTTTTATAAATTATAGGGACTTGGCATACAAGTATTTTTTAAGCATTTTGATAAAGAGAATAATTCAAAATTACTTTATTATTACTAAATTATTCAAAATTGCTAATTACTTTATTCATGTCATACTTTGATTAACAACATAATATTTAGCTCACTGCTATGAAGTAGCAGAGAGCTATTGTACTTACCCCTGGCATTGGTATTAGCACATATAGAAGCATGTACATGTGTCACTGAATGTCAACTATTCTTTCTTCCTAGGTCCTAGCCCACACTTTGGAGTGAGTTTCATAGCACATACCACTCAGGGGAGGGGGCTAACTTGGTACATACATGTACATTAGTTGCACATTCTTGGTTAAGTTTTTGCATTTAGCTCATTTTTTTTGCACTCTGTATCCAGAGATGCCAACCATTCTAATTTTGGCAGAATTATTCCTATTTTTAACCTGAGTTTATGCCATAGCTATTAATTCTAGCAGAGTCTGATTTTCCATGCAGATAAAATGTTGTATAACGAACCACAACTTAAACATCAATATATCTAGATCACTGAAACACTCACAGTGTCTGATAAAGTTTTTGTTGGTGAAGCTTATCTAAACAATTGTATCACAAAACAATTGTTAAAGGAAGATTTTGAAATGGACAGACAATGAGGATTGTACCTCAACAAAATACATGCTACAGAAATTCTAAGAAGGCTGCACAAGGCATCATTGGGACGAATATCATGCCTATGGATCTTTACTCGGTGGACTTCAGCATGTCACATGTTGGGAAGGATGATTGTAGGAAGCACATTTCAACAACAAAAAAGCACTTCAAATCAGTGAGGTTTCATGCTGAAAAGAAACTCTTTGGGAAAAAAAATTGAAGTACGGGGTATTTTTATCTCCTGGTCAAAGACCAAAAGAGCTTATAGGATGGTTTGTTGACCATCATCCCATATATGTTCATTGGTGCAAGTTTGTTATTGTTACTCCTCCGAAAGTACTTGGAACATTGCCATTAAACTTTACACACACATTCATCCCAAAGTCTAGTTGGTTCTGAATTTAAATGGTGCTACTCAGAGATCCAACATGGTCACCAGAGTGGCCATCTTTAAAATTTTGTTTTTGCTACTCCTTCTGAATGGACAGTCATATCAACATGGGGTTTTCAGTAAGAGACTTTATTTAATCTCTAGTTGGTCCTAAATGAAAATGGTGCTGATCTGATAATAGCAGCCATCTTAAAAAATTTGTTTTCACTACTTCACCTAAGCAGAAAATCACATGGACTTTGGGTTTTCACCAGAAGACTTCTTACAGTATCTGGTTGGTCCTAAATGAAAATGATGCTGATCTGACATCCAGCATGGCCAGCATAGTGGCCATCTTGAAAATCTTGGTATTGCTACCCTGAATGGATGGTCAAATCGACATGGTGTTTTCACTAAAAGACTTCTTATGATATCTAGTTGGGCCTAAATGAAAATGGTGCCAAACCTACATCCAGTATGGCTGCCACGAAAGCCAGCTTGAAATCTTGTTATTACTCTCCTGAATGGATGGTCATATTGAAATAGTTTTCACCAGAAGACTTCTAATGATGTCTAGTTAGTCCAAAATGAAAATGGTGCCCATCTGACAGCCAATATGGCAACCACAGTGGCCAGTTTGAAAATCTTTTTATTGCTCAAGAATATTAGAGATGGTTTCAACACTTGGCAGTTAAAAGAAGAAACGGTCTTATCTTGGATTAATGGAAAATCTTTTTGGACAGTAGAGCATCAAACTCTTTGAGTAATGCTTGTTTTTGTTCAGATTCCGAATTTTAGCTCACCTGGCCATATGGCCAAGTGAGGTTATCTTGCATCTGATTGGCTGAGTTTGTTACCACTCTGGAAGCCATATTTCTGATGCGAGTTTGATCTGACTTGAAATTTGGGCTTGTATCATCAAGATCTTAGATGGATTTAAATAATGAGCAAGATCTGTGCATATTAATAAGGTAATTTAGTAACTGGTGGGCTGACTTTATTACCACTCTGGTGGCTATATTTCTGATACAATTTTGATAAAACTTGGAATGTATGCTTCAGTCATCAAGATCTCAGATGAGTTCAATAATGAGTGAGATGCACGCAGATTAATGAGGTAATCATTGCATCTGATTGGCTGAGTTCTTTGCCAGCCTGGAAGCCATACTTTCTATTTAATTTTGATCCAACTTGAAATACGGACTTGTATCATCAAGCTCGTGGATTGTGTCAATAATAAGTAAGATCCACACAGAGTAATGATATAATCTTGCATCTGATTGGCTGAGCTTGTTACTACTCTTGAAGCCATATTTGTGATCTGATTTTGACAATACTTGGAATACATGCTTATATTGTCAAGATCTTGGACAATTCAGTAATGAGCAAGATCCATGCATATTAATGAGGTTATCTTACTTCTGATTGGCTGAGCTTGTTACCACTCTGGGCACCATAATTCTGATCTGATTTTGGTTTATATCATCGTGTTTTTTATTGTGAGCAAGATCAGCACATATTAATGAGGTGATATTGCATATGATTGGCAGAGCTTCTTGCCACTTGAGAGACTGTATTTATGACCCCGAGTTTATTTAGACTTGGTAAATAGGGGAATATCATCAAGCTGTTGGATGATTTTTATTATGTCCGAGACCTATGCATATATTTATGAGGTGGTCTTGCATGTGATATCGAGATTTTTCTTTTGCTACTCTAGAGTAAGGCTATCACATTTACACATGTAAATGACATAATTTTGTGTTAGCCCTGTAAATGTTTACCAAACCTGCCTTCTGTTTAAAGGATAAATAAAGCAATTTGCTTTCCGACATGTTTTGTTTTCCCAAACTAAGCAAATAATGGAAGTATTGGCTTAGAATCCTTGTCTGTCTTCAGGGATCATTATACCTGGGAGTAACTTTTGAGATGACCACCACTGCTTAGCGTGAAAATCACTGACTAAACTAGTGAAAATAAAATAAGCCCTGCATATTATTTTTGCATGGGCAGTAATACTAACTGACTTTCGTATATTTGAACTGTTTATGAATATTGAAAGAGAAAATCAAGAAATGCCTGTAATTGTTTGCTTGCAAATTCTAGATGACTGAAAATCTGTACATTTCTGCATTATTTCTCTGAGGTAAGATTGTGGTGGGATGAACTTTATTTTAATTGTAGCCATGGAATATACATTTTGTAACTTTTGGTCTACATGTACAACTGGTTTTTAAGGAAATTTTTGTACCAGGACAGATTCAGCTGATATGGATGTAGAAGTGTAAGTTTGGTTCTTGCTGTAATCTTGTCTTGATAACATTAATGTCGTTTATGGAATCATTAGAGCATTAGGGCGAAGAGTCTGTCAGTATTCTATGATACACTTCCTCTTGCTGAAGTTTCTGGATACATGTAGTGGTCATTGTTTGGTGAAAATTTTAGCAGAAGCATAGGTAAACAAGTAAATAGTCCTTTCAAGTAATCAGAATTATTATGGAAAATATTTATTTTTAGACAATAAAAAAAATGAGACTTTTCATGTCAATATCTTTAATGAAAACAACTCATATTTGCCACAAATTGCCAGTTCTGGCATGCAAGTGAATTAATCACATTTAAACATAAGCATTTCATGTTCCAATAGTTGTGTAAATGTTTACCATTTTTTGTAAACATGACAGCCTTACTCTAAAGACTGTTTTTCATAGGATTTTGATCAAACTTGGTAAACAGACCTATGTCATCAAGATCTTTGTTGAATATGATTATGAGGGAAATTCATACATATTATTTGATGTGACTTTGCATCTGATTGGCTGAGCTTGGCAACAATCTTGCAACTATATTTCTGATCATATTTTGATAAAACTTGTTAAATAGTCTTATATTACCTAGATGATGTTGGATGAGCTTGATTAGGAGCAAGATCTACATATATTTAGTAGATACCTTGCATCTAATTGGCTGAGCTTGTTACCAATCTATATCTGGAGACTACATTTCTCATCTAATTTATATAAAACTCTGTAAATGGGTTTTTATCATCAAGATATTGGACTTTGATTATGAGCAAGTGACTGTGCATATTAATTATGCCATTATCTTTAGAACAAATTTGAATTATGCCATTATCTTTAGAACACATTTTTATAGGATACAGTAAAATAGGTAAAATCAATAGGATATAAAATTTGGGAGATAGTTTGCCAAGTTTGTTCTTACAATACTACATAAGCCTGTTTAGTGAAATGATCGACTGTTAAGTTATGTAAACCAGATGTAACAATATCAGGTCCACTTGGGCCTCTTGTTTAAAGCTGACATTCCTATTTCACATTGGTAGGTGTTGGCATCTCAGCACTATGCATACTGTTATACCTGGAATCGTGAAACTTGATGAGGGGATGCATTTTGATAAGTACTACACCCTCATCACATGTGACTGTGACCCATATGTCACACCTCACTGACGTTGCCTAAATTTTGTGTTTTAAGTTTATTTCTCAAGTTCTGTTCATGCTAGAATTATAAAAATGTACGAGTGTATGTATCTTGTATGTATCACTGTTAATATCACACCATTATAACAAAAGTAGGTCACTGTGACCTAAGTTTGATGTTTTACTGGCTTAGGTTAAGTGCTTGTGCTTGGCTCATGACCACATGTGTTTTGCACCCTTTATACATACTGTTATTTCTCTAATCATGAAACATTTCAAGGGGATGCATCTTGATGAGTACTACAACCTCATCACAAAAGTAGGTCAGTGTGACACTTATTTAATTTTTCACATACTTAAAGTTTTGTTCTAACTGATCATGCTAGAATCATTAATCTGGATGATCATATGAATATTTATTGGGTGCTCTTTATGTTAGAATCATGAAACTTGATAATTGGATGCATCTCTGTTAATACTACGACTTTACAAACAAAAGAGGTAATTGTGACCTACATTGTATGCTATGCTTTTGTGTTTAGCTCATGACCAGATTTTTCCATGCTATATACATCAGAGCATACAGGAGAAGGCTTTGGAAGTAGGAATATATACGTTCATTGAATGGTAAACTTTCCATCTTAATGACTATACATGTTGTATTTGATAGATTACCCGCAACACGTTAACTGTGAATGAGTATGGGAATTAGATGAGCATTTCATGTAAGGCCTCAGCTGTAGTGGCTAATCGAAGTAATTACTGATACATAAACTGTGTTTCTAATAATGGTTCTACTGGCTGTCACTGCAAGGTTACTCGGCGCCTGTGACTTACACCCAGTAAAATCTGACTTCTAAGGGTGGACAATGATAATAGTTTCTGAAGCAGATTTTAAGAACAGTGATATATAAAAAAATTTTTTAATTACCTTTTGTTTAGCTCAACTGGCCATAGACCAGAAGAGCTTATGGGATGGTATGTTGTCCGTCGTCAATCCGTCCGTTAGCACTTTTGTATCGCTATTCCTCCTAAACTACATGGAGGATTGCCATGAAACTTTACACACACATTCATCCCATGGTTTAGTTGGTCCTAAATAAAAATGGTGCTGCTCAGACATCCGATATGGCCGCCACGGTGGCAGTCTTGAAAATCTTGTTATCTCTACTCCTCCTGAATGGATAGCCATATCAAAATGTAGTTTTCACTAAAAGACTTCTTATGATATCTAGTTGGTTCTAAATGAGAATGGTGCCGATATGACGTTTAATATGGCCGCCATGGTAGCCATCTTGAAATGTTTTATTGATACTCCTCCGGAATAGATGGTGATATCAACATGGGGTTTTCACTAGAAGACTTTTTATCATGTCTGGTTGGTCCTAAGTGAAAATAGTGCTGATCTGACGTCCAATATGTCCACAGTGGCATCCATCTTGAAAATCTTGTTATTGCTACCGCTTCCTGAATGGATGTTCGTATCAACATGGGGTTTTCACTGGAAGATTTCTTATGATGTATAGTTTGTCCTAAATGAAAATGATACCGATCTGACGTCCAATATGGCCACCATGGCAGCCATATTGAAAATCTTGTTATCACAATTCTACTTGAACAGAAAGTCATATTGACTTGGTTTTCACCAGAAGACTTCTTATTAAGTCCATTTGGTCTTAAATGAAGATGGTGCCGATCTGACGTCCAGTATGGCCGTAACTGCAGCCATTTTAAAATCTTGTTATTTCTACTCCTCCTGAATGGAAAGTAGTGTCTTCAAAATATTGTTTTTTCTGTTTATCTCTTCAAATAGATGGCTATATCAACATGGGGTTTTCACCAATAGACTTCATATGATACCTTGTTGGTCCTAAATGAAAATGGTGCCAGTCGTGCATCCTATACGACTGTCAAGAAAATCTTCTTGTCACTACTGCCGATGAATGGATGATCATTACGACACGGGGTTTTCGTCAAAAGACTTCTAATGATGTCTACTTTGTCCTAAATGAAAATGGTGCCAAGCTGAAATCCAGTATGTGTACCGCAGCAGCTAATTTGGAAATCTTTATTGCTGAAGAATATCAGAGATGGTTTCAACACTCTACATTTCACAGGAAGAAATGGTCTTATCTTGAATTGCTGGAAATTCTTTTCGCTGAGTAGAGCGTCGGTCTCTTCGAGGGACTTTTGTTATCAACTTCTTATAGTAGCTTTTCTTTAATATCTTAGATAAGAATGTTCTTGTTTCATTGTTTTATGTCTTTTGTTCCCTGTGATAGGGACAAGATTTTCTTGCCAGGGTCATTTTAATCTGAATTTATTTGCTGCATATTAAGTAATGTTTAAAATGGCTACTGGAGACTGTTGAAAGCTTCGTAGAGGCGAACTATGTAATTGTTAATTACACTCTGGTTGCCAGTTTGTACCAAAGATCTCGACCATATACTCGCGTTATGGTTATAATCACACAGTAGGTTTGTCTCCTCTCTTTCTCTCTCTCCCACTCCCACCCACACATACACATCCTCCTGGTACAGCCAATGTTATATTGCTAGAACAATTACTGATGGATTACAAATCCAAACCGTTTGTCCGTAAACATTTGCGTTTTCAAGGTATCTCTATGAAACTTGGTACACATATTAGACTAATGGTCCAGATGTTCCTTTTGCTATTCTTAATTATTAAGTTTCAATATTTTTATTGTTTCCATCCATATGTTTATCCATCAGTCCATTATCCACACTTTAGTTTCCAGGGCAAAATTAAAACAATTTAAGATGTATGTATAAAGTATGGTACTCTTATTGGACTAGTGGTGTAGATGTGTCCTTTGCTGTTCAAACTTTTTCAGTGTCAATATCTTTAACATT
The DNA here is from genome assembly GCA_029931535.1 of Margaritifera margaritifera. Lineage (NCBI taxonomy): Eukaryota > Metazoa > Mollusca > Bivalvia > Unionida > Margaritiferidae > Margaritifera > Margaritifera margaritifera. The sequence continues at coordinate 9,384,147 of JAQPZY010001697.1, read as the reverse complement.
TGCATCCATTTGGCCGTTTATCCATCCATTTACACCTTCATTTCAAGAATCGTAACTCCAAAACTATGAATCTTCGTGTTCGACTAGTGGTCCAGGTATGCCTTTAGATATTCACAGATCTTCAGTTTCATTATTTCGAATGTGTTTCTCCAACCATATATCCATTACCCCCACTTTTGTTTCTGGGGCAAAACTAAAAAATAACATTTTAAGATATCTCTATGAAATGTATTACACAGATTAGACTTGATATAGCTGTGCCTTTTGCTATTAACAAGTCTGCAGTTTCAATGTTTTTAATGCATTTGTCTATTTGTCCATCCATTATTCATACTTTCATTTATGGAGCAAAATTCATTATGCCTATCACTTTCCCTGTGTACTTTACAATACATGCAATCTTCTACAAGTCCTTCAGTCGCCTAGCAGACATTTTGGCAGGGTGGGGGATAGACCAGGAGAGCTTATGGGATGACCTTTTTGTCTATCGTCAGTCCATTAGCACAAGTTTGTAATAGCTACTCCTCGTAACCTACTTGGAGGATTGGCATGAAACTGTACACATACATTCATCTCAAGGTCTAGTTGGTCCTAAATGAAAATGGTTTAGCTCGGGTATCCAGTATGGCCACCACAGTGGCCATCTTGAAAATCACGTCGGTACATGTCCAGAAACAATGGTCATATTAATATTGGGTTTTCCCTAAAAGACTTCCTATGATGTTTAGTTGGTCCTAAATGAAAACCGTGCCAATATGGCAGCCATCTTGTAAATCATCTTATCGCTACTCCTTAACGGAAAATCAAATTGACATGGGGTGTTCACCAGAAGACTTTCTGTGATGTCTGGTTGCAGTTGGTCCTAAATGAAAATGATGCCAATCTTACATTCAATATGTCCACCATGGTGGTCATCTTGAAACGCTCGTTATCACTACTCCTGAATGGATAGTCATATCGATATGGTATTTTCACTGGAAAGCTTCTTATGATATATAGTTCTAAATGAAATTTGTGCCTATCTGGCATCCATTATGTCCGTCAAGGTGGCCATCTTGAAAATCTTACCACTGCTTCTCCTGAATGGATGATATAAGTTACATGCTGTTTTCAATAAAAGAATTCTTATGATGTCTAGTTGGTCCTAAATAAAAATGGTGCCCCTTGGAATTCCAATATGGCCTCATTGGTGGTCATCTTGAAAATCTTGTTAACGCTACTCCTCCTGAGGGTATTGTCATATCGACATGGGGGTTTTCACTTAGACTTCTTATGAAGTCTTGTTGATCATTAATAAAAATGGTGCTGATCAATACTGGGCATGTTGAAAACTTGTTATCAATACTCGTCTTGAGGGATGGTCATTTCAACATAGGGCTCTCACTATATGTAGTTGGTGCTGAATGAAAATGATGCCAATATGACCTCACAAAATTTGGAAGAGCTCGTAACCGATTCTCCGAGAAAAAGCTTCTTTGTTGCTGTATATAGTTATTTCTGTATTTAAAAATGCTAATCTAATCTTCAAAATGGCAGCCTTGATGGCCAGTCAGAAAATCTTTATATGGCCGCTTCTCCTGAACGGATGGTCTTGTCGGATGGTTCTGAATGAAACTGTTTATCTGACCTTCATCATGGCACCATGGTGGCCATCTTTAAAATCTTGTTATCACTACCTCTCTTGCATGAATGATGGCATTTACATGGGGTTTTCATTTAAACACTTATTGCAATATTTAATTGGTTCTTGATGAAAATGGTGCAGATCTGATCACCAACATATCCACACTTTTGTGAATGATTTTTGACACCCAGACCTAATTATCTTGGAGTAAAGTCCAGGGTCATTGCATGCATTTTTTGGTTACTTTATTGAGCTTCTTAACACAATGACTTGTACATGCGCAAGTGACGTTTGACCAGACTTTACATTTAGCTGCATTCCACGGAACAAGTTGATTGCACTCTGACGTTAATTTTAAGGTCAAAGGTCTTAACTCTGGTTTTAGCTGTACTCGCTAGTGAGCATGATAACACGAACAAGTATGAATGGATTTTTATCAATCAATTATGTGGATACATCTTATGAATATCTTGAATGATGCCACTTAAATAACTTTTTTTCTTCAACATAAGTATTTTCATGATTGATTTCACCAAATTGAGCATGTGGGTATGTCTTGACATTGCTTTAGACAAGATGAATAATTTTCCATCTATGATATCAGGTTCAAGGTCAAATGCCACGAAAATACTTTGTCCTGCACATGTTTCATGTGAACACGTAAACTCGGACGTAAGAAAATATTTTTGTTACCAAATTTGATATGTTGGAGTTCCTCAAGAATATCAGAGATGGTTTCAGTATAAAGCAGTTAAAATGAATAAAAGGACATTCGAAACAGTCTTAACTTGGATTGCTAGAAATGTCTTTTCAAACAATAGAGCATCAGTCCCATGTAGGGACTCTTGTTTATCTCCATGGTATGGAGGGAAGAGATATATCTATTGCTATATCCAGTTGTCTGTGGATAAACATTTTCTTTTCAGGTCATAACTCTCAAATTGTTTAAGATATTTAAACCAGACTTGGTAGACATGTCAGACAAGTTGCGTAGAGGTGCCTTTTGATACTTGAAAGTTTTTCGCATTCAATATTTTATTTGTTACCATGGCAAGAAAGTGTAGCATAAGTAGTATATAAATTGAGAGTGCTGGACCATAGGGTACTTTCAGTAGGAATCTTTACATAAGTTGCGGACCATTAGGATATGTCATCTGTAGATGATTCGTGTTTATAACTGTATAATAGAATTATCTCGCATGCAAATATACATCCTGTTGTTCACAAGTTATATATTAGAATGGAACGTTTATAATTTTTCCCACTTTACCTTGTGCATTCTACATGTATTTTGTCCTTTCGTCGAGCTCAAACCATTATAAGTCATGCATCCATTCTAAATAATACAGCCATTGTAAGTGATAGTAATTCTTTGATCAAGCATTTAGCAATTTTATACTTGCTGTGTAGAAACTGTACCCGTTAAATGTTTTTCTGCAAAAAAACTTCCTCACTTACTCGTTCGCTAATCATATATAAATGCTTACCATCTGACCATGAAACAATGGTGAGGTAAAAGGTCCCAGTTAAGAATTTATCAAGTAGATTTCGGTTGACATGTGTTTTACTAAACTGAACAAGTACATGTGATTATTTATAGAATAAAAATCATCCGTTTTCTTTCACCTTGCCATCATTTTGTAACCAGACTTTGAACTGTTCTTACAGTTGTCATACTTGGTTAGTGTGATTCCTTTCAGTGCTGTCAGATTTGAGGACCTACTTGCATTTTTTTCCTATGTGCCATTCTTGCAGATATGTGAACTGGATTAGCAGCTTCATGGGTATGGGTGTGGTCTTTAAGAGCTCAAATTCATGGGCAAATGATGTACCAGTAGTCTTTTTGTAGTATGATGCGTATTCTGTCATAATGGTACAGACGCAGCTTGCGCCAGAACAAAATATATTAAATATATTGTTATGGGAATACTTGTGTTGAACAGAAATAATAAACATTGTGTTTTAGTGATGTACTGTATTAAAGGTATTTGATTATGACAAAATAATAAAGATGCATTAAACTTGTGTTGTTCTCATTCTTCCATATTTTTTTTTTTTTTTTTTAATAGCCATGTAGAAAGAAATTTAGATGTATCCAAGGGAGCTGCGGTAGTTCTGTTGGTAGAGTGTCGGACTCGTAATCCAAGTATCACTGATTCAATACCCACCCAGATCAGCTCAGATCGTGTCCTTGGAAAAGACACTTGGCTCCCATTACCTCAGTATGATATAGCCAGAATGTTGAAAGTGCTGTTAAAAATAAACCAACCAACAAACACCTGTAAAACACGTACCTCTAAAACAAGTATCCAGTTTGAAGAATTTATACTATGCACAAAGTGCTTACTAAACCTCAATCAATCCAAAACATTACTGGTTGAAAATTAAATGCTTTGTATGTATTAATTTTTGGATATAGAAAAAAAGTTTATATATCAGACTTTTCAAACTTTAAATTGTTATGATACCAACGTGGGGGGCATCCAGTGGCGGCACGAGGGGGAAGGGGGAGATTGCAATCGGAAGTTTGTTTTTTTTTTTTTTTCTTTTTTTTGCAGCTGTAGCCGGGGCCTAGATTGGGGGTGGAGGTTGGCAACTGGAGTCTCAGTAGGGGCGCCACTAAAGAACATTGCCCCCGGTCGCCTCGAACCCTCGCGCCGCCACTGGGGGCAACTAGCGTTTTAGGGTGTCCATTTGTGGGGGAGTCTTTGGATAGCTTTGGTTAGAGTTTTTTCAAGCACTTGTAGCTTAGAAATCCTTTACCCGATTCACTTCATATTTGGAATATAATGTCACATATTCCCTTCTCTCAGTACCATTACTGCCCACATTTGGGTTGGTCTTTTGGTCGTCGTCCGTCCGTCCGTTAGCATAAGTTTGTTATCGCTACTCCTCCTAAACTACTTGGAGGATTGCCATGAAACTTGACACATTCATCCCATGGTCTAGTTGAACCTAAATGAAAATGGTGCCGTTCGGACATCCAATACGGCTGTGACAATGGCCATCTTGAAAATCGTTATCGCTACTCCTCAGTAATGGATGGTTATATCAACTTTGGGGTTTTCACTAAAAACCTTCTTATGATGGCTGGTTGGTCCTAAATGAAAATGCTGCTGATCTGATGTCTGATACTACTGCCACAGTGGCCATCTTAAAGATCTTCTTCATCCTACTGAATGAAAAGTAATATTGCCATGGAGTTTACATTAGAAGGCTTCTTATGATGTATAGTTGGTGCAAAATGAAAATGGTGTCAATCTGATATCAAATATGGCCACAACACCGGCCATCTTAAGAATATTGTTATCACTACTTCTGAATGGATGGTCGTTTCAACATGACGTTTTTACTAACAAGTTCTTATGATATCAGACATTCAACATATAGTGGCCATCTTGAAAACTATTTCTCCTGAATGATTGGTGATATCAGCATGGGGGTTTCACTGACAGACTTTTATGATGTCTAGTTGGTCGCAAATGAAAACGGTGCCAATCTGACTTCTAATGTGACTGCCACAATGGCCATTTAAAAAAAATCTTGTCACTACTTCTCGACGGCTGGTCATAACTGTATTGTGCTTTAACCAAAAGGACTTCTTATGATGTCTAGTGGGTACTAAATAGAAATGGTGCCAATCTGATATCGAATACAGCCACCGTGGCATCCATCTTGCAAATCTTGGTATTGTTGCTCCTCCAAAACGGAAAGTCCTATCAACACGGGGTTTCCACCAGAAGACTTCTTAAGATGCCTTATTGGTCCTCAATGAAAATGGTGCATAGTTGACATCCAATATGTCCACCACAGCAGCTGATTTTAAAATCTTTTTGTAGCCGAAGAATATCAAAGATGGCTTCAACACTCGGCAGTTAAAAGAAAGAAATTGTCTTGTCTTGAATTCTTTTCAGCCAGTAAACTATCAGTCCATTAGACTCTTTTTTTTTTCTTCATAATATTATTACTAACTCCCCTTTTTCAGTACAATCCCTATCCCAAGGTTCTTCTTGTAGCTGGGGTAATGACGTTGATAATTATAATGGAACACATTGTGGTGAAAGTTGTTTCCTATACTTGTAGCTCAGTAATCCCTTACTTGATTCACTTTATATTTCGAATATGATACCATCACATACTCCCTTTCTCGCATAGTCCGATAAATCAGCCCCCAAACCTATGCTGATACTGATTGACGGTCAATCAGTATCAGTACACGGTGAAGCCATGTGGTAAAGGATTATAATGGACAGTGATCTAACTAGATAGAAATAGAGGGACACCCCCCCCTCTGCTTTCAATGCCCTTCTAGGTACCCCCAGCCCTTAAGAGTCCCCCTCTGCTTTCAATGCCCTTCTAGGTACCCCCAGCCCTTAAGAGTCCCCCCTCTGCTTTCAATGCCCTTCTAGGTACCCCCAGCCCTTAAGAGTCCCCCTCTGCTTTCAATCCCCTTCTAGGTACCCCCAGCCCTTAAGAGTCCCCCCACTGCTTTCAATGCCCTTCTAGGTACCCCCAGCCCTTAAGAGTCCCCCTCTGCTTTCAATGCCCTTCTAGGTACCCCCAGCCCTTAAGAGTCCCCCTCCTCTGCTTTCAATGCCCTTATAGGTACCTCCTGCTCTTTAAGAGTCCTCCCCTCTGCCTCTCAGCAAATAAATAAAACATTAAATCTGTGCTGTTTTCTACTTATTCCTGTTATTTTCATTTTTATATAATGTAGGATATTTATCTTTATATAATGTAGGATAAACATGTGAATGTGCTTAAAGATTAAATTCAAAATTTCATTATGGACATCGTCTTTTTATTGTAAAAATGCCCATTGTAACAAAAAGTGCCCCTTACTTCAAGAAAGTGCTTCTTTTGCTAAAAGTGTCCCTCTTCCCCTCCTCTCTGTAAGACATTCCTAACTGGATCAATGATGAGGATACATTTTGGTTAAAGTTTGTTAAATTATTTTTATTGTATTATTTTATTTCACTTATTCGTCTGTAAACCCTTACTCAATTCACTGTATGGGATATAATATTATCACACTCCCCTTTTCTCAGTACCACTTCAGTCAGTAGGTTGTGATATAGGCTGGATGCAATGAGGTCAAGAATTACATTGGGGAGACATTGAGTTCAAGTTTTTTCATCACTTATTTTTCTGTAATTCCTTACACTATTGACTTCATATTTCGAATATAATATTGTCACATGCTCCCATTCCCTCAGCACAACTCCTGTTCCTGCATTCTGCCCTATGGTTAAAATCATGGATCATGGGTTAAAATCTTTTATTGCAGACACATTTTTTTTACAAGTTTTTTTCTTCATATATATTTCCATAACCCCATAACTATGATACTTTACGTTTGTAATATAACTTGATGGATTTTACTGGAATGCGGTTTATATAAACACTTTGACAATATTTTAATATTGGAAATACAATATCTGCTATTATTGCGTTGCTATATCTTTTCCTGGCAGTAGTCCCCAGTCCAAGGACATTATTCCCTTTTCCAATTAGTAATCGGAGGTCTAGAATAAATGATCCCAATCGGATATCTAAGTTCACTTCCAACAATCATAATATAGTCCTTCTTTTCCTTGGACTCTACATTTCTACAAGTTTCTCTTGGGCACTCGACGCTTCATCATTTAAGTCGTCTTTTGGCATTTTTAATGTCGTATCTAATTTTGTGTTGTATTTGTTATTTTTTCCCAGTCCATGCTTTATTTTCTCTCTCTTTTTGTTCATTTTGACGGTTTTGAGTATATATCTAGCGAAGCGGTGCATCTTTTGTTTCATCTCTCTAATGGTAACCGGTGTTGGGCTAAGTAATTCCTACCCAATTGTTGTTTAGGTTTATTGTTTTATTTTTTGTATATCTTTGAGTCTTTAATAATGCCTCAAGGTGTTAGTAAATGTGGGCATAAAATGGCAGCATGGGACACAACATCTGTTTAGCATGCACAGTGTGTGTACGCGCGGACTGCTGCCTCTTTTTTTTTTTCTTTTTTTTTTTTGGTGTGTGGCCTGATGAGGGTTTGGACTTGGCGGAATGTTGCCGGGCCAATAGGTCCAGGAAGAAGGATCCTGCTTCTTCCTCCTCATCTCTGGAGGACCCCCATCCGTTTCCGGGAGGGGACGACGGCACTAGGTAATTCACCAGCCTCTGTAAGAGAGGTGTATGGGATAAGGAAGTCGCTCGCTTCCACTCGGGGGACATGGGATATCAGACACTTGGTAGGATGGTGTTATCTCCCGTGACGGAGAGAACCTCTGCACTTTTCGGCGTTGGGAACTTGCCAGCCCCTAATAGCGAGCCCCACCTTCCCGGGGCAAGGTAAGCGTGGTCGTCGACTCGCTCAAGTTGACATGGAATTATATCAAGGAGATCTCGTTCGCCGGAGTTGAGTTCCCCGAACGGAGATTCCCCAATAAGGTCTACATCATCTGACCGGTAATTGCTCGGTGACCGGGCACCAGACACTGGGCATTGAATAATGTGTCGGGTCTGTCGTCGGGCACTTAAGGCCGATCATCGGGGAATCTGTCAAGTGACAGTCATAGAATGTCTGTCACCGTGATCAAGAGTCACGCAACTTTTAAAATCCAACGATGGAAAATTGCACAAATTATTTGTGGTTCTTTGTCTTTATTTTCTTTTGTCCATGATCTTAATAAATCGTACACTTATGGAGAATTTTGATTTAATACAAGCATTTTTATGATGGTGATCTGTCGTATTGCAAAATCTGTCGAGGTGTTCGGATTGAATTGTTGTTGTCTTGAGGGGTATAGCAAATTGATCCATCGATCAGCCATTATGGAAGTATCCAAAGCGCAACAGCAGTGAGACGTGTTGAAACAAAAGATAACTGAATTATCTGGGAAAGTCGGCGAGACGGAAAGATCATCTACAAAGGACGGAAACTAGGGAGGAGGAAAGTCCGACACTAACCCAACATAGCACAGAAAGCGGTGATACAGAAATAACCGGCACCTTGTCGTTTAGGCCTTACCAAAAATCTGATACATTGACAGAAATATCCTGAAAACGTGCTCCCGAATCTCTTCAGACCAGCCACAATTGCAGCAGTTCTGCTTTTATGAAAAGCTGATTTTGAGTGGGATTCAGTTCGCAAAGTAAAATTCACACTACGAGGAATAGGCTAACCACAGGCCCTTTGAAACTCTATCACTGTAGGAAGAAAATGTCAGGATATCTGATGGGTATATATATATATATATATATATATATATATATATATATATATATATATATATATATATATATATGTGTGTGTGTGTGTGTGTGTGTGTGTGTGTGATTTTGTTTTAGTTTTATTAAATATTTTCTTCAGATATTCTGAAATTTTCTTACTACAGTGATATAGTTTCAAAGTCCTGTGGGTTAACATCTGAAACAGTAAATAAGCTGATTAGACAGAAATAAGGGGTCAAATAAATGATCTCCAGTTTTCAAAGGCTTTTTGAAGTAGAGTGAGAAGAAACAAAGAATGCCAACTGAACAAACTAAATTAGGTATGCATATACCATTTATTGTCAGAGAAGTGATACAAAGACATTAAATGCTTGTTTTAAATTAGGTGTTCGTATACCTTATAATAATGTTGTCACCCATCAGCTGTCAGTCGTCCTAGTTTAACCCCCCCCCCCCCCCCCCCATGATTCAGTCTCTTTGCCAACATGGGTTTCTGGCCAAGAATCAAATACCATCGGTAGTTCCTGTTCCTCTTGAAATCCACAGTCTCAGTTGTAGCTTTGCTGGGGATCTTCAAGATAGATTCCTTTGCCCAATTAGGGCCTTACGGTTCCATCTATCTAAATCAAAAGAAACAAAGAAAGGGTAGTAACCGTCTTTTTCTTTCTCGCAAAGGTACTTCTGATATTTCGTCAGCCGCCATCTCTAGGTGGATTGTTGGAACTAATAAAGAAGCTTATCAATCTCTCACTGAGAGAGAGAGAGAGAGAGCTCTCTTTCATGAAAATTAAAGCCCATGAGGCAAGGGCTGTTTCTGCAACTTTGACCTTTTTGAATCGTTCTTCTTTAGATAGTGTCACGAAAGTCGCTTGCTGGCGATCTCACTTCACTTTCGCGTCATTTAATTTTTAATCGATGTCGGGTATTTATACTTTGGTCTTAATTGTATCAGCCCAACAAGTTGTCAAGCCATCATCCAGTCTGTAGTTGAACATCTCTCTGAGCTCTGACTACAATGGTAGTTAACTTGACAGTTAATATTTGGCCATCAGCCTCTCACTGGGCTGGAAAATTCAGCACCGCAATTATAGTAGGTATTATATTACTGCAATTAAAATAGTTTTTTTTTTTTTTGGTCGGGTAAAGCTAATTTTAATTATGTAACACTTAATGCTATTATTGCCCAATTCCCTCCTCCCTCCCCGCTCTGAAGTCTTTCAGTCTCGGTCCAAGTCAAAGAAGGATGATATCCCGATTATCGGAAGTGGACTCGGGTATCAGACTGGGATCATGATGTTTTTTTATTCTAGAACTCCAATTACTAATTGGATAAGGGAATAGTGTGCTTGGACTGGGAACTAACGCCAGGAAAAGATATAGGAACGCAATAAAGCAGATAAGTATTATATAATTAAAATTAGTTTACCCCCCCCCCAACAAAACTAACTAAATAATTAAATAAATAAATAATAAAAAAGTATTTTAAAAATATATTTTAAGGATTTTATATTTTTTTACCATTAACTTTTTATCTTGTGGTACTTTATGTTTACAACTATTTGGAACGGTTTAGCTTCCTTAAGTTCTTTTGTGCAATTCTTTATATTTTTAGAATTCTACCTATAATCGGCACCATATAGCCAATACTGTAGTGACGTGCCGTTAAACCATAATACATACATACATACATACATTTTACCGCAGAGTTACTCCTGCCACTGTGTTCTGTGTCAGACTGGGGCCATAGTGTCGAGAGTTGCATGTAGAGTTTTTTTTTGTCACATATTGTTAGAGCTCATTTATTCAATTAATTTCGTATTATGAATTTTCCCTCCTCCCCCTGGATCAAGGTATTGGGCGGGACCTTTGGAATGATACTTGAAAGTTCTTAAAGTTTTTATTCGATATCTTATGTCTTTAATAAACATTTATCTAATTCATTTCAAATTTGGAATCTTATATGATCCCAAACTTCCCTTTCTCCCGATATTGTTATTATTCCTGGGTTATGTCCCTGGATGGGGTCAAAAAGAAGGGCACTTGAATTTTTGTTCTCATATTGGAATACCTCCTCTCCTATTTTACTTCATATTTTGCATTTTATGTGATCCAATATTTCCATTCCCCTTAAACCACTGTCGCTCCCTGGGTAGGACACTTTTTTATTAATTTGTTTCATCGTGTGTTTTTTCTTCAATAAAGTCTCGTCGAATTCAATGCATATTTAGAATATAAGATCGTCACATACCTACCTGTCACATTGTACCACTCTTGCTCATGGGCTGTGCTCTTCGATGGGTCCATTGGGTCCATAACTTATATGTCAATAGTTCTTTATCTAATTTACACTGTATTTGGAATATACATATATATATATATATATATATATATATATATATATATATATATATATATATATATATATATATATATATATATATATATATATATATATATATATATATATAGTGGCGTGTAAGGGGCGTGCATAAACGAAAAACGAATATTTACAGCTTTGGTAGCGAACCTTCTCTCTTGCTGTTCATACTCTGATTTTCCAAAGATTGGTAACGGCGCCCGATAAATCTTCTCGAGCCCTGGCGCTTACCTATGCGAACAAGACAAAATAATTATTCCCTTTATCAGCTTTAATATCGCTAGAGTCGTGGAAAGCCTTTTTTAGGCACTTCACCCATAGCCTACTTATTAGAATAATTACCCCACGATAATCTTGACTTTCTCGCTTTTCTCTTTTTTATTTGTGATCAATTCCTTGTCCTTCCCAGCATATATGGCTGGTTAGAGCGTTGGAATTGACCCCTCATGAAACCTAAATGTAAATAGTTAATATCTTGATTAATTTTGTAAACCGTAAAAATTTTGAATGAGGTCTCTCGTTGAATTCCACATATCCAAGTTTTCTTGTTCTTGGGTTCTTGGTCCGTACTCCGCTCCCTTCAGGTAATGCCTGTCGGTCGGGTTTCCTTTCCTTTCTTCCGTAGATGAGTTATTGGTATATAGTGACCTTTGCCAGAGATCTGAGTTGTTTGGATTTTTTTTTATTTTTATTTTTTATTTTTAAAGTTTATAGTGTTGATGTCTTAAATTTTAAATTCTGTTGGCTAGTAGGGATCAAATTTTTCTAGAGTTTCAATTATTTATTTATTAAGTTATTTATATTTATGAGTACGTGAGTGTTCTTCCCTGTTACCATTTTTTCTCACTCTCTCTCTCTCTCTCTCTCTTTGTTAGATATGTTAGTTTTTATTAAATATTGTTATTTGGATTATATTTTATGATTAATACATATGTTATAATATTACTGGTTATTTCATGTGTTATTCTATGGTTATTACATAATTATGCATATTATGGTTATTTCATTGGTTATTCATGTGTTATTATATGCTTATTACATAGTCATTTTTGGTTATTTCATTGGTTATTTATGTATTATAATATGGTTATTACGTAGTTATGCATAGTATGGTTATTTCATTGGTTATTCATGTGTAACTATATGGTTATTACATTATTTTTTTTTTTTTTTTTTTTTTTTTTTTTAAAGATTTAAATCCTAATTTCTTCTTTACAGTTGTAGTTGTTGTTGTTGGCTGTAGGGGTGAAATAGTCTTCCTTTTCCCTAGTTCTGTATTGTTTTGCCTTGATGAAACTTCCTAGTCTGTTGTATCTATGGGATTAAAGTCTAACTTATCGTTGTCGGCTACTTCTAGTTCTTTTACCTTTTGTTTGGTCTTCTTTTTCTTGTGTTTTCCCTTCCCGGCAGGCTCCCTGTTTGGCAATTCTTTTCTGGGTTGTGATACCTCCGGTGAAGGATTTTTCTCTGGTCTTTTTGGCGTAGTTAGAGTTTTTCCTGATTATAGCTGTGCTAGGTCTTTCCTTGGTATTTCCTGGTCTGTTGCTTTTACCTGCGCTTTGTCTACTGTCTTTGTTGTTGCTTCTGATTGCACCGAATCTTTCTGGGTGTTGTTGCTTCTGATTGCACCGAATCTTTCTGGGTGTTGTTGCTTTTCGGGAAAATAGTTATTTCGCTCTTGTGTATTATTCCTGGAGATATTTGCGTGGTGTCTGAAAGAAGAAAATTGGTTTCTGCACACAAAATTCAGTTATCTACATAGAGGAATATTAAACACGGGGCGGGCATATAATGTGTTACTCACTGTATTCTAATCCCTACATTACCTAGGTACACACCTTACTATTCAATAGACAAGTCCCAAGCTGAAGAGTCAAGGTAATTAATAGGACAAAGGTCTATGCAGTACTCTTGTTGATTTGTTTGCGAAATTCTGTCAACCGTTTTTAAATAATATTCTAATTGCAATCGGGTGACCTGACTAGTTTTATCGATTCTACTCGGGTATTAATACAAAAAGAAAGTTGTTTGCTTTTCCCTAATGAGGTAAAATATCCTTAATAATTGGTAAAATATAATTACCCTGTACCAAATAAGTTGTCTGCGGTAAGTTAAATCAAACCCTTGTCGAAAATGTAATGAAGTAATGAGATATTACAGTCTGCATTATTCGATATTAATGGGTATCATTCATATCTGAACACATTATTTGTATTCAAATATGTGCATTAAAAATGATATACAAGAAACTGTTCTACCTATAACTTTATTCAATCTTTAATCCATGACGCAAGTACCGATTCTGATTGACGGTAGTATTTGTCTTTGCCGTACGAGGCAAGACGCTACCTTCCTACACCCGCAACAGTAGGCACAAACTGTTCCTGCTCATCGAAAAGTGATTATATGGTTACAGCACGTATGAGCTTGACTGTCCTTACACAATAGAAAAGTATTGTTTCCACCTGAACAGACCTGTAAAATCGGAACAAGGTGTTACGGATTTGCTTTCCAATGTGCAAGAAAGGCGTTACTACGCGGATATAAAGATTTATAACCAAACATAGCTATGTACCAAATCTCTCTTTATTATAGGTTTTCTGGACATTAAGATAACATTTTTAAAAAATATCCTTTGGGATTTATATAATTTTGCAATTATTCCTAGCCGAGTATTCTCAAACAAGAAACTCGGGCATACACTCACAACTTTGAATTCAGATACGATACTATCACTTGTATCGCCAAGAAATCAATATTTTTCAGGTAAAATCTATCAAAAGCAATACTTCAAAAACTTTCCTACAATATTATTATAATTCATTGTTATCGGTATGTAAACTTACCATTGATTCCAAATGTATCCAAAAGTAAGCAGTAGTTTTTTTGTGTATTATTCATTAAAACTGCTGAAATCGGAAAAATAAAACTTATATACGGTTTTGTTTTTTATATCCAGGATTATCATTCACCTTTTGATTCAAAATAATAACAACTCTCTCTCTCTCTCTCTCTCTCTCGCACACACACACACACACACACACACACACACACACACATGTATATATATATATATATATATATATATATATATATATATATATATACACACACACACACACACATATATATATATATATATATATATATATATATATATATATATATATATATATATATATATATATATATATATATGTCACGGAATTGTATGGTTTATATCAATATGTATATGTGATCAAAAATGTATTCGGGTTTCGTTTCCGACTAGAGTGTTACTCGGGGGTTGTTTATTTTTTCGGCTCTAGTTATTTTGAAATACTGAGCGCGATTCACCCCATGCTGCACGTGCAAATTGCCTGCAGTGAAAACTCACGTACCTAGCTGCTGCGCATATCTATCACAGCTAGAGTACATATAGAGCGAATTATCTTTAAACAAATTACACTACGACGAGTCTTGTCAGAAAGCTTACCTCTTTACGGGAGCAAAACTTCAGCTGTAGAGGTATGTGAAATTTAAGATTGTATTCTTTATCACTATTCGTTTTATATGACATAATTGTTTCATATATTAGATGTTTTAGAATAAATTCTAAATTCTACAGAGAGTCAATACCTAGGTCCTACAACGCCATGATATTAGAAATACTATAGGCTGGTTCAAGTTAGCTATTTGTTGTAACTGAACAGACGGATTTTATTTAATTATACGCAGCATGCATTGAATGATTAATGTAATGTGTAACGAGATGTAATTCATGTGCGCGCATGCGCAACATCTATCAATACAAAAGTACTAACCGTGTCATATGTACTACACGGTTTAGTTGTTATACTTTTAGCTGTCCATATGTATGGTTTGGTGGTGTGAAGTCGCAGAACTCTGTGTGGTTTCGTGTGACGTGTACGCTGTGTCTGGTGACGTTGTTTCGGAAGAGTGTACTGGTTTTCTCGATGCGAGGGACCAAGGCTTCTCGACCAACGGGTCTGTGTTAATGTGAAGGCTCTCGAGGGATCCTTCAACAGGTTTGGAGGGGTGGACCATGCGTGGTGGCTCCTTGACCATGGACTAGAGCGGGTGGAACCGGAGATACATCTTGGTCGTCAAACGGGCGCCACGATAGTTATATTTATTGCGTGTTTCATTTTATTGTTATCTCAATATTGCTATCTGTGCAAGATTACATTCATTCCCATTTCAATATCGCTATATGTGTAATAGATTCGTAATTTCATGCATTCCCATTTCATTTTCGTTATATGAACGATATATTCATAAATTCATACATATTCCAATATCGCTTGATGAATTGATAAATTGATGAGTACCATATTGATAAGTGCATAAATCACATGCTTTGGTCACCCTTGGTACTTAATAAGACCTTGTTTATATTGGGGTGTAGATCATATACTCTTATTTGTTGATTGTTGATAGGATGCTATTCACGTTTATTTAAAATTCCATTCGTTAAATTCATCTTTGATTTTTCTCGTTGAGTTACTTGTTGTTGATAGTTCCATGTTAGGAACTTTATAATTTTCCTTATCTTTGTGTTATAATGGTGTCAGATTTGTTCATCTTCAAATTGCGTTTATAAATAAACATCTTATTAACGCAGTTGCTTTCGGTGTCTTCACTAATCCAGTCCCAACCCGGCTTCATCCTGTGACAATATATATATATATATATATATATATATATATATATATATATATATATATATATATATATATTGTTTGTTAACTTTTAATACTTTGTTTGTTAACTTTTAATACTTCTTTGTTAACTTTTAATACTTCTTTGTTTGTTAACTTTTAATACTTCTTTGTTTGGTAACTTTTAATACTTCTATGTTGGTTAACTTTTAATACCTGTATGTTTGTTAACTTTTAATACTTCTGTGTTGGTTAACTTCTAAGACTTCTATGTTGGTTAACTTTTAATACCTCTATGTTGGTTAACTTTTAATACTTCTTTGTTTGTTAACTTGGAATACTTCAATGTATGTTGGTTAACCTTTAATACTTCTATGTATGTTGGTTAACTTTTAATACTTCTATGTTGGTTAACTTTTAATACCTCTATGTTGGTTAACTTTTAATACTTCTTTGTTTGTTAACTTTGAATACTTCAATGTATGTTGGTTAACCTTTAATACTTCTATGTATGTTGGTTAACTTTTAATACTTCTATGTTGGTTAACTTTTAATACCTCTATGTTGGTTAACTTTTAATACTTCTTTGTTTGTTAACTTGGAATACTTCAATGTATGTTGGTTAACCTTTAATACTTCTATCTATGTTGGTTAACTTTTAATACTTCTATGTTGGTTAACTTTTAATACCTCTATGTTGGTTAACTTTTAATACTTCTATGTTAGTTAACTTTGAATACTTCAATGTATGTTGGTTAACCTTTAATACTTCTATGTATGTTGGTTAACTTTTAATACTTCTATGTTGGTTAACTTTTAATACCTCTATGTTAGTTAACTTTTAATACCTCTATGTTGGTTAACTTTTAATACCTCTATGTTGGTTAACTTTTAATACCTCTATGTTGGTTAACTTTTAATACTTCTATGTTAGTTAACTTTTAATACCTCTATGTTGGTTAACTTTTAATACTTCTATGTTAGTTAACTTTTAATACCTCTATGTTGGTTAACTTTTAATACCTCTATGTTAGTTAACTTTTAATACCTCTATGTTGGTTAACTTTTAATACTTCTTTGTTTGTTAACTTGGAATACTTCTGTGTATGTTGGTTAACTTTTAATACTTCTATGTATGTTGGTTAACTTTTAATACTTTTATGTTGGTTAACTTTTAATACTTCTATGTTAGTTAACTTTTAATACCTCTATGTTGGTTAACTTTTAATACTTCTTTGTTTGTTAACTTTTAATACTTCTGTGTATGTTGGTTAACTTTTAATACTTCTTTGTTTGTTAACTTTTAAAACATCTGTGTATTTTGGTTAACTTGGAATACCTCTATGTCTGTTGTTTAACTTTTAATACCTCTATGTTGGCTAACTTTTCAGATAGTCCAATGACACCAGTACCGCTTATTTGATGTCAGGTATTTGTGTCGATTTTTAACAACAGTTGCATTGATTTTTAACTGAAGAAAAACCATGAACTGACTATAAATGTCAAAAGTCTCGTATAAGAGAAAAAAAAAAATGATTGGATGCCCAGTAGAAGTGTTTATTTGAACACGACTAATAGTGCTACATTTATCAGTTGTACAACGGCGGAAATAGCACACGTTGCGGTATCATTTTTACATGATGGTTTATACTAAGTGCGTGTTTTTGTCTGATTTCTTCTTTTTTTCTTACGATGTGCATCTCGGTTGTTATAGTGATGGACTTTAAATGGAATTTGTAAAGTAATCCTCCTTGAATAAGTGCCACACTTGTATATTTTTTAAAAATTTTTTAATTTTTTTTTTCATTTCCGTTTTCGAGTCTCTTGGTCTTTGTCGATTCTTTTTTATTTCTCAAGGAATCCATACAAACCTCACCAGAAATAACTGCACAAGTATGGAAATAATAAAAAAAAAGACTTTTGCTTAGAAAAAGGTATGATCTGCATGCCCAGAATATTAATTATTTGGTCATTTATTTTTGTCATTTCACTTGTTGTTCTTAAGCTTGATAGAAAATTTCATTCCATAGTATTTGAAGTTAGCATGATATCTGACCGCAGCTTTGGAAACAGACCCGTAGGACTTTTGCATCTGTTATAGAGATTACTTATCAGGCGTAAACTTAGTAATCGTTTATTATGTTCAGACGAACCCTCCGGGACCTTTTTACTAATAGTTTCTGTGTTGTGACCGATGAACTGTTCTTCACTTTAGAAGTAATTACATGTCAATTTAGTAGTGAATGCAGCCATTTTCCAGCTCTAGTGATTCTAATATGCTGTTTTCAAACTAATATCGAAAAAGATTTTTCATAAGAAAACTAAATCATTTTTAAAGTTTTGATATTGTTTTACCACTACTGGCCCTTCGCCCGTTGACCATCTGTCGTCGGTCAACCGTTAGCAATTGTTTGTTATCTGTACAAATCCTAAACTCCTAGGAATAAAGTCGTGAAGCTTTGTGTACAGTCTCATTCTGTGGTCTAATTGGCCCTTAATGAAAATGATCCCCCTCTGACGTCCAATAAGGAGGGGAAGTAAGCGATCTTAAAAATCTTGTTATCGCCACTTCGTCTGAAAGGATGATGGTATTGACAAAGGATTTTCAATAAAACACTTTATTTGCAATGTATAGTTGGTCGTAAATGAAAATAATGTAGTTCAGATGACCCACATGTCTGCCACGGGTCTATCTTGAAAATATTTCTATCGTTACTCCTTTCGAAAGCATTGTCGTATTGACATGGGGTTTTCACTACAACACGTCTTGTGATAAGGAGATGGTCCCATCTGAAAATTGAACTTATCTTACCGTCACCATAGCTGCCACAGCGGCCATCTTAAAATTGTTATGATCGTTACTCCTGAACGAAAGGAGTTATCGACATGATGTATTCTCTAAAACGCTTCTTGTAATATGTATTTGGTATTACAAGAAAATGATGTAGATGTAACCACTAATATGGCCGCCACAGTAAATCATGTTATCACTACTCATTCTGAAGATATGTTCATATTAACTTGGGCTTTCACTAAAACACTTACTCTGATATGTATTTCATTCTTCATGAAAATGGTACTGATCTAACGTACAACATGGCGGCCATCTTGAAAATCTTGCTATTGCTACTTTTTCTAAGTGATGACGGTGCTGACAAGTGTGTTTTCTTAAAATACTTCTTATGATAAGAAGTTGCTATTACATTCAGATGGTTTCGATCTTATCCCTCCTAAAGAGATGGACCTATCGACATTGGGTTTCTATTGAACACTTCTAACGATATCCAATTAATTTGTCTTAAATGAAAAGGGTGCAGATCCTACCAATGACATAGCCGCAACGGTGGCAGTCTTTAAATTATTGTTATCGCAACTACTTTTGAAGGTAAGATCGTATTGACATGGGTTTCACTAAAATACTTCTTATGATATGTAGTTGGTCCAAAATAAAAATGGTGCCGAATATTCCTCCAACATACGACTATCTTGAAAAGCGTCATATCATTACATCTCATGAATGGATGGTCATATCGACACGGACCTGTTCCTAATACTCTTTTTAAAAACATGTAATTTTCTCAGAAGGACTTTAACAAAATGAATTTGGTCCTGCGTGAAAATGGTGAAGCTCCGACCTTCAACATGGTGTGGCGGCTATCTAGAATATCTTGCTATTGCTATTCCCCTTGTAGGATGTTTTTTTGGATTTTTTGACACGATATTTTCACTCAAACACTACAGACAAAATGTTAGTTATATTAAGTGAAACAATGCCGATCTAACATTCAAAATGGAAGCTACAGCGGTCATTTTGAAAATTGTATCATCCTCACATTCTCTCTTATGAAAGGTCATATCGACGTGGAGTGTTCAGTGAAGGACGTTTTGTGAAATGTAGTTGGTCCGAGTTATTCTGTAATGGCTTGTGATCACCATAAAATTAACAATTAGGAATAGAATTTGATCAATCTTAGTATTTTGGTATACTAGTATCTTATTTTTTTTTTTACCATATGGCTTGTGAATACAACAATTCAAACAAATTGTTATTACTTATTTTAGCCAAACTTAGTATTTGGGTATATCTTGACAGCATCTGAGACGAGTTCAGTGATCTTCTATCCATGATAACATATGAAAGGTCATAACATTATACCGCACTTATCTTGTGAATATTCTAAATCAAATATATAAGAAACGATTTTTAAACAGAATTTGTCATGTTGGGATGTTTCAAGAATATCTCACATGCTTTTAGCAGTTGGAAAGAATAAAAAAAAAAAAAAAAGAACTTCTGGTGAATTTTCACGAGTTTTTTTCGGCTTGTAATGCGTCAGTTTATTCGATAGACTCACTGTTTTTAAACGGGTTGCCAAAATCGAATGTAAAAAAAGCTGCTACATTGTTTTTTCCCCTCTTTTTCTGTTAAGTTATGCTTTTTCTTTAATTGAAAATATTTGAATTTTAGCTTTACAGTACTGCAGATTCTACTCTGCACAATGTGGAGACTTTGTTCAAGCTCGTCTAGAGTACATAACCTGATTGCATCCATTTTCAGATAGAAATGGAAAAATCTCAAAACGATACGTTTTGTTTTCATGAATTAAATCAGGTTTATGTTTGTATGCTTTTGAATAATCCAGCATACTTGTTTTGATTGAGGGTTGTGGTGATATTAACTTCTATTTACATAATACTTGATTTGTAAAGAACTTTGTCTCGAGTTTGTGCCATATATAAGACTTGTATATAATATCGTGTTCTATTTTAAAGCGGAACGTACTTGTACATAATGTAATGTATTTGTAAAGGCTGCCTCTAAATGGAGGGGTTGAACCTAAATGAACGTCTCATTCACATACACCAAGACACGCATTTGTTAGACATACGCATGCTAAGTTAAGATTCTCTCTCTCTCTCTCTGCTTTGTTCCTATTACACAGCCGAGGTAAAAAATACATTCAAAGTAGAATTTTTGTTGTGTGGTTGTAGTACTGCGTTGGAAGGAAAAGATCAAGGATTTCTGCTTACGTCAAAATCAATATCAAGACCTTCGCAAGAAGTTGTGGCACAATGGTGTAATTTTAAACAACGAGATTCAATTCATTTCTGGACCAGTAATTATGTTCTTTTCAAGGTTTATGTTTTTTGTTTATTATCTCTGTGAATTTTATAAATATTTTCATTAATTAAAATACGATTTTATCTAATGGTTGACGACAGGTTGGTGTTGTCATGATATTACTAATGGATAAACACGACGAAATTCCGTCTTATATCTATTTCATCGCTCTCATCATAAATATTGCTATCTGGAAGAAAGCTTTTTTGTAAGGTTAATATGATTTTGAGCTAATTGAAAACCGGTTGGATTCAGGATAACAAATTGCTCATGATGTTTCATCAAAGTTTTGATTGTACATCCAGCGTTAAGAGTAGTAAAATAGTATTTAAAAAAAATATAATTTTTGACAGCAGCTCCCACCCCCACCCCCACCCCACCCCCCGCTCAGCACGACACTTCAGTAGATAATGAATACCACCTATACGTTCTTTCTCACCTCTTTTAAATCGCACTTCAGTGTATTGTAATCTTTTCACCTAAATTTTTTTGTCTCATAATGCAAGATTTTTATAAAAAAGAAAATATTTAGTGAAACCAATAGAACTTTAAACAAAGTATAAACTGTATGGGCCCAGGATAATTGCTCAATAGCTGGGAAGCACTGTATGGAGTAGTATCAGCAACAACAACAACAATAAAAATATCAATAATCAGATTTTTAAAATTCGCGTCTGCAAATTACACCTAAACTAACGGCAGCAAACAACAAGGACACAGCAACAGATTTGGACTGGTTGCAATTATTGTTGTGCAGTCGCATGCTTTGTTCCAAATTTGCTGAAATCTAGTGATCTCATAAATTGTTATAAAGCATTGTAGAATGTTTTGTATGTCTGCTTCTCAAATTCCATGCATGGACTACTGCTGAAGGCCATTAACACTATTTCAATTTCCCACAATTAATATGAAAGTAAGATATTTGATGAAGGACATTTTGTTTCCATGACAATACTTTCATTGACACCTAGGGGTTGGATTTCTTTCATTGGATACTTCAAGTTCTTTTTTTCCATCGCAGTTTTTCATGCATAAAATTAATCTTATGTTTGTAATAATTTGTGTCGTAAAAGCTAACTTGAAGCTAATATTTTTAATCATCATCATCATGTATTAAGGATTAAATTGAGTGTATCTAATATCGTTCCAGGACAGGCTACGGAATCATATGTTCTTGTCAAATTAATCAATGTTGGTTAGCTACTAAATGTAAGCAATCATTCAGCACCTACATACTTGGGTAGAAAAGGCATTCAGTTACTTCTGAAATCTTCTTTATACAGTTGTCATAAGTTACATTGATCATATGCGTTAAATTATATATATTTTTATTATAAATTGCACTTGTCATGAGTAGCCTCTCTATATTAGTGGATAAATAATCGTCACACACTTTAATATATTCTATGTTGTAGTTACATATATGACATATATTTGCTGAGTTCAATTGTTTTTCATTACAATCTGTGGATACTATAGGTTTTGCATTGTTCGACCTAATTCGATGTACACTGATCTTACCCAAACAATTATTTTTTTCAAAAAAACACCGAATGGAATAAGTACATCTGTATACGAATGGTTTGTAATATTTATGAACTGACGTAAGGTACAAGCAAAATTCTGATGGAATATGCTTAGATATTTGCATTGTCCAGGATATATATGTTTGGTGTATGTCAATGTTACAGTTTTGCGGCACGATTATACTTTCAAAATCATAATAAACAGCATACGGAACTTTTAATTGGTGCTGATAATTTTTACATTTTACAACTGATTCGTCCTCATACATTATATCTATTGTGCTGTCTACACTGTAACAAAGTCTTTTGTGTTCCGATAGGTTTAATAGTGTAATTAAAAAACTGAAACATTTTTACAAATATATTTCTATCCGTTATGTATATTTATCTTTGATGACACCAATCTGGATATATTTTTTATTCCAACGTAATGGTACCTTTGATCAATGTAGCTATTATGACTATGGCTTGAAGCGATACTGATCAACATGTACACGTGTTTAATTTTCTCAGTCCCAGTTACTATTACAGTTTTAAAATATTTTCTGTTAGCAGCATCGTCCCTTGGGGAAAAAATTTGCCGCTCCGCGTCTCGTAATGATCCGGATTTTCTAATGCTGACAACTCGACGTGATCTAGCAATCAAGATCGCGTTACTGTGATAATACTATATATATGTCCAATGGTAAATAATTAATCTTGTAAAAGATCCATTTTATACGTTGCCTTATTTCTTGACCAAATTGGTATGTAAAATGTCAAATAAATGTCCGACGACATTATACATTTCACCTCGGCCTAATGTGGTAATAGGTCTTAGACGTTCTATGGTAGAATTCTCTGTACTCAGTTTACTCTCCATCGTTGGTGGGTCTCTTCATAATTCTCATCGTTAAGGCTAGCTGAACTTTTTCAGGACCAAATTGTATAATTTTGCGAATGATGATCTTTTCGTGTTTTTTTTTCTTCTTAATTCACACAAATCTTGCTTTGTAACAGCCTAAAACATCTGAACTCATTTCAGTTTTTTCTTCAGTGATTTTCCAAATCTATTAGTGATAATGTTGTTGATATTTTGGTTATTCATACAACTCAATTTTTGTTTTGGTGGGGGGGGGGGGGGGGCGGGGTTTGGGGGGGTGGTGGTTGGTTCGTCGTCGAAGTATCAATGGGGCCTGTAATTTTTCTGGCTTTCTTCAATCCGTATATCAAGTATTGATGTCTTCCTTATTGATTTATTTAAGTAGGAATATATATATATATATATATATATATATATATATATATATATATATATATTTCACTACTAATTGTTGACATACGAAAACAATTTTTTATATTTTATTCACTTTTATATTTAATTAAGTGAGAAAATGTCAATGGTCTGTTTCACTATTTTAACTTATTTCAGTTAGGAAATTTACTTGCTGAGGTTGATTCAGAAATTAAGAACTGATTTTCCTAACATAGGTTGACAGTTTATCGTATTATATACTATTATTGTGTATCTTCAAAAAGTATAATTCATACCTTTTTTCCGCCCAAATACCTTTAAAAGCATAAAGCCGTTTCTGAGTTTTGTTTTTAAATAAAGGAGACACAGGTAAATACTTTTACAAACTTTCCTTACCTTTGTAATTTTCGCCGTCGTTTTCTACAACATTTGAGAAAAGGTAGGAAAAAAACAAAAAAAAACAAACTATATGTATTGTAAAGGAAATAACTTACAAAAGCATAACCAACACTACAAGATTTATCTCCCTTTGACAACTTTGTGTGTGTCTTTATCAACTTATAACAATATTAGCTTTTTGCGCTATACTTAAATGTTCAGGCAATAGATTAGAGAATGGTCGTTGTTTCAATAAAACAAGAGTTGTTCTTTTGGAACATCCATGTTGTGTTTCAGAATTGTACACGTGTGTTCGTTGTGTTTTATACATTCATCAATGTTTTAGGCATGTTCTTGTTGTTTATTTGAAACAAGATTTGTTCCTTTGGAACATCGTGTAGGAAGTATGAGAATATTTAAAGCATTTTAAACTGAGTGTTTCCGAATGGTCTCGTATAGAGATAAGAGGATGTTTAAAGCATTTTAAACTGAGTGTTTCCGAATGGTCTCGTATAGTGGTACGAGGATGTTTAAAGCACTTTAAACTGAGTGTTTCTGAATGGTCTTGTATAGGGGTACGAAGATGTTTAAACCTTTTTTTAAACTGACTGTTTCATAAATCTCACATATATACTACTCATGACACAGCAACGTAGTCGAATTTCATAATTTAAGAAGTATAATTCAGTATATAATAATCTTTTATTTTAATTTACTATTTTGATCATAAAAGAGCCATCTAGAGGAAATATTTTAGGAAGAGCAAGGCAACTAGTTATAAAATCTACCGTATATACTCGCGTATAAACCCGGTCCAAATGCAAACAACATAGACCCTGATCTGCCGTCGCATAACTCGCTGGCAGATCAGGGTATATGTTGTTTGTTCTACTGATTAGTCCTTACAAACTGCATAGACCCAGATCTGCCGGCGCATTATGCAGTAATTACAAGCTGGTGTGGTTCAGTTAACGAGATATATATCTTTGGAAGTCTTCGCTTAAAACCGGTTGAGATTCATACAGTTAAACACTCATTAAATCATGTTATCTACCTTTAAGGGAAAAAGAAATATTTACACATAATTTTCTTTTGTATTTTGAATACGCAAAGCAATTAATGGTAAGGAAAGTTTTGAAGTCAAGTCTAAAACAAACTTTGAAACGCAACAAATGCAGGCCAGTTCACATTAGATTGAAAGTCCTTTAAATCACCCGCTTTCGTTAAACTTGTACGAGGTTCACATTATTGGATCTTCGTGCATATTTCTCATCATCATTATCGTCATCATCCAATGCTCTGTATGTGTAATTCTTTCTAAAGTAATGTGCTCTTTAGCGCGAAGAATCTTGGGCAGCCATTCAACGTCGCACAATTTTTCACAAAACATGAAAACTGATATAATTTATTGCAAACGGTCCTTCCTGCAAAATAGATCTAACAATACCTAGGGGTTATATTTCTTTTATAATATTAGCAACTTCCCTTGTATTTATAATCCTTGAACCATAACATAAATGTATCTATACAAAAACTGTCGTCATGAATGGGAGCAACAGCGTCATTCCTATTTGCTAATTTCAATTTATCATTGCTCCAAGATTTATGTGTGTGTATTCATATAATCGTCTCTCCTTTTCAAAATTTCCATGACAGTTCCAGATGAGACTGCGCATTATGGATTTCCTGCAACATTTTTGGTTGTTGATTCAAGGAACGAGCAACCTAAGGCAAGCACTACTATATATGTTCATGTACAGAAAGAGCATTCAGTGCTTTACAGACAGTATTTACTTAATTTTTACATTTTACAGGAACCTACTTTCGTTTTGACTTTCAAAATGTCACAAAAATATAGTGTTTGTGCGGCACATGGTGTTATTTTTCCCTGATAGAGACTTCGGGAAGACAAGCAATTAAGTTATTAATTGCAAAAGTATAGGAGAAACACATTCTCTACGATCCCTTTGATCGCCAAAGTAAAGAAACTAGATAATTGGTCTCTTTGGTATGTGAAATTACCTTTGATTTCCGTTAGACTTGTATTTAGAAGTTGCTGCCGATTTTCTTGGCCTCTCTATGGAGGTTTGCATTGTTTTGAAAAAGAGTAAAAACTAGACAAAGGTATTTTAGGTATAAACGAGATTCGCTTGAGATCCTGCAAAGTGGATATCACGAAAACAGGATGACTGACTTTACACTGAAGACAGGTTTCATAACTGAGGAGCAAGTCAAACTTGCTATTTGTGAAGATCGTACGAAGAATGACGTCATGTTAAGGTCCTTCCGAGTATTGTATTCATATGCATCGCATTCGTTTGGCTGAAATTACTGTAAGCTATGATGCAGACGCAACATGATTTTGTGACGTGGCCCCTGATAAGGCCCAGTCAATCATGATATGTATGGTTACTGCTATTTGAGAGGAATACAAATGAAACTTCATATTTTACCTTCATAAAGTTAAATAAAAGTTCTGTACATAGTTCTAAAGACTATGCAGTCAAAAAAGACTATACGATGTATATTTCAACTTGAAACGTGAAAATGGTTGGTTTTGGTCCTGGGTAAACTTAATCGTTATTGCATTGTAATAGCCGTTTAAATTATCATGACAAACGAATATATTAATATTATAAAAACTTTCTTTCCAGGTTGATGCTTTTTATTGTTTTAAAAAATCACACGAGAAAACAACAATAGTCTTCTCGACCGTTCCTTTTCATTTTTTAATCTTGTCACGTTCTCCATCAATGCTATGGCGAATCTAGCAGTCTGTCTTAACGCATACAATCAATATCAGTTGAAAATCGGGTTAACGATGGCAAAAGCACACAGTAAATGACACTGCAATTACACTGCATGACAATAGCCGAATATACGAAAATATACGTTCCATTTTTCACATTTCTCAAATTGTGCCTTAAAATCTTAAAATATTCAAACTTGAGCTCATTCCGTTTTTTCATCATGCACGATTTCCATTCGAAATAAATATTTTATTGAGATTAAGAAAACTATTTGGTAATTGCACATCAGCTGCGATCAGGATAAGAGCTCGCTCTTTATGTTCCCAGGCAGTCTTAGTTTCGTCGTAGAATCTCAATAAATGATCCAGAGTTGTGGCGTCTAATGCTTCTCTCACGAACAAGCAAGAACCATTCTTAGAAGTGACAATGGCAAACTCGTAAAATTTACGATATATCATTTTTATTACACATTTTAAAGTCCTTGACACCTACTTTGTCTAAATTCTGATTAGAAACAAAATTATCAGTAATAAAAGCTTGCATTCGATTCCATCAATTTCTATAAAAAGTAACAATAAAAGCCAAGTTTCCATTTTATTTTCAAAACTTTCTCGTATTTTGATGAAATTGACTTTAAGCCAGTATGAACTGAATTAAACACAAAGAGGTATATTTTGTATCGGAAATTATTTATCACACTTGATGCGTTTAGCGCTGCCTTTGGGCATGAAAAGCTTTCATTTTTTGAAAGTAATGATAAAAATATCAGACAATATCCTGTCAAGCGCAGAAGTTTAATTCGAACACAAGTTTTTATTAAATTCTATGATAGTGGGGGCTGGGAGTGGAGTTCGGAGTGAAAAAACACTGCAGCTTTCATCCACAAACCTTTTTGCTGTAGCAGTTTCAGGCTGTGAAGTCACTGCTGACTTGTAATAAATGCCGCCATTGATGAAATGATGAGGGAAAATTATAAACTACAGTCACCTTAAGTTACCCTTTGGTATTTTATATGTAGTTTCTTCCAATCAGAAATATCGAAAATTATTCAAATTCCAGCAACAGAGTCATCCTTTCTTACTAGCCACAATTTACACGGCAAGACATTCAAAACACAGTTAAACATCGTTGATTTTGAAGGGCCAGTTTCTTAATTCTTCCCGGTGAGAACACACTGGAATCGTATGCCGCAGAGATTTACTGTCTTAATGGCTCATAGGCTCCAGTGATTCCTTGGGAATATCATTTCTTTCAGTTTGCATTCACAATCTTTTGGCACTTGCGGTTTTCCCAAATAGAAGCGACACTATTATGGTTTGCAATGTTTACCCCATTACTCCGAATAATTACTTAATACTTGCAAGAAAATGTTCTGTTAAAATCCATTTAGGTTACATCTTGGGATTTAAATGTATGTTTCCCACGACGCAAATTATTATATGCTTCTGAATTAAGAAACTTCCCTTCCCCAGAACATCCATTTTGATCAACTCCTCAGACTGATCCAATAACACATTTAAAGACAGTAAGAATCCGTATTCTTACCAGGACCAATTCTTAATTATTCACGGTAATCAAACACTGGGACTAGGTGCCACAATGATTTACTCTTCACCTGATTAGGATATATTCTATGACTCGCAAACGACAGTTATTACTTCTAGTGTGAATGACTAACTGCAGACACATGGTACACAGCCGTACCATACAGAGTTTTCCGGCTGTCCAAATACCATCGTCATATAGCTTGACTCACTCGAAACACTTGTTAGATGCTTCCTAATCCGAATGAACACACTGGTATATAAATTAGGAAAAGGTCTTTCATCGCTGAGTTGACTTTATATATATATATATATATATATATATATATATATATATATATATATATATATATATATATATATATATATATATATATATATATATAGATGATAGATAGATAATTCCAATTATGCGATTTCTAATGGAGAAAGACGAAATCCAAAGAATCCCTCTTGAGATGAATAAGCGAAAACTATGTTGATGCATCTTCAGGATAATTCAACCACATAGTAGATTAGAGATTACATTTTGATCCTTTGAGGCAAGATGGACGAGAGGGATTTTTTTTAAATATGTATGAATCATTCGTATGAACAAATTGTTTCAATATCATTTAAGTTTCAGAAACTATCCTTATAAGTTAAACACGTGTGTTGTTTGCAATTTTCTCACAATTAGACGTAGCATATACTTCTCAAAATAAATCTACGGGGTCTTCATTTCCTTTTCCAAGACATATCACAGAACGTACTGGAAACTGACACGCATGGTGATTAAAGATTCGAGTCCTTTCGACACTTTACACAACATATGTTAAATATATAGCGGATTACAACTCTTGATCAACTACCGGCTCGAGGTCAAAGACCGATTATTAGGGTATAATAGTCTTTTTATTAGCGCAGAAGGACCGCCCGTAACGAGAAAGTGATTACTCACAAAATATTCCGCATGATTAAAGTATCTGCCCACCCAAAAGCATAATAAGAAACCAAGTAGAGTCATTAGCTCATTTATAGTAATAAGCATTGTGGAATGGAATCAGTTATGGATTGATTAAGGGTCTCATTACCTTGATTACAAAACCATTTCACCCCATTTTAATTGCTCTCTCAATGAGAGATAACTTCCTAAATGTTGCTGCTACAGCGATGTTGAATGTTGATGATATGACCCCTTCTCTACCTCCTTTCCTTTACAGAGAAATTGTGCCAAAGTACCAAATTTCTATTGACATAAGTGAACAAGACACACTCGATATCATGTTCAGTATTCATGGTAACACACTTTTGGTCCGGATGGAATCATCCATATAATGATTAAGGGTGTTGCTACATTTATAAATAAACCAATGCACTACATTTTTAACGCTCTCAATGAGAGATGTTTTCTAATTGTTAGAAACTTGCAGGTGTATTTCCTCTGCATTCAGAGGCTGAGCCTCCTTTACCTAAAAACTATCGGCCAATTTCATCACTAAACCGTCTTAGTGCGATTTTATGAAAGCTATTTCTTGACACATGCAAATAATGACTTTATAACGAGAAATATATATTTTACAGTCTCTAGTCAGATGTTTTTCACTGCCACTCCACAGAGTTTGAATTTTTGGAAATGTATCACAGTCGTTGTGAAGTATTTGATGATGCACAATATACATGTATTATTTACCTCTGACCATCCCAAAGTTTTATTAAAGTTTGATATAAATGTTAGATTTGTAAATTATATCAATACTATATAAATGATTATCTACTCGGTTGTGTTTAAGATTACTTATCTAACAGAAAGCAAAGAGCGATGATAAAAGAATCTCTGTCACATAAAATCCTCACGAGATCTGGAGTTCCCCAGGTTCTGTCCAAGGGCAATTTCTCTGCCAAGAAGATGCTATTGGTTCTGGGAAGTAACGAAGGCAATATAATAGAAGTGATGAAAATACGAGGAAAAAGATCCTAATTTACACTACCGAATGCTTGAGCTGGGTACAAGGAAAACTCTGTACCGCGGTATACCGCGGTATTTCTGAACACACCGCGATACGTACCTCGGTATACCGCAATCATATAAGGGACCAACAATTTAATTTTTGCGGCAGGGGCCTGGGATTTTTTTTCTTCTTCTAAAGTCTGGTACTTAAAAAAAAATTGGAAAAATATCTTGTCTGATTTACAGCAAAATAACACCACATTATATCCAATATATTATTTGAAGAAAAAATAGATATTATTTTGAGATAAAAGAAAATAAAAATCTCGGTTTCAAAGAAAATCGCAACCCCCCCCCCCCCCCGCGAAAATTAAATGGTTAGTACCTTAAGGCAGATCAATTTGCTATGTGTGTGTTAATTGCTGTACAAGTTGTCATCTAAACACTGCAACTGAAGCGAGATGATTAAATATACACTATAGCTGACACAATGTAAGAGATATTGTGCTGGTATTATAGAGCTTGTTGATTAAAATATAAAGTATTGACAGTGAAGCCTACAATTTACTGGCTACATTATTGACTTAACAGGCAGGGAAATTTTGATGCCAACACCCAGGAAAGATATTTATCAGAGAGGGCCAGTAAACATAAAACACACTGACTCAACAAACGAGAAAATATTTAGTGGACTAGAGAAATTACGTAAAATTCAAAAAAAAAACAAAAACAACTGCTCTCCTGAAAGTCTTCGGATGATTATCGGTCCTACAAAGGAATACATGTACTTAACACATTAACACACGCTAGTAATTAACTAAAATAAAATCACTTTTTTCTTTTTTTTTTTTAATCCGAAAGTTTTCCGACAGTTGGATTTGGCCCGAATATATTTCATTACATCTCATTCGGCCGCCATCTTGGAATAGATGACACGTGAAAAACATGTGATTCATGGTTCATAAATATAATTATATTTGTAATATCCGAAATTATTTAGTGACAAATACAGCTATTTGTAAAAAAAAAAAATATAAAATATAAAATATAAAAAAAAATATGGAATTATTTTGTCATGAGAAATGAAAACATGTTTTTAACATCAATAAATTCGTAACAGAATTACCCGGGAATATCCGTACATTCCTTACTGACGGAAATAACCGAAGTACCGGTACAGTGAAATAGTACCGTAATACGTACGACCGGAAAAAAATACCGAAGTTAACCGGTATACTGGTAATATCGCACAACTCTACCGAATGCTGATATTGCTGACTGAGTACGCATTGTTGGTGTATTTCCAAATGCAAAACTTCCTCCTAATTTTAAATGAGTGAAATCAATGTTAATGCATCTTTCGTATAATTCAATCGCATAGTTCCTAAATACGAACAATCATATTTCAAACTAAATAGTTTGATCGTTCTTTTACTTGAGACCGTCAAATGAGACAAGAAGCATGAGAAAGGAATTATTTTAAGATGAATAATCAACTTTTTTTAGAATCAAGAAATCGGTTCAATTTTGGTTAAGTTTCAGACACTACCTAGCTTTCATATTTTCTCAAGATATAAAACTAATACAAAAAAGCCCACTTGAACCGAGTGCTCAGAGTACTCAAAAGCCCACTCGAACCTGAGCGCTCAGAGTACTAAAAAACCCACTTGAACCTGAGTGCTCAGAGTACTCAAAAACCCACTTGAACCTTAGTACGCAGAGTACTCAAAAGTCCACTCGAATAGAGTGCTCAGAGTACTCAAAACCCCACTATAACCGAGTGCTCAGAGTACTAAAAAGATCAATTGAACCCGAGTACTCAGAGTGGTCAAAAGTACACTTGAACCGAGCGCTCAGAGTATTCAAATGCCCACTTGAACCTGAGTGTTCAGAGTACTCAAAAGACCACTTGAACCTAAATGCTCAGAGTGCTCAAAAGCTTCATGACAATAAAACAAAATCCCAATGAGTCATCAAAGATTTCGCGTAATTACGCCCTTAATTAACAAGTTTTTGTTTGTGTTTAGCAATCAAGACTCGTTAATTTACAGTCAGCACAAACTACTTTACGAGCGTAATTGTTGCACGAATTTAGTGTATTGAAAGAGATCGGGGACATTTACACTACCGTGAATTTCCAAGGTCATGAATAGTAGCAAAATATGTTGCCAGTTTTTGAGCACCTGATACTGCTATTTTAACAACCCCATTTGACATGTAAAAACAAATTCTAAAACAATCATTCTCAGCTTGGTCAAAAACATACATTAACAAGAAGTAGTGGAAGTTTTACTAAAGAGGTGAAAAATTAGCTGACAAAATAGATTGGAAATAGAAGACACATAACATGAAATAAAGAGATAAAAATAAAATAAATAATCATATAAATGGAGCTTAAATTGCACCAGAAGACATGAAAGCAAAATGCTTCATAGCAAAGATGCAATGAATACTACAGAGCAGTCCGTTTCAAGGTTTTCTATTAGGATGAACGTGATAAATTAATAAAAGAAAAACGCCATAAAATTTTCGTCAAGGAGAAGGGGTTTAAAGTCAAAGTATCATGC
The DNA here is from genome assembly GCA_029931535.1 of Margaritifera margaritifera. NCBI lineage: Eukaryota > Metazoa > Mollusca > Bivalvia > Unionida > Margaritiferidae > Margaritifera > Margaritifera margaritifera. The sequence goes on along the minus strand of JAQPZY010001697.1, from coordinate 9,351,218 downwards.
AATGAGAACCGCGTAATTTAATATTGATTTTGACTAATGTATTTCTCGGGGAGTGTAAATAATGATCTCCCAAAGGAATATGGATGCATGAGGATCCAAATAAAGTGAATACTTGCCATTTAAAGGTATGTGTTATCAAATTCCCCAAAAATACACCCATTACTGAAATAGTGGGTTCTGAGCGCCTACGTGATCTGTATGACTTTTACCATAAAGTATGGCAAAGTTCTGAGTATTTAATGAATTGTAATGAGGTATTTCAGGAATTCAACTGAATATGGTAAGCAATTAAACAAGGTAAAAGAGTGACACATGTAATTGGATCTGAAATCAAAGGGTGGTACAATGTTATAAGAGATTTCAGCACCATAATATATGTTTTTAACACTGGTCATCAACTGAGATAATATAGGTTTACAGGAATACGTCGTGAGGATGGTATGTTATTCTCAAACGATGTAAATCGAACGTAAAAAGAAAAATACATGAAGCAATGAACGCTGCAGGATTTGTTACGGCGATGTTGGTGCTCAATACGCAACGAGGTTTAGGAACATTCATGATGTGGATTGGTTAGCAACGACAATGGTATATTATTGGGCGGGTTACACACCCATCTTTAAGGATGTCCGCTTTTCTAAAATCTACGCTGACTGCGCAGCATAAAATTACGTGATTATTACATTATGACGTCATCGATATGAGATAATATAGGTTTACAGGAAGACGTCATGAGGATAGTTATTCTCAAACGATGTTAGCATATTCACCCACAAAAACAGTGGAAGCTGTCCTTGACTGTCGTCGAAAAGTTGAGGGAAAAGATCAGCTAAAACTGAAGTTAGTGTCCGGATTTATTGAGATGGTACGCGTATTTTTTAGAACGACTTTAATATGGACAGAACTTGATACAGCAAAGAAATAAAACATACACTAGACCAGATGTTTCAAAACGTAAGTCATCATGTTATTTTAGAGTGTGCAGCTTTACTCTCTCTCTCTCTCTCTCTCTCTCTCTCTCTCTCTCTCTCTCTCTCTCTCACACACACACACACACACATATATGAGGTTACATACACACACACTTCCTTAGACGCAGTCGATAAAAAAAACACCAAAAAACCCCCAAAAAACAAAACCAAAAAACAAAACAACAACAACAACTAGTTAGGTTTGAACTTATGTGGCCACTTCATTTAACATTTGTCGAGGAGATTCGTGCTTGATATTCTTTTGGTAAACAGCATGAAGAACAACTGCTTCGTTTTCTGTTTAGGAATAGATTTTTCATTGATTCGCTTTCAGCTTTTCTCAATCCGAATTGATTTAATTTTGAGTGTTGTTTTTCACGTTGTACAACGATGAGGTCCATAAACAATGCCGACTCTATCTTTTTCTCTCTTTGAAAAAAAACAAAAACAAAACAATTATTCTGCTAAGTAGACATATTTGTCATTGCCAGTAAACTGTAGACTATATTGCAATAGTTAAGAAATAAAAACTCATTTCTTTAATAGCGAATTTTGTACACAAGCTAGGTCAAGTGGGCGCTAATTCCAAATTTCGACATCGGGAAATAAAGGTAAAAGTAATGAAGCAAACCGAAATTAACTTTGCAGTTTAATCATATGTGTCTTTGTACGCCGTAAATTTCACTTTGGGCACTTGGACTATATAGTCCAATGGAGGCTGCTGGTGTAATGATTTGATGACAGAGGATAAGTTTGTGCCAAGTTGTCAGGCTACTGGTTGCCTTAAATTACAGATATTGAGTACTGTCTTGCATGTATTCATGCACTATTAGACAAGGTTATAATGCTCTTTTTAATACATTTTTAAAAATAATTTTCCTTGTTTTGTCTTTATTAGGTGTAAAATTGAATTATAAGTATAGGCCAGTTTATTATTTATGTTCACAGTTTGCACAGCGTTTTTTCGGTTCGTACTTCAATGACGTAAAAAAATAAACTTTCAATCCTTAAATGATTCACCCACCAACATATACTTTCCTTTGTGTATTTGAGAAGAGTCCATATTCAACTATATGTAGCGCAAGAAACAACAATTAAAACAACAAATGTTGCCAATTTTTCTGATGGTTGTCAAGGTCAAGCTAACTCTCAACGATACAAACTAAATTTCAGTAGAACTTAGTCTGGTGTAAGCAAATCAAACCGTTCAAAACATTTGATTTTTTTCCCACACAGTAACATAGGAAAGTTAAGAAAAAGCCAAGGTAACATTTCTGCTTTGCCCGTCAGCCCATACGGGAACTTTTTGTTTCAGCGCAGTAACATAAGTTCCACATCAAGTACCGTTACGAAATTTTACAGAAAATAAAGAAGGCTGTTGACATTAAGGGTCAATATGACCCTACATGCGTATATGCTTTCTGTCTGATGCGTCGAACTCGACTAAATATGGCTTCACGAGTCATTACTGATATGATGCCATTACGGTACATATACTTTTCTCATTTTCAAGGTATAAAGTGCCCAAGTGAGTATCACTGTCTTTTCCTTCACTAAATACGAGTAGGTTGCCTGTAAGGTACAAAAAAGTTGACAGGCCAAGGTCACTTTGATCGGACGAAGTAAAATAACTTCTAGCATTGCTTCACACATACACTTATGCCTTCGCAAAATTTATAAGGTATTTTTTTTTCTTCTGGAAACTGCAACAGACCTACTATATTTTTTAAGCTGGAATATGCAAGGTAAATGCATCTGCAGTCAATAGAAAAACTTAATCCACTAAAATGCTTTTTGAGATTTAGGTTTCTATATTCATTACATTACCTCAACACATTTCTATAATTACCACTGCTAAGATAAATACAGATGAACGACTAAACCAATGGAAAGATGGTACTTTATCCATACAGCATGTATGGAGCATAAGTCATATCAAAATATCGCTACAAATCACTGGTTACACCCTCTTAATCCTCTCCAAATAAAATGTAACAAATCACGAGAGTTGTTTCCTCACAAAGTTATGTATCTGTACTACATTTGCACATTTCTGTGCAGTACATGCCTGTTAATCTTCAGGAGCAGCGTTAACTGTACTACATTTGCACATTTCTGTGCAGTACATGCATGTTAATCTTCAGGAGTAGCGTTAACTTTAATACATTTGCACATTTCTGTGCAGTACATGCATGTTAATTTTCAGGAGTAGCGTTAACTTTAATACATTTGCACATTTCTGTGCAGTACATGCATGTTAATCTTCGGGAGTAGCGTTAACTTTAATACATTTGCACATTTGTACATGCATGTTAATCTTCAGGAGTAGCGTTAACTTTAATACATTTGCACATCTCTTTGCAGTACTTGCCTGTTCATATTCACGAGAAGCGTTAAGTGCAGAAGAACTTCTGGTACACATTGTAGAGATTCTATGACAGCGTCATGGGATTGAGGCAAAGACGAGGATCTAGAATATTTTTATTGGAAACATCATCTTGCTATCACACAACAGATATCCAGACACATTACTTCGAATCCCTAAAAGGGAAGACAATCTATTTCAGTCTTCTTTCTATTGAACATATTCCTACTAGCAGTTTGGAGAGAGAAAAGTTTATTCGGATCAAATACATATAAATTTCTTCTTGTTTTTCGTAGTGGCTTTAGTGATATAAGTATGAGAAAAGAATGGATGATATCCTTGTAACGTGACATAAAACAAAGTCCACAGTGATACTTTGTCCTGACCTGCAAGCTTGTTAGTTTATTATAACCAGAGGAAGCTATAACAACCTGTCAGAATCCTTATGTACAATTTAGCATATAGTCCCAGAGACGATAATGTGTCTGTAAACAATGCTGGGTTGTGCATAAGAGCAAAATCTGAAGACATTAGTATCTGATGCAAACCACAGATGGTAGTATTGATGGCGTCCAGTATATTATCATGGTTTAAGTGTCGAACATTCAAGCGGTTCTTCTGTTGATGTCAGTTCTACAGAATTAACTTTGATGATTGTCTGGCCAAACAAATAAGGTCTATTCTCTAGTCGGTATGTACAAAGAAATTTTGCTTTGTAAAGTTGTCTACTTTGGTCATTTCAACCACGACACATTCACCTTTTGCAGTTTTTTCTCTTCTCTCTCTCTCTCTCTCTCTCTCTCTCTCCTAGTAATACGATTTATGAAATGTGTTCATGTTATATAAGTCAAAGGAGGAACAAACTGACAATGAAAAAGTATAAATCAATTTCTTGTTTACGTCTCATAGCAACCAACAATCGCAGGAATAAAGCTTGATGCCTTTTTAAACTTACAAACTGTAATGTTTTCGCAATTTATTTTTTAAAAAAGGATTTTGGGACATTCTCCAAACTTCTAGATTTACTTTTTTAATTAGAGACCAGAATGCCACACGACCCAATATAATCCATAACAAAGGAATGATTTTATACTTCATAAGAACTCTAATATCATTGTTGCACATCAATATTTGTGTGCAACAATGTTTTAGATAAAACCTAGTTTGTTACTGCGAATTTTAATTTATTTACATTGATTTGTAATCTTATAATTATAGTTTGTCACATCTCGGTACGCTTAGCTTTCTTGCACATAAATTACAGGTGACTCATGTGCTTCAACTGAAAATGACCTTATGATCCATATTTAAAAACATTGGGGAAAATCTGATACTTCTTCTTAGAGTAAAAAGATTCTGGATGGGCGACCTAGAACCTCTGTCCAATTTTTGCAGTGTTTCATACAATGACATGTTCCAATTGCATAAAATACGATACTTAAACCACGTGTATTAACATTAAAATGCCATCTCTGAATTGAAGTGTTGGATTACGCATAGATTAAACCTTTCAAAAGTCTCTACTTCTGCGATATTGTAGGAGTAATGGAGTTTATCATTAGGAAAATTGCATTCACAGATTATTAAGACTTCTTGGTTCTTCTAAATTTCAAATGACATAGGACCATCATCAATTAGGAATTCAGTGTCATAAAGAATAGTCTATTTTTATTTCCATGTAACGAGTTCATCCATGATGCTTGCAGATCCTCTCTTTAATGCTAAAGAATTACATGAACCATTAATTGTTTTACCAAATGCATCGCTAGGTTTCTGTATTTCCTCTGCACGAGTGCTACATTTTCAGCGAATGTTTCAGCCATTCAAGGAGCGCCTTCAGCATCATTATATGAGCATTAACACCCTTTCAGTGTGCCTACTTTTTAATTATTTGTTGTGATTGCTGGACAGTTACACTATATCAGGTTATTCAGTCACAACGAATACTAATCAATTCAGTTTAATATTATAAGATATTGGGCTTAGTCAATAACAGTAAATTCAATTAATATTCAATAAAACATCGTGTTACATTAGCCATGACTCTAATTCTTATCTTATAAGGTTTTAAATGATACTTGTTACAACTTTCCTTACCAACTTTGCACGGAGTTACAACTGGCCCTGTATTAATGCAATCATCGTCAATACAACACACACACACACATACACACACATATATATATATCTATATATATATATATATATATATATATATATATATATATATATATATATATATATATATATATACATATATATATATGTTTGATCGTATTGAATACCTAGCGGTAATAATTGACAAGTTAGGATCATTGTCAGACACATCATATATTCATTTACAAAAATAGAGGAAGGACCATTAGGGGTGCATAAACGTTCAAAACAAGAACAATATATGCTTTTCTACTTGATTAAATCTGTGTTGAATACTCAGATAAGAGACTATAGTAGACTATCTGAATATAAATTAACAGGTATAAATATTTGTTTGAAAATCTCCGATACAAGATAAATATGCCCCAGCAATTGAAAGATAATTTTAATTGTCAATAAATGTCTACGAGATTGCTCACAAGTTGATGCAACCTTTGGTGGTAACACAGCAAGAAAAACCAATACATGTTGACAGGCATCCTTACACTAAATGGGATCTTTATATATTTCCTTCCTTTTCTCTACATGATTGATGAAATCTAACGTATTATTATAAGATCAAATAGACCATGACTATCTTACTTGTGTTATACACTATTTTGGACACAAGAAATAAAAATCAGCATAATGTATGTTGCATTTTCTTGAAAAATATGCATTTTAATGAAATGGCTGGAAATTTTAGTGCAAGTAGCCCTCTTGAACAGCTTAAATAACACCTGCTTGCTTTGCCATCCTACGCAAAAACAAAGAAACGGAACTCGATAAACATTTTTTTCTTTCTCTTTAGGCTTTAATGCTGCTTTCGATTAAATGCAAGAAACACTATTCACTCGTCAGCAAATCTATTTGTTATATATATTTAACTTTAAAAAATAACTAAATGTCAACATTTTTGGCCAAAATCTGCACTCATGTTATTGCTTTGGAAGTAAAATGTGTTAAATGTCTGTTCTTATCTGTCAATAACTGGACCGGAATAATGGAGAAAGTTGAAATATCAGAAGTTTTTAAATACATGGGTCATTTTGGGAAATACAAAACTGCATAGGCATTATTTGCCTAAAGCTTGGCATACACACATTGAAGTTAAGTTGTCACGAACTCATTTGTATGATGATTTTCAAATGTCAGAAGATATTCAAACTGTTAAGAATCCTAACGTTTCAAATTTGATGCCCTTAGAGCCAAGAACTTAATATATTCCTCACAATTTACCAGAACAGGAACCCCACCATCGTCCTTATTATAGCTTTACATGTCATCCTGAATCAAGCTTTTTCTATATAAAATGGTCAAGAAATGTCAGAGCTCATAACTCTTGTCAATACAGACTGAACATTACTCCAGTTATGGTGGCAGAGCCTGATGAATGCATAGAAGATGATTAATTATTAAAGGAAAATGTGTTCTCTACGGATTTACCCCTTAATGTTATTCAATGCAGTACTACACAAACTGAGACCATTTGAATATAACGTAGACATGTATAAAACATTGTTTGAAAATATATCCCAGCAAATGAAAGATAATATAATATGTCAATCAATGTCTACGAGACTGGTCACAAGTTGATAAAACCTGTTGTTCTAATACAGGAAGACAAACCAATATATGTTGACAGGCATGACTACACTCATTGAGCTCCATATATATTTCCTTCATTTTTCTCCATTTTAAAATGAAATCCAGTGCATAAGTTACAAGTTCAGATGCACGAAAGTTGTGTTATTTGTGTTAGGCAGGAATATGGGCACAATATATAAAAATCAACAAAGGTGATGCAATTTCTGGAAATGTTTGCATTTGAATGAAATGATTGTAATTTTTAATGCAAGCGACCTTTCTAGAAACGGCCAAATCACACCTATTTGCTTTGTTATCCTACGCAAAAGTAAAAAAGACTGAACTCAATAAAGATTTTATTCAATGTTTAGGCTTTAATGCTGTTTCGATTGAATGCAGGTAACATCCTTTACTGGCAAACAAATCTCCATCAAAAATCAGAAACAGTATCATTGATTTTCTCAGGACTACAGCAGGATGCCATAACAGCTAAATGACTCTATTAGTGTAGTAATACATTACCACAAAATGATGCCATAACAGCTGAATGACTCTATTAGTGAAGTGATATATTGACATGTTAATGGTTTCTAATGATGATAATTATCATTACGGCTGAATTAAAACAGTATGCAAACCAACACCGGAAATATTTTTGCATAAAATGTTTTGCATACCACAACACAGAATAAAAATTGTTGTGTAACAAAGTTTCATACAGTGCACATAGTAGTTAAAATCGGATCAACATTCTAGCTTTAAAAATGAGCATGATCAATTTGGACGAGCTTTTGTGCTGAACCGCGACTTTGAGAGTATTAGCGTACCTTTCAATATAAGCGGAATCAAACTCTAAGGTCACATCAAGACAAATCCCATCAAGAGTTTTATCTATTCAAAGTTGAGTTATACATCGTATGTATACAGCAGAAAGGTTTGCATTCAAAGGTTTTCCGACAAATCTTTTCAAAGTAGCGAGGACTGTGTACGAGATAACAAAGCCAAAGAAAGTAATATGAAATATCCAAAATTTACTCCATAGTTTATTCACAATTCATCAAGATTTGATTCTCATCTCTTTATGAAAGTGTTGATGAGAAATGAGCTGGATTAAGAAGTACAGATTGTCCGAGATAGTGACGAAACATACACATCATTTAATAAGGATTTTATTGTCGATAGATTTGCCAAAGATGAGAAAGGGATAATTTTCAAACAGACAGTTAGGTTTGTAGGGTTATAGATTCATGAGTCAATCATTAGAAAATTAACCAAAAACATAAACAATTGTCAGGACAGTACAAAGCATTTTTTTAAGCATGGAAGTAAACAAATATTTTAGAACAGATGTATATCCCTGCGAGTACATGGATTCATTTGACAGATTCAACGAAACTTGTTACCACCAACTGAAAAGTTTTATTCAGTATGAAAGACGTTGGAATGAGTAATGATCAATATAATTATGCTCAGGATGTTATGAAACACGTTGACCTAAAGCACTGGGATACTTCTATAATGACTTCGTGAAGAAAGATAAATTGTTCATGTGTGATGTATTTTAAGTATTTATAAACGTCTGCATGCAGCACTGTTGATGGATGGATGAGAAACTTGAACATGGAGGAATAAAGCTAAGTACCTGATTGATAACGCAAAAGAAGAATACTATAAAGGGGCTAATGATGAATGTAAGAGTACAACGACATTGTGAAAGATTCTTAAAGATCCGAACCCATCCAAGAACAGTTGTCCCCCCCCCCCAGGTCGTAAGCAAAACGATGTCATTGCAACATCTCTACAAGATTTTGTCGAAATGTTCAATAATTTCTTCACAAGCCTCTCTAGTCACTCTATTTAGAACCAGACTAACACCCCAATTGAACTTCATGCCCTTCTATTATTTAAAAGAGCTAACATTCCTGATGATAAGTATTTTTCACAAGCTATTTTTAGTGAAGCTGAGGTTTTTTCATATGGTTAATAAGTTGAGTATTAATGAACCCTCTCTACTGGATTGCACTGATCCTCTAATTCTTAAAATTGATGCACCAGTAATAACAAAGTCATTAACGCATATTATAAACTTAAGTTTAATGAGTGGTCACTTTCCAGATACCTTTAAATGTGCAAAGGTTACACTTATCTCTTAAAAAAAAGGAGAAAAGGAGGATCCTGTGAACTACAGACCAATATCCATTCTATCTATATTATCAAAATTTTTTGAAAAGCAAGTAGCCAAGCAAATCTATGCATTGTTTTAAACTTACATTCTATTTCACAAGGCCTAATCAGGATTTATAAAATATTACTCATGCCAGACAGAACTCACCAGATTTATAGATCTTTGGCTATAAGAATTGAATAATGGTTCTTTGACTGGGATTGTTATTCTTGGTGTCAAGAAGGCCTTTGATCTAGTTGATCATGGAATACTGCTGCAAAACGTGAACTGTTACATGTTTAAAATTTTTTCTTTAAACAGGCTTAGATCATACCGAAACCATTGGTCTCAACAATTAATCATTTGCAATATTATCTCACAAACTCGCACTATTCATTCAGAAGCCCATCAAGGCTCTGTTTTAGGCCCTCTCGTCTTTCTTATTTATGTAAATGATCTTCTATTATGCGGTGAATTCACAAATGCAGATTTTGTTTTGCAGACGATGCAACCTTGTATACATCCAGTTCTGATATTGAAGTTATCCAAACAAGTTTAGACTCATACCTTATTAGAGTTCAAAGTTGGGCACAGCAAAATAAAATGGTAATTAATGAAGGAAAACAAAATAAATGATTTTGGGGACATAAAAATACGGCATAAATTAGGGGACCCAAAGTAATTTCTTACAATAAATAATCGCCAGTTAGAAAATGTCAAACACGAAAAGATTGTAGGTGTGTCTGTAGATAATAATTTACAATGGCATGACCATATTGACAAGCTTTGTAAAGCACTGTCATTCAAAATTGCCCTACTCAGTAGAAAAAAATATTTAACTATAGAAACTCGCATTCTAAACTACAAAGCATATATTCTTCCAACAATGGACTATTGTTCAGCTGTATGGGGAAACTGTGCCAAATCTCAGCTTTACAGTTAATTTTTATCACTGTAGTTTCGTACCCTTTATTTTAATATTGCTCATTATATCGGTTGGTATCTTGCACGTTGTATACAGTATAAATGTACCGACTTTTATTTTTACCTTTACGACGATCCGCGAACCTTACGACGTGTATTAGACTGTCCTTGTACTATAAATAACATTTCTTTAGCATTGTACTCGCAGTTAACAGCTTTATTTTTCCAAATTAAAAAGTTTGCTCAGACATAACAAGGTTTGGTTTGAAATTTGTAAGGTTTAAAGGGATTAAATAATCCTCAGCTAGATCGTAACTTTGTCAGGTAAATACTTTCGAAGACCGGAAGTGGTGTACGATTCATAATGGAACGGGTCCAGACGATAGTTTAAAATTAACAGGCACATAGTTAGAAATGTTGACATACCGTGCTATTTTTGGTGATTCAGTCACAGTTTAGAGGTGGTATTAGCATAATACTAGTCATGTATGTAAAGGTTAATCGCAAATGTTATCTTGACAGTGATAGCAAATATAAAGATCATTGCGAGTAATACACAAGAAGACACATAAGTATTTATATACAATAATTTGTATGTTTGGGCGATGCGTCACCCTACGTCAAAGTTAGATGGGAAACCAAGACACAAGTGAAAATCGTAGAAGAAAATATCATAAATTGGCAAGATGATGAACAAATGGGATGTAGCCATCAAGTTGATTCAGAGGCATCTGTTGAATTACACGATTATTTTAAGGATTACCCGTTAGCGCCTTATAAGAGACTAAATGATACAATAAAACAACACTTAATAGCTGTAAGCAACGGTACAAGAACATTTACACAATATAAAATAGATGGAATGATGGACAGGTGGACTATGGCTGAAATCGCCAATTCACTCAATACTCATGTTCCGCTAGATGGACTGACTGACAGGTGAACTGAGTATACGATACATTATAGCATAAGAAGAACTAATAGAGAAGTAATCTCAAAATTCTTTAATTAACACTCTTTACAATTATTAAACAGTACACAAGTATACATATTTGGCATTCCTTGGGTCTCACTCTCTGCTGCACGAGGTTAGTTGTGGTAAGATGGTAGATAAGCATGCAGTATCTTTGAGGAGGAATCGCCAGTACGACTAAATGACAGAATTGTCAAGGCCGAATAGCCGACATGCACTATCATTGAGGCGGAAATAACCAGTATGACTGAATGATAATTGTCAAGGCAGAATTGCCGATGTTTGAGGCGGACTCGCCAGTATGACTGACTGACTGACATAACCGTTAAGGCAGAATTGCCGCTGTATTGAGGCAGAGTCGCCATAACTTGTTATGTCTGTAAGTTCAGTGGATTGGGGACGGAATGCCCAAACGACGCTGCATGCCGAAAATGGAACTGGAGTAGTATGCAGCGGAGAGCCCCAAGGAACGGACATGTATAGGATGAGAAGTACCCGCAGTTTTGTTAATATTAGCATTAAAATGACAAACAATATAAGCAAATTAGGAACATGAAACATGAATCAGTACCATATTAAGGTATATACAATTGTGAACCAGCATAAATGGATAATACTGTTAGGACCCATGCCAAGGTATTCACTGTTCAGGGATCCATGCCTGCATATAATATTTATGGTGATAGCAAGACTAAAATCACAATATATTTACATTGCAGTTGTAAGCAATGCTGTGATGCAAGAATCTGTAAGAAAGTCATAAATGCAAGAACTAAACCAAAGTACAAACATGTACGTTATGCACTGCAATGTTCACGGCTTGTTTCCCATTTGGGGTCAATGCCTGTAGCGTTTTAATAAGGTGGTCCTCGATCCCTGCATTAGCTGATGCAGTGGCAGCCCCTATCCCGAAAGAGTGCCCATTGATTTGGCGTTGTGGATAGCCTAGTACATGCAGGAGCAGATGTGACTTCTCCAGAAACACTGATCTAGAAAGTGGCTTAATACCGTCTGTAGTAAATAGGGGGTCAGAAGGTATAAGACAGCCCACCTTGCCACGGATAGCTAGATTATCCTTCATAGCCCTTAAGGGGCTAGTACCGTTATGCACTGGAAAAAGTCTAATCTGCACCCCATATCGGAATGGATCGGACTTTGACGCCCTCAACACTAAAGTCCCATTAGAATTATCTCCAGCAATGATAAAGCCACTGATACGCAAGTACTCCATCTCCGTGGTTGACGCAACCGTAACTTCGCCACAACGTAAGAAAGCAAAGAAAGCTAATGAAGATGCAACAAGCAGCATACCATCCACCCAGGGACCAATGAAACCTTTTTTAAGCAAAGTACACATGCGCACCAATATATCAAAGGAGATGGGTAACCTTTTGCTAGGTGCGTTACTCTGAGATTTCTTCACACCCGCAACAACATTTGCGTTCTTGGACAGCACTAATACGACGGGCCATCAAGGGGATGATACATCCAATTGTCAGGCCACGATCCTTGGAACCATCTGCATTGCCCCCCCCCCCAAAAAAAAAAAAAAAAAAATCCCAGAGTTGATGGTGCATCAGTAAAGAGCTCAAAATCTGTAGCAATAGTAACATTAGAGTCCAAGAAAAAGGAAATTCCATTCCATTGAGCCAGAACGTCACTCCAAATCTTTAGATCCAGTCTATATTCGCTATTCAATTTTACATGATGATTCAATTTCGGTGATGGTTGTTGACAAGGATATCAGGTACGACGTGAAAGACCGACCAGCATAATGTAAATGGCCCAAAAAGACTCCGCAATTCCCTCTTCGTGCAAGATTTCCTTTGCTGGAAAGTTTTTATCAGTACAGCTAATCTGCTCAGCTTATCTTGTGGCAATCTAGCTTCTATTTTCTCAGAGTCTAGTATTATACCCAAGTATTCCATAACTGGTGACGGTCCCAGAGTCTTGTGGGGAGCAATTGGAATAGATAATCTATTGAATATCAATGTGATTAGTGCCATTGTTCTTTCAGCTGGAAAGTCCGGCTCATCAATGTACAAAAAATCATCCATTAAATGTAAGAAATGTGATATGCTATCATTATGTTGAGCTATCCACGAAATCGCTCTGGACAGTGTATCAAAAATCTTAGGATTACTTCGACTACCAAACACTAACTTGGTGTAGAAATAATATGTATTCCTTCACTTGACACCATACAGAGGCCACAATGTTGGGAGTATGGGATTTAGCTTGAATGCATCAGTAATATGAGTCTTGCACATATTAGCACCCATTCCTAACTTTAACAGAATGTGAATAGCATCATCTATTTTGACGTACGAGAGAGAAAAATCTTCTTTGCTGATTAATGCATTGATACTTTCATGTTCGAGGGAACTGTGAGGTGCCGACAGATCTACAACAAGTCTGTACTTGCCAGAATATTTACATTGCACCACACCCAGGGGGCTAATCCGGAATATAGGAAATGGCGGACTTTCAAAGGGGCCTATGAGGTAATTCTTGGACATCTCATACTCAATTAATACGTCAACGTCAGGTTGTGATGTCGCTGATACCAAATTTTTTGTCTCGAATGAAGAAGTAGGCTGACGAGAAAGTCCCGTATAAAAACCATAGCAGAGACCATTAATAAGATAGTCCACAAATTCTTTATCAGGATGGTGTTGCAATTCTTCTTGCAATCTAGCGATATTGATGGGTGTGGTTGCTTGGAATGTCGGTAACGCTATTTCTTGATTTAGTCATTGTGGTTTTATAGGTGGTAGCACCTGCTTAGTCACCAGGTTGCACTTGAGCTGTGAATGTGGTTTTTTGCAAGTCAGGCACACAAAATAGTACTACAATAATATGTTCTGAAACAACCTTTTGCTCCATTGAAGTTATTACATATTTCTTTTCCTAAGTGTAATATCCTTCTCCGACCTTGTCTATCCACTGTACTCTGTCTATACACTGATGGGCTTTGTCTTGGTTTACTAATTGCTGTCTACGGAGCAAGGTGACAGAAGTCTGCATCATGAGCAAAACTCCATCAGTGCTGGCATGGAACAACCTTATAAGCATATAAGACATAAGTTTGTAGCTTGGGATCGATTCTACTCCAATGTACTTTAATGTTCATGGAGCTGCAGTAAATTAAATTGCTGCTTTGCGAGCAAATTCTTTGAGGTACTCATAAAATGCTGGGCTTCCTTTTGTTAGGGCATGCATTTTTATCATCTCTTTTTGGTATACATCCAATTCTTGAGTTCTGGAAGGGAAGGCCTCGAACGTAATCGCTTTGTACCGACTAAATGTCAATATGAACTCGCTAATAGTCAAATTCCTGGAAAGTCTATGGTCGCATACTTGTGTGATGTTTGAAATTTGACCAAGAAACTTTCCCACTAAATTCATGCCCCACTGACCTGACGGAATGGATGTGTGATCTTTGAATTCATGTGGCATTAGAAGTAAAGATAAATTCACGTATTTACCTGCAATAATCTCCTTCCGCAATTGTGAGCTGACGGGGTCAATATCCGGCAGGGTAGAGATAGGCACGCCATTATCAGGAAAAAAAAGGGACAGACGTAGTGATACATGACCTGGTTTCCACGACCGACATCGCTGTTGCAAGGGTATGCGACTGTGTCTCAGTACAAGGATATCCCGTATTGTTGGTCATATTTAACTGGGTTTGCATCCTGATCCCTGCTGCTTGGAGAGATGATACTGCTTCCAACAGAACGTCATCCCTTTCATGAACATGGTGTATTTTTTGTTGTTGTTGACTAATCTAAGTCGACTGGTTCTCGATGCCGAGCGCAGAGATGAATGCAAGGGATTAACCGCAGAGGTAGATTGCCCAGAACTCGCCGATGGCTGACAGGTAGAAATACCGATCCTAGTCTCATCTAGGTCAAGGGGCGTGTCTGTGGGTACTGACGTCATCCCGAGCAGCTGCAAACCCTCCCTTCCGCTGCAAGCAGGCAGCGGTTCCACTGTTTGATCACGACCGCTGGATTGGGGATCTGGTGTACACCCTGGCGTGTCCGAATCCAGGGGCCTAAAGGCTTGTGTTAGGCCGCCATCTTGAATTAGATTAAGATTTTCTTCGTAAATCTGCACAAGCTGAGCCTTCTTTAGGAAGCAGGCACAATAATGTTAATCTCACGAATTTATTGAAGCAGTTTTCTCACTGACCAATTTTTTGGCGACTGAGCATCCCATGGTTGTCTGTTATTAGCCGATCTACGACCGCAGTACCCACTAGAAGGGGAAAGTTGATGCGGTTTATCCATGATATACAAGAATCAAAACACAAACAATTGTTCTTAAAAGTCAGCAATTCCCCAGCTGAACATTAGAGTTTGTGAAACAGAAAGTGTAACACGTCATGAAATCCACTTGAAATAATCAGGCAAGTACTCCAAGTAATGTAGTCCAGATGAATCAAAGTTCTAGCGTCATGCCTAGAAATTGAAAACTATATCAACATGTTTCCAGTATAGCTTATGAATGAGTCCTGAAGAGTGTCAAGCTCCACTAGAAACAACTCTTGAACCAAGAAGAGAAGATAATACGAAAACAAAACCTATCCACTCTCGACACTGATCACTTGTAAATTGAATGACTGCTAGCAGGCTAACTCAGCACAGCGGACCCCCTTTTCTCTGATTGGCTGATAGCCGATACCAACATAGAACTGACCCTGCATAACATGCTTTGACTGGAATCTATTCTTTGTGTAAACATCATTTAATTATATTAAACGCCTACTAGTACCAAAGTTACTATAAAAGTCACTATATCATTCACTTTAGAACTATTAAGTTCTATCTTCAGTTATGTTTAAAATTAAAGAAGACAGCTTGGGTGATATTATTTGACAAGGAACCATTGTTAAAATCGTACATTAAATATGGATACAATCCTGGGACCAAAAGGTACTAACGACTTTCAGAAAGACTTTTTCAAACTGTTGAACAATTCTGCATTTGGAACACAAACGGAAAATATACGAAAAAGGTCAAATCGTTAAAATATGAAGAAAATATGAAGAACCTATTAATAATTCAGGAGTTAGCAGAAGCTGTCATCATCACCAAAGAATGACCATATGGAAGGAACCTTGTTTGATCATCATCGCACATCGGAAGATAAAATTGATCAAACCTATGTATAGTGGTTTTACTGTGTTAAATAAGTAGTTGATATACATATGTTTCTATCTCAGATTAAAGAGGATGCATGATGACTATGACTGATACTGATTCATTATGCATCAGTGTACAGATAAAGGACTTTTACAATGACGTGCAAAAGAGTACAATTTACTTCGACACCATTGTTTAACAAAGATACAATGTTTATGGAATTTCATTCGTTAACAAGAAAATTGTTGGCATCTTTAAATATGAATTGTGTGGCTTACCTGTATAATAGGTGTTCATGGGTTGAGGTTTAAAATTTATGCATTTGGAACAGACAGAGAAATATATACGTTCAGGCTTATGATAAACAGTGATTAAGCAACGATTACAATTTGAGATGTACGTTTTTTTTAAAAAGTTTAAGCGTCACGTAACGTATTAAAGAATACATATAACGAGGGCACACAAACATAGGGTCTACAAAATATCACTAATGATAAAAGCATTATCACCATTTGACGAAACGGTGTAGTTTTTTTTAGACATGTTAAATAGACGAACACATGGATATAAATGTAACCTGAGATAACGTCAATGCTAACGCTAGTGTTAAGACCTATCATTTAATTACATGGACAACTCTGGTGTGAAAAAAGTCCTAAAGCTATTGTTTATATATTGCTGATATATATGCCAGTGTGTCAGTGGTTTAAGTTTGGTTCCGCATTTGCAGTTACGTATTCACGAGTGTCTCTTTCTACAGTTTCAACCATTTTACTAATTGTGTCTGTGTCTGTGTTAAACTACCAGCCATCTCGCAACTTTATCATGGCAAAATTGTCTAAGGATGCCTAATGAGGCAGTTTGTTTAGGATGCCTATATGCCTTAAACAGGTATTGTCACTCCCTAGTTTAGGATGCCTATATGCCTTAAACAGGTATTGTCACTCCCAAGTTTAGGATGCCTATATGCCTTAAACAGGTATTGTAACTCCCTAGTTTATACGTCCCATAAAATTGAATAGATTCCCTACTTAGGTTACATAATGTCACCTACAGTATGTATGTATGTATGTATGTATGTATGTATGTATGTATATATATATATATATATATATATATATATATATATATATATATATATATATATATATATATATATATATATATACCATAGTAGAGACAAGTACAACTTACAGAAGCACATTTAAAGAAAACATCCCAAAGAACATGTTAAATTTTTCACCGCCACGAATACAACAACTGGCTTGCCCGTTACCACAATCCCTAATTTACCTGAAGAAATAAAATAGTTAAAGTGTATTGTCAAAGAGAATTAAAAGCGAAGCACTGTCGGAACTAAATGGGAAAATAATAAACGGGGATGCATACAAGTTAATAGCCAACGAATTACATATTAACAGAAAAAATAGCTACTTTAGAAACAATGTCAGCGGAACATTTAACAGCACTTGAAAAATCTATTCAGAGGGATTAGAAAAATTAGGAGGAGATATAAACAGGTTTTCTAAATTGAATTGTTTGAGGACAATGAACTAGAAGATAATACATGGTTAGCTCTATTGTCATCAGCAGCTTATGTAAAATCAATGACTAAATACGTTTTTGGGGGTGGGGGTGGGTGGGATAAATAAACTTGCAAACAAATAAAAATAGGTACAATGTCGTAAGCAGTTTAAGATAAATTATATTTTTTAACCTGCAACTTTGCGATAAAAATTATTAATTTACTTGATTACTTTTAAAATTGAAATATATTTATGCTTTCACTTGCACAATTTTAAATAACTGAGGTAACTGATTTTTCACCTCGTGTCAATCATACAAAAGAAAGCAATCATCAACCATTCATCTGATGAACGATATGACTTCTCGTAAAGAATAGTAGCAACAAATGCTGCTCTCGTTATCGTCACTATTATTTCATGTAAAACATAATTGCTAGGAAATTTGTATTGTATTACCTTTACCAGTAAATTGATTCAGCTGATCTTAAATTGCATAAGAATAATAATCTTTAAAGTGAACAACACATTTGATATTAAACCCTAAAATCAAAATAAAATATAAAAACTAGAATGAATCTGGAAAACCGTTGTATGGTCATCTACTCATTCTTGACTACCTCCACATAAATGTACCATTCTTTGCGAGAAATTACCTATAGGTCTAAAAAGCGATTCTCATCTAGAGATAAAGAAAACTTTTAAAACACACCTCTATATTGTTTTCTCATTGACCAAATATGAGACATTGTTGGCCAGGATTAACATTGTCTATGTGAGAGAGAGAGAGAGAGAGAGAGAGAGAGAGAGAGAGAGAGAGAGAGAGAGAGAGAGAGAGAGAGAGAGAGAGATTATGTGGAAAACTACTTGAAAAATAAAAACAGTTTGGAATCCTCTAATTGAGTGAGCATATTTCCCACTCTCCCCCCCCCCCCAACCCCAAGCAAATAAATAAGATAATCTTCAGCAATTTTTCCACGACGGCTGTATCAATTGAATTATTACTCTCTGCCTTAAGATTTTCTTGACGATTTAAAAAAATTATTATTATTTAAAGTGTCATTAATAATCTAACTAATTCAATTTGCGATTTCACCAGTAGGTCTTAGAATGAAAAGCAATACACAAAGAAACAGACGAACAAACAGACATATATACCAATAAGTGGGTAAGTGAAAGAGTAGAAGTAAGAATGAATGAATGAACGAACAAAGAAACAAGCAAACGTATAAATGAATGTACGAAACGAGAGACAAATAGGAGAATAACAAAATATATGAATTTGCATGCGAATGAGAATGAACAAAACGATAAATAAATTACCAATACAAGAGTGTAAGACAATAAGATCAAATAGAAAGCTTATTCGTGTTAATGAAAAAAATGACACTTTATTTCGTAAATAGATATTTTAACTATAGTCAAACCAGGAAGGGAAGTACAGTTTCTATTTATAAATGACGAGAATAAACGGATGTTACTTTTGAATGGGGATTTTATTTAGTGTTTACATTAGACCGAGCAATAAAACGATTATCTTCTTAGCCGGTGGACCTCAGACGCCCACAATATAAACTTTCAGCATAGCTTCTACTTAGAGGACTTAGAGACAATAAAACATGTCTTTATTTTATTAAATCTACTACAGCTGGTCTTTATGTTATTAAATCTACTACAGCTGGTCTTTATTTTATCATTGTGTGTTCTTTGTACACATTAATATGAGCAGAACAACATAATTTGAATGAGATCTTTGACAATTCTCATTAGACATACTAAATAGCTTTCTTGATTAAAGATATTTTGGTCTCAAAACTTGTTTGTCTGTGATAAATTGAGGATCCATATTTGTTATTATACTTTCTGCATTAATTAAACATAAGTTTAAGACGTTACAGTGTCATTGTTCTCTCTAACAATAACATATACTGTAGACAGGACTCTCCCCTTTAGTGAAACCTCTCAACTTCTTGTGGTATTTACCGTTACTTGAACGACCCTGGGCTTGCGCACAGAAAATGTTAAAGTCGTCTATTTTGAAAGACGAAGTGAACGGTTATAATCATGCTGCGTCAGAGTGTGATTTCACACTCACTTACAGTATGTCATTACAAAAAAAAAATTCAGGCATAAAATTGTAAGTTCACTGTAGAGATGATTAAACTGCTTGTGCCATTACATCGTGTGAGTTTACTAAACGATACCTGTTGGTCAAGACATTTTTCCAGATACAGTTATTTAACGTATTGACTGCATTATTTTTTTATTTCTATAATTAACTTTTGAGCATTTATTTATCGCTTGCATGATCCTTGTTTACATCGTTAACTTCCTTTTAAGTTTTGTTGAATGTCTTTATATAATCTTTAGTTCTTCCGCTTTATCCGTTGTGACGCGGTATATAATTCATGCATGATATTATAGTATCCTTGCTTTGATAAACCTGCTGCTTATCTTGTTAGATTTCTGTCTTGCTTTAATTGTTCCAAAATATAAATTATAACTGACTTTTTTGATATGATTTTTAAAAGAAATTTGGGACCAAACTTCTTTATAGAAAGTTTGCTACAATCATTTAAGGGGTAACAAATTTATTTGACTTAATTTTACCCAGGTTTATTTTATAGCAATTTACGTTATTATTCATCCAACCAACATTTATTTTTAAATCTCTCTTTATTCCGGAATTCTTTACCAGAATTGTAAGACAAATTATATCTATGTTTTCCGCTCATGTATAAATGTGTTATATATATATATATATATATATATATATATATATATATATATATATATATATATATATATATATATATATATATATATACACAGCAGCAGCAGCAGCACATTCGCTTGTCTTTCTAAAACTTTTTATTTATGTACATGTGCTTTCTCTTGTGTTTCCATTATACATTCTCACCAAATGTGTTTACCTCGGTAGTAAAATGTCCACAACTTCTTGTTAGTTTACTTTTTTGCCAAAGCTCCGAAAAGTTTTTTTTTTCCTTTAGAGTTTTCTTACACGTAAAATTATTGTCCAAAACCCTTCTGATGGGTTTGGTAAAAATAGTAGTATCAGGTGCGCCAGCCTGGCAACGTACTTAACTAATCTAATTTTAAACATTCACTTATCCGTCAACGGCACAACTTTGTCATGCTCATGTGCTGAAGCTATATACATGGGAAATTTTAATTCAGTTCTATGTGATCATTGATCTGAATAATAATTTAATTCGTAAAAGCACATGCTCTCTCTTTACACACCTGTTTCGACTAATTTTCTCACAATGTCTTAGAATTAATTCCCCATGGGAATCCAAACGGACTTCATTTTCTTCTGCAAAAGATGCCTCAGAATCTATTGCGAACTTATGCGTATGCTCATCAAAGATTACTGCCCGTCCGACAATATTCCTCTTCTAAATCTATAAATGAAAATGATAAAACAGTTATAACTTTCCATAATGTAATTAAGTAAATACCATTAAATAATTATCTTACACAGATATCAAATGTTGATGAAACAACACCTTCTCTGCCTCCTTTCAAGAAACAAAATGTGATGAAGAACTAAATGCTATTTATTTTTGTCAGTGAGCAAGACATATTTGATATAATTCACAGTAGTTTTGTTTAAAAAGCAGTCAGTACGGATGGAGTCAGTCACACAATGATTAAGGGTGTTGCTACATTTATTATTAAACCATTTCACTACAGGGGCAGTTCGAGAAATTTAAATGGGGGTGGGGGTGGAGGCGTAAACAAATAGGCAAGGGGATCTGTGGGACCAAATTCCTGGTGCGGGCCCAGGGGACGAAGCCCCCGGAAGCTCATGCATTTTAAACATTTCCAGGGCATAATTTTAGCCATCTAACTGTAAAGAAAACTTACTCTAGGAAACGTTCCGGTTATTCTGAGCTCAGTTTTAGAGGGGGTGGGGAGGGACGCTGATGGAGCCCCCCTCCCCAATCCGCCCCTGATGACAGATTATTTCTTAAATTGTTGGAAACTTGCACGCGTGTGTGTTCTTCATACTTAGGATTATCTCCATTACCTTCAAACTATCTTCTAGTTTCATTGCTAAAGTGTCTAAGTACGATTCTTCGCAAATGTTATTTTAAACATGTAAACAATGATGTTTACAAAAATATTACATTTTAAAAGTTTCAGTTAGGCTTTCTTTGCTTACTGTAAATCTACAGTATTTCAGTTGTTGGAAATGTATCACCTCACTGTCAATCTGCAGTATTTCAGTTGTTGGAAATGTATCACCTCACTGTCAATCTACATTATTTCAGTTGTTGGAAGTACACACCTCACTGTCAATCTACATTATTTCAGTTGTTGGAAATGTATCACCTCACTGTCAATCTACAGTATTTCAGCTGTTGGAAATGTATCACCTCACTGTCAATCTACATTATTTCAGTTGTTGGAAGTGTATCACCTCACTGTCAATCTGCAGTATTTCAGTTGTAAGAAATGTATCACCTCACTGTCAATCTACAGTATTTCAGTTGTTGGAAATGTATCACCTCACTGTCAATCTACAGTATTTCAGTTGTTGGAAGTGTATCACCTCACTGTCAATCTGCAGTATTTCAGTTGTTGGAAATGTATCACCTCACTGTCAATCTACAGTATTTCAGTTGTTGGAAATGTATCACCTCACTGTCAATCTACATTATTTCAGTTGTTGGAAGTGTATCACCTCACTGTCAATCTACAGTATTTCAGTTGTTGGAAATGTATCACCTCACTGTCAATCTACAGTATTTCAGTTGCTGGAAATGTATCACCTCACTGTCAATCTACAGTATTTCAGTTGTTGGAAATGTATCACCATCGTTGTCAGATATTATAAGACTCATAATATAGACTCTGTAACCTTTGCTAAGCTTCTGATAAAGTTTGAAAACAAGGTTATAGTTATAAATTACACTAATGCAGTATGGTCATTAATCCTCTTAGATAGTCGAGATACCTATCAAACAGAAAACAACGATTTCTAAATAGTGAGTCTTTATGACACGAAACAACTCACTAGAGCTGGATTTCTCACGCGCTATTCAAAGGCCAAGAAAGACAACATGACGATTAAGATTTTTTTTGTACATTATCGACTGCTGATATTGCTAAAATAGTACTCATGGTTGGTGGATATCGACTGCTGATATTGCTAAAATAGTACTCATGGTTGGTGGATATCGACTGCTGATATTGCTAATATAGTACTCATGGTTGGTGGATTTCGAATGCGAAATTTCTTCCTAATTTTAAATGAGTGAAATATATTTTGATGAATCTTTAGTGACATTTAATCAAAAAGTTTATACTCATGAAAAATCAGATTGAAGACAAAAACTTTTGATCGTTCTTTGAAACGGAGACCGTCAAATGAGACTGAAAGAACGAGATTATTTTAGGATAACTTTGTCTATCGTTTCATCAACAACTGGTTCGGTTTTATTTATTGTGAGTTTTAGACACTGCTTCACGTTCATATTCTCACTAAATATAACAATAAGAAAACAAAACCTCTGGAGATTGAGTGTAAAATTACTCTCTGACTTCATGGCTAAGACCAAAGTCCTAGTAAATCGTCAAAAATGTGGCGCATTATTCCTGAAAAAAATTTCATTTGTAACCAAGGGTCTACTCATTAATTATAGTCAGTATAGACTGCTCTATGTGGGTAATTGGTAAACATATTGACATTATTCTGATTTCCCAAAGTCCTCATTTTTAAAAAAAATCGTATTCAGGCAACGTCACATTTGTTTTCATGCTCACGTGGTTAAGCTATACCCATGGGGAGATTTTCTTTCATTTTTCATTAAAAAACATTCTGCGTTATCAAGAATCTGGCATTGAAGTCACATTCTGTTGGTGCGTGCAATGGGTGTCGATATTGCTATGATCAATAATTTAATTAATAAAAAAAGCTCTGTCTGAATATCCTTATAAATTACACACTTTCATTATTTGTAACTTTTTCACAATCAGACGTAACAGATACTTCTCAAAATTAATCTACAAAAAAGTTTTTTTTCTCAATACACGTCGCAAACTCTATTGGAAACATACGATAATACTTAAAGATTCGTCCAATATGATATATAAATGAAAATGCTCCAACAGTGATAGTTTTCCATACAGTAAAACCGATCTACTGAGAAAGTAAATATTATTTATGTTCAATCATGTAATGAAACCGGGATTTAAGTTGACTAAATATGTAACTCACAATTCCGTGAGACACGCATGATTGAAAGTAGTGGGATAAATATTATGAAACTCGTATTGTGTCTTAAAGTAATGTATTAAAAGGTATCGAAAGTTACATGCATATAGCAATACAATTGCTGATAAATCATACGAAAAGCTTTCTATTTCCACTGTGTATGTGGGGAACAATTACGATGACATATGACCAAGAAAAAACCCTTTCTTTTATCATTACTACACAGGCATGATATATCAGATTGGCATGTACATATTGTTCCTTAATGAATAAACGTTTCCTTCTTGTTTAGCAACCAAGGGTTTACTCATTAATTACAGTCAACATTGACTGTTTCGTGTGTGCAATTTTTAAAACTGGTTTGTTGATACTTTGTTTTATCAAGGTCTAAAATAAGATGATATTTTGTCAACGGCACAATTTATTCATGCTCACGTGCTAAAGTTATACTCATGGGAACTTGTTTTTCAAGTTGGCATTAACAAACTTCCTGCTCGAGCACTGAAGTTTTTTTTTGCTGGCTTGCAATAATTGTCGTCATTTCTCTGAAAAAGAAATTCATTTGTAAAAGAACTTTGTCTCCTATAATCCCCCTAGGTTATACACCGGTGTGCATGTTGTTCTTCTTTTTTTAAATATAACTTTCTCCCAATTAGACGTAGCATTTTAGTATTGACATATCAAAATGAATCTAAAGGGACTTCATTTTATTTCGTAAAACATGCCCCAGAACCCAAGGGAATCTTTTGTGTATGCTCAGTAACGATTCGAGTTCTTCCGACAGTATACCTTCCCTAGAATCTATAAAAGAAAATGATCAACCAGTTGCAGTTCTCCAAATTTCAGAAAAGACCGATCTACTCATGAATTCTATTACATCGATATCAAATGTTCATGATGCAACCTCTTCTTTTCCTTTTTTCAGAAATAATGTACGTAAGTGAACAATACAAACTGGATATAAATTCGCAGTATTCCAGTCAACAAATGCGGCTGGTGTTGATGGAAGCAGCCATATTAAGGGTGCCATGACACATATTTCCAAACCAATGCACAATATCTTTAATCGCACAATCAATTAGAATTCGTTTCCTAATTGTCTAAAACTTGCGTGTATATTCCCTCTGCATTCAAATGATTATCACATTTATCTTTTAACAATCGAACATTTTTATTACTAAATTGGCTTTGTACGATTTTTCACAAATGGAAAAACTACATATAATTACACAGTGATTTGTTATGGTGAAGCCCAAATCAAAGAATCTAATATTAATATATACGTACAAACTGCGTCTTCGTTCTCTCTCTAGTAAGTGACGTTCTGTGAGATCACTATTTATGTGAGCGGTGAGCCGGACGGATCAAACTGGCGAAACACGCGGACGTCAAGATTATCTTGTGTTCCAGCACTCGGTGCTGGTGGAAGATACTGGTTTCTTGTTGAAATCTTCGGTGTTTTGAATCAACCAGTATTGTCTACAAACAAAGGTTAGGACCATTTTGTTTTTTTTATTTCTTTTTTATGGCGGAGGGGATTGTTGTTATTGAGCATTAAGGTTTGTTATTCTGTTATTTATTTAAAAGTATGTTACTAAACACATTACATACCGTGTATATTTTGAAATCTGGTAAGAATAATGTGATTTCAAGTAATAGTGTCTGATTTCGATATACTATGTTGCGCTATCGATCGCCAAAACGTGTCTGATGGCAATTTATTTCAGTAAAACAACATATCTGGCAAGTGAAAATTTTTGGGACTTGTGTTGTTAGCTGTCTACAGAATTGTAGCGTATTTTCGAGGATGCGCGCGACGAATTTTGCGAGGAAATTTTGCTTTTTGTGAGGGAATTCGTGTGAGTGACGTATTTGCTGACAAATTAGCATACTGGAATGTAAGATTTAGCAATAAATGAAAGTATTATAATGTTGAAGAGAAATATAAAAAAGCAAAGTGGGGAATTATGTCAGAAAATATTAATTAACAATGGGTAATTATCTAAGCTGAATTAGAGCAAGTTTGGGTAATTACTACTAAAGCGCAAAATAAGAAGTCAGCATACGATGGTATTGTAAATGGCAATGTCGATGTTATTACTATGATGAAGGCACTAGTGTTACTATTTCTATCTAGGACATTTGAAAAGAAAACTATGCCTTCATCGTCTCAATGCCACTGCATATTATGAATGGAAACATTTTTAATTTCTATGTTCATACAGGAAACTTTAGAAGGTGCTGAAATCTGTTGATATTGATTCCAAAATTAAAAACCCAGGATGAACCTAAGATGGATTTATAGTACAAAAAAAACAACAACAAAGATTTCTCACACTTATACTATGGAATATTTCGTATAAGCGACTTTTGTGAACATCTTACAGCCATCATGTCACCACGTTGATGTCTATAAAAAGTCTAATTTATATTGATAATTTTGATTTTTGTTTCACTCATGCGTATGTTTGGGTATGTGCGTCTGTAATTAAGATATAAGCGACGCAAACAACATCGTAAAAAATACATTAATAGAGTGTTTGTGTGTGTGCGTCTGTCTGTATGTTTTGTACGTATATATGCATGTATATTCTAATTTGAAATTTAATTTTCATCATACCCCGATACATTTATATACATGCAATTAAGGTAATTAAGATACAAACGACGCTAACAACTTAGTAAAAAAACATTAATAGAATCGTGTCCTTTTTTTTTTTTTTTTTTTTAAAGAATGAGAAAGTTATAAAGGGCAGAAAGTAACAAAATAGTACGATTACCGAGCAAGCGAGCGATTTGGATTCAAATCACGTATTGGTGAGAGTCGCCAAAACTGAATCACTGCTGTTTACTACAGGGAGGGACTGAATTGGAAATTGGCTCAACCAATCACTACAGCATAGGATCTTTACACTTACATGAGCGCAATTTTTTTCAAATTTTTTTTATTTTAAATTACTTTGCAGCATTAAAAGCAAAAGCAGAATGCTAACGATACCCTGAAGTAAATTATTTTCTCTTATTATGTGACGGAAATTTTCAATACCTTTTTTTTTTCTTCAATGTCTCACGGCGCTTTTAAGAATCGTAATATCTTTAGATCATTTGTATTTGATATTGATAAATATGGCGTTATTCTGTGGACTTTTTTGTTGTTGTTGTTTTTTTTAAACAAATAAAACTTACTTGTACGTTCATCAATTTTGTTCTTATGTGTATTGTACCCCTTAAAAGGAAGTATGGCAAAAAAATATTTCTTTTGAAGAGATATGTCTGGCCCTGAAAAGGTCGTTTTGTTGCTACATCGTATACAAGTTTAGTAATTGCTGCTTGTGTGCTTGGTGACAGCCTTGGTTCGCTCGATAACAGCGTGCTTGGAGGTCATAATGTTTCTAGTTCTAACGGTAGATTGTTTGTTGTTGTGGGCTAGTCTCGATGCTTCTATAGCGATTATCTCAAATCCATCGTTCACAAAACTGTTCATTATATACATATCATTGCTAGAGATACCAGCATCTGGATGCAACTGTTTCCAACTTTGTAGATGTATATTCTGTAGGATTCCTTTCTTCTCTTCTTTTACTCAGATCTCTGGGGCGTAGCCTTTGTGACGGTCTTCTTGGCACCCTTGCTACGTGTAGATTGCGTTAGACGCATTGTACTAGTCTAAGGTATACGTCAACGTAGTTATGTAGGCGCCTTTACTAATCTTAAATAAAACATTAATTGTTGTTCTAAAATTTCATGCTAAAAGTAGTTTTAACAAAGTCTGTTCATTTCTAATTGTTGAGTAGTCTGCATCTTAGTTGTCATCACAAAACTTCAAAAAACAAAAATTATCAATCGCCCTGGACTTCTATAATGGCAGGCCAGCACTAAATCAGGTCAAGAAAAGCGGACGTCGGGTCTAATCATTACCAGTGCAAAGGGAAGTTCGTAAATACGCGGCGCTTTCATTGTGACACCATAGCGCGACATTCAATCCGATTAGCGCTGGATCACACCGCCTGGTATGGCTTCGTCTAAAATATCGACGTCCTTTAGCACTGATTTTGTCGTGTGTATTTCTCAGGGCGGTTATATAATGATCTTCCAAGTAATATTGATCGACGAGGAGCGAAAAAAGTGAATAATAGCTATTTAAAGGCATGCTCAAATTCTGAAAAATGACACATATAACTGAAATAGTTGGTACCACATGACGGCGTTAACCCCAGCAACAAGGGCCTGGAACACTTTTAATTGTTTAGAGAGCGAGTACAGGTTTTCTTCGTTGTATTGTGAGGTTTTCTTCGTAATGGCGGCATAGCTATGTTTTTCATCACTCCTTATTTACGAAACCTTGCTTTTGCCCAGTCGAGTTCGATAATTATGCCAAGTGGTTGGTGGGAGGCGTTTTGTTTTGGGATAGGTGAGGATGGAGGTAGTACTAATATTTGTACCCCCACCTCCTTCATCGACGAGGTAATCAAATAATCCAAATCTACCAATAGAGCAGCCGGATGTAATTCACACCTGGCGCTTTTCCTGCATATTCTCAGCACGTTTGAAGATATTGCATACATATCCTGAAACAAATCAAATAGTCCTCTTATTTATAATACCAAAATTGCCGATTTTCACCGTAGAAACAAATGTTACATTTCTTTTAACTTCTTCAGAAGAAGTTTTCTGTTGAAACGTCCGCCATATTATTTGATGTAATGATACTTCCGTTTTCAGCCTGGTTTTCGGTGTGCCAAACAAGGACATTGGATCCTTATTTGAAAACATGAAGAGATCGTAGTAAATATGGCATTCTTTTCGTCGGAGATTACAAATAAATGTGATTTATCGGTGACTTTTGAAGGTTCAGCAAGAAGTCATTATTCGCAATTCAATTGAGAAAAAAGATTTATTTATATTACTACCCACTGGTTTCGGAAAGTCAATGACCTTCATACCCGTGACCATACATTGGATGTGGTTGGCAAATCAGCCTTATATGAATGCACATTATAATCTTATTTAAAGAGAGGCAACATTTACGACAAATAATAACATTAATATCATTGACATTATTGATAGTATTATTGATAAAAAAAGATGATATTTATCAGGATATCAATAATCTCTTACAAGATAGATAGATATATAGATACATGCATCGTTGACATATAAGAATTAAGTGAATCAATGTAAGTAATTGTTTCAAATAATAAAAGCCATGAGACATACACCAGCAGGAACAAAACATAATTAACGTGAAACGTTTGGAAAATGAAGAATGTGAAGAACCTATGAAAATTTTATAACCTGGAAGGTAATCTTTATAAACCTAAACTTTCTTGTTTTAGACGTTTCTCTATTCTAATTTCTCCCTTCTTTCCAATTTGGATCCTGGACAGGTGCACACAGCTGTAGTTCTGTCTCCTCCAAAGGTAATAATGACAGACCAAGTGAATTACCTCAAGAATCGTGGCATAAATTCAGTGTCCATAACAGACGAAACATCTGTAATGAGTAACAAAACATGTCATAGGGAGAATGTTAATGGAAGAAAGGCATACAATTTAGGTTCCTCAGATCTGTTTAACGAACACCACAGCATTTTATGCAAATGTAAGAGAAAGCCCAGTAATCTATAAATTTGCTAATTACTATTTATTCTTTTTAAGATTTATGAAATTCTTTTACTTGTATATTGTAGCACATAGATGGTATGTTTATTTGTTATTCCTAGCTGTATTTATTTGGTATTCTTAATTGAGACAAAAACCTTTGCTGCTGGTATAGCTGATTAATGTAATGGAAGGCATCGTAAATTCTCTCATGATAAAGAGATGAAGTTGTATAGTGTTGATAAACATACCTACTACTATTATATATTTGATCAACTCCAATAGCAGAAGTTCCAAAACATTCATTAACAAGGGAATATGAATATGAATTTGTGCAAACACATGTACTCGATTTTATCAACTTCAATAGCAGAAGTTCCAAAACATTTATTAACAAGGGAATATGAATATGAATTTGTGCAAACACATGTACTTTATTTTATCAACTTCAATAGCAGAAGTTTGAAAACATTAATTAACAAGGGAATATGAATATGAATTTGTGCAAACACATGTACTTGATTTTATCAACTTCAATAGCAGAAGTTTGAAAACATTCATTAACAAGGGAATATGAATATGAATTTGTGCACCCACATGTACTTGATTTTATCAACTTCAATAGCAGAAGTTCCAAAACATTCATTAACAAGGGAATATTAATATGAATTTGTGCACCCACATGTACTTGATTTTATCAACTTCAATAGCAGAAGTTCCAAAACAGTCATTAACAAGGGATGAATAATGAACATAAATTTGTGCACACACATCTACTTGATTTTATCAACTTCAATAGTAGAAGTTCCAAGATATTCATTAACAAGGGATGAAAAATGAACATAAATTTGTGCACACACATGTACTTGATTTTATCAACTTTAATAGCAGAAGTTTCAAGACATTCATTAACAAGGTATGAAAAATGAATATAAATTTGTGCACACACATGTTCTTGATTTTATCAACTTCAAAAGCAGAAGTTCCAAAACATTCATTAACAAGGGATGAAAAATGAATATAAATTTGTGCACACACATGTACTTGATTTTATCAACTCCAATAGCAGAAGTTCCAAAACATTCATTAACAAGGAATGAAAAATGAATATAAATTTGTGTACACACATGTACTTGATTTTATCAACTTCAATAGCAGAAGTTCCAAAACAATTATAAGATGTAGATTTACTTCTGTCCAAGTATTTAGGCAGAAATTGGATATTGCTCCCATTCCCATAAATATCTATTCAAATTCACTTGACACAAAAGCAAATTCAGAGGAACCCCATTAATGACAAGTGAGTTCTGTCCTCGCTTCTATTCAATTAAATAGGAATTCCAATAAACAAATTTAAAAACCATTTAAATACCAAGACGTCATGGTTACTGATGTACAGATTACTATCATTACGCTGTTTGTATATGTATGTCGATGACAATGTATGTATTTTCCTCAATGGGATAAAATTAGAACTTAAAAAAACCTGACTAATATACATGTAATGAGTATATATGAATTGATTATGTATGTATATATATATATATATATATATATATATATATATATATATATATATATATATATATATATATATATATAAATGACTAAATATGAACTATTTTAACTACACTGTACATATTCTTGCTGGTTGTTATCCAGGAAGAGTACTAATTCATATAAATATACAGTCACAATAATGATAATCGGATGCAAACTGTTGATACTGGAAGGGTAAGATAAACAAAACTATTGTATAAATGAAATAAATTTTTTTAAGAATTATAACAAATCATTTATGATGTATTATTCAGAGATTGGACAGACAAAAGCTGAATGAACATGATTGACTGTTCTGTATCTGGTTTTACAAATGCAGTGTAGCATGTACATATTTTATAAACAAAAATCTTTGCATGATTGTTTTGAACTAGTATGTTACCACATATATATTATAAATTCATTAATTACCTATGTTGTATATTTTAATTCTTTTTTTTCAGAACCATTATTGAGTTGAAAGAGTCTACTGAGACGTATGAGACAGAGCTTAAGTGGTTACTAGGTCTGCTATGTAGGTATTACAACGGAAAGAACATTATTGTTTCCATATAGTCAATAAATATGTTTCACACCAACTCAGACAAGGAGGGTATGGAAAGAATCGTAGATTAGTTTGTGAAAGAAGATGGAAGTACAGAAGTTCTTGTGTCAACGATGGGATTTGGAATATGTCTTGACATTCCAAATGTTGATATTATTGTTCATTGGGGCTTACCCTCTTCATGCCTTAGCTTCTGGCAAGAGGTAAGGAGATGTGCAGGTCATGTCAGATGAGTCTATGCTGTCTGATACACTTTTAAAAGAAGCCAAGAAAGGTGTAAGGATGATGATTTAGAGCAACTTGCTAAGCTTAGTAAATGTCTTGGATGTTTTGCGTTTTCCAACTTTCCATTGCATGGGATGGACAATGTCTGACTAAAATTGTTGAGATAATTGAGGACTGTCCTGGTATTTGTTATGAAGACTGGTTGTGTAAAATAAAAATGCACGTGCTGCATTAATTGTCGAAAGTCCTGTTCTTGCGAGTCAAAAATTAGGGAGCCTCTGGTGTCTTTATTGGGATAAACATGTCTTGTGCTCAACAAGAATAGTATATTACAGGGGGAAAAAAGTAACTGCTCCTATGCTTACAATATACCCTTGTGGGCAATCTTCCATTTTACTTGCCCAATACGGTGTGGTACTTAATTATAGGAATTCAAAATAAATATATAGAGGATATCTATGTTTTTGGAGTTAATATAAGGAAATATTTCACGAGTGAAGTGGAAAACATTGTATTGTCACGAGTGGTAAAGCCACAAGTGACAATACAAATTATTTCGATATATCAACTCAAAAGAAGGTAGATTTTCTTTTTATTATATATTTTTGAAGGCAAAAGTCGTCAATTTGCATGGATTTTGTTCCCATTCTGTGCCAGCGTGATTGACGGTTGTATTACTACATCGATAAAATGAAGTTCTGAAATTTTATATTAATTTAGGACAGTGACTTTTTACAAATTTAGTTCCTGCATCTACTGTTTCAAATTGTCGTATCCGACAGACTTCAGAACAGCTTTAAACAAAAGATTTTAATGATTGTGAGTTTAATTATAAGGATTCTGGTTGTATGTTTTGTTTGTTTATGCATTCAAACACGAATTGTGTGTCCTTGACAAGCTTGCAGTCTTGTTCTGCAACAGACGCTGCACCTAAATTTCGATTATCACCTAATTTTAGTTTGTAATCAACATTTGTTTATCCCGATTTCTCCATCGTTTCCAAAAATGAGTATGAGTGTGATGAGAGTTGTAGTTAATAATTAAACAATTTTAGTGATATATTTAATCAAATGTTTCCCCCTAAAAAAAGTGGTCCCGGGTGGCCGAGTGGTCTAAGGCGTTCGCCTTTACAGATCACTGACATCTCACCTCTGTCCGCGTGGGTTCTAGTCTCGGACTCGGCCAACGTGGGTATGTGAGAAAGCTTGCCAGTAGCTTCCCGTGGGTCTGTGGTTCTTCCCAGGGTTATCTCGGTTTCTTCCTCCACCAAATATACTGACCGCCATGTATAGCCTATCGTGTGCTGAAAAATGGCGTTAAACCCATAACAACCAATATCCCCTAAAAAACTGGTACCGTTCGTTTGTCGTAGAATGTAACAGGTCGTGTATGGCTGACACTGAATATCAAACAGAAAGTAAGTTCAGTCACTGACAATTTGCACGATTTTTCATGTGGATAGCTATTTTTAAATAAGTAATACTTAAAATCGACTTTTTTTGTTTGGAATTCGTTTTTATGCATTGTTTTTACTACATTCTCATTGCTTACAGAAATGTAGAGTCGTGACATATTTAAAGATCTGTTCATCATGATGGAGAGAGAGATAATTGGGAGAGGGAGAATTGGGAATGGAGAGAGAGAGAGAGAGAGAGAGAAGAAGAAGAAGAAGAAGAAGAAAAAAAAAAAAATTAAATAGGTCTAAATAAGGAAATATAAAGTTTTGAATAACATACATAAGAGCAGATATATTTCCAAAATGGGAACAGAAAGTAGTTCCAAATGTGATATCCCACTGTGGCGATATAAATATTCTTCCACTGATACATTTCAGTATCTCATTAGGAAATATATAATAAAATTTTATTAAATCAGTATTTTCATTTGTAAACACCTAACTATCATGGCATAGATAAGCTCATATGTACTTCAATACGACCATTTTTGTTTCAGCACATATTTAAAAAATCGTGTTGTTAATTTTGTTACATTCAAAACATTTACCAATTACAAAAGTTATTGTTACTGTCTACTACGTAGCCTAGGTAATAAACTGCAACATTAAGGTGAGGAAAACAAACATGACGAGATGATGTAGCTCATCCTTTGAATGTTATCTGCCTTTGTCTCCCTTTGCAAGACGAGCCATTATTTCATCTCAATATATTAAGAAACTCACTTTGCCGAGATTTAATTGTAGCTATATAAAGTGCATTCTGTGCATAAATGACTACTCATATAATCTCTCTTTAGTTTGAAACTTTTAGGAATTTTACTGACAAGTCCATTTGAGATTTTCAGATTGGTCCATTTGTTCATGACAGAAATCAACATTTTTCCATTTATAACGCAAGGGATCTACCTTCTAAACTTTATGTAAAGGGGTGGGTGAATATGGATGGTGATTATCATCGGTCAAAGCTTTCTTGAAAAGAAAAGTGCAAAAAGTATATAAAACAAGGCAATGGGATTATTATCAGGCGCCGGCTTATCATGTGAATATATATATATATATATATATATATATATATATATATATATATATATATATATATATATATATATATATTACCATATATAATCTGTACTTGAAAAACAGAAATAGAAGTCACACAGTGATGTTAACGCACTGGAAACAGCCCTCCATGTGTATTTTGTGTACAAATATTTATCCTTCACTAATATGCAAATTGACTTTTGAAATTTGTAAAGAAATTTTTGTGTTATATTTAGAAATATATGTTCAAAGGATGCAGCTTTACTATAACATAAGGTTATGATAATACCATTAAAAGAACATTTTCCCTGCATCAAATATGGCACTTTTCCATAAAAGAAACCAATGGTACCAGGCGCGTTATGTTGCAAAACGCGCCCTTTCTCCCCTGAATAAATCAGTAATTTTTGGCATAACCTTTGCAATCTAAAATGCACTTTGTAATTGGCCTACTGTTAATTATTATTACTACCTATAAATGATGCAATCTCACAGAGATTAATCACATATGGCATAACATACTTCAAGATGCAGACTTTCATTTACTTGCACAGGGTGTTTGCTCAGGACCCTATACACGTGTCACAGCTTGTTACCCTTGATATTGCCAGCTTATAACAGGTCTCTTTCAGTGAACATAATGTCATAATCTCATTATAGAGCCAAATCAATGTGTAGACTGGGTAAATGTGCCTTTCTTAGGAATATTGTATGTATATGTTCCAACGGAGGTTGAGTCATTTTCAGAACATGTAACAAAACATGTCATCCTTAAAGGTGTCTTCAATTTAACTCCTTTGCACATGTGTTTTTATTTTTATTTCCCTTCGCTTTGCCAATTGTTGCCTGTGTTTCCCAGGTCTTGATTGAAGGCCTTTGCAATCAGACTTGGGTATGAATGCAGTTTCATATCAGGGAATGATAGATAACTTCTGCCAGGGTGCGAAGTGAACAAGTCTTCATTTTGAGGCAATGAGACAAACTGTCTTATTTCCATCCATCAATTAACACTCCCAGATTTGTGGACTGCTCTTTCTGACATATCCGACACCTGTTTATCAAAGACACTTCTAAAACCTTTTGCAGCCCCTTTTATCTGACAGTGTCTGCTAGTTACACCTGTGAGATGGCCTGTAACATCCATTACACTTTCTGAAATAGCAATTATAATTAACCTATTCTTGATGAAATTTGATGCCTTTAATGATTTCACATGACTCTATCAACTGAGATATTTAATGTTTTTGGTGAATACTTCTGATTAATAAAGCTTTTAAAATACGCCTTCAGGTTCAGTTATACTTGACGCAGCCGAGAAGGCCCCTATCTGATCCTATTCAGAAAGATGTCAATATTTCACTTAGCTAAGTTATTCTTCAAATTCCAAAATGACTTTAATGCTTTAAATTGTACACATACATGAAATAAGATAACTTTAATTAAATTACAAAGACATTAAACAATTAACACATCAATGGCAGATAGAAAACAATATAGCATACAAATACACGTGAAGATGGGCAAGTTTTTCATTGGCCAATATGTAGTAGGTTCTTAAAATGATGATATATCTCCCCTTCAAGACAATTTTTCACAACCCTGTCATGTGCAGGGAATTAAAGTCAAAGTCAAATAATTGACCAAAACTAGTGAACAATTAATCGTATCTTACAATGACTTTTACCATCAGAGCTGACCCAATTACCAGTGGCGTACAAAGGGTAAATGGCGCCCGTGGCGACGATTACGGCCCTAAGGGCCAGAATACGAGGCTCGAATTTTTGTCAACTGTTTTGGCGCTAGGGGCAACCGCCCCTTCCGCCCCCCCCCCAACCCCCGTTAGTACGCTATTGCACAATTTCTGATGAAAATATGGGTGTTGCATTTGTAAGAGAGACTTAAAAGTTTCAGTTTGCAATACCTTTTGTATTCTTTGTTGTAGAATTGCATTTGTAGGTCCATTTAAAGATTTTTTTTCCTGGCTACCATATAGATTTACAGTTCGGTTCCATAGTATCGACATTTTACCGTCCGGGTGAGACTGCGCCACTTACAGCTATAATAGTCTGTGGCCTACCACAAAGTACTGTGTGGGTGATGCTTTTTAAAGAATTGAAACATATCAAACCTCCAGCAGAGAAGCATTCTATCACCATCAATTTATCTTATAGCGTCCACTCGCACTCGCTGATTTAACCCCATTCCAGATCCCCGGAATGGTGTAGTTTCTTTTACTGTCATTTAAAACTCAGCCACCATCTTCCTTTTCATTTGTTTGTTGGACTTTTTTTTCTTCTCGAGATATCTGCTTGCACTCATTGATATACAACCTCTGGTCCATCTTCCTCATCCGTATCTAAGCATTCCAGTTAAACCCAACTTCCCCATCAGCCAGGACAATATATCATTTATAGCAGAAATAGAGAAATTATTCATTACAATTGAATGATTCTTTCACATTGGCTGTAACATTCCAGCGATTGAGATAATTCTTCAATTGATAAAGCGTCCAGCTGTCCCTCTCACTTGGGCTGTATAGCTCGTCAAAGAAATCCTGCAAAATAAAAAGAAAATATATAGAGGGTTAAAAGAGACACTCTTACAGCTTCTTTTAATGATTAAATACGATTCACTTACACTCATTTGTGCGTTATATAAAGTTTTTCCGGATTTTTCGTTTTTTAATAAACGAGGAGGGTACGTGACAGGAACTAGTTTCTGAACAAATATTTGGACAATTTTGAGGTACACAGTTTTTTAAATAAAAATAAAATAGATTTTTAAATCCACCAAAATACATTTTGGCGTGTAGTTATTTATACTTTATCACTGTGGAAAATTAAACCATCTATTGTTCAAGAATACTTGTCTCAAGATATTTTGAATTTAGTTCATATAGATATTTCAAATCATATTCAAGATGGATAACTCATGGTGCAGTATTTATTCGACATCCTTTTGATGCACAAGGATCACTATTAAGTTTTGATGAATTGAAACAAAAAATACAAACAAATAATTTCACACAGTACTTTTCTCTTGTCTCAAAGTTATCAGCGAAGTAGAAAATGAAAATTAGAATATTATTTTTTCTTTTTTTTAATGTAAATAGTTCCATGTAGTTTTTGACAAAACTTCAATCCTTAGGGTAATAAAAAATAAAAAATTTAGTTTAAAAAGGCCTGATAAGAACAAAAATACAAACGTAAAATGGTAAACATGAAATTTGGTCCAGGCAGTTAGAGTGTGCAATTGGTGCAGAGGAATGGACCAATATATTCTTTTGCTGTGGCTAAACTTTGTACAAAAATATAAAACTGATTAGCTTCAATTTTAGATTTTGAAATTATTGCCACACACCATTTTTAAAAAAAATAAAAATTTAAATGATAATTATAAATGCACTTTATCTAAGGAGGTCATATATATATATATATATATATATATATATATATATATATATATATATATATATATATATATATATATATATATATTATTCATTTATTCCATGAGTGTCCAGTTACTAAATATAATTGGAAATTATTTATGAAATAGATCCGAACTTATGACACATACTTTATAATTACACCAAGAGTTGCTTTTACAGGAAATAATAATTTTGATATGCCTATTCATTTTTTTAAAAATTTTGCTAAAAGAACTTTCTTATGCTCA
The DNA here is from genome assembly GCA_029931535.1 of Margaritifera margaritifera. Classification (NCBI taxonomy): domain Eukaryota; kingdom Metazoa; phylum Mollusca; class Bivalvia; order Unionida; family Margaritiferidae; genus Margaritifera; species Margaritifera margaritifera. The sequence continues at coordinate 9,313,077 of JAQPZY010001697.1, read as the reverse complement.
GATACAGTTGTCAGCCTTTGTTTATGATTGATGATTGAATTAACCCTGTAACAACCTACTGGTTACCCTTGATTTCAATTTTATTGCAATGTGGACTGCTTCTATTACCTTTTTGATGCAGTGCATTCTTTGTACAAGTTGTTTAAGTTCATTTTAAAAGTTTAGAATATTAATACTATAGTTTTTTTTTCTACGTATGATTCTATTTTTACAGTATTTATTTCAGCATGATTCGAAGAAAAAATATATCATATGGTAATTTCATGCTTTGATAGAATTATAAAGAAATTTCTAACGAATAGATTCAAGGTTGGATGTTTTATTCAGGGTGTTGTTTTGGGATAGACTCTACCATATCTGAAGGTTTGGTAGAGTTACTCATCCTGAATAATGCCATATCTGATGTATTTTTAAATGAGTGAACGGTAAGAATTCTTTGTTTTGTATTTGGATATTCTACAGCAAGTATACCCCTATGCTTGTTACGGGTTTGTTTTGAGAAAACGGCACTGGAACGTAAAATAGGCTGTTATGTGCGTTTCTAATGGATTGTGTTCCATGACTATTCTATATTAATCTTGAGATTTAATTTTTTATTTTAGATTTAGTTCCAGCCAAGAGGCAGAAGTTCGCAGAGCTCTGCGCTACATATCAAGCAAACAGTTCCACCGATGTGTTAAATTATTGATGAAAACAAGGATTGGATTTCAGAAAGCTGTCAGTAAAGTGTTGCATCAAGAGGTGCAACAAGACGTATAAACTATTGACGTGGTCAGTAATGATAAATCAGGAAGAAAATTGAAGCAACATTCCTTACCAAATTACCCTTCAACATAGACCATTGAAATTTGACTAGCAAATTTGTCTGTTTATGAAGCTGAGCTGGGAATGATATTGAGACAAATTTTTGTCTTGCCTGCAAAGCTTAGTCTAAACATAGGTATCACATTTCTGGCAGTGTTGTCCTTGGAATTGTCAACCTTCTCATAGGCGTCAACATCTAGCTCCATATCTCTGAGGGTTGCATTAACAGTCATCAAGTGTTATGACTATAAATGCAACAGTCATGAAACTTGCACATTGATCAAGTTTGCAATGCACATCTGACACATTCATGTGTCCTCGTGGGGTTGCAACTGATTTTATCAGCATGCGTCACAAGCTTTTCTGTTTACAATTTTAACCTTCTTTGCAATGCACATCCATATGTCTTTATGGAGTTGCAGCTGATTTTGTTGGAAAGTGCCACAAGCTACTCTGTTCACAATTTTATATTTCCACTACAGCAGATCCATGTAATCAACATAGTTCAGGAAATGTTCAACATATTCGGATGCAATTCGGTGTGCACATTGTCTCGTAGATCTAGTCATGCTTTCAATGGGTTTTGTTTTTTAAATTCTATTTGGTGTTAGTTATGGCCCTTCGAAATTAATTTCATATCTTCACAATGGATGTTGCTTGTAACTTGTAGAGCTCTGGAACCATTTAATTTCTGATAGAATTTAGTATGTACATTGTCTCATCTGTTTTTTTTTTTGTTTTTTTTTTGGGGGGGGGGGTAATGCAGGGCCATATGCAACTTAGATAACTTACCCTATTTTTCAGATGATAAATCTACACTTGATGATACGCACTATCCCCTTTTTGACTTGGTCAGATATTTGCTAAGGATAGCTTTGTTTTATAATAATCACTCCCTTCTCCTTGACAAATTGTTATTAACGTGGCCCAGTAGTTTTATCACCAGCTTTTATTTCCTAGCGTTTCAGTATAGGACCGTCCAGACCAAAAAGAAAAAGGAGATCAGCGCATTCGGCAACAGCAACACAGCCAGCACCTCGGCAGACAGATGGGCAATCTGATGATGTGCATGAGCAGGCAGATGTACAACCATCAGCCAATAGTTTAGACGAGTTGACACATGGAGGATATAGTTTAATGTAGTAATTTATTTTCTATCATAATGTTTGTGAACAATTCGTAATAAGTTAACACATGGCTACCTTCTCATTCAAACTGCGTCTTCTGAAATCATGAAGTTTTATTGGTCACATTTTATGGGTGCCACAGACTGGAGATAGTGATATTTAGTATTGACCCATGCACATAACGTGTATATATCTGTATTTACTTGAATACAGCTTGCTTTGAGGACAACGGCTGTCCCCCATTTAATTGCATAATTATCATGCTTTCAATTTGTCTGAATATCTTAGGTAAACATGCTATTCTCAGTCTGATATCATATTCTTCTTAAGTGTGGTCATCTGCATCTCATACACGAATCTTTACAGAAATGTTGTATTCCTCTCGAAACACGAATCTTTATAGAAATGTTGTACTCCTCTCGAAACACGAATGTTTACAGCAATGTTGTATTGCCCTCGAAACACGAATCTTTACAGAAATGTTGTACTCCTCTCGAAACACGAATGTTTACAGTAATGTTGTATTCCTCTCTAAACACGAGTGTTTACAGCAATGTTGTAATGCTCTCGAAACACGAATCTTTACAGAAATATTGTATTCCTCTCAAAACACGAATCTTTACAGAAATGTTGTATTCCTCTCAAAACACGATTCTTTACAGCAATGTTATATTCCTCATGCTGCTTGTAAAAAAAAAACATATTTCTTTTTCAACTACTCCTATGCTACTAAATTTGCAAATATAGTTCTAATAGTCTACATTATATTAATAATTTTAAACACGCTCATTTCATATGTCCATGTTTCTCCAGTGGTGTATAGGGTACTTTACTTTTCCCATGTAAACTTATTTTAATTAAACCAGTTAAAAGATATACTCATTTTCTCCTTTTTTGTATTTTTGTTGTAAATTTATGCTTTTAAAGGTCAACTGAAAGAGTATAGATGTAAAACATCTTCTCAAGGTTTCTCATTACAGGTAGAGAGGCTGCCAATGTTCAAGGTGGCCAGTAGTTTCCTCCTCCACTTCATTACAGTTTGTAACTTTGGTATCTCAAGATGTCAGGAGTACATATTTTACCTCTGTTCTCGTATTACACCAGTGTAAATCTGACTTGTAGTGCAAGGACCTTTGGTACTCAGATGCATTCAGAACTGATATATGTTTATTTAAATCTCCGCCGGCAAAACGTTACATCTTTACTCTGTTCTTTGTATTATATGCTTTTCTAATCAGAAATAATAAATTACCCATATCATCGATCTAATGATACATACGGGTTCCGTCAAAACTTTTATTTTGGGAACAACACATAGAAGCGTCTGGAGTAAAGGGTGGGAAGCTTTTAGCACATATAAAAAGAAGTTAAATTTGCACTGCTGATGCACGTGTTGATGTGCACCTTAGATAGAGTCGTGCAAATATTGCAGGTACAAGATTTGCTATTATTCTCATGTGCATTTATGATATTTATTTAGGACATCGTTTTCTGAAAATCAGTTTGTAATGTAATTGGAGCAAATCATTGTTTACAAACGTTTTCAACCCAAGTCCTTTGATCACAAACAATTCACTCGCCCAGATATGTCTAGAGCTAAAGCCGTGTGAATCCCTAGATTTTGCAGTTGGGATTGACATCAGTTGTATATAATGTATTCTTTGAAAAAGAGAGGTAATGACTTTCTCACACTGTGGAGTATTATGTTACATTATATATTATAGTATATTATAGTATATTATATTAACGGCGAAGAAACATTGACTGTCACAAAAGAAAACGACTTTGCAGGAATATTTCCTAATTTGAAGATGTTCCAAGGTATCTCGAGAAAAAGAGACACTGAAACACACAAAGGAGCTCACAAGAAAAGTATGAGAAAAATGGAGAGTTATACTTTTCTCTGCACTTGGATGACTCTTCCTTTTGAAATCAATTTTCGTCCTTTGATTCGTAATGAAATATTCTTCATTCTTCGTTTTATCAAACATAAGGCCAGAAGTAATTTTCCAGTTAAAATATCTCGTAGCAATATGCTACGTCAAAATTAAATATATATTAACAAACCAAGAAAAGCCTGTTTTACTCGAAAGTTTTCAAAAACGATTGGAGCAATATTTCGTGATACTTCGCATGATTACCGATTTTCTAAGATCCACTTATTTCCAGCATATGGTTGATTTCCTGTCTTTTAGAAGACTATTATTGATCCAATCCTTGCAGTGTTTCAAGAATCGCAAGCTGTGCCATTTAAATGTTTACAGAATGGAATTAAGATAGTTTTGTTTATCTAGTGCCCGGAACAAATCTGTAATGTGTTGTCTGATCAAACAATGATAGCGTGATATAGTAGAGGCGATGCGATTGAAGCTTTGTTATCAGCCTCTTAGAAGCAACATTATTTTCAGACCACGAATCTAAGATCACATATAATCCACTATGGGTCAAAGTTCGGTCACGTTCATGGCTGAATCTGATGGATGGAGTTGCAACGTGATCAGTCAGCCTCAGTCCAGTCCCTGATGTTATATAGTTTGTGATTGTAGCAATGCTACAAGTCTAAGATAACCACAAAGGCAATATATGATTTTTTTTAAAAGGACGAATACATGAACTCTATTTCATTTTAACTGTAAAATTATATTTTGATGACGCTTTATCCATACATAAATCATAAGAAGGTGTTTGTATCCCGTTCCAATTTCAACCTAAATCAAAGGTCAAGCTTACATGGGTTCAAAAATATAAATGGAACTAGACTTGTTTCCACTCTTTGACTCAATAACTTTAATATTTACCCACGTTTCACACATATGTTGCTTAAGGTCAATTATTGAAAAATATTTCTTGTGAGCCATTTCCGTCGTCATGTGGCGTAAATTGTTATAAAAGAGTTTCTTCGCACTTTACACAGGGATACTTCATTATTAAATAGTATGTCATGTACCACACTTACATGCAATGTATAACGGTTAAGATCAAAGTGAAGTAAGATAACATTAATATCGAAGTCAAGTTAGGTGCCATTATACAATTAAATATAATTCTTTAAATTTAAACTGTGAAAGAAAACTTCATTCAGCTCAACACAAAGAGACATAATCAATCAGCAATTTGTTATGTACCGTAATCAGCTATTGATCTTAATGATAAAGGACAAAGCAAAGTCTGGTATAGTTGAAAAGTCCACATGTGTCAGCCTCGTAATTTTATAAAACGTTTGAATAAGACATTTCCTGGCTATTTACTATCACTATATTGTGTCGCATGCCCCCCCCCCCAAACAAAAAACAAAAAGAACAACACACAATCAGAATTCGTTATTTTGCATTTTCTGAAAATAGGTACATTTGAATGAATTGTCTGTTACTTTTAGTGCAAGTGATCTTATCACTACCGGCCGAATTACACTTGTTTGCTTTGTCATTCTTCGCAAAAGAAAAGAAGCTGAACTCAATAAGCATTTTATTTTCTGTTTAGGATTTAATGTTGCAAATATCATTCTTCATTGTTTAGTAATTTTCTTAGTGATTACAATAGGATACAATAGCAGCTGATTGGATGAATTAGTCTAATGATACGGTCAGTATTGCCACGCTCTGACGTCATATGACATCACAACAGGTCATGTGAAATAATACATCTTTTGTAACGGAAGGAGATACAAAGTGTTACTGTCGCGGTCAGGAATTTAACCCGGTTCGTCTGTCTCACAGTCAGGCGCAAATACCACTGAACAAAAAGGTCCGGACCAGTTAGATTGGTTAGTAAGTGGCGTGATATACCTAGACCGGTACACACCTCCACCTTGCTTTGACATACGTCCTTGAATGTCACCCAGATTCACCTCTGAGCGGTTGAAACCTATTCTCAGCCGGGCCACCACTTACTAAGAGTCAAACGAACCCCAAATGTAACGTGGGGGGTAGTATAACTGTCGCTGTCAGGAATCGAACCCGGCTCGTAGTGTGTCTCACAGGCAGATGCACATGCCACTAGAATAAAAGGTCCATGCCAGCTAGGTTGGTTAGTAATTGGACTCTTATACCAAGACCGCTACAATATTATTGCCGTCTCCCTCGGGAGCTGTTCTCTCAGAAGAAGAAAAAAGAAGAAGAATATTGGAATTTATTGGTAGAGGTTGATATGTCCAGGTATCTACCCAAGCAAATATATGAAAACGATTAAATGAACAAAAATATTGGTCTGCACTTATACTATTCATTTTGATGGGAAAGCAGTAAAATAAAAAGAGCCATCTAGATTAATGTATCTATATTCTCTCACTCTTTTATTGTATCTGTTTACGTGCGTGTCTATTTTGAGAAATTATTACGAATAATCAGTGCCAAAAACAGGAAACCGAATGACATATCTCAGTTATAATGTATTATTCATAATCACCATCGCCACCACAACCAAATGAGATCAGGAGCCGCGATGGATCAACGGTTAGCTTGCAGGATTCTCGACCGAAAGGGTGCGGATTTGAATCCTACTATAGGATCAGCTCGGCACTAAATAACCTACTTGTGTTGCTGTGCTGTAAAACAACTAAACCATACCAAAACACCTGAGTTCAGACCTTAAGGACACAAAATTTAAGAAAAAGCCATTGAGCTTTTCATTTTTAGAATGTCTTTCATATATCCACAATTTGTAAGATAAACAATATCTCCACGTTTCTAATTCTTTTCTTAACGCCAGAATTTTATCCCGTTGAAAGTGAACAGCATGAAATCGCTCTCATTAGATGTATTTGACAAAGCTGTAAGGATAGTCAATAAAAAAATAATAAACCTGTAGCACCATTATAACCAAATGTATGTTTAGTATCCTAGAAAAAGTCATTGAAATTAATATATTGACCATGTTTCTATTAAGATGGAGAGAAGAAAACATTCCAGATCTAGTTAGAGTTACTCATATTGAAGTTAGCTAGAAAATAAATCGTTTTATCAAAATTGCGTCGCTTTGAAATCAAAACAATGATTCAGAACAGGAAACGGCATGCACGGAACATTCTGGTGTGGGAAGGGCGCTTCCAATACGATTTACGGGCTCAGAAGGACAGGAATTTTATAGAATTGAGAAAACATTGCTCCCCGCCCCGATACATTATTATAATGCAAGCTACAGATTCAAGTATAAAAATGTAAACGGAAGGCTTCCTATCAAACAATGAAATTATCAGGAACAATAGCTCTTAGGGGTTGTCAGTCATGCGGATTCGTCAAGTGAAAACTGTGTGAGTAATATTGGTACAGAATGGTACTGTAACTCAGGTAATAAGATTCCACTTTTTAGCTCAAAACTCTTCTGCTATTGCAATAGGACCGAAGAATGTATGCCCCATTTGCTATACTAATTTTTAGTGCTTGCTTGTAATCTTCATTTTCATTGAAAATGGGGACATTGCTATTTTTATCTTCAATAAAACTAAAAAAAATTTCCAATTGTTTTTTTGCCATTTAAATAGTGTACAGAAATGGCAGGAGGTAGTCGACTAGATTGTGATCATACATTTGAAAATCCTATTTACGATGAAGGTTATTATAGTGTACAGATTCTTGATGTTGATGCAACAATTGAATATTCTTTCAATGGCAATTTATTTAATGAGGCATATGAAACTCCTCAGCAAAATTTTAAAACAAAAATAATTAATTATTGTGTTATGTATGATGTTTATATAATATTGTGAATATTTTAGGAAATTATAAATGTTTCTTCACTTTAATATTTGCTTAAATCTTTATGTTTATTAGGAAAAACATGTATAACTAGTGTCCTTGGATTAGGTTGTTTTGATCAATATGTTTTCTCAATTTGAAGGTCAAGGTTGATTTTGTTTACAGTTAGAATTCCATTAAGATGACTCATATTCTAGAACATTCTGTCATGGGACCAATCTTTATATATGCCATGTTTGGTGGACATTTATTCAGTTCGACATTACCATCAGTCTTGTAAAGAGCTATTACAGTTGTGAAAATTCATTCCAAATTCTAAGAGAGGAATTATTTTAAATATTCATTGGATTATAACAGTGCTCATAAACTTTTGGATTTTGGATTTTTAATTGATGATTTTGGAATTTATGTGAACTTATTCAGAGATTTTGGAATACTTCATTTTGACATCAGCACATCAAAGATTTTTAGTAAATCAGGACTTTGGAGACCATTAGCACATCTTAACATTCAAGGACACAGCGAGAATTCGGAACATTCTATATTTAGGACTTGTGATTAGAACAATCATTCTTATTGGATTATTAGGATTTCAAAACACATTACTGTAAGTGACTTTTTTGATTTTTCATTTTAATTATCTAGTAATAAATTGCTTGTTGTTTTTTACTTGATTTGTTGGTTTCACTTTCTTTCTGTTACATTTTTCTTAGACCATAGAGTCGTAACAGAAATTGGGGGCTCGTCCGGGATTGAATTTCTTTAAAGCATATTAGAGATATTAAAGTTATTTTTGAAATTCATATTGATTTTGTCTCGGAATTTTTTTTTTGTTTTGTCTTTGGCAAAGATTTTATATAGAGAAATTTTTTTGTGTGAAACCAACAAGCATTTACAATGGCATCTAATGTTCAGAATTTCATTTCAAAACCTACCCAGGAGGGATTAGAGTGCATGAGAAAGGATGAGTTGCTCGAGCTTGCCAGAAAATACAGTCTATCTGAGGCAAAAGTATCATTGACAAAACAGGAGATAAAGATTATTTTAATTCAGTATTTAGTAGGAAAGGGAATTTTTGAAAATAGTGCTTTAAGTTTGAAAAAGAAGAGAGACAAATGCAGATACAGATGGAGAGAGAGAAAGAAGAGAGGCAAATGCAGATGGAGAGAGAGAGAAAGAAGAGAGGCAAATGCAGATGGAGAGAGAGAGAGAGAAAGAAGATAGACAAATACAAATGCAGATGCAGATGCAAAGAGAAGAAAGGGAAATGCAATTTAAGTTAAGAGAATTAGAACTGGCAAACAGAGCACACTCCACTCCTTTAAACACAAGTCCAGGTTTTGATGTTACTAGATATATTAGGTTAGTACCCCCTTTTCAGGAAAAAGAAGTAGATAAATACTTTCTTCATTTCGAGAAAATAGCTGAAAACTTGAAATGGCCCAGAGAGCATCGGACTTTGTTATTACAAAGTGTACTTATTGGCAAAGCTCGTGAAGTCTACACTTCACTGTCAGTACAACAAAGCACTGTTTATGATGTGGTTAAGGAGTACATCTTGAAAGCTTATGAGTTGGTACCAGAGGCATATCGACAAAGGTTTAGGAATTGTAGAAAAGAAACTGGACAAACTCATGTCGAATTTGCAAGGGATAAAGAACAACTATTTGATAGGTGGTGCTCAGCCAAGAAAGTTGATCAAGCTTATGATAACCTCAGACAGCTCGTATTAATTGAAGAGTTCAAGAGGTGCATCCATAGTGATGTTAAAACCTATCTTGACGAGCAGAATGTGGAAACTTTGGAAAATGCTGCTCGTATGGCTGATGATTATTCCTTGACTCACAAAATTTCATTTGGCAATAAGTCGTCCTCTCAGCAGTTTTCTGGTAAAAAACCATTTCAATCTCATTCGAGTACTTCCAAATTTCACAACAGCACAACTGTTAGGAATCAAACATCTGATAAGACTGATCAGAAATCCTTATCTCTTCCTACGTGCACTTATTGTAAAAAGAAAGGGCACGTTATTTCTGATTGCTTCAAGTTGAAAAATAAGCAACAGAGTAAAGACAGAGCTTTTCCAAATGCTCTTATTTCTACGAGGTCAAGGTCATGGTCTTGAATTGAAAGCAATACATTTGTTGGGTCAAACAAACCCCAGTCTGATTCTATTTTGGAGGCTTATGAACCATTCATGTCAGAAGGTTCTATATCACTTATTGGTGATTCTGCCAAACCTATCCCAATTAAAATATTAAGGGACACTGGAGCTTCTCAGAGTCTTTTATTATCAGGTACTTTGCCTTTGTCTGAGGAGTCTTCTTCAAGTGAAAGTGTTCTTGTTCAGGGAGTAAAGTGCGGCTTTGTAAATGTTCCTCTTCATTGTGTAAATTTGGCATCAGACTTAGTTTCTGGACCTGTGACTGATGGGGCAGTGACTTCTTTACCCATAGAGGGTGTTCATTTATTACTAGGCAATGACCTAGCTGGAGATAAGGTTGTGGTTAATCCACTTGTAACTGACAAGCCTTGTTTGGATCAGAAAGTTGATCCTGTCGAAATTGAAATCCCTGATTTGTACCCTGCTTGTGCAGTTACTAGAGCTATGGCAAAAAGAGCTCTTGAGAGTGATGTTGATCAGGATATTATTCCTTTAGCTGACACATGTATTGGTCAGTCTTTTGATGAGGTCACTTTTTCCTCAGGTATTGATCAATCAAATGGTATTGATCACAGTGATCCTCTTTTGGCAACTTATTCTCTTTGTTCTAATCAGGATGACAAACGACAATCCCTTGTCGTTGAACAGGAGCAAGATTCCGAGATATCTTGTTTGTTTCAGAGGGCTATTAGTGAAACTGAAGCCACACAAGTTCCAGTGTGTTACTTTGTGAAAAATGGGGTCCTTATGAGGAAATGGAGACCACCTGATGTACCCGCTGGTGACGAGTGGTCAGTGAGCTATCAAATTGTTGTTCCTAAGTCATATCGACAAGAAATTCTTAATTTAGCCCATGAAACTCCTTTGGCTGGTCATTTAGGAGTCCGTAAGACTTATCACAAGATCTTGAATCATTTTTATTGGCCAAAACTCAAAAGTGATGTTTCTAAATACTGCAGATCTTGTCACACTTGTCAAATGGTAGGAAAACCCAATCAGAAGATACCTAAGGCTCATCTGCAACCTATTTCTGCATTTGATGAACCATTTAGTAGAATAATGGTAGACTGTGTTGGTCCTTTACCTAAAACCAAGTCAGGCAACCAATACTTGTTGACCATCATGTGTGCATCTACAAGATTTCCAGAAGCAATTCCTCTGAGAAATATAAAAACTAAAACTATTGTGAAAGCTTTGGTGAAGTTTTTTACACTTGTTGGCCTTCCCAAATCTGTCCAGTCGGATCAAGGGTCAAATTTTATGTCTGGAATTTTCCAACAAGTTATGCATGAATTAGGCATCCAACAGTTTAAATCTTCTGCCTACCACCCTGAAAGTCAAGGTGCTTTGGAAAGATTTCATCAAACTTTGAAGAATATGATTCGATCATATTGCTTTGATACAGAAAAAGGATTGGGATGAGGGTGTTCATTTGTTGTTGTTTGCTGCTAGGGAATCAGTTCAAGAGTCGTTGGGTTTTAGTCCCTTTGAATTAGTTTTTGGTCATACTGTCCGTGGACCACTGAAATTATTGAAAGAGAAACTTCTTTCAAATGAAGACTCAAAGATTAATCTTCTGGATTATGTCTCTGATTTCAAATACAAGTTGTCAAAGGCCTGTGAAGTAGCAAGAACTAATCTTCACACTACTCAGTCAAAAATGAAATTAAGGTATGACAGAAATTCACAGGAAAGGAGTTTTAAACCTGGTGACAAAGTTCTGGCTCTCTTTCCCATACCTCAGAATCCTCTTCAGGCTAAATTTTATGGTCCTTATACCGTTGAAAAGAAAGTAAATGACTTAAATTATATCATTAACACTCCTGGGAGACGGAAACAAAAACAACTTTGTCATATAAATATGTTAAAGGAATAAATTGACAGAGATAGCCCAGCTAATTATTCAGTTAATTTAGTTGTACCTGTCCCACACAGTGAAGATATCAACGATGGAATACGATCAGACTATAGTGACTCTGGTATAACCAATCTTCGGAATTCAGAAATATTGAACAACCTAGACCAGAAACTTTCACATCTACAACAACAGGAAAGAAATGAACTAAAACAGCTATTACATGACTATGAGCACTTGTTTCCTGATGTTCCAACAAGAACAAATACAATTTTTCATGACATTGACATTGTAGATTCTGCGCCTGTGAAACAGCATCCTTATAGGATGAATCCTCTCAAACAGAACTATCTGAAGAAAGAAATTCAGTATTTACTGGAGAATGATTTCATAGAACCAAGTAAAAGTAACTGGAGTTCACCATGTATTCTTGTTCCCAAGCCAGATAATACATTCCGTATGTGTACTGACTATAGAAAAGTCAACAGTGTCACCAAAACTGATTCATTTCCAATACCAAGAATGGACGATTGCATTGATAAAATTGGAAATGCGAAATATGTCACCAAGTTTGCCCTTTTAAAAGGATTCTGGCAAATTCCACTGACGGAAAGGGCAAAAGAAATTTCAGCATTTGTAACTCCAGATGGACTTTATCAATATAAAGTCATGCCGTTTGGAATGAAAAATTCACCTGCAACGTTTCAACGTCTGATGAACATGATAACATTTGGTCTTGATAATTGTGACGCTTATATCGATGACGTCATTATCTACAACAACACCTGGGAAGATCATTTGGAAACCATTCGAAAATTCTTTGATCGACTCAGCGATGCGAATCTGACAATTAATTTGAGCAAAAGTGAGTTTTGCCATGCTTGTGTCACATTTTTAGGACATATTGTGGGACAAGGTCAAGTTAAACCTATAGAAGCTAAGGTCAAAGCTATCTCTGAATTTCAAGTTCCAATTTGTAAAAAGCAACTGATGCGATTTCTAGGTATGGCTGGATATTATCGGAAATTTTGTTCCAATTTTTCCAAAATTGCTGAACCTTTGACAAGTTTATTAAGTAAGAAAGCCAAATTTCATTGGTCTGACAAGTGTCAGGAATCTTTTGACAAGTTAAAGGCCATGCTTAAGAATGCACCAGTTCTTTCTGCACCAAATTTAAGCCAATCATTTAAATTATCTGTTGATGCAAGTGATGTAGGGGTTGTTGGAGTATTGATTCAGGAAGACAAAAGTGGTGTGGATCACCCTGTGTGTTATTTTTCTAAAAAACTAAAGAAGCACCAGAAAAATTATTCCACAATTGAGAAGGAATGTTTGGCTTTGATATTGGCTTTACAGCATTTTGAAGTGTATGTTACCTCAGCTCTTTCTCCAATTATTGTGTACAGTGATCACAATCCCCTTACTTTCATCAACAAAATGAAAGATAAAAATCGGAGATTGTTGAGATGGAGTTTGATATTGCAGGAATATAACATTGACATCAGACACATCAGGGGAAAAGACAATGTGATTGCAGATGCACTCTCACGTGCCTAGAAATGTAATATTGCTTGATGTAATTAAGTCCAGTATCATAAAACATGTTCTTATGTAATTTTGGTTATTATACTATTAGATGTATATTCAAAAGAAAGCTTTATTATACAAATCTTTCTTTTTCTTTATGAGGGGAGGTGTTATGTATGATGTTTATATAATATTGTGAATATTTTAGGAAATTATAAATGTTTCTTCACTTTAATATTTGCTTAAATCTTTATGTTTATTAGGAAAAACATGTATAACTAGTGTCCTTGGATTAGGTTGTTTTGATCAATATGTTTTCTCAATTTGAAGGTCAAAGTTGATTTTGTTTACAGTTAGAATTCCATTAAGATGACTCATATTCTAGAACATTCTGTCATGGGACCAATCTTTATATATACCATGTTTGGTGGACATTTATTCAGTTCGACATTACCATCAGTCTTGTAAAGAGCTATTACAGTTGTGAAAATTCATTCCAAATTCTAAGAGAGGAATTATTTTAAATATTCATTGGATTATAACAGTGCTCATAAACTTTTGGATTTTGGATTTTTAATTGATGATTTTGGAATTTATGTGAACTTATTCAGAGATTTTGAAATACTTCATTTTGACATCAGCACATCAAAGATTTCTAGTACATCAGGACTTTGGAGACCATTAGCACATCTTAACATTTAAGGACACAGCCGTGAATTCGGAACATTCTATATTTAGGACTTGTGATTAGAACAATCATTCTTATTGGATTATTAGGATTTCAAAACACATTACTGTAAGTGACTTTTTTGATTTTTCATTTTAATTATCTAGTAATAAATTGCTTGTTGTTTTTTTACTTGATTTGTTGGTTTCACTTTCTTTCTGTTACATTTTTCTTAGACCATAGAGTCGTAACAATTGCAAAAATAAGATCACGAGTTGTTTGCAAGTAGATGAAGAACACTATCAATTGAAATGATTTCGAAATTGAAAGTAATAAATTATATTCTTATGGCATTAATGGAAACAAAATACGAATATCAGTTAGAAATAATCCTGGAAGAATTGTATCTGACAGTACAATAAGAGCTGGATCTGCATTCAAGCAAACAATAGGTAACAGGTTGGGGAAAGCTAAAAAGCATCCAAACTGTTTTATTCTTCTTTTTCTACAAATCATCAGTTCAAAAGAAACTCCGGAAAATGTCACGATTCCTCCTTCTACAATAACAGACGAACTTTCATGATAGATAAAAACAATTAGAGATGTGGAAGTAAAAACTCAACCTAAATATTTATTAGGACAGAGAGCTAACATCTGACACAAAATATAAGTCCCCGAAGAAATGTAAATCAATCTGACATAAAATATAAGTCCACGAGGAAATGGAAATTAATAATAACACAATGATACAAATAATAACACAATGATACAAATAATAACACAATGATACAAATAAAAACACAATGATACAAATAATAACACAATGATACAAATAATAACACAATGATACAAATAATAACACAATGATACAAATAAACCATTTGACCAACAACTAATAGAAGCAAAAACTTAAAAAGATAATTACTATAAAAAATTGCAAAGTGTAGGAATAAATATTCAGCAAGAGAAAAGAATTAGAAGGTTATGTAAATGCTGTAGAAGTGGTAACATATAAAAATACAACATATGAAAACTGATTTTGAAATACATAATAAACATATTATAAAAAAAAAAGATATCAGCAAAGAAACAAATACTACCAAAAGATAAATTGAAAGACTGCTAGAAAATGTTGAACGTAAAAGTGCACATATAGTTGGACATTTAACAAGTCTAGACCGTAACTGTAGGGACAACATTGAAATAAAATCAATTCAAAAGTTAGTGAATATTTACCATTAGGTGACAGGCTAGAAAGACTGATTAAAGAAAAAGGTGTGAGAGTTACCATCATTATCACAGCTATAGGTATGATTGCAACAACTAATGCTCCATCCATATCAAATTTGGTAACAATTTCTCATATCCATGCTACACCTATTCCTTCACCTGTTCCTGCTCATGTGCTACCTGCTCCTCATACACCTGCTCCTCATACACCTGCTCCAAGCGAATCATTTGTTGACATTAACAGAAAACAGAAGCTTGAAAAATGTCACCAACATTGTATTTAAATTATCAAAACAAGCAGCAGCATTGACTGCATTTATTGGCAGTGTAATAAACTGGCTTTTGAATATAGTTGGATTATTTGTTTCTTTCTAAACTGATAATGCAATTTTACTTATGCTTGCATTAATTGGCTGTTTGCTTCCATTTTTGATCAGAGACGTAAACGCGCCAACAAAAAGCGTTAGTAATTCATAACATATTTTAAAATGTAAATTAATCCAGCTCCTACAACAATCAACACATATAAATGATCGTTTGTTTGTTTTGTGTTCTTTGTCTTTTAAATCACCTGCTGGAATTGTGTTTTATACCGTAGGTATTTATATCAGCGTTAAGTCCTATTTTAAGGATACAATATAACTTTTAAATGCTATTATTGTATTCAACAATGCTTACCATTTTAATAATCAGCAGGCAATTAAAATATATAAGCACCACCAATAGTATTGTCTAGTCTAACTTTTTAAGGTGGAATATATTGCTGATATATGGTCGTTATGTTTTCATCTGAATCATAACCTTCGTTTATAATCAATATCTCATATAACATTTTTAATGTGTTTCGAACAGTAAAAACAAACTTTTTAATACATGTTTTGTTTAGAACTTGATATAGAACTCACATAAGATCAAATGCTTGATGTTACCTTTTAATACTTGCATCTGTTAATCCGTTGCTATCTTGCAGAAATAGGTAAGTCAAGCCAATTGATTCATTTATATCAACAAAATTATTGCAAAAATTTTTACTTTCGTTAATGTTACTATACTCAAATCCCGTCTTCAATTACATAATTTTGTTCTTCAGTAGTAAAATACCATTATTTTTCCAGTGATTAATATTATTAATAATTAACTATTTGATTTCTTCTGTTTGAGTATTACCAATCATAATTAGGGAAGACTGTTAAAGTTATTACAAATTATGTAAAACTGTTTTAGATTTACGTTATTACTATTTAAATTAAACGCGTGTTCACCAGGTAAAGTTATTACACATTCCGATAATAATTTTCGTATTTTAATGTAGACATTAAATTTATAAATAGATTTCACTAATTCAGATGTATTATCTTCTGCAAAGATTTCAAGAAGATATTCTGCATTCAGCTGTAGCCATCCACACTATTCAGTTAATCTGATTCTGCCAAAATCTCATATCACACTGGGCTCTATATTTGTTAACAGAGTCACCACTGTGAAATCTTAAACTATGGTTATAAACGTGTGTAATGGTTTGTATGTGAATACTCTTTTTTTAATGTGGTATATTTTCATCTCTTTAAATATTTGTGCAATGTGTCGGTTAACTCGTGTCTTAAATTGAGTTGTGGAAGAAGAATAAGATGTTCTACTTTAATTTGTTTAATCTAAAGTCCATTTATTAATTATCACATATTTACATTTAGTTCTTTTTCCGTAAATATTTCAATTGCAGGTATATGTATTAAAACAAGAAAGATCCAATAAAACCCACTGAAAAAACTCCTTTACTACTGCATAAAAAACGTAATCACTGAAACACTTTAATAACTAATGAATTTTCAGAGATGTTCACCAGAACCGGCTGATACCTTACAACTGCATCAAAAAGGATATCGTGCTAGTTATTGGAGATAATAAAATGCTACATTTGTTGTACTGAAAAACACAACACAAAATAATTTGAAATATATTGCATAAAGTAAAGAATGCAGCAAAGTTACATTGTAATCAATTCAACAATTTTTAAAGAGATGATAGAGATATTCAGTGAGTTCAACATAAAATCATTACTCTTGGTAGTAAAAGATAATGTGTACTTGTTTACAAGTTCAGATGGGATTAAAGTGTAGTCAACGTTAGTTGTTGTAAAAAACAACAACATTCAATATGATACAAATATTGATTTGCCTATTTCAAACTTAAATAAGAGGTACTGCAATATTTCCGTAAAGACATGCAAGTATATGTTACGGCATTATGTATTATCTTTAAATTATAATAGTTTTCATTTGAAATTTAAATTCATTGTATTATAATTCCTTAGTAGTTCAGTAGCATATGCTATGTGTAAAGTACAATGTACTTTAAACATGTTTACATGAGTCATGCTCAGTCCTGGGAAAATCAATAATTATGTCGGTCAGCTTAACCCACAATGAAGGAAACACGTGCTAGCGTGCGCAGATTTATGACCTTGAATCCTATATCAACATCATGTTGATTTGAAATAAGGTATTTTTATTGTAGTGGGAAGGCACTTTTACCAGTATCATGCGCGATCTAGTTTCTGATTGGTTAAAGAAGGTTGTTGACAGAAATCATTCTAAGTAGCAGTATTAGAGTTTTAGAGATTATATATGCCAAAATAACCACTGAATCTTGATTCCTTGCAGTTAATCTGAACCATAAGGTTATTGAGGAAGATTATTATTGTTTGTGAAATCAGCTGGTGAAATTCTATTATCTAAATAGTACATTTTGGATTTAAGTACTACTCTTCAAGGAACTTATACATTCACAGGAGTTTACCTGGGAAGAATAACATTTTGATTTAAAACTGTGTTTCTTGTGGCACATCACAACTTTAGTTACTTGATTCGGAGTGCTTTGGATTAACTTCCGGATTATCAAATTTCAATAGAACATTTAGGATTATTTAGGAATTTCTAAACTGTAAGTTATTTTTAATTCTTTCACTTTGTTTGTTTGAAATATTTAATATATTAGGAAATTAAATTTATAT